>CM053625.1:77036745-77135418 GCA_028646595.1 Phalanger gymnotis
GGCCCAAGTAAATAAATATTAAATAATACTAAATAAATGAATAAATATTTAAATGGAAACATGAAAATAGCCAAAGGAGAATTGGCCTAAATGAGACTCATTAGCCCAAGAGAATTTAAAGACAGACACACAATTAATTATCTAGGATTAGTCTTGAGTAAGGCCTTGAATGCTGAGAAAGCAAAATAAACTTTTAATAACTACAATGCAGAAAAAGTTTGCACCTTATTCACAAGCATAGACTGAAAAGATTCCAAGTATTTGTGATCGATCAGCTTCCTATTTTCTATGGAGTTATATGTGTCTGATTCCCTTATCTCTGAGACAATAGAGAACCCGCTCTGGAGAAGGCTTGCTATGGGATGAGTGGAGGCAGCATGTGAGTGAAGCAACCCTCCCATCACACCCCACCTGTCTGACAAAGGTCAGTATTTGTAGCACCTCAGAAGTAGAAGAATTGGTTG
The DNA here is from genome assembly GCA_028646595.1 of Phalanger gymnotis. Classification (NCBI taxonomy): domain Eukaryota; kingdom Metazoa; phylum Chordata; class Mammalia; order Diprotodontia; family Phalangeridae; genus Phalanger; species Phalanger gymnotis. Next base: position 77,037,210 of record CM053625.1, read on the forward strand.
TGGATTTACTGAATAGAGTGAGAGAAGAGAAGAGAGGAGAAAGAGGAGATAAGAAAGAAAAAGAGGAAGAAAGAGAAAGTGAGAGTGAGAAGTTAAAACCCCAGGCTGGCAAATAGGGCCCAGTATTAAGCACAATGAAGATAGCTTTCTAGTGCTAAGACGAGATGGGGGCAAATAGGGTAAGCCGGGCCCAAACAGTAGGCCTTGTCAAGACTTTTCTAGGGAGATAAGCAATGAGAAATAGCTTGGAACAGTCAAATGGTGCTGGATTTGGAACCTTAAGACCTGTATTTAAATCTTGGTTCTGCTACTATCTGTGTGATCTTGGGTATGTCATTTAACTGATCCTCGGTTTCCTCTCCTATAAAATAAAGTATTTGGACTAGATATGACCTCTGCAAGGATGCGGTGAGGCCTAACAAAGAAAATATGTATATGTATAGAAAATGGAATTATAAGCCAAGATGGCAGAATACAGGCTGAGGCCCAGCTGAACTCTCCCAAAATTCCCCTCCAAACAATGTTAAAATAATGTCTCAAATTAAATTTGGAGTGGCAGAGCCAACAAAAGGGAGACATTTTTCCAGTCAAAGACAACTTAGGAGGTACTCAGGAGAGATCAGTAACACAGGTGGGTGAAGGCGCAGAGTGCAGCAGGAACACAGGAAGGGGCCTTTGTGGCTGCCATAATAGCAACAGCAGCAGCAGCTTTGGGAGCTTTTGGCCTGGAGACAGTAAGAGGATCAGAAAACTAGTCTGGAAGAGATTACAGGAAACCCTTTATCAGCATTGAGTGCAACTGTCACTGCTGATTGGCAACTCTATGTCCCATAAGCAGTTTGATGTCGAAGTTCCAGATTGTAGAGGAATACTTGTGATTAGTCACAAGGGAACAGGGACATAGTCACTATTCCAGGGCCTAGAGGAGTGCTGGTACTTGAAGCAGCAGGGGAGCAAAGACCCTTCCTAAGTAAAGACTAAAGCACACCAGGAGAGCAGTGACCACACCTCTCCCAGAATAACACCACTTTTGAAGCCCAAAAAATTTGTGGACCCCAGAACTAGCTCTGAAAACAGCATCATGAAGGTTGGTTGGTTCAATGTCTCCCCACACCCAGAAGAGCAGAGCAAACTTTAACATATAATTCAAAGTGAAGAAAAAGGATGGGGAAACAAGCAAATAAAAGAAAAAGAACTTAACCATGAAAAGTTATTATGGAGTCAGGGAAGAATGAGAGATAAACTTAGAAGAAGATAGCAATGTGAAAACAACTACAAGCAAAGCTTCAAAGAAAAATGCTAATCAGACCCAAGGTCAGCAAAAATTCTAAGAAGAGACAAAGAGGTAAGAGGAGTAAAGGAAAAATGGGGGGGGGGGAGGATGAGAATAATGCAAGAAAATTATGAAAAAAGAACCTAATAGCTTGGTGAAAGAGGCACAAAAAATACTAAAAAAAATCCCCTTAAAAAACAGAATTAGCCTAATGGAAAAGAGGCACAAAAATTCACTGAAGAAAAGAACTCTTTTAAAAGCAGAATGGGGCAAACAGAAAAAGCTTTTGTAAACACTTACTGAAGAAAACAAAAATTAGAATTGGGCAAATGGAAGCAAATGATTCTATAAATCTTCAAGAAGCAATAAAACAAGATCAAAATTATGAAAAAAATAGAAGAAAATGTGAAATATCTCATTGGAAAAAATAACTGACCAGGAAAATAGATTGAGGAGAGAGAATTTAAGAATTATTGGACTCTCTGAAAGCCAGGAAAAAAAGAGCTTAGACATCTAATTTCAAAAAGTTATTAAGGAAACTGCCTAATGTCTTAGATCTAAAGAGTAAAATAGAAATTGAAAGAATCTACCAATCATCTCCTGAAAGAAATCCCAAAATGAAAACTCCAAAGAATATTATTATCAAATTCCAGAGCTCCCAGGTCAAGGAGAAAATACTGCAAGCAGCCAGAAAGAAACTATTCAAATATCATGGAGCCGCAGTCAGGATCACACAAAATTTACCAGCTTCCACATTACAGGATCGGAGGATTTGAAATATGATATTTCAGATGGCAAAGGAGCTAGGATTACAACCAAGAATAACCTCTCCAGCGAAACAGAGTATAATCCTTCAGGGGAAAATCAGAAATTTAATGAAATAGAGGACTTTCAAGCATTCCTGACAAAAAACACCAGAGCTGAATAGAAAATTTGACATTCAAATAAAAGACTCAAGCAAAGCATAAAAAGATAAACATGAAAGAGTAACCATAAGGGACTCAATTGAATTAAACTGTTTACGTTCCTTTATGGAAAGATGATACTTATAATTCCCAAGAACCTTTTTAGGGCAATTAGAAGGTGTCTGCATAGACAGAAGGTGGCACGAGTATGAACTGATCATGTTGAGATGCTCTCCAAAAAAAACGTACGGATGAGAAAGAGGGAGGAGGGCGAAGGGAGAGGTATAATGGGGCAAATTTTCTCATATAAAGGAGGTACACAAGGAAGAGTTTTTATAGTGGAAGGGGAAATGGAAGGTAGCAGGTAATGCTTGAACCTGTCATCGAAATTGATTCAAAGAAGAAAGACTCAGTGAGATATAGAAATCTATCTTATCCTATAGAGAGATAGGAGGAGAAGGAGGTAAGAGACTGGAGTGGAGAATGATAAGGGAAAGGTAGATTGGGGGAGGCAGTGGTCAGAAGCAAGTTAGACTTTTGAGGAGAGGCAGGATGAGAGAGAGAGAGAGAGAGAGAGAGAGAGAGAGAGAGAGAGAGAGAGAGAGAAAGAGAGAGAGAGAGAGAAGGATAAATAGAAGTAAATAAGATGGAGGGAAATGCACAGTTATCATAACTGTGAATATAAATGAGATAAGCTAACCCATAGAACAGAAGCAGATCACAGAATGAATTAGAAACCAGAATCCAACAATATGTTGTATACAGGAGCTACACTTGGGACAGAAAGATATACACAGAATTGAAATGAAGGGCTGGAGCAGGGTCTATTATGCTTCAGCAGAAGTGAAGAGGTCAGGGGTGGCAATCATGATCTCCAACAAAGCAAAAGCAAAAATAGACCTAACTGAAAGAGATAATCAGGGAAACTATATTTTTGCTAAAAGGTACCAAAGACACCATAGACAAAAAAAATTGCAGCAAGTTTCTCTGATAAATGCTTCATTTCTCTATATAGGGAACTGAGTCAAATTTATGAAAATCAGAGCCATTCCCCAATTGATAAATGGTCAAAGGCTATAAATAGGCAGTTTTAAGAAGAAGAAATCAAGGTTATTTTTAGTCATATGAAAAAATATTCTAAACCACTATTGATTAGAGAAGGGCAAATTAAAACAACTTAGCTCTATCAGAATGACAAATGCTGGAAGGGATGGGGGGGGAGGGAATAGCTACACTAATGAATTGTTGATGGAGTAGTGAACTGGTCCAACCATTTTGGTGAATGATTTGGAACTATGCCCAAAGGGCCATAAAACTGTGCGTACCCTTTGAACCAGCAATAACATTACAAGGTCTGTATCACAAAGAGACAAAAGGAAAAGGACCTCTATGTACAAAAACAATCATAGCAGCTCTTTCTGTGGTGGCAAAGAATTGGAAATTGAGGAGATGCTCAACAATTGGGGAATAACTGATTAAGTTGTGGCTTATTGATTGTGATGGAGTATTTTTGTGCCCTAAGAAATGATAAGGGGGGCGTGATTTCAGAAAAGAACATGGCAAGACCTATATGAGTTGATGCAAAGTGAACTGAGAAGAACCAGGAAATCATTGTGCACAATACTCTCAATGTTGTAATTATTATCAACTGTCAAAGACTTGACTACTCTGATCAATACAACGATCCATGACAATTTCAAAGGATTCATGATGAAAAAAATGCTATCTACCCCCAGAGAGAGAACTGACGAATTCTAATTTTCTCATTTTTTTGTGATATAGCTTATATGGAAACATGTTATGCATGATTCTACATGTATAATTGGTACCATATTGTTTGCCTTTCCAAGAGTAGGGAAAGAGTGGGAGGGAAGGAGATAATCTGGAACTCAAAATTTAAGAAGAAAAGAATGTAAAAAATAAACACGAAAAACTATAAAAACAAACATGTTATATACTATATATGCATACATACACGTGTGTGTATACACACAAACAAAAACTTCTCCATTTTAGACCATACTTGGCGCTTTACCCCAGCACAGGCTTGAGTTTCTAGAGAGGGCTTGGCAAGCAGAGATTGGACCAAGGATGGCCATGCTCCTCCAAGGCTAAGCCTACCCAGCAGCCTGATAGCCTCAAGAATATTGATAGCCTTAAAGCTACCAGGATGGAGGATTCAAGTATCTGTGTATATTTAGGAAGAAACGGATGTAGCTACTTGGAAGCACAACCAGATCCCTGTGACTTTTCGGCCACCTCTAGGATAGCCCAGCCCTGTAACCAATGCTCCAGTCCTGCAGAGGCTGCAGACAAGGATGACTTGACCTGCACCCTCCCTGGAGGGTCTGAACCAGAGTAGAGGAAGGATAAGAGTGTCCACAAAAAACCAAGACGAGTTAAAAAAAACCCTCTGAGTTTTCCCAGGTCTCAGGCATCCCAGTAAATGCTTCCTCTTTCTTCTCCACAGTCTCTTCATTGACCCCCAGTTTGAGAGTCATCTCCCTCAGGCTGGCAGCCCTGATAGATACCAAGGCTCCAATAAAGTGCTGTGTCCTACCTGAGTCCTTTCCAGCCTCCCTCTGACTACGAGCATACCCCACCCCACACCCAACTGCGTTGCATTGTACATACTTAAATTTATTTCTCTGGGTTGCTGTAAAAGAGTGGAAGATTCTTCCCATTTTTGTGTTCCTAGCACCTTACACAGAGCCTAGCACATAGTAGGGCTCTTGGTGAATTAAATTGAATTACTATCTCCCTCCTGTTGTACATCAGTATCCATCAGTTCTTTCATTTATTTAACCTAAATTTATAGAGCACCTACTGTGTGTTTAGCCTTGATGCAGCCACAGTATGTATGTAGCACACAGGGGAAGATGAAGACCTAATTTATACCCCCAACAAGACTTACATACATACAACTTTAAAATTGTCACATGACAAAGAAACCCAAAAAGGATAATGGGTGGTATAGACAATAACATTGGCAGAAATTCAAAAGATAAAGAAATCCTGGTGGGAGGATGGGGCCAGGTCAGAAATGGTTCCTGGAAAGAATGAGAATTGAGCCGGGTCTTGGAGGCTGAGGAGGCTTTGGATAGGCAGCGGAGAGACAAAGAGGACATTCTGAAGGAGAAGGGAATAGGAACAAGGGGAGGGGAGAACAGCATGAATAAAAGTCAGTTTGGAACAGAAGTTAACAGCTTCATATACAATCTTTTTTGTTATATTTTGTATATTGAAATATTCCTTGATAAATGTTTGTATTTATTAATAATTTAATACTTATTAATATATTTTATTATAATATATTAATGTAACTTTATGAAAATAAATAAATATTCATAACAAATATTTTAAAATATATTTTTGAAAGGCCTGAAATATTTAGGGGGCAACTGGACAGACATCTTTTCATTCCCTCTGCATACAATAGCACATATAAGCCCACACTCCTATACACACACACACACACACACACACACACACACACACACACGCACACACTCCCATAACTTCCCCTAATATCCATACCTTGACTGTGGATTCAAAAGATCTGGGTTCAAATTCTACCTTGAATACTTACTATCCTTGAGACCTTGGGCAATTAATTTAACTTCTCTGGGCCTCAGTTTTTTCATTTGTAAAAGGAAAGTTGTACTGTGTGCCCTCTGAGGACCCTTCCTGTTATAAATCTATGATCCTATGTATTCCCATTACATGTAAACTCTAACATACACAGATACACACATATGCTATCCTCTTAATTTATCTCCCACACAGAACACTCCTCAGTCATGTACAGTCATAATCTTATGTAGACAAATACAAACATCCATACCACCCTCACAGTTTACACACACACATACACACCACACACACACACACACACACACACACACACCCTCCTCACTTTCCATCTCCCCTAGAGTGACTAGATGTTACCCGATCCACGGTGGGGTGCTGGGGAAGCCCTTGGCCCAGACGACCAACTGGCCCTCTCAGTCCTGCCTCCCCCCTCCTTTTGCCTCCCTTTAAAGAGAGCTCCTCTGGTAGTTCATAACAGCCAGCCCTGGGGGCAGGAGAGTCCTTCCAATGTAAATTTTTTGGTCAGTGCAATATGAGCCTGTGTCCTGGATGGCTTCTTAATGCGTCCGAGTTTTCATATTTCTCCTGCCTTCTTGGCTATTTATCATTTTCTAATAATCCCATGCCCTAGAGATAGTGACAGCCTGCCTCACTCCTCCCTCCCACACCCCAGTAATGTTTCTATGGTCAGAGCTCTGTCAGTCATGGATGTTCAGAGGGCCTCCAGGATGCAGGAAATGCAGCTGAGGGCCCAGGTTTCTGCCATAAAGGGAGAGTTCCTAATCTTCCTCCAACTGGATCAACTTTCAAGAAAACAGTGTGAGGGATGAAAATCTGGGCAATCTGGTGAACCCTGAATCTATGTGTGCATATCCATGATTCCCCAAGATTTGTTGGTTGTTTTCATGAAGAAGAGAGGCAACCACTTAATCTTGGTAGGCCAGAGAGAGAGCCAAGGCAGGCCGTGCTAGAGGGATTTGCCTGTCTCTTCCAGGGCTTTGACGTGGAGCAAAGCATTGGTACGTCCACAAACAGCTGTAACCTCGAGCATTCTTCTGTTAGAGATCCTCTTCCCAGAAGTAATCAGTCAGGAAGCATTTACTAAATGCCTACTGTGTTCCAGCCACTGTGCTAAGTATAAGGGATGCAAAGGCAAAAGTAAAGCAGTCCTCAGGATGGAGAATGCTATCTACATCCAGAGAAAAAACTATGAAGTATGCATGCAGATCGGGGCATACTTCATGCTCGCGTTTTTCTCCCCCTTTTTTTTTTCTCTCTTTTGTATTTGTTGTTGGGTTGTGGGTTTTTTTTTTGGATCTGTTTCTTCTTTCTCATGATTCATTCCATTGGTCATAATTCTTCTCTACGACTTGACTAGTGTGTATATTAATTCAATGCCAAGTTATACATGGAAGTTATATGGGATTCCATGCCATCTTGGGGAGGGAGGGAAGAAAATCTGGAACTCAAAATTATGTAGAACCATGTGTTGCAAACTAAAACTAAAAAGAAAAAAAAGTGAAGCAGTCCTTGCCCTTAAGCGGGTTACATTCTAATGGAGGAGACAAGTTGTACATCTTAAGGTAGATATAAGACATATACAAAGCAAACACAAGGTAACCTCACTGGGAAGGCACTAGCAGTCAGGGAGAATCAGGAAAAGCAACTTGTAAAAGGTGGTGGTTGAGCTAAGTCTTGAGGGATACCATAGAATGCAAGAGTTAGAGGTAAGAAGAGAAAGATTCCAGGCATGGGGGACAGCCAGTGCAAAAGCAGGGAAGTGGGAGATGAACAGTCATAGTTGAAAAATAACTAGTATGGCTTAAACCAAATGTAGAGTGCATAGTGGGGGAAAAAGTGTAAGAAGGCAGGAAATATAAGAAAAGATCCCTATCTGCTGGAGTCGAGAGGGAGAGAGAAAACAGGGATTCACCTGGTGAATTATGAGAAATCATTGCTCAGAAAAGACAAGCAACAGAAGCCAGGCTTGGTGGATCATGGTGCATAGGATATCACACAGGTAGGAAAAGCATGCATAGAGAAGACTGTCCACATGGAGAGAGGCTTGTGGATACTGTGAATCTATCCAGGGAAAGAAACTGTGGTCAGGGTCCAGGGTATCAGGACAGACCAGAGGTGCAGAGTTTGGGGTTCATAATAATAGTAGTAGCTGACATTGACACAGCACTTTAAGGTTTGTGAAGCACTTTATACTCATTAGATCCCCATAGAGGCCTTGTAGGCTCACAGTTCTGTTTCTAGAGACCACCTGACCCAATCCTTCCATTGGCCAAAAGGGGTTAAGGGACTTCCCTGAGGTCACGTAGAAGCGACAGAGGCCAGATGACTATCAGGACTTCCGACTCTAAGCCCAGTGTTCTTTCCCCTATATCTTGCTGCTTCCAGGTGTAGTTACTACAGGTATTGAGATCCCCCTTTTGTATGTGAGGAAAACTGTGTCCTAGAGAAGTTTAGCGACTTGCCCATGGTCTCACATAGCTTTGAACTCAGGTCCCTCCCTACTCCGACCACCGAGAGACCAACACAAAGAAGGTATACTTAAGATGAGTGTTTTTTCCATGATATCCCACGGACCCCTCACAGGAATTAAGATTCTGACTCCTAAACCAGAGCTCTTCCTAAAGTCTACTACCCCCAAGGAGATCCATGATGCTCAGTGTCCAGAGATCTAGGTTAGGAAGGAGAATATAGGAAGGGGTAGAATGTATATATAGAAGCAGGAGTAAATGTGCAGAATTCCCAACCAGGCATAAGACAAAAAAGAGAATCAAGACAGAGAGACCAGAATCCAGGGTCACATGGCAACACAAGTGAGATATGACTCTAGGACAGGGGAAGGGAAACTGCAGCCTTGAGGCCATACATGGCCCTCTAGGTCCTCAAGTGCAGCCATTTGACTAAATCCAAACTTCACAGAACAAATCCCTTTAATAAAAGGATTTGTTCTGTCAAACTTGGACTCAGTCAAAAGACTGCACCCAAGGACCTCGAGGGCCACATGTGGGTGGCCTCAAGGCCACAGGTTCCCCACCCCTGCTCTAGGAAGTCACACAATTAGTAAGTGTCTGAGGGTAGATTTGAATTCAAGGCTTCCTGATTCTAGTGAATAGAGTATTGGGTGTGAAGTCAGGAAGATCTGGATTCAAATTTACTCTCAGATACTTACTAGCTGTGTGACCCTGGGAAAGTCCCTCAACCTCTGTCTGCCTCAGTTTCTTCAACTATAAAATGGGATTTAAAATAACACATATCTCCTAAGGTCATTGCCTCGAACGAATATTTATGTAAAGTGCATAGCACAGTGCCAGGCATATATTAATTCCTAGTAAATGCTAGTTCCCTTCCCTTCTATTCATTGCACCACCTAACTACCTCATGACTGAAGATGAAGTAGCATTCACAACATAATCAGTGACCAGAAAGGAAGGTCAATCTATCTTTTAGGAGAGGTGAGGCATAACGGGTGGACAGTTGCCGGAATATACCCACAAAATATTGAGAACAAAAGGAAAATCTGTGGGACTTGTGGTAGATCCTTTCTGGAAGAAGCATGGAAAAACAGGATAAGAAGCGCAGAGGAGGCCTGGATAGGCTATGATCTGTACCAGTGGAAGAAAGACTCACATCACTGGGTTATCGGATCCATCCACCTATCAAATATCTATGAGAGATGGTGGCTTCCTAGAGCCAGCTAGGGCTCTATGAAGGGCTTGCATTGGTTTATTATGAGAACAACTGTGTCCACTGGGGAGCTCTAACAACTGCTGGGAGAATAAACAAGATACAAATTTTCCCTCCATTTCCCAGCTATTGTTTTACCTTCATGCAGCAGAAAAATAGAAAGACCAAGGGGAGTAGCTAAGAATGGTGTCTCTCTGCTAGGAATTCAAACTCTTCCCATAAATGCTTTTCCACAGTTAGGAGGAGGTAATTTTCTGCCTAATTCATAAGGAATAGTGACCCCCTCCCTTCTGGTCTTGGGCATACTCTATGTACATTAATTTGTATGTAATGCTTAACTAACCTACTCTACGCTAAATGGTCCTGAAAGCACTTAGCACTTCCCAGGGGGTGGCAAAGCTGAAGGAAACAACATTCCTGATGTCATAGAAGTAGAGGAGAGCATGGATGGGGTGGAAATTCCTCGGGGAGGATATGAAAGCTGTCTTTAAGTATCTGAGGCACTATCATGTGGAAGAGAGATCAGTTTTATTTTATTTGGTCTTAGAGAACAGAGCTGGAAGCCTTTGCAAGGAGGCATATTGACACGATGTAAGGGGGAAACTTCCTAATGATTAGAACTGCCAAAACATGGAATAAGTTTCTTTTGGGGTCTTTCAGAGGGGCCTGGGTGAGCACTTGTTGGGGTTATCACAGACAGTGTTCCTGTTCCAGTCTGGGTTGGACCAGATGCCCTCTGAGACTGCTCCCCATTCTAAGTGATCCCTAAGCTTTAGTGATTCCCCTTCACTGCAGAATGAGAGACTGCTCTTTCTCGGAGCCCCATTCCTCACCCCCGGTGGGGGTGGTGAGAGAGTGATAACAGCTCTAGTGGCAATGACAGTAATAGTAACACCTGGTCTTCCTGTGGCACCTCCAGCTTCTCAAAGCTCTTTCACATTCTAGGTGTGACTGACTAGATAGGGTGATGGAGCTGATTTCCATGAGCCGTGTGAATAGCAATCTCCTCACTTCATCGTCACCCAGTATATACAAAGCTACGGGATGTCAGAACAAGAAAAAAACCGTAGAAATTATTGGCGTGTACAACAGAGAAAACCGAGGCCCAGGGGAAGGACGGTGGCTTGCCCAAGGACACACAGCGTATCATCAACAGAGAAAAAACCCAGGTTTTCTGACTTTGTGATATTGGGTGTTCCATAACCTAACATCTCCTCGTTGAAATACAGAGATCCTTGTGTTGTTGTTCAGTCATTTTCAGTCATGTCTGACTCTTTGTGACACTATTTGGGGTTTTCTTGGCAAAGATGCTGGAGCGATTTGCCATTTCCTTCTCCAGATCATTTTACAGATGAGGAAACAAAGGCAGACAGGGTTAAGTGACTTGCCCAGGATAACACAGCTAGTAAATGTTTGTGGCCAGAATTGAACTCAAAAACATGAGTCTTCCTGACTTCAGGCCCAGCACTTTTTCCACTATGCCCCCTGGCTACCATTGAGATCTTAGGATCATAGATTTAGAAATAAAAGGGGACCTCAAAGACCATCTAAGAGAATCCCCTCATTGTTCAAAGGAGGATATGGAGGATCAAAGTGGTGAAGGGATTTGTCCTGGATCATGCTGCTGCTAGTATTCGAGGCAAGACTTGAATCCAGATCTTCCTCACTGAAAGTCCAGCACCCTACACACACTATATGATACTAAGTCTGGGGATCATCTTCAATGAAGAGTAAATGGAGCCCAGCCTCTAACCATGACAGACTTAAACCACAAATGGCTACCTAGAGGATGTGATTTAAGAGCTATGAGGAAGACACTTCTCAACAAAGACAAAAGCCCCCAAAGACTTGTTCCAGCATCTGAAATTCCACCCCTATAGAGCCATTGTTTTGCGTTAGCACAATTATCTCCCAGAGGCTAATGGTTAACTATTAGCCCACTATCACAGTAGCTTAAATGTATTTGTGGTCAAAAACTATAGAATCACAAAATTTCAGGGCCCAAGATGATTCAATTCAACTTTACCTTAAAAATACTTCTCTAACAATATACCCAACTAGTGGACAGTCAGCCTTTGCTGAATATCTCTAGTGACTGGGAACTCACTACATCCCGTTCTATTTTGGCTTAGCTCTGTTAGGAAGATTTTCCTCCCTCATTTCTCACCAAATGTTTTTCATTCTGTCCCCTTCCACATGAAAGCCCTTAAAATATGTTAAAATATCTTTCATGTCCCCACCCCACCACCTGGGTTTCTTTTCTCATGATCAAACATCCCCAGTTCCTCCAACTGAACTTTATATGTCATGGTCATCCTTCACTATCTTGGTCATGCTCCCCTTGACACTCTCCAGTTTTTTCATGGATTTCCTAAAATGAATCCCGCCCCTCCCCCTCCCAGAGCTGAAGACAAAATTCTAGACCAGGTCTCTCCAGGCTGTAGTATATCTGTACTATCTCCTCCATAGTGCAGAACAGTAGACCTCTTTTAACACAGCCAAAGACTAGATTTTCTAGTTTGTTTCATATAATATACCCTTATTGTACTTACCTAGTAAGATCCCCTGATACTCTTCAGATAAACCATTGTCTAGCCATACCTCCCCAATTTTGTACTTGGGAAATCAACTTTTTAATCAACTTTTTAAAAATTAAGCGTGATACTTTATATTTATTTCTATACTGTTTTGTCTTCATGTCCTCGCTATCATTCAATACATTAGCTCTTCTTGACTACTTTTATGTCATCTCTAAATTTGATCAGCATGCCATCTATGCTTTTACTCAAGGTATTGATAGAAATGTTCAAGTACACTGGGCCAAGCACAGATTCCTGGAGTGAGAGATATTCATAATTAACATTAACCCAATAATGACTACTCTTTGTGTCTGGGTAACAAATTAGTTTCAAATCCCCCCAAATATGTTCTTGTCCAAACCACATCACTCCATCTTAGCCAAAAAAAAAGTAGCATTAGAAGGTTTATCAGTGTCTAGACTAAATGTCTAGATGTCTAGTGTCTAGATGTCTAGACAGTGTCTAGATGAAATCTCCCAGACTTACCTTGACTTGGGATCATGGGGAAATAGAAAAAAATAAGTAAATTCATAGGATCTACAGCTAGAAAGGAACTTAATGTTCAAGTGAGCTCCTCAACATAATAGAAACTCTTTTAGGGCAGGGACTGTCATTTTGAGTTTTTTGAATTTTTTCCATCAATATCCCCAGTACCTAGCACAAAGCCTGACACGGTAATCACTTAATGAATGCTTGATTCTTTAATTGATATAATTTCACTTCCCTCATTTAATGAATGGAAAAACTGGCTTAGAGAGGTTAAAAACTTGCCCAAGGTCACAAAATTTTTCACGAAGAAAGGCAGGAAGAAAGTGTTGTTGCCTGGGCCTGGCTAGGGAGAGTCTACTTGAAGCAGAGAAAGTACAAGAGGGACTTTTGCACAGCTAGCACACAAGAGGTTACTAGATCTCAGAATGGGGGTGGCAGAAAAGGTGACTGAGAAGTAGAAGACTTTATGAGAGGGGAAGGAAAAGAGAAGGGAAGCAAGAAGATAAATTCTACATACTTTAAAATTAAGGCAAAAGTGGCTCAACTTCTCCGTGTTATATTTGTTTTTGTTGTTCAGTCATTTCAGTCGTGTTTATTTGTGATCCGATTTGGGGTTTTCTTGGCAAAGGTACTGGAGGGGTTTGCCATTTCCTCCTCCAGCTATTTTACAGATGAGAAAACTGAGGCAAAGAAGGTTAAGTGACTTTCCCAGAGTCACACAGCTAGTAAGTGCCTAAGGCCGGATTTGAACTTATTGAAGATGAGTCTTCTTGACTCCAGGTCTGGTGCTCTGTCTGCTGAACCACCTAGCTGCCTCTATGTTATGAGTAGGCAGTAAAAAAATCTATCTAGGATTGTTCTTTTTATCTGCCTACACAGAACATGGAGAAACAGCATGGCATATTGGCTAGGGGATAACTTGGTTTCAAGTCCTACCTCTAACACATACTGACCAGGTGACTGTGGGTAAGTGGCTTAACCTCTCTGAGCCTCCAAGACAAGATTATAGATTCAATCGTTAATGAAATTGAAATTATATATGTGTGTGTATTTATATATGTATATATATACATATAATTAAATTGAAATTATAAGTTGGGGATCAATGCTGCTATGCATTGGTAGAGGGCATTTACTCCTTGGTGTATTCCCTATATCAATGAAATCAAATGTCTGGGGAAAATACACAAAGAACGAATAGCACTGATCAGGTTGGGGTTCATTTCTCCAGAATCACAGGAGTTAATGAGAGAAAGGAAATGAGGTATCAATGCAGCATTGATGATCTCCCACTACCAATACCAGCTGATATAGATGCTAATGTTTACTCAAACCCTAAGTCTCAGCCTTCCCCCACCCCTGATCTGAACTCTACCCAGGAGCATGACTGTCTTTTAGACATTAATCCTGCCCCTAACTAGCCCAAATTCTAATCATGACTGTAAGCTTCATGAGGGCAGAAAAGGGGATTTATCAGAACATTGTCTTTGCCCATTCCCTATCTCACTGTTCTGCACAAAATTGGAACCCAGCAAGTGTTCGTTGAAGGAAAAATGAACGCATGAAATCCTAATACTAACTCGTTAAATACTAGCCCTACCTTGATTTCTGAGCCCTAACCTGAATCAGCCCTTACCACTGATCTAACAGTAAAACTAACACCCCTGTCGAATACTACCCTCCCTAGATGCAAACTCCAAATTTGACCCAGAATCTGATAGGCTAAGCCTGATCAGACTGTAACCCTAATCAAAACGGCAATCTTTACTTTAACCTCGTCTTTAACCTCATTAACTACAACAAAGCTAACGCTCACCCTAAATAAAAATCCTAACCCAACCTTTCAACTTGTAACAGTTTGTCTCTCCAGGATCCTCCAAAGGCATTAGCCATTTACACAGCCAACGGTCCAAAGGGTGGGACTCCGATTCTCATTCACAGGCCTTCTCTTCCGCGACCAGGGCTTACCCACTGCAACATGAGACAGAGAAGCTAGAGAGGGACTTGGAATCTTCTAAAGTTAAAGATATTTTTATTCCTCTTCACTCTCTTGATGTGGTTAGGGGAGAAGGCAGGATCCAACTCTATCTGGAGCAGAGGGGACTCTTTTTCTGTGGTTGTCAGATGAGTATCAAAGGGCAGTCTCAGGAATCTGGACCTGAAAAAGAGCCAGCCCTACCCTTCTCTTCTCACCTCTCTCTTCTTTTACTTTCTTCTCCCTCCAGTGCCCTCCTCTTTTCACCCCTGGCCTCTGCTTCCCTAACTTTCTCAAGCCTCTTCTCTCCTCTTCTCCCCTACCCACTTCTCTCTCTACCATCTTCCCCTGCCTCTCTGTCTCCTCCATCGTGCCCTTCTCATCTCCACTTGCCCTGCCCACCCTCCCCACACAGTCTGGCTCCTGCTGTCAGGCCTGCAGAGTCAAGTGAGATTGCCTGGAATTTCCCATCGGTCATTTCTGGCTTTAGTAACCATTGCATAGCTATTAGTTTTGACAGCTCCAAGCATCGTAGGCTATCTGCAGCAAAACAGAGCCTTGCCCACTGAATGTTCCTGGAGAGTGGCAAAAGATGGGGGGCACTGGATACTTGGAGGAAGGGACCCCTAAGTTTACAGTTGAGTGAGGCTTCTTCTAAAACAGAACAGTAACTTTATTGAACTTAGGCCTCTGTTCTCCCAAATACTTAAGGCTCCTGGCACAAAGCACGTTTCGATTTTTTTTCAGTCGACTTGCTATTTATGTTAATGTCATGCAGATGGCTACCACGGTGTTTACACTGGAAATTTCTCAAAATCAAGAACTGGCAACACAATAACACATTTATATAGCACTTTAAGGTTGCCAACATTATTTCCTTTGGTCCTCACAATAATCCCAGGAGGAAGGTGCTACTAATGTGTCCATTTTACATATTTGGAAACAGAGGTTCAGAAAAGGTAAATGATTTGCCAAGAGTCCTAAAACTAGTATCTGAAGCATATTTGGAGCCCAGGCCCTACTGGCTATAAAGCCGGAAATATATCCATTATTCCATGCTGGCAGAATATATGATGGCCCTTAGAGATCATTTAGTATAATCTCTCTCTCTCTCTCTCTCTCTCTCTCTCTCTCTCTCTCTCTCTCACACACACACACACACACACACACACACACACACACACACACACACACTTTACAGATGAAGATACTGAGGCCTATAAAGAAGAAGCAACTTCCCCAACTTTGCAGAGGGAGACCTGGAACTCATGCCCAAGTCCTCTGAGCTCCAAGACCAACGCTTTCTCTGTTATTCTAAAAGCCTTGCTCTTTCTGCTAAGGAAACTTCCTGCTTGTGACCTGAGCGGCAGTTGTGCCCCAGTGAGATGTCAGTGACATGGTTCCTTAGCTGAGGGCTCACAGTGGCCAGTGCTTCTTTACCGGTAAAAACCATCACACCTGCAGCTGATGGAAGAAGCGGCCTCATAGGATCCCTGATTTATTTAGATAGCCAAGGCCAGTAGTGGGATCTAATGGAATAATAATATTAACTCACATTTCTGTGGCTATTGAAAGTTTACAAAACACTCTCCTTGCAACCACAATGTGAAGGAGGTCTTCCCATTGACTGCTATTTCCATTTTATAAAGAAGGAAAAGAAGCCTCAGTGATATCCTCATGGTCAGACAGCAACTGGGATCCAATTTTGTCTCCAATTCAAATCCACTCCTTTCACTTCCAATCCACTCCTTTCACTTCCAATTCACTCTTTCCATTACACTAACTAGATGAGGGATGGGGAACCCATGGCCTCAAGACCACATGTGGCCTTCTAGATCCTTAAGTGTGGCCCTTTGCCTGAATCCAAACTTCACAGAACAAGTCCAACTCCCACCAGTCTCAAATACAATCCCACCCCTGAACTAAACTACCTTGAGTGCTGAATCTCCTCTGTTTGAGGACGAGGGTTGCACATCTTTCTTTGAGGCCTAGATTCAATGCCACTCTTGGTCATCTTTGGTGTCGGTTTCATTCCAAAGCAGTGAGTATCCTCAGGCCACCATGATTACTAAGTGATTACTAATCTCGCCTTCTTAGGGAAGCTGGCAAAGAAGTGTCCTCCCCTAGGCTTCAGCCCAGACATCTCCATTCAGACAGCTTTGTTGTTATTATTCAGCTACGTCCGATTCTTCATGACCCAGTTGGGGTTTTCTTGGCAAAGATACTAGAGTGGTTTGCCGTTTCCTAATCTAGCTCATCTTACAGATGAGAAAACTGAGGCAAAGAGGATGAAGTGACTTGCCCAGGGTCACACAGCTAGAAGTGTTTGAGGCTAGATTTGAACTCGGGTCTTCCCGATTCCAAGGCCCAGCGTTCTACCCACTGAGCTACCTAGCTGCCCTATTCAGACAACTAGAAGTCTTTGCTGAGGAATGAAGGCAAACCCCACAGTCAATGACCACCCCACCTTCGCATGTTACCTATTTCCACACATTGTGTACTACAGTTAAACTGGATGACTCGAATCCTTGAACATCCGGAGCTTTCTCATAGCGTTAGCTATGCCTGAGGTGCCTTCACTTCTCCTTCTCTCTTGTTGTATTCCTGTCTATCCTTTAAAGCTCAACTCAAAAGCTGCCTCCTTCAGGAAGGATTCCACTCCTTGCCTGCAGTGAATAACAATCTTCCCCTTTTAGCCTCATGTAACATTTTGTTTTCTATCTCTGATATACTTTCGGGGGCAGCTGGGTGTCACGGTGGATGGAGCGTAGGGCCTGCAGTCAAAGACTTATCTTCCTGAGTCTAAATCCAGCCTCAGACACTCACTAGCTGGGTGTCCCTGGGCAAGTCACTTCGCTCTGTTTGCCTCGGTTTCCTCATCTGTAAAATGAGCTGGAGAAGGAAACGGCAAAACACTCCGGTATCTTTGCCAAGAAAACCCCACAAAAGGTCACGGAATCAGCCATGACTGAAAAACGACTAAAAACAACAAAATGATAGATATTTATATAGCACTTCCTATGTGCTAAGCACTTTATGATTATTATCTCACTTGACCCTGGGAGGTAGAGACTATTATTATATTCATTTTATAAATGAGGAAACTGAGGCAAACAGAGGTTAAGTGATTTGCCCATAGTGTGTGTCTGAATTTGTACTCCAGTCTTCCTGACCCTAGGCCTGGCGCTCTACCCACTGTACTGCCTTGCTGTCCCCAAAACAGATCTACTAGACAAAAGATATTGAAGATACTGATGCATAGGTCCCCATGATCTCACAGCCACCTGGGTCTCCCTGTGGTTTCCGGTTCTGAAAGCTCAAACGAGAAACACAACAGACCCAAACAACCACCCCTGTAGGACTTTGCAGGCCTATGTCAAGTGGCCTTTGGCAATTAGGGTCTACAAAGGTTTCACTGAGACAGACAAGGCCAGCAAGGGCCTTTTATAAACGTACCAATCCCGGATCAAGTGACCCCAACTGCCTTTGAAGATGTGAGTCATGAGTAGGTTTATTAAGGATAAGCACAAAAGTTGGTACGATTCCTTAGATGTGAGGGCCTGCATTCAGTAGGCTCATCAGCATTTCCAGCTATTTCTGCCTACGTCGTCTCTCCGAGGAGAAAAGTCCTGGTCTAATCAGACTGAATCACTGTCTACCTCCCTACAAAGATGTAAGCTCCGTGTGGACAGAGGCTGTCCTTATGGAAACCTTGCGTCTCCCTCAGCCTATCCCAGCCACCTCCTCTTTTCAGCTACCTTTTATTTTCTGTCTTTCCCTTTTCCCCTAGCTCCCCGAGAGCAAGAACTAGGGGTGTACGGGAGCCAGCTCAACCTCTGCTCTAGAGAACTGAATGTTGTGTTTTCAGTATGATCATTTATGCCTCTGAAATTGGCAAACAGGGGTTGACTTATTGTGTTGCTGTTGTTTTCTAGATTTAAGAAGTGGTGGAGAAGTGATGGAGAAAATGTTAATGATGCACTTTACACTTAAAGTATGGATCGATGTGCCTTTTCTTTTTCTTTTGGAGAGTCAGTTGTTAAACATTTACCAGCCTTCAACTCTTAGGGACTGTCTTTCTGCTTCTATTTGTGTCCCGGGAGCTTAGCACAGCATCAGGCACATGTCGCTTAGTCATGCCCAACTCTTCATGACCCCGTGGATCACACTTATCCACGGAGATTTTTTGGCAAAGATGCTGGAATGGTTTGCCATTTCTTCCTCCAGTAGGTTAAGGTAAAAAGAAGTTAAGTGACTTGCCCAGGGTCACACAGCTAATATCTGAGGCTAGATTTGAACCCAGGTCTTCCAGACTCCAGGCCTAGCGCTCTACTTGCTGAGCCATCTAGCTGTCTCCTAGACAGAAGTTAAGGTCTTCCCCAAATTCACACAGCTATTTAGTATTTGAGGCCAGATTTTCATTCAGGTCTTCCTTACTCAGGGCCCAGTACTCTATCCACTGAGCCACCTAGCTGCCCCATCAGGCATATAGCAAGTGTTTAGAAAACACATCTTGGGGTTTTTTTAAAACAAATTCCCTCCCTCCTTCTCTTCCTTCCTTCCTTTCTTATTTGCTCTTTCTTTCCCTTCTCTCCTTAGTTTCTTTTTTAAATGCAGTAGCTGTTTAATAAAACTTTGTTCAACAAATAAATTCACGTCTTCTCTACTTCTCTGAATATGTTAGAGCTCACTGAGAAACCACTAAAGTAAAAAGAAAAAATTTTTAAATAAGTTTCCAAAGCCAAAAACCCTCGAATCTCTTGCCCAAAGAATGAGGGAAAAGAAGAAATATTCTCAAAGAAACATCCCTGTGTTGGGGGGTGGGAAAGGAGTTAGCTTTCTTTGGACGTCGACTGACATTCTGGATGCTAACACATCAAGGGATCAGAGGAACACATCTTCATTATTCAAAGTCATGCAAATAATAAGGGGCAGGGCAGGGAACTCCAAGCTCCGACAGAGAAAGTATTCATCACTGCCAGCATTTCCTCTTTGTCAGAGGCTCTGGAGCCAGTCCCAGAATCACAGCATTTCAGAGTTGGAAGGGACCTCAGCCACCATCTAGTCCAACCAATACCCAATTAGGAATCCCCATTGTAACATATGTGACAAGTGGTCATCCTGTGTCTGCTTGGACATGTCCAGTGAAAGCAGATCTGCCATCTCCTGAGGAAGCCCATTCCATTTATGAATAGCACCAAAATTACAGAATTTAAAGCCAGGGAGGAGAGGGGGAGCCCAGAAATAATTTAGTCCAATACTTTCATTTTATACATCATCCCAGAGAACTCGAGTAATAATAGTAGCTAACTTATATATAGTGTCTACTATTTGCCAGGCACAGTGTCAAGCATTTTACAAATATTATCTCACCTTGATCTTCACCAAGACTTTGAAAAGTAGGTGCTATTATTATACCCATGTTACAGTTGAGGAAATTGAGACAGACAGAAGTTAAGTGACTTGCCCAGGGTCACAGAGTTACTAAGTAAGGGCAGATTTTAACTCAGGTCTTCCTGATTCCAGACCCAGCATTCTAAGCACTGTAGCACCTAGTTACCTGTAGGCAATGACTTACTCAAGGTCACACAGCTAATAAGTAATAGGGCAAAATTTTGACCCAAGGTCATCTGGTTCCAAAACCATTGCTCTTTCCCCTGTACCCTATCTCTTAATTCTCTTGGGTTTCAGGGTAGCCACTTTGGGGCTTTATAGGCCAGTCACAGGTGGGCTGGGAGGGCAAATTTGGGAAAAGCCAAGCAATACTGAGTAACTTGAAGGAATTGTGGGAAGATGGCAGAATAAGGCAGAAAACTACCTGGCTCTCCATAATCCCCCCACAAATAATTTAATAATGCCTCAAGATAAATTTTAGAAGGGGAGAAATAATTACAAGTCAGATGAAGCATTCATCTAGCCCAAGACAACTTGGGGGGATGTTAAGAAAGATCTGACCTCCCAGGGTGGTGGTCTGGCCTGATGGAAGTGTAGATACCTCCAGGCAGATATGGCAGAGTCAACAAAGAGTGAGCCCTGGGGATGCAGACTTTGCTTTTATCTCACAGACAATGTTGGGATTGGGTGGCTGATCAAGGGAAGATCGTGGGGGCCCTCCACTTGTGCTAGACTTGGGGCCCAGGTGATGACCAGACAGTGTCCCATGCTGCAGCTGCTGGCAAGGAAGAGCAAGTACATGCTGGTGAGTGTGGTCAAGGACAGGGGTCCTACTGGTTGTGGTCAATCACAGGAGAACAAAGAACCTGGTTTCCATTCCAGGACAGGGGCAGCCACCTGAGGGAGCACAGGGAAGAAGAGGGTTTGCAGTGGCAATGGAGCTAAGGGCCCTGTTCGTAGTTCAGGGGCAGAGAAGAGTACTGAGGCCACTTACAAACCAAAGTGTGAGCCAGGGGAGTAGTGACCACACCTGGCCTTGGATTATAGAACATTGGAAGAACTAAGAGGTCTAATGCCCTCAGAGAGAGCTCAGAAAACAGTGGCATGAAAAACCTGAAGCCTGAAACTTCATCCCCCACACCCTGGAAGCAGAGCCCAACTCTAACATAAAGTTAATAGCCAAGAGATAGGCTGTTAAAAATCAGTTTAAGAAAAACAGAGAAAGAACCTGACCATAGATAGCTACTATGGTGACAGAGAAGATCAAGGTTCTAACTTAGAAAAAGACAAAAACTGCTCCTTGGAAAGCTTCAAAATGTAGCCCAAAGAGTTTTTGGAAGAGCTTAAAAGGGACTTTAAAAATCAAATAAGAGCTGTGAGGGGGGGAGAAATAAGAGTAATGCAAGAAAAACCAAAAGAATTATGAAAAGAAACTTACCAAAGAAAACAACTCCTTAAAATTAGAATTGGGCAAGGGGAAGTTAATGACTTCATAAGACACTAAGAAATCATAAAACAAAATCAAAACAATGAAAAAATAGAAGAGAATGAGAAACTTCTCATTAGAAAAACAACTGGCCTGGAGAACAAATAGAGGAAAGATAATATAAGAATTATCACACTACTTGAAAATTATGATCATAAAAAGTCTAGACGCTATACTTCAAGAAATTATTAAGGAAAATTGTCCTGAAGTTCTAGAACTAGAAAATAAAATAGAAATTGAAAAAATCCACCAATCATTGCCCAAATGAGATGCCAAAATGAAAATTCAAAGGAACATATATCTAAGTTTCAAAGCTCCCAGGTCAAGGATAAAATATTACAAGCAACTGAGAAAAAAAAATTAAATACTGTGGAGCTGTAGTAAGGATAACACAAGATTTATCAGCTTCTACTTTAAAAGACCAAAGAGCATGGACTATAATATTCCGAAGAGCAAAGGAGCTGGATTGGCAACCAAAAATAACCTACCCCACAAAGCTGAACATAATCCTGCAATGGAAAAATAAATATTTAATGAAATAAAGGACTTTCAGGTTTTCTTAAGGAAAAGACCAAGACTAAACAGAACAGTTTACTTATATAAATCAAGAGAAACATAAGAAGGTAAACATGAAAGACTAATTATAAGGGATTCAATAAGGTTAAACTGTTTACTTCTTGTATGAAAAATGATATTTGTAATTCTTAAGACTATTATCATTACTAGAGAAGTTCAAATAAGGATACATGAATAGAAGGTTTGGGGTTGAATTGATCATGATGGGATGATCCTAAAAAATAAAATTGGATAGGGAGAGGTAAAATGGAGCAAATTATATAATATAAAGAGACATGAATATAGGAACTTTTGCAGTAGAGGGGAGGATGGAGTGTATGATCGGCAGCCTGGGAACCTCATTCTCACTGGGACTGGGTTAAAGAAAGAATGACATATACATTCAGAAGGATATAAAAGTCTTCTTAACTTAAAGAGAAATAGAAGAGCAAGGGGATAGGATAAAGGAGGACATTTAGAAGGGTGTGCAGATTAGGAGGCAGTGGGCAAGAGCAAATAAATTTCTGAAGTAGGATAGGGTAAAAAGAGAAGGATAAACATTGAGGAAAAATAGGAAGGAGGGAAATACATATCTAATAATTATAACTTTGAATGTGAATATGATGAATTCACCCATAGAACAGAAATGGATAACAAAATGGATCAAAAACCAGAACCCAACATTGTATTGTTTATAAGAAACACATCTAAAAATGAGAGATACACATAGAGTAAAAATAAAGGGCTGGAGTAGAATTTATTATGCTTCAGCTGATGTAAAAAAAAAAGCAGGGGTAGCAATCACGATCTCAGACAAAATTAAAGCTAAAATAGATTTAATTTAAAGAGATAAACATGGAAACTATATCATGTTCAAAGGTACCATAGAAAAAGAAATAATATCGATACTAAACATATATACACCAAATGCTATAGCATTCAAATTTTTTAAGGAAAAGGCAAACAAATTACAGGTAGAAATATACAGTAAAACTATAATAGTGGGGTTTTCAACCTTCCACCCTTGGAACTAAGTAAATCTAAACAAAAAAAATAAATAAATAGGAATGAAGTCAATGAGAATAATAGAATGTTAGATAAACTAGTGATAGACATCTGGAGAGAATTGAATGGAAATAGAAAGGAATATACATTGCCTCAGAGGTATATGGTACCTTTACAAAATGTATCATGTATTAGGCCATAAAAAAGTTTATAGTCAAATGCAGAAAAGCAAAATTATTGAATGCACTCTTTTCAAATCGTAATGCAACAAAAATCATATTTTATAAAGGACAATGCAAACACAGATTAAAAATTAATTGGAGAGTAAATAACAATCTCAAAGAATGAATGGGTTAAAAAAACAAGTCATAGATACAATAAATAATTTTATTAGAGAATAATAATAATGAGACAACATATCAAAGCTTGTAAGATAGAGCAAAAGTGGTAATCAAAGGAAAATGTATATCTCTAAATGCTTACATCAATAAAATAGAAAAAGAGCAGATCAATGAATTGGGTATACAATTTTAAAAATTAGGGAAAAAAACAATTAAAAATCCCCAATTAAACACCAAATTAGAAATCCTGAAAATTAGAAGTGAGATCAGTAAAATTGAATGTAAAGAAATTATGGAATTAATAAATAAAACTAGGAGTTGGTTTTATGAAAAAATTAATAAAATAGACAAACCATTGGTTAATATGATTTTTAAAAGAAAGATAAACCAAATAACTAGTATCAAAACCAAAAAGTATTAATATACCATGAATGAAGATGAAACTATAGCAATTATTAGAAGTTATTTTGCCTAATTACATAACAATAAATTTAACAATTTAAGGGAAATGGAAGAATATTTACAAAAGCATAAACTGTCCAAGTTAACAGAAGAGGAAATAGAATGTCTAAACAAACTTATTTTAGAAAAGGACATTGAATAGGCCATAAATGAACTTCCTAAGAAAAAAGCATTAGAGCCAGATGGATTTAAAACTGAATTCTACCAAACATTTAAAAATTAACTTTTTTCCAATATTAAATAAATTATTTTAAATAATAGGCAAAGAATGAGTCATACTAAACTCCTTTTATGAAACAAATATGGTATTAATACCTAAACCAGGAAAGGCAATAGAGAAATAAAATTATAGACCAATTTCACTAATGAATATGGATGTAAAAATCCTAAATAAAATACTAGTTAGGCGACTACCACAATATATCACAAAGATTATACATTATGACCAAGTGAGATTTATACCAGCAATGCAGAACTGGTTCAATAGAAGGAAAACTACTAATATAATTGATTGTAACATCAACAAAAGTAACAAAAACATGTGATTATATCAATAGATGCAGAAAAAACTTCTGGCAAAATATAATACTCATTGTGAAAGCATAGGTATAAATGATGTTTCCTTACAATGGTAAGAAGCATCTACATAAAAGCATCAGCAAGCATTATCTATAATAGGCATGACCTAGTAGCCTTCCCAATAAGATTAGGAGCGAAACAAGGATGCCCATTAATACCAATAGTATTCAATGCTGTACTAGAAATGCTAGCGATAGCGATGAGAAAAAAATAAATTGAAGGAATCTGAATGGGCAATGAGGTAATAAAACTATCTCTTCTTGCAGACAATATGATGCAGACAATTGGGAAATCCTAGAAATTCAACTAAAAACTAGTTGAAACAATTAATAATTTTAGCAAAGTAACAGGTTATAAAATAAGCCCAAATAAATCATCAGCATTTCTATATATCACTAACAAAGCCTGCAAGAAGAAATAATAGAGAGATAGTTCATTTAAAATAACCATAGATAGTATAAAATACCTGGGAGCATTTCTGCCAAAACAAATCCAGGAACTACATGAACACAATTATGAAACACTTTTTATATAAAGTCAGATTTAAATAGTTGGAGAAATATTAGTTGTCCATGGGTGGACAGAGTCAGTATAATAAAGATGACAATTCTACCTAAATTAATCTAATTATTCAGTTCCATCCCAATTAAATTACCAAAAATCATTTTACTACACTAGAAAAAATAATAAAAAAATTCATTTGGAAGAACAAAAAGTCAAGAATATCAAAGGAATTAATTTAAAAATATATAAAGGAAGGAAGTCTAGCAGTGCCGGATCTTAAACTGTATTATAAAGTGATAATCAACAAAACTATCTGATGCTGGCTGAGAAATAGAATAATGAATCTGTGGGATGTAGTAGAGATACGATACACCATAGTAAATTATTATAGTAACCTTATGTTTGAGAAATGTAAAGATGTAAGGTTTCAGGATAAGAATTCTCTGGTAAAAAATATTGTTGGGAAAACTGGAAAGCAGTCTGGCAGAAACTAGGTATAGACCAATATCTTACATCATTTACCAGGATAAATTCAAAATGCATACATGACCTAAACTTAAAGGGAGATATCGTAAGTATATTAAAAGAACATGGAACATATTATCTATCAGATTTATGGATAGGAGAAGAATTTATGAAGAAACAAGAGATAGAGATAGATGGAAAAATGGATAATTTTGATTACATTAAATTTAAAAGGGTATGCACAAATAAAACCAATGTAATCAAGAATGGAAGGAAAGTAGAAAATTGGAAGGGGCAGAATTTATAGAGAGTTTCTCAGATAAAAGCCTCATATCTCAAATATTTAGAAAACCTAGTCAAATTTATAAGAATATGAGTCATTCCCCAATTGATAAATGGTCAAAGGATATGAACAGGCAGTTTTTGGAGGAAGAAATCGAAACTATATAGAGTCATATGAAAAAATGCTCAAAACATCATCGGTATTATTATATAAATCGGAGAAATGCAAATTAAAACTTTGAGATACCATCTCATACCTATCAGATTGGCGAAAATGATAAAAGAGGAAAACAACAAATGTTGGACATGCGGAAAAAGTGGGGCACCAATACACTGTTGGTGAAACTGTGAACTGATCCAACCATTTTGGAGAGTAATCTAGAATTGTGCCCAAAGAGTTATAAAAGTGTGCACCCTTCGAAACAGCAATGCCATTGTTAGGTCTGTTTCCCAAGGTGATTAGGGAAAATGGAAAAGAATGTATAGGTTCTAAAATATTAATAGCAGCTCTCTCTGTGGTGGCAAAGAACTGCAAATTGAGGGGATGCTCATTAATTGGGGAATGGCTTAATAAGTTGTGGTATACAATTTTGATAGAATGCTACTATGCTATAAGAAATGATAAGCAGGTTGGTTTTACAAAAATGTGGAAAGACTTACATGAAACAATGAAGAGTAGGGGCAGCTAGGTGGCACAGGAGCACATGAATTCAAAACCAGTCTCAGACCCTTGACACTTACTAGCTGTGTGACCCTGGGCAAGTCACTTAACCCTGGTTACCTCAGGGGGAAAAAAACATAGAAATAATGAAGTGAAATGAGCAGAGCCAAGAGAATATTGTGTACAGTAACAGCAATATTATTCAAAGAGTAAATGTAAATCACTAAGATATTTTGAGTTCTATGAATCCTCAAATTGACTACAAAAGACCTATGATGGAAGATGTTATCACTGCCACAGAAAGAACTGATATGTGGAACTATGTATTGTGTAGTTGTGTGTGTGTGTGTGTGTGTGTGTGTGTGTGAAATGTTGGCCTTCTCTAGTGCAGAGTTGGGAAGGAGGGAAACAGCAAGAACTTTTTTTTAAAATACTGAGTAACTTGAGCAGAACCAGGAGAACACTGTACACATAACTGCCACATTGTCCGATGATTGACTTTGATGGACTTATCTCATCTCAGCAATGCAAGGACCTAAAACAATTCCAAAAGACTCATAATGGAAAATGCTATCCATGTCCAGAGAAAGAATGATGGATCCATGTAGATGGAAGCATACTATTTGCTCTCTTTTTTTGTTCTGTTTTGTTTTGTTTTTTCTTTCTCGTGTTTCCTCCCATTCATTCTAATTTTTCTATACAACATGACTAATGTGGAAATATGTTTAATAGGAATGTATATGTAGA
The DNA here is from genome assembly GCA_028646595.1 of Phalanger gymnotis. Taxonomy (NCBI): domain Eukaryota; kingdom Metazoa; phylum Chordata; class Mammalia; order Diprotodontia; family Phalangeridae; genus Phalanger; species Phalanger gymnotis. The sequence goes on from CM053625.1 coordinate 77,064,205, forward strand.
GCCTGTAGATCACCATCTTGGGGAGGGGGGAAGGAAGGGAGGGGGAGAAAATTTAATACTTATGGAAGTGAATGTTGAAAACTAAAAAGGATTTAATTTATGAAAAAAATTACTGAATAACTTGTGGCTTCCTCTATTTGAGGAGGCAACAACAAACGAGGCAAGTATCTGAAGGAAGGAGACATTCTTTGTCCAAGTCAGAGTATATTTCCTGCTGCATCTGAATGAATGAATGAATGAATGAATGGACATTTTGTCAGTACTTATAGGATATGTGTCAGGCACAGTACTAAGCACTAGGATTACAAATGCTGAATTGAGGCAGTTTCTGACCTCTAGAAACTTATTTTAGAAATGTACTCCAGAAACTCTTCTAACATTGGGAAACATTGCATATTGAGGAGTCACCAATGGCCAGGGAAGGAGTTTTGATTTGGGAAGTCACCAGATTGGTGGGTAATTGATTTTCACACTCCATTCAGATGATAGTAGCACTGATACTTTGAGGAGACTCTTGGAGGGACTCCAATATGCTACTACAATGGAGTAAGGTTAGTAAGAGGAGAAAGGGTGCCATCTTACTAATGAGGTGCTAAGCTCCATTGTTACTGCCTGCTGATAGAGTTCAAAGGATGCCATTATCCTCTAAATTTCTGTGCCCTGAGTAAAACAAATTATAGCTTTGAAGAAGTGGAATAAAAGTAGGAGGAGAGACTAGAATGCCCTTCCTTCATTCTGGCCCCATCTCAATATGCCAGCCACTCAATTTGGGCAGCCCAAGGAAAGGGGAATGGAATAAGCATTTATAGGCCTATGATGTGGCAGACCCTGTGCTAAGCACTTAGCAAATTGTATCTCATATAATCTTTATGACAACCCTAAAGGTAGGTACTGCTATGATCCCCGTTTTGCTGTTGAGGAAACTGAGGCAGACAGAAATTAAGTGACTCGCCCAGGGTTATATGGTAAGTGTCTAAGGCTGTATTTGAACTCAGCTTTTCCTGACTCCAAGCCCAGCATTCTCTCTACTGTACCACCAGGTGTCTCTAGGAGGGGAAGGAAAGGCTTGTCACCTCCAAATAAGTAATAACAGTTATATGAGCAGATCGACACTGATGCTTCTTTAAAGGACTCTCCCTGCCATACTATAAAAGAGGCAGAGAAGGGTTACAGAGGGATGAGGGGCCTCAGCTTATTCATCTGCACTGTAGAATGGGAGTATGGCAGGCTAAATGATCTGCAATTCCACTTCCAGCTCTAATAGTCTATGAGAATACCACTATTTCAATTTATCTTCACAACAACTGTGTGCATTATCCTAATTTGGAAGGTGAATAAACTGAAACCAAGAGCAAGGAACAGGACTGGATTTGTTTTCGTTTACTTGTACCCTACCTCCCAGTAGATAAAATAGCTCACTTTTGGAAAGTCTTCTAAGCTTTCTCCCCACAACTCTACTCTATGGCAGTCAGTGAAACTTATCCCTATTTTACAGATGAGAAAACTGAGAAATTACATGACTTGCCCATGATCACTTAAATAAGCATGTGAGGCAAGATTTCATCCCAGGTTTCCTGACTCAAAGTGCAGCCCACTCTTTCAACTACCCATTCTGACTCAGCCTGGAAAGGCTCAGGCACCCAAACTTTGCAGAAGCTATGCTGGTCCCACTGTGTGACTGGAGATCGTGTTGATGATAGATTTAAAGGAGACTCAACCTAGAGATTCTTCTAAATTTCAAGCCCCAGAGAAGGATTGAGGGTTTAAGGTCTATTTAGGTCAAACAAAATACAGGCTCATGGTTCTAAGAAAAATACATTCAAAAAAGATTCCAAAATCCTCCTTTGGTATCAAGTATCTTTGTTTAAAATAGCATCTGGAAAAGTCACATTTGCAAAATGTCCATATTGAATTTCCCTTAGGAGGCCCGGCTTCTTCTCCAGGTTGACTCACATTTTCAGTTTTCCTCTGGGGATCAAATGCCCTGCAGATGAAAGCCAATGGGAATAGTTTTCTTTATGTGCACCATGGTATTCTTCTGTGCCTATGTGGAGAGCAGAGACCTAATTCAGGCCTTTGGAAAATGCCTGCACTCTTTCATATCCAGTCTGGCTTAAGTCATTATTACAATACCTCCAATACATTGTTTCTGAGTATTTGTCATTTTAAAGTAATATGTTTTATATATAAACATAAATATATGTGTATACAAATATATGTTTATTTGTATATTTATGTAAATATATAGAAATGTATGTGTATATGTGTGTATACATACATATATACATACAGGCATATATGTGTACATACATACACATACTAACATATATATGTGTGTATATATATATCTATATATATACACACACACATACATATAAAACTTCTTCACTTATAAGCCTGAGCAATGTGCAAGAGGTCACGATACTACCCCAAATCAGATTCTGGTTGGATGGAAACATTTGTAGTGAACTTCATTGGAAGCTTAGTACAGACTTGTAGAAGAAATAAGAGGTGATAAGGTTCAAGGCAGGAGTTCCCAGAGCTAGGAAAAAGACAAAAATGTAGAGATAAGGGCTATCCTGAAGCCTTGTCCTTTACCAGGGCTGACAGACTTTGAAGCATCCTTGTACTCAGTCCTCATCCTGATTTTAGACTGTTGGTCGTTCATGTAGTAGTGCTCTGATGGCCTCCTGTGGCTTCCCTCACCCACTTATCCATCCATTCCCGGTAGCAGAGATATAGAATCCTCCTGTGCCAGGGGAAGACACATTCCAGGACAGATAAGCATAGAGCCATCATGCTCATCCACTGGGCAGGTCTTTAATTCTCCTTTCACTGTTCCCTCAGGTTGGGCACTATACTGATTTAGACACACAGGGTGAGCCAGACTCTCATCCTTGTATCCTTAGAGGTTGAAAGAAAGTTTCTTTGGAAATAAGATGGTAAGAATGTCTGCCATTTGTCATAATTTTCTTCTTTTTTATCTTATTTTTCCATTTTAGGTAAACGTCCTTTGTATTACTCTAATCCCTATATGCGTATGTATATGTGAGCCTGAGTGTGTGTAACTCTGGTTGATTGAAATTCAGAGGGAAAATAGGAGCTCATCAATAATAGAATATGAAGCCAAACATATTTTAAATACCTGCAGGTAGTATTTAGGTTTACTGCCCACAATAAAGTGTCCCTTTGGGCACTACCTCCTTGTGGAGAGAAGGAGGGACTTCCAAAAGTGTCATTGACTGAAGGAAGCTTCCTGGTAGTACTCGAGGTAAATGCTACTGTTCTTTCTCAGGAAAAAAGAAAGAAAGAAAAAGTCAGATGGAGAGTAGATAATACCAAGAGCTCTCTGGAGTAGATTCAAGTCAATCACCTTCACAGAATGTAGTGAAGGCTCTATTTGAATTACTATGTCATCTCAGACTCACCTTTTGCGGAAAGAGATCTGATCCTCTGAAGCATGTACTGATCCTATTATGTGGAATGGTTTGGAGATTAAAGAAATGCACAGCACAGGCCAATGGTCCCCTGCCTCTCCCCCTCTCCCAGGTGCCTCCCCAGTGAGTCAGCACCCACTGGGAAAGCACACAGAAAGGCCACGTAAGGGAACACCCTGTAGATCCCCAAGGTACAGCTGCTCCTGACTCTCTTTTCCTCAAAACCCTTATTTTAAAGTCTTTTTTTCTAAGTAGGTTTTGGCCAACATGGTGTCCACCAGCACTAGCTGAACTCCACCTCCCCAAAGGCACAGAATCATTACTTGTCTCCTGAGATATTGCTTTGCTTCCCTAAATACAAGGTGGCAGTGAGGGATGAGAATGCTCTGAGGAGTAATGAAACCTCCTCCATTGGGAAGAGGCTGAGAGGAAATGAAAGGGTCGCCAATGGCATAACTACCTGATGGTCCCTTTTCATGGCTAGCAGCCATTCTCCCCCTCTGACCCCAGTGAATGGTTCCTTTCCAATGACCGCAGCTGCTCTCCGAGTATGTATATCTCTCCATCTAACATAAATCCTCCATGGTCAGAGACCTTGAAATTCCTGTTCCCGCCAGCATGGATCCATTTCCCTGGATGCATTATGCCATTGTTAGTTTTGGCTCCATGGGCAGCAGGGACATGGAGAAGTTTAAATTAATAAATGCTCTAGCAGGTCAGAGTTGTTTTGCCTTTTTAGGTGGTACCCAGTACATCCCCCCACACGCACTTGGAACTGTTTCCAGCCCCTCCACCTGGATGCTTGTGGAAAAGGCAAATAGAAGGAGGCTGTCAGTTCCATCTCAGAAGACACAAAACAGCTCAGAAAACTTCATTCTTTAATCTGACTTTTCTTAATGGCTATAAAGATAAGAGATAACAAGTATAGAGCTGAAAGGAAATTCGGAGGTTACTTCTAACCCTTTCATTTTACAGATGAAGAAATTGAGATCCAAGGAAGTTAAGTGACTTGCCTCTAGACACACAGGTAGTATCAGGAGCAAGACTTGAACCCATATCCTTTGTCTCAAGACCCTTTCCACTGTATGATTTTAGACAAGCTTATTCTAATTTCTTAAAAGGGAGGAATTATGAAAATAATCTGTTGAGCTTAGGAAAATCTTTCTGAGAGTTGTACAGAAGGGGAAAAACCATTTTGAGGATGAGAAGGCTTTATTTCCAATGACCAACAAGTATTCATTAAATATCTATTGTATGCAGGGCCTTTTGGTCAATACTAAGGATTCAAAGATGTTCTTTCTTTCAAGGAGTTTAATAATCTAGTGGTGGGAGAAGGAGAGAGGAATTATATTCTAATACAGATCAGATAATGATTACCCACAGGACTGATTAAAGGAAGTGACATGAGAAATTCATGGAAGGAGGGATCTTTTTAGTAGCATGGATCAGAAAATGTTTCATAGAGAGAACTACTTTACATCTCTGAGATGCTGGTCATTATTTACCATCCTAGATTCCCCTAAGAATCATGGAGAAAGTAGCACTTGAACTGGGCCTTGAATGGAGAAAAGGATTTCAACCTTAAAATTTATTTTTTTTATTTTTTATTTTGTTTTCAAACTAAATCAAACTAAATTCAAACTAAAATTGTTTCCCTCCCATTTCCCTCACCCACCCCACCCCACAATGAGAAAGCAAGAAAAACAAAACCCCTGTTGCAAATATATACTATGTATATATATATAATATATGCATATTATATATATATATACATACATACATATATATATATTAAACAAAACAAAATTTTTCATTGGCCATGTCCTAAAACACTCTGGGTCCATTACTTCTCTGTTAGGAAGTGAGCAGCATGTGTATATCATGAGTCTTCAGAAATCATGGTTCATCACTCATTTCTAAGATTTCATATATAATACATATGTATACACACATATATACATACATATATATGTATATATACACTGAGAGCACAAGAAAAGCAGTATATTACAAAGAAGTTTTTGTTAGTTCAGTAGTTTTTCATGTCTGACTCTTCATGACCCTTTTTGGGGTTTTCTTGGCAAAATGGTTTGCCATTTCCTTCTCCAGCTCATGTTACAGATGAGGAAACTGAGGCAAAGAGGATTAAGCGACTTGCCCAGGGTCACATAGCTAGTAAGTGTCTGAGGCCAGATTTGAACTCAGGAAGAAGAGTCTTCTTAACTCCAGGCTTGGCAATCTCTCCACTGCGCTACCTAGCTGCCCAAACAAACAAGCATAGTCATTTAAAACAAACTTCCACATTGACCATGTCTAAAAAAGTTGTCTCATTCTACATTCCAAGTCATTTCCATCAGGAGGTGGGTAGCATTTTTTATTAGTTCCCTGGAATCTTGGCTGGTTATACTGATAAAAGTTTGGCACAATAGTATTCCATCACATTTATATACCGTAACTTATTCATCCATTTCCCAAGTTGACAGACGCCCTCCTCAAATTTTCATTCTTTGCCCTTTCAAAAAGAGCTATAAATATTTTTGACATCCTTGTATTTTGTTTTGCTTAGGACTAATCCCTCCTTTAGTATACCTTCCTTCTAATTCTCCCTCTCCTCTTTTTCCTCCTTAATTCTCTGTTGAGTGAAATGTATTTCTGTATCCAACTTCATGTATGTGTGTATTCTTCTTTCTTTTGACCAGTTCAGATGACAGTTTTAAATGTCCACTACTCTCTCTACCATTCCATCTTCCTGTTTGTATCACTATTTACTTGAACACCCTGATTATGTGAGATAATTTTCCCTAACTTTCTGTTTCCTTCCCTCCCTCCCCCCGTATTCCTATTCCTCTCTCTTTTCATTCTTTTCCTAAGATTATCAAGACATAATGAACCATTCCCAGGCCTTGTATAACTGGACTTTCTCTATGAACTCTGATAATATATATTCATGTATCATATCCTCATATTAGAATGTAAGCAGTTGTATTGGGAATCAAGATGGGCCCTTAGCGCTTATCCAACTAAGTGCCCTTGAAGAGTTTGGCCTTTATCTCCTTGATTAAATTAAGTAACTAAGGTGGGGCTCCAGGTGGGGCCCATGAAGGGAGGTTTGATTATATCTTGCTCCCAAGTAGGCCCAAAACCCCTAGCTATTAGGTGCTAAGTCAATATAGGCGTGAAACCCTCAGGGTCCTAGGGGGAGGTGCTAACACCACGGCCAATAGTAAGAGCTTAAGTTCTGGTCTCTCAGATGACATTTGCTGATGGCTAAAGAGTGCATACAAAGGGAAGACAGAGCTATTTGCTTAGGCTTTTGCTCTTGGTGTCACACCAATGTGGACTTTGTTAAACTCTGGTAACTATGAATTGAGATTTGAATCAGACAAGGTCTGTCTGTTGATGTTTGTAATTTGTTTGTATTTGCTCTGAAGCTCAGGGTGCTGGCTTTTTCCCCTGAACTGAGTGAATGATATTTGTATGCTGGATTAAAGTAAGATTGTTAACCTCTTAATGTTGCTTTCCTTAGTAAAGCAGATCCAAAGAATCTGGGCTTGGAGCATTCTGTGAGCTGGTTGTTGTTGGTTTTACATCCCCCACAGCAGCTGCTAGCCAGATTGTTGAAACAGCAGTTTATCTTTATTTAGTCCTTTATCATGGTTCATTCATTTTTATCATTTTATATTTCTCTTCACTCTTGTTTTGGAACTCCAAAGTTTCTCTGAAGCTCTGGTCTTTTCATCAGGAACCCTTGGAAGTTTTCTATTTCATTAAAGATCTACTTTTCCCTTATAGCATTATATTCGGTTTTCCTGAGTAACTTAATCTTGGCTATTAACCCCCTATTCTTTGCCTTCTGGAATATCATATTCCAAGTTCTCTGTTCCTTCAGAGTTGTAGCTGCTAAATCATGTGTGACACTGACCTTAGTACTTGAATTGTTTCTTTCTGGTGGCTTAAAGCATGTGACTTTATCACAATGGCCCTGTATCAACCTGGGAGTGCCCTGGTTATGGTCTGGGACTTCCTCTTGCCCTGGTGCACAACTTCTCCCTGGGCATTGGAATGCACAGGCACATATTCCTCAACCCAATCTCCCCCCAGCTAGGTGGTAGTGGGTAGAGTATTGGATCTGGAATCAGGAAGACCTGAGTTCAAATCTGGACTCAGACACTAACTGTGTGATCCTGGGTAAACTACTTAACTTCTGTTTGACTCAGTTTCTTCAACTATAACAAGGGATTAATAGCAGCACCTAATGCCTAGGTTTGTTGGTAGAGATAGTGTTTGCAAAGCACTTAGCCCAGTGACTAACACATAGTAGGTACTATATAAATACTTGTTGTCATATATATTATATTATTATATTATATATATTATATTATTCCCTATATAAATACTTATTCCCTTCCTTTCCCTTCCTTTCATTGTCTGCAGACCTCTCTGTCTTCCTATGCCGAACTAGGCTGGACAAATTATTCACTGTAACATTTTCTGGATTTCCCCATCGGGATTCCATTTGGTACATTTTCTAGATCTGTTTGGAGAAGTTCATGGAGAAGAGCTCATATGCACAGCTTCCTTTCACTCTGCCATCTTGACCCTCCCCACCCCACCAATACACACATACACATACACATATATACACACACTTTAATATTTAAAAAGCAAAGGAATTAATCTTCTTTAATCAAATGACATTTCCACCTGTCTCTCATATTTCTTGTGCTGTCGTGTGCAATTCAAGAACAAAATTGTAACTTCTTGGAGGAGAAGGACTAAGACTCATTTCAACTTAGTACCTCCAATCCCAAGCACAGCACGTTGTATATAGTGGGCTTTTATAAGTGTGATTAAATGGATGGATGGATGGATGGATGGATGGATGGATGGATGGATGGATGGATGGATCGATGGATGGATCGATGGTTAGATAGATGAATGAAGTTCCTCTGACTAGGGAAAAGGTCAGAGCCATCAAAGTCTAGAAACCCTGTCAGAGTCAGAAACAGGAGAATGGGAGAGGCCAAGTGAGGACCAAGAAGTTCTGAGTTGGAGTTCTTTTCTGCATCTGCCTCTAAATTATCTGACTTCCTCCATTCATACCACCATTGACTCACACTTGTCTAAAAGAAAATTTATTTTCCCTGCTTGGAGGGCTTGTTGTGAAGATTAAAAGGCCTGTGATTTATTTTGAAGTCTTGAGTTAGGAGATGCCATTCATATGCATCACAACAGGAAGACTTATCACCTGTCTATACTGCTAGAGTCCCTTTAAGGATGAGCCTCTACTTGAATTTTCCTAAGAATTATTCAGCATGGAAAACAGAGGGGAAAATAGGATCATAGGACTTAGAGCTAGAAAGACCCTTATAACATAGAATTAATAGCATGTCAAAGCTGAGTGAATGTTTAGGACAGAGAACATCAGATACTGGGCAAGACAAAGATCAGGTGTTGACTTTAGAACTTAGAATACTGGAGCTAAAAACTACCTTAGAACAGAGAATGTCAGAACTGAAAAAACTCTAGGACAGAGAACAAAGAATGTTAGATTCAGAGAGAAACAAAGCATAGGAACTGACCTTACAACACAGAATGTCAGGGCTGAAAGGGACCTTGGAACAAAGGATAGACTGTTATGTAATACAAGAAGGGACCTAAAAGATCATCCAGTCTGGTGCTCTGATTTTACAGATGAAGAAACAGATCCAGAGAATGTAAGTACATAAGGTCATATCTTTGGTGAAGTGACCTAAGGAGCCAATATGAGTCATTCACTAAATAGTTAAAAGCCTCAAAAGCAATAATCTGGGAAAATATGAAAAATTGAGGCAATTCTTGTATTTTGTAAATCATGCATCCATCCAGAGCCAGTGGGTAGGAAAGCCTTCCTTTGGCTCTGCACTGGGCAGCAAGAATATGAGCTGGGAAAGCACGCCTAGACCCAGCAGCCGGGAGCATTCTTTCCACTAACACTGCATTTTTTTTGCCCTGAACAGCCATAAAGCAGGCTCATCTATAGAAATGGGATATTTCTGAATACAAAAGAAACACAAACTGCATTGAGTAGGTGTCCTCTGATTCTGGTTTAATTTCCTTTGTCTAATGTAAACTCACTGGGCTATGACTAACAGCTAACATATCATTTCTAATTGTATGGCATTATATGGTGTTAGTACAAACACATCTCTGCAGCCAAGACCCAGAGAGCAGACTAGATTTCTTCTGTCTTGCTGGGAATTAGGGAGGGGAAAACACCATCAGCATCAAGCACATTGTCGAAGAAGGAGATTAGAAGCCCTCTTTAATGGGGAAATGTCTCCCCATCTTTCACCTTCTTCCTTGTTAGATATTAGATTCACATTATAAACCAAACAGAAAGCTTCTCATCTGTACATAGTCCTGACAGGAGGAGCCGAAGATTACAGATGACTGTCCCCTGAGCGTCTGTGGATTGTGAGGTCTTCTTTAGCCTGGGGGCCCTGAAGATAAGCCTTCAACCACCTTGCCAAGTATTTACTTTAGCCTTTTCCCTGATGTTATGAAAAGCTCACTGGATCTGAAGTAACAGGATCCTTACTATTAGCTATATTACCTCAGGCAAGCCCCTTCCCCTCCTTAGGCAAACTGAGGTCCACTTCGTAGAAACTGAGGTCCAAATGTAAAATGAGGGTGATAGACTAGATGGTCTCTAAGGAAGCTTGTGATTCAGACCTATCAATCAATCAATCGATTGACAAGCATTTATTCTCTAACTCCTTTATCTTCTCTAAATCCTATGATCTCTGACTCTCTCTCTTTTCTAGGGAACAAACTCACTCCAGGATTCAGGGGCAGGAGGGAAGCCCAATGGCAGAAAGACTCTTGGCAGCTACAGGAATTAAACCCGAGCTGATCATTTTCTTTCCTTTCCCCCAGCCTGGGTGGAAAGGAACACACATTTCCAACCCAGAGATTGCCATAATCAAAGCTGTCATATTCCATTCCACTTGGTTTCATTGTGGAATGCCTCTCCATGATTGTTGGTCTGAAAACATAAAGGGATAAAAGATTCAATTCAATTCCACAAACATTTGTTAAGACATTCTTATAAGCAAGGCACCATGAGAGGTGCTAAGACTAAAAAGACAAAAAAATGAAAGCAGGCCATACCCTCAAGGAGTTTACCTTCTACTTCTACCTTTTACCTGTTATTAACAGATAAGTAGATATGTCAAGACAAGGTAAGATGAGGAGGGAGGGACCTCTAACAATGCAGGGCATTAGAAAAAACTTCACTTAGAAGTTTTTGCACTTTGAAGTGAGCCTTGAAGGAGTCTAAGAAGCAGAGATAAGGAAGGAGGGCATCCTAGGTATAGGCAATAATAGAGAGTTCTTGCATCACCAGCCTAGTACAACTGGACCCTGGTTGCTAATGGCATGAAGAGCATAGTGAAAAGAACGTTGAATTTAAAGTCAGGAGATCTGTGTTCAAAATTCAGCTCTGTGTGACTTTAGAGGAGTCATTCTTTCCTCATTCAGGGCCTCAGTTTCTACAATGTAAAGGGGTTGGAGATCATCTCAAAGTCCCCCTCCCTGTTCTAAATCTGATGATCCTCTTTCCTATTCCTTTCCTTGGCTTTCTTTGGGCAAGAAAGATTTTCCCCTCTACTTAGAAAAGGTCTCAAATAACATCAGGACAAAAAGATCGGGAAGAATATATTGAATCTTCCCAGGAAAATGTAAGCTCTTTGAGGGCAGGGATTTGCTTTTGTTTTTGTATCCCTAGCACTTAGTATGGTACTACATGTATCAGGTGCTTTCTAAATGTTGAATTGAACATGTACCCACAATAAAAAGAGAGAATTAGAGCTACTGTGGCAAATGCCTTAGAAAATCAAATATCCATAGCTTTCTTATATTCTTTTATAAATTCAATCAGTCAACAAGGATTGACCAAACAAGGCTATCCTGAGACATAGATTCAAGAAGGCCTGGACCCAGAGTGCCCATAGAATGGCAACATTATGACCTCAAGTTCTTCATGGCTATAGATGCCCAAATTAAAAGTTAACAATGTCACAGGCAGGTCACTCAGAGCTGCCAAAGGCCATCCTCAATCAGCATGAGAAGCCAATGGAGAAAAAAGACTCTATGATTGGTCACTTGACCATTGACATTGACCATTTCAGCCAACGGTGGGGGGGTGGGGAGGGCTTGCAATACACCTTCTACTGGCGAAACCAAATTTGTCCTGGTTATAACTTCGGTGCTATTGACAAGTCTTATTCTGATTTAAATTTCAAAGAGAGTATGATTTTGAGACTTTCCCACCCCCTTCCCACCTCCTACCCCCAGCCCTGAAAGCAAACCATTATGGATTTTATAGGGCAAGGAGCCCTCAACTCACCCGCTCAATTTGCACAATCTTTGCATAAGCAAAAAGGCACTCGATAGAAACCGAATTAATTTTAATTGACCATAATATGCTCACAGAAATGTCAAGGAGTTTTTGTTAGCAGATAAGCCACAAAATATCTGTTTGGTTATTTACATCTGTATGGGGAGAATAACAGGGTCACAGTTAATTACAGGGCTTTTGGGGACTGAGACATTCTGGAAGTTAGTCCATAAGAGAGAGCCAGTCTCCTTTATTCCTGAGATCCTGTTGGGTAGCAGAAACAGCTGGAGATTTAGAATTAGAAGACCTGGGTTCAAGTCCTGTCTCTGCTATTGGCCAATAGTGTGACTTTGGGCAGTTGATTTTCCCTCTCAGATCCTCTGTTTCCTCATTTCTACAATTCTAATCTTCTGTGAGTTCCCTTGTATTAGGACCCGGTACAACAACATCATGGGAAAAAAGTGAAAAAACACAGGTTTGGGAGAGAGGGCACCTGGATTTAAAACCCTGCTCTGCATTTACTGGAGGTGTGACCTTAGACAATTTATTTACCCTCTCTATGCTTCCATTTCCTACCTATAAAACGAAGGAGATAGCTAGGGCAAGGGTGCTTAACTTTTGTGTGTTTATCATGGTTACACAGACCTTTGGCAGGCTCATGAAACCTATGAACATCTTCTCACAATAATGTTTTTAAATGCATAAAAATAAAATACATAGTGTTACAAAGGAAATCAATTACATTATGATAGTTATCAAAATACATATTTTTTAACTTCCTAGACACCCTCCCTTGAATTTTATTCAAGGATCCCCAAGTTTAAAAACCTCTGGACTAGAAGATTTATAGGGTCTGTTGAAGCACTAATCCTATGATAACCCACTTACTCTGAGGGCCTCCCAGATACTGGAAGGTTAGGGAATGAGTTATTATTGAGAGTATCATTGCTAGTAACTGAGTGACCCTACCTGCCTGCTGGAAGGAAGGGGGATCTGAGCAAGGGTTGGGGGACAGGGATGGGAGGACCTGTTCAGAAAACTGGATAGAAGGGCACTCAGGTTGGCAGCACTGCCTGGAAACAAGTCATCTCAGTTCACTGGACCCAGAGACAAATTGGTTTAATTGACTCAATGCTCTATGTCCCCAGAATCTATATTTGTCTGGCATTTCTTCTGTTCTACATGGTTTGTCAAAAGTTACAAGTATATTTGACTTCTCTTGGCCCCAGCTAGAAGATAAGATGGAATGGGGAGAAAGCTGTGACTGTTGAGATAACCCATGCTGGAGTGATTTGCCGAAGTTTGGGGTCATAAAGACACTGCCTTAGGCAGCAAACGAAAAACAGCCTCATTCCCCGGTTAGGACAAGTTGGCTTCGGGAAAAGAAGATAATCCTGGTCTTCTTTCTCACTTTTCCCTCGACATAATCTGTACTCCAGTCAAATCATACTATTTATTCCTCACTCCTCATATATACCTTTAATTTCCACCTTTCATGCATTTCATCCGATTTCACAACATCATGCCGTTTTGGAGAGACCCTCCTACTTCCACCTCATACCATAATCTCTACCTGTCAAAGGTCTAGCTGTTTTCAAGGTTCAGATCTAATGCCATCAGCTGCTCTCAATGTATTACAAGATCCGAGTCAAAAGATGTAAAATCAGAGGGGACCTCAAGAGCTCATTTTATAACAGGGAAACCTGAGTCCCAGTGCAGTCATGACTTGCCCAAAGACACAAAAGCAGCAAGTAACAGAGCTATGATTTACACCCAGATCTTTCCATCACACAACTCTGTCTCTCTATGGAGCTTTGCCAGATCTCCCAACCAGAAACCCTTCCAAACTCCCACAGCCCTTTGCTTTGACCTCTTTTCACTTCGACAAACACATTTTAAAGTGACTTATCCTTGAAGGGAATACAAAGTTTAACTATGCCACAGCCCCTGTCTTCAATAAACTTAAAGTCTAGTGTGTACATTGTTGGTCTTGGAGAGACCACAAATAACCATTCTGCAAGGGAAAAGGTGACTTAGAGCAAGGGAGAGTGAACAAGTGAAATGAGCTCAGAGACGTGGGGTGGGAGGAAGGGATCTCTTCTAGCCACTAGAATGTCTAACTGGTTATTTGTATACAAACCTAGTTCCCCACACTGGACTGTGAAGCCTGAGACCATATCTTTTGTCTATGTATGCCCCACAGCGTTTGATGCAGGACCCTGTGCCTTATAGGTCATAGACTTAGAAGAATTATTGAGGAAGAACGCTATAAAATCATAAACTCAAAGTCAGAAGGAAATTGAGGTCAAATTACCTAGGAATTCTGAACCTACAGAGAAAGACAAATAAAGAGATATAGATTAACCTACACATATACATATTATTTTAAGATAATAGAGTTATATTGACTATATTTTAATACAATAGTTATATGGAATATATTTCAATATTATTGGTTTCTTTTATAATCTTATGTATTTTATTTTATGCATTTAAAAATATTCTAAGTTGGGATCCATAGGCTTTACCAGACTGCCAAAGGCACCCACAGCACAGAAAAGGTATAGAAGCCCTGACCTAAGCCAACTGCTTTATTTTAAAGATGAGAAACCTGAGACCAAGAGAGGTTAGATTATTTGTCAAAGGCACACAGGTGGCCTAGATTCAAATCCAAGGGGCCCCTGTCTGCAGATCCAGGATGCTTTTCCCTATCCCACACTGCCTCCTACTGTCTATTGAATGAATGAATGCTACACTTACTGCCGTCCCTCCTAGGTGGGTGAGCTGGAAGGGGTCAAGGTCCTTGAGGAAAGTGAGAGCTGCTGCTTCCTTTATTAAAAGTGAGATTTCTGATGCCTGAGAGAAGAGGGGGTACGAACCAAATCTCCGTATCAGAAGACCTGGCTGAGGACTGGAGGGTGAGAACCTCAGACAAACTTCACCCTTCTAACTATTCAGGCCCAGGAAGTCTATCGACTCTTGCCTTGATCATCAGGCTGAACTAGAGACTAGCCCTCTGTTTTTCTGCTACTTTGTAGCAACAGTACCCACCCATCACTTCGCCTTTCCCCCCTCTCACTCAGAGGTTGATAATCAAACCAGTATTGCCATTGCAACTGTGAAGGCCCTGACAACCATATGAGCCTTTATGGCTTGACTCAAAATTCTTAAGATTCTGAGTCATACACTGTCTAAACAAAAGCTTCCTTCTGTAACTACCACCATCACCTCCTATCCATCCATGTCACCTCCATCTGTCTTAATCCTAACCTACCCTCCCATCGTGCCCTCTGGAACACCTGTTCTGTTGTTAACAAATTGTGTTTCATATTAAATCTATGCTCTCTCTCTCTGGAAATTATTTTTTTATTTGCTTATAGGTATAAATGTTGTTTCCTTCAGTAGAATGTCAGGTCCTTTAAATCAGACTTTGTTTCAGTGTTGTTGCTGTATGTCCAGTTCCTAATTTAATGACTGGCTCATAGTAGGTTCTTAATAATTGTTTGCTGAATTACATGGTTTTTTTTCATGACATAAAAACATAGAAACTCCACTAATTCTCACCACAGATGTAACTCACCTTCACCACAGCTGGTATTGACAGGGAGTAGATGATCAATACAGAACTTACTGGAAGCTCATTTACACAAACTGATAAAAGTTCTGAACCAGGAGAGGCTAGTGGTTTTATAGAAAAGGTTAAATATTGACAATCTGTTGCTCATTTCTTTGGCTTTTTTTCTTTCTGTTACCCAGATGCTGCCACCCACTCCAAAGAACTTTTTTTCAAAGACTTTAACAGATTTAATTAAGTAGAATGTTGCCCAAAATTGCCATGTTACTTCTTAAGACTGGGCATCATATTGAGAAGTAAACCTGGGGGAGAAGTTGATGTCAGGAAAACTTCCTGGTCCCCTTTGTCCCAATGCTGTCCTTTGTCTATAGACATTAAGACCCCAATGGTGGAAGTCCCCAGAGACAATACTTATGGGATCCCTAAAACACAATGTTTTTCATAACCCCATTCTTCCATATATGTGCATGCATGGCTGCAATGGGAAGAGCACTAGATTTGGAATCAAGAGACAAGAGCTTGAATCCTGATTTTGGTACTTGTGAGTTATACAAATCTGGGCAAATTGCATTATCTCTCTGAATCCCAGTTTCTTCAATTGAAAAAAATTAATTTGTTCATATTTTTACTAACTACCTTTTAGATTTCTGATTTAGAGATGGACAGTAACCTAGAGACCATCTAATTCAACCTCTTATAGTACAGATGAAGAAACTTGGGCCCCAAGAGGCTAGCAACTTACCCAAGGTCATACAGGCAGTAAGTACTAGAGCCTAGATTTGAACTCAAGTCTCGTAACTCCAAATTCATTGTTATTTTCCACTATACCAATCTTTTCACACAGGCTTATTGTGAAGAAAAGTACTTTTATACCTTAGAGCAGTAGTGTCAAACACAAATAGAAATAGATCCCTATGGGTAGCATATTGACTTAGAAAACCGCAAATTAATATTATCTATGTTTATCGCATTTTTATTTATTTTTTTAAACATTTCCCAATTACATTTTAATCTCATACAGTCCCTACTGGCCACTTGCAGACAGCTGAGTTTGACACCTCTGCCTTAAAGTATTATTTAAATTCAAGGACTTGTATGTGGGTGTTTTTTTTAGACTTCTGATTTCTTTGATATAAGAATCTTTCTGTGAAGAAACTCCCTCTACCAATGCATATCCAGCAACTATACTGAGACTTATAGTCTTAGAAAGTTGCCTGGAGGTTAAGTGACTTGCCCAGGATCAAACTACAACTATATATTGTAGGGAGAGGTTTATATGTAGCAAGACTCCATGTGTGGAAAGGGCCTGTAGCATACAGGGTACCATGTGCCTCAGAAAGAGGCAGAATGGGCATCTCTAGTCTCTTCTTCCTCCACCCTTCTCCAAAGAAGACTCTAATTCCTGCCAGGAGGGTAAGAAGGAGGTCAGGATTGCAGGCCAGAAGGCTACTCCATTCTCCTCAGAGAAAGGGGGTACCACACTACAATTATATCTATCTGCTCCTTTAAATATTATTAGTCTGGGGGATTTGATCAAGTTCAATCTTACTTCTGATCACTGTTTCTCATTATTGGGGGAAAGGTGAATCCCAAGTTCTATATCCAAGGCTTGACCCCTTTCCCACCAAATACCAGTTTCATAATGAACAAACATAGCAAATAGCAAAGAAACCTATTTATCCAAATTGTGGCAATTCAGAGAATGTATAAGCAGGAGAGTATATGCCACACAATATAGAATGAAAGTAGCAAAGTAACTCAGCCCAACCAAGAAAGAGAATTCTAGATCTCACCCAAGAGAAAATTCTCCGACATCTCTAGGTTAGCAAAATGGGAATAGGAACATGATGGAGACTGCCAGGTTCTCTTGTGTCTTCCCAGAATCTTTTCCTTCAGCAACCTGAAATGGGCTTGGCTGCTTCCATCCTCCTTCTTAAAGCTAGAAGCCAGAAGTGCCCAATGTGACTTGAAGCTTGAATAGTTCTGAAGAAGACCGGATGAGAAATGACCTCTCTCATTCTCACCAGCTCCACTCCGCCCCTTATACAGGGCAGCACATTCATCACCACCAATAAAAAGAGTCCCATGCCAATACGCTTAGGGACAAAGATTATAGAATAAGGAACAGAAGGTGAACCCAGGTCTTCCTGATTCTAAGACCCACTCTCTCTATACTCACC
Source organism: Phalanger gymnotis (assembly GCA_028646595.1). Classification (NCBI taxonomy): domain Eukaryota; kingdom Metazoa; phylum Chordata; class Mammalia; order Diprotodontia; family Phalangeridae; genus Phalanger; species Phalanger gymnotis. The sequence goes on from CM053625.1 coordinate 77,081,776, forward strand.
CGGTTCTGTTTCTCAAATGTAAGTCCCTACTATTCCTGTGCACAATATCATACAAATGTGAATGTCTATGTACTCCAGTGGCCCTTCCTTAAGTCGCTTGTCCATATGAAGGACCCTGAAAGGCCTGGAACTTTGACAAACCCAGGCTCAAAAAAGTCTCCTTCAATCAAGTCAACCATTGGGGCCTCGGTTTGCTCATCTGTATAATGAGAGAGTTGCACTAGATCCTTTCCAGCTTATGATCTATGTTTTTGTTTTTCTTTGGGGGGAGATTTTTGAGGATGTCCTATTACACCATGAATTCATCTTGAGCATTCAGCCCACCAAAACCCTGGATATCTTTCACATGAACTTTCGTTGAACCATGCTTTCTCCATCCTGAACTTAGGTCAACTCATTTTATTTATCCCAGATAGAGAACATCATACTTATTTCTGTCTGATTCCACATTTTTATTCTAAATAAACCCATTTGGGTATGAAAAAGATCTGTGTCAAACTTAAGGTCCTCCTGCCTGGATTAAGCAGACCAACAGGAGGGCTCACTCATGCCTACTCTCCTGGGAGCACAGTAAGACAGGATATGCATTTTTCTTCCCTTATTTGGCAGAAAAAGGACCTATTGAATTCACCTCCAGTCAGGCAGAAGTGTAGGTAAGTTGAGATCAACTGGGTTTCCCAGAAAGCAGAGAGCAGGATGAGACCAGAATGAATGAATTAATGGGGAAAAAACAAATGTATTCAGCACCTGTGCCATGCACTGTCTATACAAGTGTAAAGAGTGGGTTACCAGTAACTCTGGAATCAGAAGACTTGGGTTTGAATTTTTCCTGTTATGCTATTTGTGTGACCCTGGACAAGTCATTTGACTTTCTAAGGACTCACTTTCCTCATCTGCAAAGTGAGGGAATTGTATCCCTCTGGGGCCATTTCTAGCTCTTGATCTATGATCCTACGAGACCATATTTTCATACCATTCATGAAAAATGTATGTTCAGTAGTCCTCTTTCCTCAAGGCCAAGTTCCGGTGTCACTTTCTTGATGAAGCCGCCATGGTTTAAGCCAAAAGGACATTCCTATTGGGGCCTAACTATCCCAAAATACAGTGGGGCTACTTTTTCCCTAGTCATAGGATGAAATTTCAATTTGGAACAAGTATTAGGTCATCAGATCATAGATCTAGGGCTGGAAGGGACCTCAGAACACATCTAGTCCTACCCACTTCTTTTGTACGTGAAGAAACTAGGCCCAGAGAGCTTACATGACCAAAGTCATGGAGATAATATCTGAGGCATCATTTGAACCCAGGTCCTCTAACTTGAGAGTCAGAGCTCTTTCCACCATGCCATGCTGTTCTAGAAGGAATCACTAGTCTGATCCCTTCATTTTGGAAATAAAGAAACTAAGACCCAGGTTTAAAAGGTAGTCACTGGCATAGCCAGGATTCCAACCCAGACCCTCTGACTCCAAATCCCTTGTTCTCTCTTCTAGACCATGCTGCATCAAAGTTAAAATAGTAGCAAAATTCAAGGATTTCACCTTTGCCTTTCTAATGCTCCATACTCACATACACATGTTTGAACCAAAGCAAATACTTAATAAATGCTTTTTCTCACTCACAATTTATCTTATTTTTATTTTTATTAATTTATTATTTATTTATCTTCTTTTTATTAATTTATTATTAATTTATCTTATTTTTATCCTCTCTCCCTCTCTCTCTCAGCAATCACAGTTAAGTGACTTCAGGGTCACACAGCTAGTTTCTGAGGTTGGATTTGAACTCAGGTCCTATTGACTCTAGGGCCACTGTGCCACCTAGCTGCTCCCATCCCTTCTCTTGGGATGTAAACTCATTGAATTTGTTCACTAAAATATTCTTCTTTAAAAACATTCCATAATTCAGACTCTTCACTCCTTAAGATTACTATCACCCCTCACTGAGTTACATATTCTGAGGTTACAGCTGCCAATCTATTCTCCCCTTTAGGCAAGATTGTATCTGGATTGACAAAATGCTGAGGTGGAAGAGAAGGAGGAAGGGAACACCTATGGCAGGAGAAATCACTATTACTTTACTGTGCACAGAGGAGAGAGTAGAGGAGTCATTCACTCACACTGTCTCACTGTCACAGATGTGTCCTCTCTACAACATGGGAATTGGAAAGAAAAAGAATCTAAGAAGCAATTTTGTCTAGGGATAATTCCTGGCCTGAATACTTCACTTGGGGCAACTGCACATCTGTGTAACTTAGACCCATTGCACCAAATTGCATTGAAATCCATTAAAGATGTCAAAAATCTTTGTAGCTACCATTTTGTTTCGCAATGGTAGACTGAACCTCTAGTCATAGAACCATTATGGATCGGACTATGGGGACCCACAGGCCCCTTCCAATTCTGGGAGTCTGTCAATTTGAATGGCATAGCTAGAAGAGACCTTAGAGATCATTTAGGCCTCTCCACACCTCCACTTTAAAGATTGGGAAGGTGAGATCCAGAGAATGGAGGTGACGTGATGTTGAGCATAAGGATGAATATTGCCACAATTTCATCAAAATAGACAACTTTTTAAAAAATCATAACAGAGTGAGTACAATGTCTGGGACGTACTTCCTCGTCCTTGTCACCTTTTGGAATCCCCAGCTTCCTCCAAGGCTCAGTTCAAGTTTCTTTTCCTACATGAAACCTTTCCTGATCCTCCCAATTGTTAGTATACTCTCCCTATCTAATTTTTTTAATTTAAAAAGTAAGAAGCTTAACATTTATTTTCATTACTTCTCTGGATAAATGTCTTCTATAATAGAATGTGTCTCTTTGACCTCAGAGTCTATTCTAGTGCTTGTGGTGTAGTAAAGGCTTTATGAATAGTTTTTTTTAATTGAAATGACATATACAAAGTGTTAAGCAAAAGTATTAAAAAGGTTGCCTAATTTCATCCAGACAACAGGAAGCTGATCCCCCCATCCTCCCTTCATGTGCAGTTGGTTGGTTATTGTCCTTCATTCTCGAAGAGGACCAAAATGACATCACTATGTTAAAGTCAAGGTACATTGTGTCCCACTGTGGCCGATCAGACCAATACAAGTTCCAAAGACTTGACCACAGTTCAGGCACAAATAGTCCATATTCACATACGCATATACATTCAGGGGATCATTCCTCCAGGGCCCAAGTCCACAGGAAACAGACAATAGCTACAAAAGTTTCTAAATATATGGATGGAAAAAAACACAGGACAAATAAAGCTACTATAAACTTGGGCAAAAGAATTTTAAGATCTAAATAGTTTAGAATGTAGAGTTTTCTTTAGGATTTTATTCTTCCTTTAGATGGTATTTGAAATTTCTAATGTGATTTTTTTTAATTAAGAGGCTTAGAAAACCAACATGATAAATAATTCAGGAATACTGAAAATGTTACACAAACTCAACACAATGACAGATCCTGCTGTAAAACAGAGGCACCTTTTTTAAACCATGCAAGAGTCTTATTATAGATCAAGGAAGAACTTTCGCACAGAGAGCATTGCCAAATAACTGTTATTAACTTGTTTCCGTGTTCTCTGGTTCTTATCTAAAATTAAACAGTAGTAATAACAATATTTAGCATTTAGTAAGGCCTTTGTATTTTTTGGTGCCTTATGATCATTAATTAATATGCCCAATATCCCTGTATCTCAAGGAATCAGGTTGTTCTTCAACAATGAGGGAGCCCCAAATTCCGTGTCTCAGGCCATTGAGGCTCTATCGACACCCCGATGATCTCTGATGGATCAAAGGGGATGGCTCGCTTTAGCTTCATCTCAGCTAGGTAAGATCTCCCCCACCTCCCTGAACCAGGACTTACCAAGATCATTAGAGGCCCCACACACTAGAGGTCTTCAAGTAAAGGCTGGGTATACTTAATAAATACTTGTTGACTGATCACCTGCCTGGCATGTTGCAGAGGGAACTCTTGTTTAGAAAAGAATTAGGCTAAATAGCCTCTGAAGTACCTTAAGGCATTCCATGGTCAGGCAATTGGAGCAACTGTCAAGCCCAGAACTGAAGGGTGGCCTCCTCCCCTTCCTGCATTGATTAGTTTTTACCTAATGACCCTAGCCCACAGTGATAAGCCATTCCATAAGCCCTTTGCCATTCATTGTGTGCCCCCCCCAGGTTTAGTGCCCATTGATTGGGTTTTGCCTAATGACCCTAACCCACGTTCTATACTTTTTTTTCCATTTATTGTTTGCCCCACAGGGATAGTGCCTCACTATGCATCTATCCATTCTCAGCACTCAGACAGCTTTCAATATTTGTCTCTGAGTTCAGAGAACCTATTGTAGACCCCCAAAGTCTCTCAGGAAATATGGTCTCAATGAGCACGTTGATACATACCTATAATCCCTACTACTGTGAAGGCTGAGGCTGCCAGATCTCTTGAGTTCAGGAATTTTGAGCTGCAGAGGACTAAGTTGATTGGATGTCTACACTAAGTTCGGCATTAATATGGTGAGCCTCTTGGAATGAGGAGGCTACCAGGTTGCTTAAGAGGGATCAACTGGCCTAGAAAACAGCAGGTCAAAGTTTGCCTGCCAACCAGTGGAGGACCAGACCCATGAATAACAATAATATTAATATAATGAGGCTGGCCTTTGGATCATGACCAGATGGTCTAACATGGAGGCAACCCTAGGAGATGTTGCCTGGGCAAGACCATTCCTAGACAGAATCTGAAATCGCAGCTCTCTGGGACTCTCTATTACAATGAAAACAAAATTAAAACTTCCCATCCGGTGCCTAATGATCCTCATAAGATCTGGTATGTCCCCTCTTCTACCCAGGCTTGGTCCTAAACCAGTCACCAGGTACACTCCTTCATGAACTCTTCAGCATCCTTCTAGCAGGCAGCTGACCACAGAGCGTCTATGGCCAGACATCGTCCTAATGTGTCCTCCTGCAGGAATCTGGCATGTGTCTTCTGGGTCCTCTTACCATGTGTTCCCAATAAAACAGAAAGACTCACGTGTTCAAGTGCCCCCTTCAATATGGCACATGAGAACAACCTTAGACAACTGCTTTCATCTTAAATACCCCCTGCTATTTCATGGCCACACTCTCTGGTTTTCTCTGGGCAGCTATGGTGGAAAAAGAGGAAAAGAAACCCTTGCCAAGTGGAGGTGACAAGAGTTTGTTGAGTTAAGAGAGGACTCACATCCATAGAACTTTAAATCCTTGTTGGATCAAAAGACTGAGACCAGAAAGTGTCTCACTAAACAGTAGTATCAGCGGCAACAATAACAGAACACATTTCTAGAGCACTTTACAGCATACGTGAGAGGCAGAGAGGCATGATGGCCAGAAAGCTGTCCTCAAAGCCAGGAAGACCTGGATTTAAGTCTCACCTGTGATACATACTGACTGCATGACCCTAGACAAGTCACAAGTCATTGAACTGAAAGCTCCCAAAGCAGCTCCCTAAGATTCTGAATTACATGGAAGGTGCCCACCTGCATCGATTGATGTTGTTTCCTCATCTGGGAGTTCTCTAATACTGAAGAAATCACAGGTCCAGTCACCATCCTGATCTATATCTGACTACTTGACCAAATGGCTCCAGAGGAGAAAGTGGGGCTGGTGACTGCACAGCCCTTCCTCACTTAAATCCAATTCACTTTCATGTCATGTCATCACCTCCCTGATGTCATGGTCTTCTTTGAAAACAAAAGACAAACAGCAAGCAACAACTATCCTTAAAGTGTATCAAGGTAATTTCTTCAGTCATCCCTGTGAGATATAGCTACTGCAAGTATTACTATCCCCATTTTTCAGGTGAGGAGACTAAGTATGAAAGAGGAAGTGACTTTCCCAGAGCTACACAGAAAACATCCCAAAGCACTTTCAACTTCCTCTTATGTCTAAGCATGACCTTCAACGGGGAGCAAGAGGTCATGTTATGATGGCTCAGGGCGTGGGCTCTGTTCATCATGGGGCAGGCATGTCAAGGAAAGGGTTAATTTCTTTGGCTAAGGGAGAATGTAGAAAGAATTGAATGTCAGCACCTACATGGCTGCCCCAATCCAGAGTGCATGAAAAAGGGAAAAGAATGAATGGTAGGGGAAAGGGCTTCATTCCTTTCCACGTTCGGTTCCAATCAGATTTATTCATGAGCAAATTGAAATTTCACCCACGTTAACTACACATTCAATTAATCACAACTCCCAGATAACTGGCCTGGTCCACTATACCTCTGACAAGGCCTTCCTCTTAACCACATGCTTTCCACCCTGCAAGAAACCACAAGCATAGCTCAAATATGGAAAGAATTCAGAGTATGAAATCTAAAAGAGAGGAAATATGGCTCAAATATTAATAAAAATACCTTGAGAAAGGATACAGGTTTAAAATAGCTTAAGGGAGAAAATGAGGTTAGGCAGCTGTGTTTCCAGAAAAAAAAAATCTCAATGCTTCTCAAATCTGAAACATCCCTATTTGCACCTCTCTACTGGCTGGATCCCTGTGCCCCCTGCCTTGGTCATAAATGGTATAGTCAGTATATTAGGCTTGAAGAAGGTGCCATATGCCACCCCTCCAAATCATCCCCACACTGGTATGCTTTGGTGCCCAAAATGCCACCAATAGAGATTCCTCTCTGTGGATTATGGTACTGTATGGGGCGGGGGTGAAGCTGTATTATGTGGTCTGAATCTTTTATCTTAAATATATTGAAATATAGGCCTAGAGAAGGGACAGAGGGAAAGAAAGGAAGAAAGAAAGAAAGAAAGAAAGAAAGAAAGAAAGAAAGAAAGAAAGAAAGAAAGAAAGAAAGAAAGAAAGAAAGAAAGGAAGAAAGAAAGAAAGAAAGAAAGGAAGGAAGAAAGGAAGAGAGAGAGAGAAACAAAGAAAGAAGAAAGAAAGAAAGAAAGAAAGAAAGAAAGAAAGAAAGAAAGAAAGAAAGAAAGAAAGAAAGAAAAAAGGAAGGAAGAAAAGAAGAAAGAGAAAGAGGGAGAGAGAGAGAGAAAGAAAGAGAGAGAGAAAGAGGATGGTGCACTGGATAGAGTGCCAGGCCTGGAGTCAGAAAGACTCATCTTCCTAAGTTCAAATCTAGCCTCAGACACTTATTAACCATGTGACCCTGGTCAGTGGCCGGATATAGATCAGGACAGTGACCGGACCTGTGATGACTTCGGTATTAGAGAACTCCCAGATGAGGGAGCAACACCTATCAATGCATGTGGGCACTCTCCTTGTAATTTAGAATCTTAGGGAACTGCTTTGGGAACTGAGAGGTTCAAGGGTTTGTCTAGAGTCATACAGTCAGCGTGTATCAAAGGTAAGACTTAAATCCAGGTCTTCCCGGCTTTTTGTTACTTAACCCTGTTTGTCTTAGTTTCCTCTGTAAAATGAGCTGGACGAGGAAATGGCAAACCCCTCTAGTATTTTTTAAAAAAAAAACCCTAAATGGGAAACATGAAGAGTCTGACATCACTGAAACAAATGAATAAAAATAGGACCAAAAAGCACAGTGACAGCAGAACATCAAGTTTTACTTTAGGCCACGCCCCTTCTTCAACCAAATCCATGGAGGTGTATGTAATCGAAGCAAGTGATTTTTTAAAAAAACATGATTTCCCTAAAGTCTTCCTGATGCCCCAATGAAACCTGGAGGTGACTTTGTCCTCTCAAAGACTATACCAAGGTACATCTGAGTTCTGATGGGAGTCCTACCAAGCCAGAAAGGTTTCTTGTACTATCCCATAAATGACTATAGGTCTGCTGTCCAAAGACTAGCCTAGATAAAGTTTTGACAAACCCATCATACAGGTCGCCTGGGAAAGGACGAAGGCTTCTGCCCCAGCAATCCTCAGAAATGGCATACTGAGTTTCTGAGAGACTGGGCTGGGTGGAGTAAGGACCTACACCAACAAAAATCATAGCTCTTCAAGTTACTGAAATGTGAGCAGGTAAATCCAATGCCCAATTCAGAGAAAAGATCTACTTTGGGCTCAATTATCTAGATTGCCTCTGCAAAGAAAATATCCTACACATGTGGGATGGCTGCTGAAACATACAATTTGGCATTTGGGATGCCATCTTACTGCAACCCTATCATTTCAAATACAGATTCTTCAGCCTGATAGTTGAAGGCCCGCACAAGCCGACTTCAGTCCCCTTTCAAGGCCAATATCACTTTACTCCTCCTCCTACCCTCGGTGTTTCATCTGCTTGGTGTTTTCTGTGCACAGGACTTAATTTCCTATTGCCCTATCTTCACCCAGACTGTATCCTAAATCTAGAGTGGTTTCCTTCCTCATTTTGGGGGTCTTACTTGCCCCCAATTGTTAATGCTCCCCATTTCTTGAAATTACTTTGTATTTACTTGTCATATCAATGTCCTTCTGTAACTTAAGGTGCAAGTCCTAACAGTTAACCTGAGAATCATTGAGGTTAAGTGATGCCGGTGAAACTCACAGGAGTTTCAGAGGTGGGCTTTGAACCCAGGTGTTTATCACTCCAAGTTCCTCCCTGAAACCCCTAGACCATCATGCCTTTCTATTAAATACAAATACATAAAGGAACCACTCTCTGTTACACAGCTATGCTTGGCTACCCTATATTTACAAGTCTCTATATGGTTGTCCTCATCACCCTCGTCAAATGCTTGCTGAAGACCTAATGCGTTCCGGGCTTTATGCTTGGCACTGAAGAAGATGAAGAAGTATAAGGCCTTGTCCAGTGACATCAAGGGTTTCACAGGTTGGTTTCTGAGAAATAAATCACATCCAAAGAATGTTATTGTTCTTTTTAATTTATACAATAATTTATTCACAACCTTCCTTAGTCAATAAGTATTTTTAAGCACCTACTATGTGCCAGGCATCGTGCCAGGCAGTGGAGGTACAAAGAAAAAAAAACAGTCACTGCCCTCAAGGAGCTCACAATCTAATGGGAGAGACAACATGCAAACAAATAGATACAAACAAGCTATATGGAGAATAAATAATTAACAGAGGGAAGGCATTACAATTCAAAAGGATTGGGAAAGGCTTATTTTACAGATGAGGAAACTGAGGCTTAAAGAAATGAAGAGACTTGCCTAAAGCTAGATAGTTAGAATAAGGAGATCGCACTCAGACCCAGGCTCCTGACTCCAAGTCCACTGCCTCTCCAGAAATCCAGGCTCCATACACGTACAGATAGTTAACAAACCAAGGTAGTCTGTACTCACTGCCAAACAAATGATACAGGCAGCAAGTGCCCTGATGAATCAGAACCACATGAAACATTATCTAAGCATCTATAATAATTACCAGAAAGATAGAAACCAGTTTCCACTCAGAGCTGCCAGACAAATAAGCTATTATCTCTGGGCTAACTCTCAAAATGTCCACAGGGTGATAGGACTAAGTCTTGAAACCTAAACACAACCTGGACTGTTTCCGAATGGTCTAATCACACCTGTACTGGAAACCAGACCTCCAAACCTCACCCCCGCCAGAGAAGGTACCGAGTATAACCACAACACACAAGATGCCTGGATAAGAGCAAGAATTTATTCCTGTCCCCTCCCCTCCCAGGTTCCAACAGTCAGCACTCCCAGGGAAGAAAGCACACCTTTGACTCACATTGGAGGAAACACAAAAAAAGCAACTTGCCCTTTCTGAATCTAGGGGCTCACTTGTGTCTAATTTGCCTTAGGGTAACAGGGTATTGGGAAGCCTAGTTGTCTGCCGCGCAATAGCCACCATTCTTCTAGATCTCCCTCTTGGCATGTTGTCCCTCTGCTTGTATCACAGTGGTATGCATGCATTGCCCCTGCTAGCATCTCCAATGGTTCCCCTACCAGGAGGGAGGAACCTGGAGCCTCAAGTGTGGCCCTTTGACTGAATTCAAATTCTGTGAGGTTTGGATTCAAAGGGCTGCACTTGAGGACCTAGTGGACTACATGTGGCCTTGAGGTCACAAGTTCCCTACCCATGTGGCCCAGCCATTGTCCTAGAAAAGGATACTCCAAGATAAACATCTTTCTGCAAACATTCCAGGCAAGTGAGCAAAAGGCAGAAGTGAAAAGAGATAACCCTCTAAGGGTATTGAGGGATAGGTTTGAGCTAGAAAAGAAATCAAAGGTTTATAGAACTGAATGACCAGCAAGAGAGTTAATAGGAATAGAAATGTGCCCTCTACACATCCATCACTTAGCGCTCCATCACTTAGATGGCTCATGACTAGAGCGGTCTTCATGCTCAACTCCACCTATTGGAATCCCTTGATCCATTTAAGGCTGGACTCAAAGACCACCTCCTTCAAGAGACATTTTCTGATTTCCCCCCTCCCCATTTATTAACACGCCCATCAACCACAAATCATTTTGCTTTTATTTTTTCATGCTTTGTGTTGATTTTTCTGGGTGAATACCATTTCTCCTGGGCGGAATGTCAGCTTCTTGAAAGGAGGGAGGTTTTAGTTTTCATCTTAGTACGCTTAGACCCTCATGCCATGCCTGGCACCTAGAATACACTTCATAAATATTTGAATTAAGTGATATGGCTTGAGAAATCACATCAAGCTGCTCAGGTCCAAAGCTTATCTATCTGCCTCGCAGGTCAAGCATTTGCCATGTTTCCTCCTTCAACTCACAGTCAGGATTCACGGAAGTCCCATCTCTAAACTAGCCTACTCATTTCTTCCCTTCCCTTCTCTTTCTTTCAGGTGGCCTCCCCAAAGTAGCCCTTCCCATAGTGACAAGTGAAGCAGCAAGAGTGGCTGTAATTTAACTCCTTGCATCTACTTAAAAAACCACCCTAATTACTGGGTAATGGGTCCACTGAGGCAAGAGGCACTGGGTGAAATCTACCCTCAGGCCATTGCTATAGTTCATCTGTCCGCTCCCTAATAGCGCTCTAAAGTTCACCCTTATAAACATGTCACCTAGTCTGTAATTAAGTGACTGGTCATTAGGTAACATGTGTGGTACCTGTGGGTCACATATCAGTCAGTGGGTGATGGATCTTTAGCCGATATCTGGGCCAGCTCCATAGCTCTCCGTCGCCGAGAGCCTGACATTCCTCACAGATGCTGCTGAATGGAGGGAGATCAGGCTTTCCGGTCAGGTAGGCTTTCTAAGCTAAGACAAAACAGGCTAGCAAAAGAAGATGAGGATGGAGGGGGCTGGGGGACAGACACACCACCCCTAGTGTCGTGAGCGCACTCCGCAAGGAGGCCTCCAGGATGTCTCTCCCACTGATGCCACCAACTAGACCACCTCTCAGAGGGCTCCAGATAAACCATCAACCAGGCCTTAGACAGGCAGCAAGCAGGATAATTATCATTCACCCTTGTGCGGTGATCTTGGGTTTACGGTTCTTTTCTCACAAGCTCCTCAGAGGTAGGCATTGCTTAATTATTATGTTAATGTCCCCATAGTCTTGGTACTGGACCTGTGCTAACTGACTTTGGAATAAGAAAGATCTGGGTTCAAGACTTGCCCCAGACACCTATTGGAGAAACTAAGATTTAGTCACAAATCCGTGGCTCATCTGCATTGGGAGAGGAAGTTCCCACAAATAACTGAGGCCCACATTGATGAGAAATCACAAGCCTTGCACATAATATGTCCCTAATAAAAGTTTGTTGAGTTTGAGATAGATGCTATTATCCCATTCTATTGAGGAGTAAACTGAGGCTCACCTAGCATCACATCATAAGTATTGGAACCAGAATTTGAACCCAGTTTCCCTGACTCCAAATTTAGCACTCCAAGCTATACACAATAGATGAAGATGCCTCCCTCCCCCTTTTCTTGAAGAGTTCAGGGCCTAGTCCATGATCGTCCTCTCCCTCCCAATCTTTACCCTCATTCTGAGGGGCCTCAGTATACATGTGGATATCCCCTCCCAGTTCATCAGTCTCCTCAGCTCCCACATCCTGCACCCTCACTTCACCTGCACCATGCTGCCCTCAGAGGGCAAGGGAGAGATATGGAGGGACATGGAATGGGGATCACTTCCTCCAGAAATCTGGGGGACAGAAGGAGGTGAGAAGACAATAGCTGGCAGGGGGACCAGTGGGAAAAGTGTTGACTTTTTTTATTTAAAGAATTAGGGAGATGTGGGCATGTCCGTAGGTAATTGGAAGGAACCAGTGCCAAGGGAGCGACTTAAGACGCATAAGGAAGAAGGAGCGAGTGAAGGACCTCTGTGGTACAGTAGAAAGTGCACTGCCTCTGGAATCAGAGGACCTGGGTTCAAATCCTACCTTGGACACAACCAATGTAATCTTGAGCAAGTGACTTAACCTCCCAGATCTATCCGTTTCCAGGATACACAATGAAGTGGGTGTTTGGTGGTTTCAAAGCTCTAAGAAACAATTAGCATAAACATCATAAGGAACATTCACCATTGTGCTGGGCTATCACACGGCGGATAGGAGTGAGTGATGAGAGGCAGTGAGATGTAGCAAATAAGACAGCTGGCCTAGATTCAAGTCCTGTCTCTAACACACAGCGATTTCATCACCCTGGACAAGTCACTTAACTTCTCGATGCTCTAGGACATTCTCCAAGACTCTGAGTTTCAGAGTTAGATCTAACTTGGTTCAGAGAGTCCCTCAAGTGGGAAGTCCCCATGGTAATGAATTCACAGGGCTAGGGGCAGCTAGGTGGCACAGTCAATAGAGCACCGGCCCCGGAGTCCGGAGGACCTGAGTTTAAATTTGTCCTCAGACACTTGACGCTCTTACTAGCTGTGTGACCTTGGGCAAGTCACTTAACCCTAACTGCCTTGCCTTCCCCTCTCCAAAAAAAATCAAAGGGCTAGCCCCTAGTTCTCTATGAGTGAGGCAGACTCACCAGCTACCTAGATCAAAGCCCCTTCCCTCCCCCTTCATCTTGGTGTTCTTTCACCTCCATCCAGCTCAGTACAGCCCCTCCCAAGTTCCTCTCCAGTTTAGCTCTCCCTTCCCCCATCTGGAATCTCCACTCTGTCGTTAACAGACTCCCCCTCATCTTAGGTATCATCCTCTCACTCTCCTATCTTCTGGCATCCATGGAGACTTGCCTTCTCCCGGAAGACACCAACTCCCTAGTCACCCTTTCGTACCACGGGTATACCTTTATCTTGTCTTCCTCCACCCCCATCCTAGACAGACGGAGTCAAGAGGAAGAATAAGCATACTCCATGCTCCTTGTCACCATTTTCAGACCCTTCCTCTGAACATTTTCTCCTAGACATTTTCTCTTTCTTTGAACTTTACTCCATCCAGATCCTGGCAGCAGGATTGCACATTTAGAGCAAGACCTGGAGACCCATTACTCCCATTTTACAGATGAGGAAACTTGCCCAGAGTCATACGCATATTGTCTGAGACAGGACTGTGGTCTGTATCTTCCTGACTCCCAAACCCAGTGTTCTATATAATAAATCTCAATGCCTCCCCGCCTTCATTTCTTAGGGAGTTCAGTGCCTCGTCCACAACCTTCCTCTCCTTTCTAATACTTGTCGTCATTCTTAAGGATCTCTCTCCCCCCGCCTCCCGCTGTATGTGTGTGTGTGTGTGTGTGTGTGTGTGTGTGTCTGTGTGTCTGTGTCTGTGTGTGAGTCTCTATCTCTGTCTCTCTATGTCTCTCTCTCTGTGTCTATCTCTCTCCATGTCTCTCTGTCTCTCTACATATACACATACATATATATGTAAATGTATATATATATATATAGATGTCCCCTCAAACACCTTAGCCTTCAGTTCATCAATATCCTCAGCTCCCATGATCCACTTCTTCACCTCACCATCTCCAGATGGACATCCTGCAGCCACCTCAAATCACAATGTCCAAAAGAGAGCTCATCATTTCCCCCCAAACCCTGCCCCTTTTCTGTTGAAGATTCCACCGTCCTCCCAGTCTCCCAGGCTGGCTCTGATTCTTCCCTCTCCCTTAACCCCGATATCCAATCAGTTGCCAAGCCTTATCATTCTACTCCCATCACACTTCTCCCAGTAGCCCCCTTCTCCCCACTCACACAGCCATTAGCCTGGCTCCAGGTCCTCATCACCTCTTACCTGAACTAGTTTAATAGCCTCCCAATAGATCTCCAAGCTCCCGATCTTTCTCCTGACCAGTGCATACACACAGCTACAAAGTGGATTTTTTAACATAGGTCTGACCATGCAGTTGCCTGCCCAAGAAGCTTCAGTAGCATCCTATTACTTCTGGGATAAAATAGGAACTCCTCTGTTTGGCATTTAAAGTCCTTCCCGGGCTGGCTCCAATTCAGCCTTCCAGACCAGTTTCATGTAATCCTGCATGCTATTGTCCTGATTTCTGCTGCTCTTGCACACCAGCCACCTCTGTAACTGGACCCACGCTGTCTTTCATTCCTGGAATGCACCCACTTCTCTCTGTTGTCAACATTCCTCTCTCTAGCAGCTCTTCCTTCCTTTTCTAACCTGCTGCTTCAAATCTGTCGAGGGCTGAGAAACAAGGTCATCAAGCTTATTAGAATTGTGTGTAAAACAAAAGTAAATGAACTCTGAGTAAGAGCCTGAAGAGCTTCCCCCCACCTATGATTCAAGTATATGAGTTGTGCTGTGTAGCTTTTGTGATTCTATTTTGGCTGCTCAGAGCCTTTTCCCCCTCTATTCCTTGTTCTTTCTTATTTTCTAAATAAAATAAAGGAATATATATATATACATATATATATACACATACATACATATATTATATATATACACATACATATATACATATATACCATATGCATATATCATGTATATATATATAGTGTGTATATACATATATATATGGAGAACACTAGACTAGGCTTTAGAAGATCTAATACCTCATCCCAACTCCACTATAACTAGCCATGTGACCTTGAACAGATCAATTGAAATTCCTTGGACCTTGGTTTCTTCATCTGTGAAATGGGGATAATAATACCTGCTTTTGCCTTCCCAGGATGGTTCAGCTCAATAAACACTTATAGAGCCTCTTCTACCTGCAAAAATCTTGTGCTAGGGGCTGAGAGAGATGCAAATACAATAGGGATGATTCCTTTAGGAATTTTCAAGTTAGCAAGAGATATGACATGGACAGAGTGATAATAGAAAATAAAATATCAGAGAAATACAGCCTAAGTGTTTTGAGAGATCACTTCTGGTTGCAGCATGAAGGAGAGGGAGGAGAACTGCAGCGTGGCCTAGTGCAAAGAGTTGTGGGTTTTGAACCTACAGACCCAGGTTCAAATCCTCTCTCTGTGACTTGCTACCTGTGTGACTTAAATAAGTCATTTGACCACTCTGGGCCCCAGTTTCCTCATCTCAACTCTAAATCTTCATTCCCACACTGGTGAAGGCTTACAGGAAAAGGTGACATCTGAACTGGGTGTTAAGGGACAGTTGGAACTACATTAAATAAGATAACATCTAGTAGAGCATTTTGGAAATGATAAAATATACAGATGTGACATAATATTATCAGAGAAGTACAACTCAAGATTTTTCAGAAAAGTGTGTAGATGTGCGATCATAGAAAAAATGATGGACTTGGAGTGGAAGGTCTTGGGTTCAAATTGCTGCTTTTTTACTAAAGTCCTACCTGGATAATATTGGGCAAGCCTCTTCCTTTTCATGGCCCCCAGTTTTCCCCCTGTACAATCAGAAGGTTGGCCAAAAAGGTCTAAGACAGAAGGAAAGCTCCTCTGCATGCCAAAATATTTATAGAAACACTTTTTATAGCATAAGATAACTGGAAATAAAAGAGATAGCCATCACATAGGGCGTGGCTAAAGAAATCACGGTGGTTGTTGTTCAGTCGTGACCCCATTTGGGGTTTTCTTGGCAGAGATACGGGAGCGGTTTGCCATTTCCTCCTCCAGCTCATTTTACAGAGAAGGAAACTGAGGCAAACAAGGTGAAGTGACTTGCCTGAGGTCATACAGCTAATAAGTGTCTGAGACTGGATCTGGACTCGTGAAGATGAATCTTCCTGATCCTAAGTCAGGTACTCTACCCACTATGCCACCTGGCTGCCCCTTAACAAATTGTGGCACATGAATGTAATAAAAAATAACTGTGTTGTAAGAAATGTTGAACGTGAAGAAGACAGAGAAGCATGAAAAGATTTCTCTGAACCCATGAAAAGCAGAACCAGGAAAACACATACACAATTAGTACAGCAATATAAATGGAAAGAGCTAGCAAACACCACAAGGAAAAGAAAGCCTTAACATGTCATCATTGTAATAAGCAAGCACAGCCCCAAAGAAAAGACGGAAAAATACACTTCTTCATTCTTTGAAGAGGTGGGGGAGTATGCATGGGGAATGAAATGCAATATAGTACAATATAAAGAGTATTATAGGCTTTTGAGTCAGAGGATCTGGGTTCGAATTCTGATCCTATACTTCTTACTTGTGTGGTCTTCAGCAAATCATTTAATCTTTATGGGCCTCAGAGAGAAAAGGGGAAAAGCATTTATTAGGTGCCTGTGTACTTTACAAATATTATTGCATTTAAAGGTAGCTGTTATTATTGTCCCCATTTTACAGTTGAGGAAACTGAGGCAGACTGAGTTTAAATGACTTAACCAGGGTCGTACCCCTGGTCAGTATCTGAGGCCAGATTTGAACTTACCTCTTTCTGACTCCAGGCCCAACACTCTATCCGTTGTGCCAACTAGCTCCTATTTTTATATAAGGGATGTCCTTTCCACCTCTAAATCTGTCATCTTGTCATCCTAAATCTGTCAATTTTCATTTATATGTTTGTTAGTTTTGCAGGGGGGGAAAAGGGCAATTGAACGAGACCATCCCCCCAAAGTCCCTTCTAGGACCAAATCCTATGATCCAGTTCCATGAGATGTCACAGTAATAGCACAAGGAACCATTGGGTGAATTGACAATGGAGGGTGTCCAAGAGGTGACTGCCCTCCAGCCACTCTCTAGCCAGGGAACAGGATAGTAGGGGCTCATCTCCTACCTATGCCCTGCCTTTGCTTCTCCACCTTGGAAATAAGACGTGGACACTTGTCAATTACGTCGCTCAGGGACAAGGCACAGAGAAGCAGGATCATATCAGCTACGTGCTTTGAATGCTTGGCTGACAGCTGTATTAATAGTATAATGGAATTATCTTTTATATAAAAAACTCCACCGTTACCACGATAAATCAAGCTGCGGGTGACACACAATAAGACCTCTTTCTTTCCTTTCCTCCTCTCACTCACACACAAAATTACTGTAGGATGCGACTGTTAAGACAGGAGTATGATGTTCATCGCAGAGCTGGGGTACAGACCATATAATTCAGTAAAGTGTGCTCTTTAAATTGGCCCGGCGCTAATCGTGCTGTGTTTGACAGCTCAAAGAGACGGGCTGTGATGGAGCTGACTTTCTGCCATTACCTTCATCCTTCAACCCCCTTCCCTCCAGAAAACTCAGGCTGCTCCAGAGAAGTTGGCAGAGCCCAGGGCCCACTCGGAGTGGGATATCAATCACCCATGATGGATGGGTATCCTATAACGGGGTCACTCGTACCTTGGCGGCGTATCGAGCTGCACCGCTGGTCCTCATTGAAGGCTGACAGCTGATCCATATGGTTCAAGTCCAATCAGAGCGGTGATTTCTCAGTATTAAGGACCCTTTCAGTCTGGTGCGTCACATACCCCTGGCTAGAGTCTGGGTGAAACCTGGTCTCCAGTCTTCCTGTGAGATGTCCAACATCCTGAGCAGAGGATGGGGTCTGTCAGGGAATTTTCAAAAGCTTTTCGTGTAGGGTAGTAAAAGGCTGCATATTTAAAACAGTCTCCAGCTTAGAAAAGACACCAATTGCCTGGTTCTACTGGCAATGGAGGTTTTTCTTGGGCTTACAGATAAAGCTGCCTCTCAAGGAGGCTTCAGGTCCTGTTCTCAATCATCATGCCCCCTCCATTCACTCTTGGCTAAAGCCAGGACTCTGGCCAGATGGGACCAGGAACTAAATGTATAGCAATACCAACGTCTAGCTGGAAACATGCCCGAGCTCGTGATGAAAGAGGCAAAACTAAGAATTCAATTCAACAAGCATTTATTAAGTGACTACTGTGTGCCAGAGAACTCTAACAAATTATAATTCTATGCCTCTCCTCAATTCTCCTACCACAACCACTGTTTTTTCTGAAATCTAGTGGAAATTCACCTTGGTGAAATTATACCAAGTTATAATATAATCATTAAAACATAACATAATCACATAATTAAAATTTACCTTTCCAGGATACAGACAAGAAGAGCAATTTGTTAATAATGTGTTAAATTTTATTTACACATACATACACATATACATATCTATATTTGTATATAAATGTATTCATATATAAGGAAATATATTTTCAAATTGTACATGACCAAAGTTCACAATTTCATATACAAGCCTCTTTTCTGTTCTCTATATCCTAAATTGTTCATGTTTGTTGATATTTGTTAAGTTCATAATAAAATGAAAATTTAGATTATAAATGATACTTTCTCTTACATCTTTTAGAGGATAACCAGGATTGTAGTATTAAATTATACCTTTGAGTCATAATTTCCTGAACTATGACCATAATTTTTAAGGTTTGTATATAGACATATCTATATATTCTATCTCTCTGTCTCTGTCTCTCTGTCTGCCCCCCTTACACACACACACACACACACACACACACACACAAACGCATTTTCTTATGCAGTTAAAAACACCCAGACATAAGCCTCACTACCACTCGATTTCCTCTAGTAGAAGAATTGCTCAAAAGTTTTCTAGGGGAAAAAAGTAAGAAAGAGAAAAGGAGAGAGACAGAGAAAGAAAAACTGAGGAGAGAGAGACAAGAGGAGGAGGGATAGAGAGACAGAAGAAAGAGAAAAGAGAAGAGACAGAGAGACAAAGACAAAGAGAGAGACAGAAAGGGAGAGAGAGAGAGAGAGAGAGAGAGAGAGAGAGAGAGAGAGAGAGAGAGAGAGAGAGAGAGAATGTCACCCTCTAGAGGCTGCAGTCTAAATGAGATGTGATCTCAAAGACAATCAAGAAAGAACTAAAGAAGCAAAAAAAGGGGGTAGGGATAAAAAGGAGAGAGGAAGAAGCAAGGAAAAGGGAAATGCTGCAGAGTGAGACTTATAATCAGACTCTATCCCTTTCCCCACTCCCCATGGGCCCAACTGTGGGATCCTAGCCAAGGACCTCAGCCCAGACTAACAAACCGTGGCCTGCATACAGCTGCAGGACTCAATCAGAGCACTCCAGGCCCGACTACAGATTCCTCGGAGCTGAGCTGTAACTGGTGTTGGCAGAAAAGTGATTTGAACCCCGAGTTCTATGTTAGGGTTTATTTATTTATTTTTTTGTTTTTTCCTGTTGGATACTAAGAGTGGCCATTCTAGTCTCTCCTCAGAATTAATCAGATAACTTCTCCCCATGCTTACCCAGCCATAATAGTAACCCCCATTGTGTGAAGGTAGGGAAAGGGCAGGATAGGCCTTTTCTGGACTAAGACCATGCATGGTAGGATGGCTTAGAGCAGCACGACTCGAGGCTGAACCTGACCCAACAGGGACATGGAGCTTCTGTTTCTGATGAGGTAAAGCATGGGCTGCGCCAGCCCAGCTGGACCTTGCTAGCCTGCAAATCCTTGGCCCTGATCTCTGCCAACTTTGTGTCTTCCAGATAGCAGCATAGCAAAAAAAAAAAAAAATCCTACAAAAGGAAGCAGATTCAGAGCATGAATGTGATGTGGACGAAAACATGCTGGATTTGAAACCAGAGACACTGAATTCACATTGCAGCCCTGCTGCTTTCTATCAACCTCGGGAAAGTCACTCTCTGGACTTCAGTTTCCTCATCTGTAAAATAAGTAGGTCGAACTATATGGCCTCCGAGATTCTTTACTGGCTCTAAATTCTGTGGTCCAAAAGTGTCCTGGTGTTTATAGTGATTTTTAGACCCATTCCTGAGATTCTTGGCATAAGGAACTTCTCAGTGAGGAAATCCCCTCAACCAATGCTGATCAGCAAATGCTTAGTAAACTCTTAAAGAGTTCCCTGGGGCCCTGAGAGGTTAAATAACTTATGTAGGGTCACACAGCCAGTATGGACCAGAGGCAGGATTTGAACCCAAATCTTTCTGAGTCTGAGGCCAACTCTCTATCCACTGTACCATGTTGCTTCTTATTTATAATATCATTAATATATTAATATTAATTAATAATCTATAATAAAATATAATTTATTATATAATAATAACAATAATAATTTATATTTCCATAGTAAGGTCTATAAATTTCATTTGAAATACTCCTCATAGCCCTGTTGAAGAGGTAGAGCAAAGTCACAAAAATTGACAAAGTTTGTCTTTTCAGGTGCACAGCCCTCACTATCAATGACCTCTCCCTGTCCTACCCCCCCAACACCTAGAGGCCTCCACCCTTATCTAATCTCTTCCTCCCACCCCACCATTCCCCACCAAAAACTCAGGGCCTTTCTTTTCTTCCCCCATCAAAATGTCCCCTTCTATGTCTCCTAGTAGACAACAGAAGGTAATCTGACCAACTCTTAGGATCATCTTTTCTTATGTGTTCATGGTTGATCAGAGCTTGTACGCCCTGGTGACATTAGTGCATCTTACTGGAGGTCTTCAATGCCTTGACTCAGCAGAGTGGGAATAGGGCATTCTGCACACAATAAGTACTTTTAAAAAGCTTGTTAGGTGAAAGGCAGTACAGGATAGCAGAAAGGAGGCTTAGATCTGGAGTCAGAGGACTGGGTTCCAATCCTTGCTCTGCTTCTGGCTCTCTAGGTGATCTTAGGTCAATCATTTCATTTCTCTGAACCTCACTGGATGCTAAGATCCATGGACGGTCTAAAACCTGGAATCTTCAGAATTGAAGGAAACTGAAGATGGAAATTCAGTGGATATGGCAGTGTAGAAGAGGGGATATTTGGAAGAAAGAGCTTAGTTTCCATAAAAGCGATACATCTTGAACAATAATTTGGGAAAGCAATTGGGAATTATGCAAATAGTGACTAAAATGTTTGTCCTTTAAACCAGAGACAATTATTTGTTTTACACCCCAAGAGAACCATTAATAAGAAAAAAGTCCCACTATACTCCAAAATATTTATAGCAGTATTTTTGTGATAGCTAAGAATTGAAAAGAAAGTAGATGTCCATCAGTTGGGGAATGGATAAACACATTGTGATACAGGAATGTAATAGAATATTTCTGTGCTGTAAGGAATGATACGTGTGATGAATACAGAGAAGCATGGAAAGATCTATATGAACTGATGCAAAATGAAGTAAGCAGAGCCAAGAAAAAAATTCACAGCAACTATAATGATGTATGAAAAGAGCAACCGCACACCAAAAAAATTCAAAAGCAAATGTAACAGAATTATAAAGATCAAATATGACTCAAATGAAGAGAGATCAAAAGAGATTCCCAATCTTCCTCTTCATGGAGGCAGGAAGTCCACATATTGCATGTTTGGGGACTTTTTCAGTGAATGGATCGGTTTTGCTGACATTTTTCCTCTTTAAAAAAATATTATTTGTAATATGGATGGCTCTCTGGGAAGGGGGAAAGAGGAACACTTGGGATAACTATGGTGACGTAAGAAAAAGAAAATAACAATAAAAACTTTTTTAAATTTTTAAATTGTATGGAATGTGTATTAGATTTTTTAGTTCCATCACATCATTGATGTTAATTTTCTTTGGTGTTTTTAAGCAGTATTATGGACGGAACATATCTCACAGAATTTTCAATCAATCTATGAGATGTGTTTCATCTATACGATGCAGACTAGTCAGTATGCACCTACCTTTATACTGTGGTGTTGTCGCTTTGTTGTTTTGTGTTTGCTTTTGTGCTTCACGGCTTTGCCTGTCGTATTGATGACGCACGTTCCTCCACTTTCTATTAGTATACTCTATTTTTTATTATGGGTGCAGCCCTCAAATAATTATTTTATTTTAATGCAGCCCTAAGATAGGCTAAGGTTGGACAGGCCTGGTCTAGGAAGTTACAGATGTTATGAGTGGAGCCATAGAGCAATTTACTACCATGCACTTTACCTTGTGCTAGGAGTCATCAGGATATATCCAACACAATCCAACAAGCATTTATTAAAAGCCAATTGTGTGCAAGGTACTATGCTTACCATTGAGTATACCAAAAACAAGAAGAAAAAAAAAGCCCAAGACATCATTGTATACAGTGACAGCAATGTTGTTTTAAGAACAAATGTGAATGAAAAAGTCATTTTGACTATTATAGATACCCAAATGAAATGCAAAGAACCTATGAAAGAAGATGCTCTCTGCATCCAGAGAAAGAACTCATAAATAGAAGTATGTATAGAATGATATATATATGCATATATACATATACATATACATATACATATACATATACATATACATATACATATACACATACATACATACTTGTGTCTAAAGGTAGCCATCTCTAGGGCGAGGGATGAGGAAAGAAAAGGAAAAAAAGTTACATGATAACTTTATAAAACATTTAAAAGAGATAGAAGTTGTGCATAATAGATTTGCAGTTTCAGGTAACAGTCATCTTTTTTTAAATTCTCCTATGTTATAGAAGGGCTTGTTTTATTTCATAAACTAAAAATAAAATAAATAAAAATTTTAAAAGAACAGTCCCTACCCTCAAGAAGCTTATATTCTACCAGGAAATGCAACATACAAACAGATAAGTATTTAGCTGATCATTTGAAGGGAAACAGAAAGAACAACTAAGGAGATCAGGAAAGATAACCTGTAAGAGTTGGTTCT
Source organism: Phalanger gymnotis (assembly GCA_028646595.1). Lineage (NCBI taxonomy): Eukaryota > Metazoa > Chordata > Mammalia > Diprotodontia > Phalangeridae > Phalanger > Phalanger gymnotis. Next base: position 77,104,571 of record CM053625.1, read on the forward strand.
TGGACTGAGCCTTGAGGAATGAGTGCCTTCTAAGCAGAGGCACATGGAGGCAGGAGATGGGGCACTACCCGTAAGAAACAAAGAAGTCACTACATCATTTGTGGACAGCTAGTTTCAGCATATCTAATCTTAGGGAGTGCAGTGGGCCCCCATAGCCTAAGGCTTTGCCTTGTTCTATAACCTAGTTCCAAACCCAGTGCTCTCTAACTCTTACGCTAGCTGCTAACAAGTGTGGGTCATGCTAAGTAGGACTGTCATAAAATATCTTTCTCTAAAAAGCTGGCTTTTCCCTGATGCAGTCCAGCCTCCCCCTGGCCCCATACAAGGAACTAGGATATTGCAGGCCACTGTTAGCACCCCAAACCAAGGACTTTGGCTGGGCCACAGAGCTTCAAAGGCCAAGCTCAGCTCGGAGTCACTTCTCCGCATCTCCCGACATTCAGGGAAATGCCTATGCTGGGAGCCAGCAGGTGGCTCCGAAATGCCAAATGTAATTAAAAACTTCATTTTCATTTATGATTTCTGGTCTGCATGGCAAGGAGAGACGCTTTTCTGGAATAAGTTATCCCCGTGCCGCAGATGTCTTCAAAGGATAGTAATCCAAAACTGCTCTCAGAGACCCTGGCTTTCCAGGGGCCGCTCATCCGCACACAGAGTTCCATCCTTTGTGGGCACAGATGGGCTTTTGCATATGTAAGTGCACTGCTGATACAGCACAAAATTCCAGGAATCCCAGCCAGAGGCAGCATTCCCTCCTCTCCCTCCCGGTAGAGTTTTTATCTTAGAAGAGCTCAAAGCCTTCATGGTGATTGATTCACACTCCCACTCCCAAAGGCATGTGGGGAAAACTAAGGCTCCTGGGATCTCTAGTGGGTCAGATTAACTAGCCCAATTCCCCTGCTTTACAGCTAAGGAAACTGAGGCCCAGGGATAGGAAGGTTCTTGCCTCGGGTCACATAAGACCACGAAGGAGCAGAGTCAGGATTTTAACCCAGTACCTCATTCATACTTCACATTCAGCATTCCTTTCACCACACCACAATGTGGCTGAAGGCCAAACAGTAAATATCCTGTTATTAATCAGCCAGGAAAAAAGACTCTGAGGATTCCTGGGGTTAAATAAAGGCATCGTTGCCACAACTGAGGTTTATTAAAGATACCATCCATAAGAAAGAATAATAATTCAAATTTCTGTGATCCTTTAAAGTCTACAAAGCATTTTCCTTCCAAAATCCTTGTGAAGTAAGTAGTTTGTTGTGCTCCAATTTTATAGATGAGGAAATGGAGGATGAGCAAGGTAATATAAGTCTAAATGTTCCTATCTCTGAACCCATGGATCTTTCTACCATAACAGACCACCTCCAGGAGACCAGCAATAAGTTTGACTATAAGCCTAAGACACTTACTAACTGTGTAACGCTGGGCAAGTCATTTAACTCTGTTTGCCTGAATTCCTCATCTGTAAAACAAGCAGGGGAAAGAAATGGCCATCCAAGAAAACCCCAAATGGGGTCATGAAGAGTTGGACACAACTGAAAAACGACTCAGCAAGAATAGACTTCAAGTACGTAGGTCTCCCTATAAGTAAGACGCGTCCTCCCATAGCACATCTCAACTTTTTGTGTTCAGGTATTCATAAGTCTGTAGTGGCTCTGCATTCAATGCTTTCCTCTTTGCCAATGAGATAAATTGCCTCTCTCTTAATCTTCTTGCCTTAAAAAAAGACTTCCCCTGAGTCCTAGCCCTACCAATGGTCATAGAAGAGAAGAAGCATTACGAAACTCAAATAATTATGTTTCTATGTGAACTTCTGTTTTCAAAGTGAATTGTTGATTTAAACCACAAAATCTGCCTAGATTTAGGCTTTTTGTACATGAAAATATATTTTTATCTCACAAACAGACTTGATTTGCACAAATTGTGATCTGCCACTTATGAAACGAAAAAAAAAACACAAGTCTCAAATAAGTAGCCTTGACAATGGATGTATAAATAGAATCATAATTCATGAATCTGCTTACTATGTTCCTTTCTATGATCATAACACATATTTAGTCTTTAGTAAGACTACCTATATGCTAATTAGTTGAAATATCACAATTGTATCCCCTCCTTAACTGTTATTCAAGCCCATCCACTGCCATAGAATGAGCATTGATCTTAGAGTCTGTGTTTGAGTCTCAATTCTGGCATTTAGTAGCTGTATAATCCTGGATAAGTCACTTAGCCTCATTGAGCCTCAATTTTCTCCACTGCAATATGGAGATATAACACTCGCGTGTTTAGTTCACAAGATTGTTCTGAGGAAAGCAACTGGCAAAATTTAAAATGCCATAAAATATTAAGTTATCGTTACTATTATAGCGACGAAATAGTGTGATTGGCTGGGAGAGGGAAGAGTCTCGACAGCTGGGGAAAATAAAAACCATCGTCTTCTGGCAAATCCTTAAGCTCCACATTCTCCATCCATGGAGGGGGCTCACCTTGTGAGGAGCATGGCATATTCAGTACAGCTAAAAAAGAACGGGATTTCAGACTCAGAGGATTCAGATTGGAGTCCCTGCTCTAACTACTTAGTATCTAGGCGGCCTTATTCAAGTGACTTCCCCTCTCTACCTTCATTTCTTTCTCTTTAAAAAAAAATGGTGTTTTTTTTCTTTTGGCCCAGAATGAAAAAGCATTTATTAAATACTTCCTATGTGCCAGTCCCTGTGCTAAGAACTGGGAACTTCCATGGAAGGAAATTCCCTCCATCATCACAGGTTGGGAACTGCTCTGCAACTCACAGTCTCTAAGAGTCACCTGGGGCCCTTAGGTTGGATGACTTGCCCAGGCTCACACAGACACCATGCATCAGAAAGCAGAACATGAACCCAAGTTTTCCTGACTTTGAGATCAGCTTTCTGATCCAAGTTGCCTGTCTGAAGAGTTGGACTAGATGGCCTGTAGGAGTGCTTCCAGTTCTAGGCCTTATCATCCTAATGCTTTTGTCTCTGGGGTCCTGGTAAAGGAGGGCTCAAACATGACCACACCTCCAGAATCTCCTACTATGGAAGTTCTGAGGAGCTATTTTTTTGTTTGGGTGTTTTTTCCTTACATATTTTGATATCTGGATTTCAGTAGAATTGTTTTCCTTTGTAATCCTATGTGCCTGATTTTATTCATTTAAAAATATTATTCTGAGAAAGGACCCATAAGTTTCCTGGGACAGCCAAGAAGTTCAGGACACCAAAAAAAGTTAAGAACCTCTATTCTGAAGGATCAATTCCACTCAATTCAACAAACATTCAGTAAATACCTTCTATGTTCAGAGCCTTGTTCAGGAGCCGGAGGAGACACAAAATTTAGATATGCCTTGTACGGCAGAAACCAATAAAAAAAAAAAAGCAAACAAGGTGGGTAAATTCTATCTACTCTGTTCCTTGTGGTGTCTCATGCCTTTACACTGGCCATTCTCCATTGCTTGGAATTCACTCCCTCTTCAGCTCCACCCCAAAGCATCCATCTCCTCCTTTAAGACACAACACAAAAACCACCTTCAACAAAAGCCATTCCTGACTCTCTTCCTGCTAATTTCCATCTTCCCTAAAAACCTTGAATTTATTTTGTATTTATTCTCTCTGTATTTATAACATATCTACATCTACATATATAAGGGAGGTGGTTCTCCTCCCCATCTCAATTAGCGTGATCACAGAAGGGCCAGAATATAATCAAAGGTATTAAAGGAAGTGTTGGATTTATTCTAAAAGATGCTTCTAAGCCCTAATCCCTTTATAAAATATGAAAACCTCTCTGATTAGGTCAAAGAAGGGAGAAAGCAAGTGCTTACTAAGTACCTATTTTCTCCTGGGCACAGCCTTTATAAATATTATCTCATCTGATCTTCACAAAAACTCTGGGAGGGAGACGCTATCATTGTCTTCATTTTATAGATGAGGAAACTAAGACAGAGAGAGGTGACACAACATGCCCAGAGTCACACAGCTAGTAAGTATCTGAGCCCAGATCTGAACTCAGGTCTTCCTGACTCCAAGACCAGCATTTGTTGCAACTATTCTGCTAGCAGCTATGGTGGGGTGTAAGACCCGACAAGACCAGCAACAAGAGCTTCCAGCACAGGTTCTTTGGTTCTGCTTTACAAAGGAAAGCAACGTTAAGGAGTTAACAATCTCACTTTAATCCAACATACAACTATCACTCACTTAGTTCAGGAGGAAAAGCCAGCAACCTCAACTTCAGAGCAAATACAAACAAATTACAAACATACACAATATAAATAGACCAAATCACAATTCATAGTTACCAGGAAAGCATCAACATCTGGATTGATGAGCCAGGAGGCTTTTGGAGCCCAGAGTCCCACATCATTCTTCCAGTGGCTGAGAGCCCCCAGACAGAATGCCAACCTTTGAGCTTTTATACTCTATTCAGGGCTCAAAAGATTCACACCCAGTCAGCAAAAGAGTGTGACCCTGGGGTTTAGCGGCTAGTTAGCAAAAGGGTGTGGGCTTGGGGCTTTGCACCTAGTAAGACTTAAGCTAAGACAATCGATTTAGCATTCTAAAACAGTAAAAAAAAAAAAAAGTCCCACCTTAGTTACCAATATAGACTTCTATACATTTTGCCATCTAGTTGCCTCAAAAAGGGAATAGTGATGTTGGCTGAAGCCCAGAGATAATAGAGCAAACAGGCAGTCTCTGACTTCGGAGACACAACCGAAGACACACATGGATGCAGAGAGACAGACCCCTGAGCTACGAAGCAGCTTTATGAAGTGGGACCTCTGGCAACCAGTAGTTAAGGGAGAGGAGAGGAGCAGAGTCTAAGAACCAGCTGAGTAAAACTCCAGGCAGAGACTCTGCACCCAAGTGGAGCCGTATGAAGACTTTTGCCTCTACAAAGAGAGGAAGGACTTTCAGTCCCTTTAGTTCTATGAGTTTTGAGTTGCTTTGGCCAAATATGCATCTTACTACATATTGCGTCTTACTACCACTGTATTCTGTTGGAAGTACGAACCTCCTATTCCTATGGACACTGGGTATATTTATGGGAGAGTGAACTCCAGGTTTATGGGAGGTATGTTTTACAACTACCATTCTCACTATTAAATGAATAATGACCTTTGCTAAGACATAATTGCGTCTATTGGATGATCATAAAGAGGAAGCATACCAGTAGGGGGCTCATGAGCTATAGTAGTAGCAGTACAGACACACGGTTACTTACCTCTAGAATCTAAAGTAGCATTTTCCCTCTAGAGATCAAATCTTGAAGTCCTCCTCCTCCTCCTCCCCTACTAAGACTACTCCTAGTATTGCTACTGCTGCTACCAACAACAACAACAAGAATAACTAATATTTATATAGAGTTTACTATGTGCTGAGAAATCTGCTAAGAGTTTTACAATTTTTCTCTCAGTTAAGACCACAGGTTGGAGGAGTGGCCTACAGGGGGCGCTATAATTATATCTGTTCATGTTGTCTCCATCAATAGATTATGAGTAACTTGAAACCAAGGATCCCTTCATTTTTTGCATCTGTATCCTCAGCGCCTAGCACAGGATCTGGCACAGGGTAAGCATTTAATAGACACTTGTTGGTGGATTGAATTACCTTAACATGATGCTAAAAATAAAATTTGCCTCGATAATGAAAATGAGAATTGACTTTCTGCTTTAGAAGAAAGTGTAATGATCCTGATGCTTTATAGTTAGTTTAATCCATAGACTAATCACAATTTTTTACATTTTGTAGGATTTATATATCAAAATTATGGTAGATTGTTCAAAAGCCTCTTAAATGCCATATCACAAGTTTTTTTTCTTCCACCTCCTCATGGCATGATAGTGACTTTGGGCTCTCAAAGATTACGCCAATGGTCCACAAGCTCGGGCGGGGCCTCTCAGACCAGAAAGGCTTTAAGTACAGCATATAAGACTAGGCTAGCTGAGTGTAGAGAGACTTGATAGCAAGTTTGTCACAGTATGATGGAATATTCAGTCACTCCAACTCTCAAAGACCATTGACTTAAGCTTGGGGGGTCTGTGTTCCAACAGCTGCAGTATATGCACATAGATGAAATCTGAGACTTTTGTTTTTGTGTATGTGGATTCACATCTACACTTAATGCAGAATTTCAGTTGTATGGTCAAGCTTCACAGCTTCCAAGGAAGAGCAGGCAGCTATTGGGAGCAGGAGCTGTGGGGCATTTGCCAAAGTTGCCCAGTTTCAATCTTGACACTAGAAAATGTGTAGGGTTCAGAAAGCTGTGGTCCTGGAAGCTGGGTTCTTTTTATCACTTTACAGTCTGGGACCTCTCTAGCTTTCCATACGCGGGTAAGAACACTGGGCCTGGAATCAGGAAGACCTGAATTCAAATCTGACCTCACATACTTACTAGCTGTGTGACCCTGGTTAAGTCACTTTCCTTAACTATGAAATGGGGATAATGCCAGCACCTACCTTCCAGGGTTACTGTGAGGATCAAATGAGATAGTATTTGTAAAGCACTTATAACATAGTGCCTAGCACATCCTAGGCATTATATAAATGCTCATCCCACCCATTCCCTCCCCATACCTATTTTATAGCTGTGTGTGAATGGCTTCACTTTGTGACGGCAATAGCCATGTGAGGGCTTCCACTAACAATAAGCTGATTCCAAACATCTGTTGATCGGGAATAACCAGATAGAACTATAGACTCACCTTTATTAGTTCTCCATCATCTGAGTGTTAGACTTCATGATATACACAGGTGTTCAATGGCTCTTTTATTGTGTTTTTAATTCTGTGGCTTGAAAGTATGGATATTGCCCCAGGGAAGGAGCTGTTGCTAAGATAAAGCCTAATTACTCCTCAAAAACGAGCAGAGACTTTCACAGAGACCTAGCAACTAGAGATGCTGTTAGTGATTCCTCTTCAGTGTAGTACAGGCTTCCTGAAGTTGTAAGAACCGTAGGAATATCAGTTAAAAAAAGAAAAAAAACTGCTAACAATTTCTATGAAAAAAAAAATTCTTGTCATAGCTGAGACAATTACAAAGACCAGAAAAATGAAGATTGGGAAAAAGTTGGGGAAAAGTCATTTTTACCGGCAAAATTCCTTTTTTCATTAATTAGAGAGGAGCATCTGGATGTCTTCAGCAAACTGTAAAACTGCCACCCAAAAATGTTCAGGGCTTTTTTTTCACTTACATTGTACCCGAAAGAGTGGTCCCTGTTGAGGAAAGGATGAATTCTGATAAATATCTTGATAGAATGAAAAGCAAAATCGTTTTAGAATTATAGAAATTCCCAAATGGAGATGTAATACTACAACAAGATCTTGCCCTGTGCCACACATCATAAAATGGTTAAGGAATGCATCCAAAGGATAGAGATAACCATAATTCGATGGCCTGAAAAATGGTCTGATTAACACTCCCATTGAAAATCTCTGAATTATTATCAAAACTGAACTTGGAAAAATAAACCGTTCACCAAAAGTGCATTTAACATCCAATATGACAAATGTGATTTCATGATGAATAATTAAAGAACATGCATCATAATCTTGTGAATTCAATGTCAAGTTGTGTAAAGCGAGCGATGGCAACAAAAAGGAAATAATGCATACTAAAAGTTTTTTTAAAAGATGAAAAGAATTGTTAGGTTTAAAATTAGTTATTTTACTTTGCCCTAAATAAATTTTATGCCACTGTATCTTATTTCCCTTCATGTTCTCACTGTTCCAGTTAAAAAGACTTAACTATTATTTCCTCAGTTTCCCCAATTTCCCCAACGACTTTGTACTCTGTCTCCCACAAATACAATGTATTCTTCTGCCCCTGAGAACCATTACATCTCTTCAAGTCTCAGCTCAGGTATCATAATTTCTCAGAAGCCTTTCGTACTTCACACTCATTGTTAATTCTCTCTGCCTTTTCAAATTCTCTCATATTTACTTTGCTCTGCACATGTTGTCTTCCCCGGTAGAATTTAAGCCACCCGAGAACAGTTTTGCATTTGTTTCCTCAGGGCCCAGAAGTAATGAAACATAATACACAAAGGTCTCTGCTTAAAGCACCTGATGGGCATGGTGGCATACACTCACAATCCCTGCTACTGGGGAGGCTTAGGCTGGTGGATTTCTTGAGCTTGGGACTTCTGGACTATAGTGGGCTAAAGACAGTCAGGTTTCCACACTATGAACCAACTATGGTGAGGCCTCTGGAGTGGAAGACCACAAAGCTACCTAAGGAGGGGTGAACTGACCCAGGCTGGAAACAGAGCAGGTCAAAGTTTCCATGCCAATTAATAGTGGGATTGACCCATGAGCAGCAGCTGTATTTCTAGCCTGGGTAAAATAGGGACACCAAGCCTTTTTTTAATTTTTATTTATTTTATTTTAATTTATGAAATAAAACAAGCATTTCTATAACAGAGTAGAATTTAAAAAAAAAAGATGATTGTACATGAAACTGCAAATCTATTATGTACAACTTGCTATTCATTTTAAATATATAATAAAGTTATCATATAGATTTCTTCTTCTTTTTCCTTCTTCCCTCCCCCACCCTAGGGATGGCAATTATTAGGCACAAATATGTATATGTGTGTATATGCATTTATATATAAAATCATTCTATACATACTTCTATTTATCAATTCTTTCTCTGGATGCAGATAGTATCTCTTCCTTTATAGTCCTTTGTAGTTAATTTGGGTATGTATAATAGTCTTTAAAAAAAACCTGGATTCACATCTTACCTCTGACACTTATTAGCTGTGTAACATTGGACAAGTCACTTAACCCCTCCAGGCTACTTGAGATACCTACTTACTATATCATAGGGTGTAATATGTACCAGTAAAGGAAGTTCCCATGAAGGAGTTCCCTACCTCCAGGTATTTACATCTCTATAATGCCTTACATATTACAAGATTTTAGTAGGTGTTGGTTGAATGAAAGAACTTCCTCCTTGAAAAAAAAAGAATTTAAAAATCAAAATGTCCAAGAAAGCACAAGTATGCACACCCCTAACTGGATGCTTGCTCTTGCTCACTGCCCAGCTCAGCATTGCATGGACATGCAAGAAGGAAATAGCAGTTCCTGCACTAGGCTTTACCTGGGAACCCAGAGGCCCACCAATGCCTCTGCAGGCTTTCCCTTCGACAGCATCATTTTGACATTTTAAAGAGCATTTCAGCATTTTGATGCAATGCGTATTTTTTTTTATATTTTTTCCTCCAGCTCACATCATTGAATAAATCAGAAGCCCCTTTTTTCTGCTGAATGTTGCATTTCTTGGCAACCTTCAGGGTCAAAAGAAGGGTAGAGAAAGAAGAGCATCAAATTATAAATAAATAAACAGACAGACGGATGGATGGATGGATGGATGGATGGATGGATGGATGGATGGATGGATGGGTGAATGAATAAATAAATGAATAAATAAACAAATTAAAAAGGAAACCACCTAATAGGAAGTTCCTAAATTTTCATCACTATCTGACTCTCATGAAAATGTTAGATGCCATGTAATGGGAGGATCTTTCCCCAAAAGATGGTGGCTGCTTCCAGGAGCCTCCCTTTAGAGCTGACAAATCTCTCGGAGGTCACTTAGCACAACCATCGGAGACACAGCTGTTTCAGAGACACAGGCTGACAAGGGGACTTAGGCAATCTTACATACTCAGTCACTTGCAAAGTTAGGTCTCAAACCCAAGTCTTCTGACCCCAAGTCCTGTGTTCATTCCACTTCAAGACAGTTTCCCACTGGCTATAGAGATGCCACAAATGCAGGGTCTCTGTGCCAGGGAAAGAAAAGAAGAGCCTCAGGAGGAACTGGACCAAGGCCCCTGGGCACAGGTGACAGTTATGGAGCAAGACCAACATCAGGAAATCCATTTGGAGTCAAGGAAAGAAGACTGACGCTATGACCAAGAAACCTGGGTTTAAATACCGGCCCTGACATTTATTAGCTGTGACTATAAGAAATATAGTCACCTCTAAAATGGGGATGATATTCTTTCTACTACCTGCCTCCGTGGGTGGTTGTGGAGCAGGATCTCTGGGAAACGTAGCATGCTAGAGGAATAGGAGTTGACTGGTCACTAGGAAATTCAGTTGTTTTCCAAGAACTACTTCAGAGCTTGGCCCCCAAGAAGAACAATGGAATGAGACCTCCCCTACTCCTTTGCTAAGAGGGAGATAGTAGGAATACTCAAGTGTGGAACATGGCATATGTTGGTAGATATTTTTCAATAAATTGATCACCTTTACTGATTTTTCCCCCTTCTTCCTCTTTTTTTCTTTCAAAAAATTCTTTATCACAAAGGATGGTTCTCTGAGAGGAGATATGGGGGAAATTTAGGTAATATGAAAACAAAATGGAACAGCTAATTGATACTTGGAGTCAGGAAGACCTAAATTCAAATCCCACCTCAGAAACTTACTAGCTGTGAGACCCTAGGCAAGTCATCTAACCCTGTTTGTCTCAGTTTTCTTATCTGTAAAAATAAGCTGGAGGCAGAAATAGCAAACCACTCCAGTATCTTTGCCAAGAAAACTCCAAATGGGGTCACAAAGAATCAGACATGACTGAATAACAATTGCGGTCCCTTCCAGCACTAGCTTTTTGATGCTACAGATCAGTGAGTTCCATCTCTTGCATAACCACAGATTGCACCATAAACCCTGGTGAAACCTCATTAATGCATGGAACTGGACAAGAATGGAGACAAATCAGGGTATTTCATAACCACTGGGGAGAAAAACTAGAAGCCTCTGTCCTGCTGAAGGCAGTACAGAATCCTCGTCTTTATATAGGAGGAAAAGCCCCTTACAGTTATGTGAGGGACTTAATTGAGCCTACCTAGCAAAGAGGTCAGTAGTTCCCTGTTTCTCCAGTCTACCAGACCCTCCACCCTTCTGCTATGCCCACAGTGCTGTACAAAACCCCAGAAGCAATAAGTTTCCTGATGGAAATGTCTGCATTAAATAAAACATCTTTATTGGGAGAAAAAAATATTTTGCCAGCACCGAAGACTTCAAGAAGTCCATAAAAGCTTAAATGCAGGGAATTATACATGCCACGTACAGTTATCCATCTAGTGTTTTTGTTCTCTAGGCCCCCTGTTCTCAATGTGTAGTCAAGCAATCCATGGCTCCAACACCCTTTCTGGGAGGTCCACGAGGTCAAAACTATTTTCATAATAATACTACAGCATTTTAGTTTCTAAAAAATAAATATCAGTAGACATAACCCATGTAAGTAAAAGCTCTCTCTTTTTGGGGGGAGGGGAGTCCTCAATAATTTTTAAGAGTGTAAAAGGGAACTTCAGACCAAAAAGTTTGAGAATTGTTGCTCTAGGCCATCAGGGGGAACACTGACTGGTTAGATGAGTGACTTGTAGACACATATGTCTATCTATGTGTATACCCATTTAGTAAAGGCATTGGAGCTCATTTCTTCAGGTTTAAGCTCTAATGAATCAATACAAAGGCAACCCCTAGAGAACAGGGACAACAGAGGAAACTGATTCATTCTCACCAGTGGTTTTCGTAGAATTTTTTCTCATAGTTACACTATGCTACCTCAAGAGAATTGGCTTCAGATCCCTCTTCTTGCACTTAATGAGGACAGGACAGTATTTATTAAGCATCTGCTGTGTTCCAGGCACTGTGCTAAGCACTTTATTGTCTCATTTGGTCCTCACAATGACCCTAGAACGTGGGTGCTATTGTTATCCCCATTTTACAGTTGAGGAAACTGAGTCAGAAAAAGGTTAAGTGACTTGCCCGTGGTCACACAGCTAGTAAGTATCTGAGGCCGGATTTGAACTCAAGTCTTCCTGACTCCAGGTGCAGAGTCCTCTCCATCGAGATACCTATTAGCTGTTTGAGGGTGACAAATCACTTTTAACCCTCTGAGGCTGTTTTTTCACCTATAAAGTGATATTTAACCTATCTGCTTCACAAGGTTGTGAAGAGGAAAATGCTCTGTAAATTTTAAAGTGTTACAATAACTGTGAACTCCTATGATGCCCATGCAGTCCTCCTAAAGGCCTTATGGGTTAGTAGCATAGAGAGTAGGCCCAGGAGACAGAAAGATCTGGGTTCAAATCCTGCTTCAACTGCATACTGGCCAAGTTACCCTGAGTAAGTTACCTAACCTCTCAGGGCTCTACACAATCTGTGATCTGTCTCAGAGTTTCAGAACAGGGCTCAACCTAAATTGGTAGAGGGACCTTGTTCCCAAGAATTCCGTATATCAATGAAGTAATTATTCTAGTCCCAAACAGGAAAATAGTTGTTCAAGGCACTGTGGATATAAATTTAATCTCTGTCCTCCAAGAGCTTCCATTCTATGGGGTGGCTGAGAGGGGGATCCCAACCCAGAGAAGTCTCACACATCCCTAAAGGTGAAAAGCAGCTTTTTGGTGTTGAATCTTATCTTTCTTGTTCAATCATGTCCAGCTTTTCATGATCCTATTTGGGGTTTACTTGGCAAAGATATTGCAGTGGTTTGCCACTTCCTTCTCCAGCTCATTTTACAGATGAGGAAACTGAGGCAAACAGGGTTAAGTGATTTGCCCAGGGTCACAGTTAGTAAGTGTCTGAAGTTGGATTTGAACTCAAGTCTTCCTGACTCCAGGCCCGGCACTCTATCCACTGTGCCACATAGTGGCCTCCAAAGCAAGGTCAAATAAGAGGTAAGCTAGTAAGTGTCTAAAGCCAGATTTGAATTCAGGAAGATGAGCCTTCCTGACTCTAGGTCTCGCTCACTACCCACAGTGCCACCTAGTTGAGTTTTAAGGTCCCTTCTAATTCTTAAATTCTGTGGTCTAAGTTTCCTTCCAGATATAAAATCTGATGCCTTCTTTGTTTCCAAATTGTCCCAGACAAAGAGTAATGGATCAGTGTGATGTTCTCTACAGTCTAGGACAGCTAGCTCTCTCACAATTCTTCAGGCAATTCCAAGGGTCCATTCCCACCCCCATGCCTTTTTTAATATGAGAAAGCCTGGAGAAGCTACTGGACTTGCAGTCAGGAAAGCACTACATTCCATCTCTAGTTCTGAGACTCACGACCACAGGCAAATGACCCTAGGCACCTCACAGAGCCCCCATTTTTCATCTACAAAATAGGGATAAGTAATCTTTGTGGTAAACAATGTGGTGCAGTAGATAGAGAGCCTAGTTCAAAAGAGGGTAGGGGGCACCAAATAAATGCTCAATGTTGGATATGTCACTGAATGTTCCAAATTACACTAATAAGAACATGAGAGTCATTCATTCCTTCCTTGAGTGCACCAACGGAAACGGGAAACAAGACCCAGTGCTCTCAGTAATCCTGGACCACTCACCTCAACATCTTCCCTGGAGAGTCGGTTTTTATTCAAGGTATATTTAAATAGATTTGATTTTTGAGAGAAAGGACATAGGACCGAATCCTAGCTCTGTTGTGGGACTATAAGATGAAGCCATTTGCTACAAGGGGAAAAGCTCCATCCTAAAAGCCAGGCTATGTGGATTCTAGTCCTATTCTGTCACAAGGTTGCTGCGTAAACTTGGGTGAATCGTGCAGTGCCTCTGCCCTCAGTCTCCCCATAAGCAAAATGAGGCACTTGAACTACAGTCATTAAATTCTCTCCCAAAGCTCTATCACTCTCCCCAACTAGACTGTGATCTCATTGAGAGAAGAGACTGTTTCTTTTTGCCTTTCTTTATATCCCCAGCACTTAGTTCCTGGCACATAGCAGGGGCTTAATAAGTGCTAGGTGATTGCCTGACTGGCCTAGCTCTGACGTTCCATGGTCTAAGGTCCCTTCAGTCTCTGATATTCTAGGTTCTAAGGTCTCTTCTAGCTCTGACATTCCATGGCCTAAGGTCCCTTTAGTCTCTGATATTCTAGGTTCTAAGATCCCTTCCAACTCTGACATCCTATGTTCTAAGAGCTCTTGCAGCCCTGACATTTCCTCCTTGTTTTAATGGCCCTTTCAGCTCTAAATACTATAATTACTTTCTTTGTCTCCAAAAGTCTAGAGATGAGAATTGGTGAGGCAGCACTGTGGCCTTGTGGCGATTGTACTATCCCTGATTGGCCATGGACAAATCTTTGGCATTTCCATTTCCTTATCTACAAGCCAAACTATGTGGGGGAAATGGAGAGAGAGAGACTAAAGACACCTACTCTCCTTGTAACTTCTTCTGGGCTTCAAATGTGTTAAAACCCATTATTGTCCTTTACTTCTGTATGTGGCTGCTTCTCTGTAAGGCACTTCATGGAAAATTTGATTTCCTGAAAGATGCTGTTAAGTGAGGGGTAATTAAATAGAGTTAAGGTTTCAGCAGTTAAGGTCTAATACTGTGAGGGCACCATCAAAGAGGCAAAATTGCAGACCAATCGCACCAGGGAAGGAGTAACTGCCAAGGAATGTCTCTGGCTGAAGAGTGGTAAAGGAAGCAGCCTTCTCAGAGGTCCATCCCCTCCTTCCTCCACTACAGGAAAAGGAAGAGCGTCAGACCAGGGGTCCCAAGAGAAATCATTTAGAGGAGATTCTCTGGAAATGGGATCACAGTTCCTTCTGTTGAGAAGGTCAACAAATGAATGAATGAATCATTTAGTAAATGCTTACTGTATGCGGAGCACTATGCTAAACCCTGGGGATACAAATGGAAAAGGGAAACAGTCCCTCCTCTCAAGGTGCTAATGGAGATGATACATGTGGAAGGTTTCAGGTGAGAGTCAAATGGAGAAGTCCCACGGTCTTTAGGGGGCTGCAGCAAAGCAGATGGTAATGCCTCTACTGTAATGTCCTTTCCACTGATAAACTCATACACATTTCTGAAGTTGAATAATTGGATAGCGCCAAGGACTTTGATGACAAAAGCTTTCTTTTCTGGGTCTTCAGTAACTGCAGGTCATCCACTGCATCCCGGGCCATCACCAGCCATCATGACGTTCGTCATGCCACTGGACTTCAGCGGCTCTGGAGGAGAGAGTGAAGCCAATGACTTTGCACAGCTCTGCCTCACTTAAATCTCTCCAATGACTTTGCACGGCTCTGCCTCACTTAAATCTCTCCAATGACTTTGCACGGCTCTGCCTCACTTAAATCTCTCCAATGACTTTGCATGGCTCTGCCTCACGCACAAATCAAGACATCGCCCTGGTGATGCCATCGGTCCTCTTTGAGAAGGAAGGATGCGCAACAAGTAACTGTGACTGTAGCCTCTGTAGGAACAACCATCAGGCTCCATCTAGCTCCATAGGTCTTGCTCCTCATGATGGTGATTGAGGGTCTTAGGCTGGAAGCATTACTATTCCCAAGTCTCGTAGGTTCAATGTCTTGGACTGTCTACATCGGGATCTGGGGGACATAGGTTTTATTTGCCTGGCATATGCCACTGTGCTTTCCTCAAGGGAGGTAGTATTCTCCGCTGGCCAATTCTACCATTAAAGCTATGCTTTCCGGTAAGCATAGTACGGCTTATTTTTTTTTTCAAATGGGTTATAGGATCATAGGATTTATTAAAGAAGGAAATTTAGAGATCATC
The DNA here is from genome assembly GCA_028646595.1 of Phalanger gymnotis. NCBI lineage: Eukaryota > Metazoa > Chordata > Mammalia > Diprotodontia > Phalangeridae > Phalanger > Phalanger gymnotis. The sequence continues at coordinate 77,120,117 of CM053625.1, forward strand.
TCTTCTTACTCCCTGATTTTTCAGATGAGGAAACAGAAACCTGGAAAGATTCAGCTAATAAGTAGCAGATTGAACACTGAAATCCAGGTCCTCTCATTCCAAATAGAGGAAGCCTTCTATACCTCTCCTTTTTCTCACATTGAAATTCATCTGCTGCTTTCAGTCACTTGGAGTTTCACGAATTAGGATTCCTTGGTGTCATCTGCAGAGAAAAATATACTGGACTTGGGATCAAACAACCTGAATTTGAGTCCCAGATTAATTATTCCCTAACTATATGCCTATGGATATGACATCCTCTCTCTGAGCCTCATTTCCCACATCTGTAAAATGGGGGTGATAATACTTGAATTGACAACCTGACAAAGCTGATAAGAGGAAAACACTTTGTAAGCTCAGACAGCTAGGTGGCCTGGTGGATAGAGCACTGGACCTGGGATCAGGAAAACTTCAGTCTTGTTGGTGACACTTGTCTGTAAACCTGGGTACATCATTGAACATCTTTCAGCCAAAATTTGCTCATCTGGAAAATGGGGACCCTGACGGCACAATATTTGTAAAGCGTTTCATTCACCTTAAAATATTATATGAATGCTAGTTTGTTGTTGTTGCTATAAGTCATACAGCACCATAGGAATGTGAACCATCATTTTTCTCTGAAAGTATGCCACATAGCTAAGCCAGAGAATGGTCACTGACTCCTAGAAGCTCAGGGTTGGGAAGTCATCCATAGTTTAATACATATGTGAAACAGAAATCTTCTCTTAACCTGATTCTTTTCCCGAAGACTATTAGGATCATAGGATTTAGAGCCAGAAGGGAACTCAGAGATCATCTGATCCAACCCTAATGTGCCCAAAGAGTTAAAGGGATTTGCCCTTAGTCACACAAGTAGGAAGCGGCACAGCTGGCATTTGAATGCAGGTACTCTGACTCCATATTAAATATTCCTTCCATTACACCACTCTGACAAATACTAGAGATGCTATACTGACCAGAATATAAGTACAGGTCTCCTACATGGCAAATGAGAATTCTACTACTGACCCACCAATGCCTGGTGTATCTCTATGCTTCTTTCCTTCTGTTGCTCTTCCATGTGGGAGATGCCTGGGTCTGGCACACCTGACTCAGAAAGCCTGGAAGGTTGGGAAGCTGAAGATTGAATAAGAATGATTCCAGTTGGAGACGACCTTCTGCACTGATTGACTTTCGTGAGATGTAAATGACGAACAGTAAATCAGGCAGCATTCTGCCTCCGTGAATCACCCCATTCCCTTCCAGCTCATCAAGACAGAGACACATAAATCCCCCAGTGCAGGCCACTGCTCCTGCCATCCTTCAGATTTCCAATTAAAGATGTCCTGTCCTTTGCCCCTGATCAGTGGGGAGGCTGCACATTAATATGGTAATTAGTAGCCAAGGCGGTGGCCATGAGAGCCTCATTCCCTTCCTCCGCCATATCAGTCAGTCTGTCTGTCCATTTGTCTGTCTGCTCGGGCTGTCAGTAGGTCAGCATAGGACAGGGAGGTTGGTTTGGGGAAAATGGAAAGAAGGCAATGAAGTTTAGAGAAAAGAACACAAGATTTTCCCTTCTTTTTCCTACGTCCTCTATTCCAATCGATGTCCTTACACCATTCACCTTCCTAATAGATCCCATAACCACCACACACCAACAATAGCTCGGGCACTGAGGGTTAATCGGTTTCCCTCCAAAACTCAAAATTCCTTGCAATGTCTCATTTCATCCCATCTGCCAAACTGCCAGATTTTTTTCTCCTGTGGCTGACAGATGAAAATCTTAACTAATCATTTCCCACCCCCTCCCCAACCTGGGATGGATATTTCAAATACCATATTCCTAAGAGAGAAAGAATTTTAGCCACAATCCATAGAAATGCTTTAGACAATGAATTGCCCTCACCCCTGCCTGATATGGTGAGAGACAGAATGTTAAAATTGCCCTGGGGCTCTTTGTATAATAATCTTTCATCCTTTCCCCCAGGAAAGGGACCAAGAAGTTCGAGCTAATGTCTGGAGGTTACTTTGACCACAGTTAATTTTTTTTTTAATCCTTCTGTCCCTTTTAAGCAAGTGGCTCAAAAGACCTTTCCCTTGCGGAGTAAGGGCCAAAGCTAAGGCTTAGCATCGTAACATTCAGATCTAGAAGGGGCCTTAGGAAGCATCTGTCCAGTTATACTCCTTCATTTTACAAGAGGGGGAAGCAGCGTCTGAGAGATGGATTAATTCGCCCAAAGACACAGATCAAGTAGGAAGGGCAAGATTCCACCTCAAACGCTCTTACTCCAAATTCAATGCTGCATAATGCACACTTTCCACCATACCACACTGTCTCTTGAATTTCATTTCTCTGCTAGATAGTTTGAGGCTCTGATCACTAAGCTTTTATTTATGAACTGGAAGAAATGAACCCTCCTCACCCTCCCACAGTGGACGGTTTAGAAATTGCTTGGGATTTGAAGGAAAGGACCTGAGTTTAAATGCTGTCTCTGCCACTATTGGACTCATGTAGGTTTCTTCAGGAAGCCTTTCCCATTCTCTCTTAATTCTAAAGCCTTCCTGTTATTTACCTCTTTTTTTATCTGGTCTATAGCTTGTTGGCAATAATTGTCTGCTTGTTGTCCCCTCCATTAGTTTGTGAGTTCCTCAAGGATGGGGACTGTTTCCTGATTCTTTTTGTGTCCCTAACACAGTGCCTGGCACATAGTAGATACTTAATGAGTGTTTGTTGACTGACCATGTGACTTTGAACAAGTTCTTTACCCTCTCTGGGTCTCAGTTTCCTCTTGAATAAAATTAAGGGGCTGGACCAAATAGTCATTAAGATCCCTTCCAGCTCTGCACCTATGGTCTTATGATCCCAGTTGAGTTCCAGATAACTCCCAATGCCCAGTATTTCCCAGGCATTGAATTTTCTTCTTCCAGGTCTGCCTCTGAAAGAATTCTTCACACACACACACACACACACACACACACACACACACACACACACATACACACACACCCCAAACACTAGACTGAGAGACTATAAATCCCAAAGCTCTTCTCCCTTCACACAACCCACAACTCCCCACTCTTCCCTCCCACAGGCCCCTATGTTATTTTTACATCTCATTTCCTCACATTATGGAAATTTACATACTTAAGCAGAGCACATCCGTGTCCAAAACACAAGCAAAGTGCAATAATACATCAGAAAGAGCTTTATTAAAAAAAAACTGATGTGCAGGATATTTCGGAAATCAGTTGCTAAGGCAAGTGGTTCCCTGTATGGGAAGCAAGAGAATTCTCTGCCACACTTCACAATAAGCAGACGTGATGAGGGCTGAGCAGCCCAATCGTTCCGATGGGATTGCACATTGAGAGCTGCATTCATCCCCGGGAGCCCATCAGGCCCCACATTGTTAACATGAATACTGAGAGAATTGCAAAGAAGAGCTGGTGCTCCATTACCAAGTGCTTCCGATTTCTCTAGCCTTCTCTAGTCCCGCCATCTGTGTCCTTGGGAAACTGAGAAGTGGCAAAGGTCCGAACTGGGAGAATGCGGGGGATCCAGGAATAAAGGTGGTAGCCTTTAGTGGGGGAAAGGGGAGACCTCCACTGTCCCCTGATGGAGGAGGACAAATGTGTGATAAATGAGTGCTGGATTGAATTGAACTGAACTGAACTGGACTGAATTGAATTGAATTGAATTGAACTGAATGACGCAAGGGCTGATTGACAAAAGAATCTGATTTAAGAGACGTATTCCTCCTGGAAGAAGAAGCTCCTAATCTCCTGGTACTCTGCCTTTGCCAGACCTTATTTACAGGATCAAGTTTAGCTCTGGGTGCTACAATTAAGGAATATTCATATGCTGGAAAGCATCCAAAGGAAGGCAATCAGGATGGGGAAGGGCTTTGAGCCTAGCAAAATAGGGACGTGTAGCTTGAAGAAGAAAAGAGTCATGGCTGCCATGATAGCAATCTTCAAGTATCTGAAGGACTGTCACGCAGAAAAAAAGGATTAGATTCATTTTGTTTGGCCCCAAAAGGCAGAATTAAGAGCAAATGAGCAGATTAAGAGCAGCTAGGTGGCACAGTGGATAGAGCACCAACCCTGGAGTCAGGAGGACCTGAGTTCAAATCTGGCCTCAGACACTTACTAGCTATGTGACCCTGGTCACTTCACTCAACCCCAATTGACTTAAAAAAGGAGGGGAGACAAATGAGTAGGAGTTGAAGAAGCATTAAATATGTCTTGATAAATATGGCTTGATGTCAGCAAAACTTTGTAACAATTGAAGCCATCCAAATGAGGATTAGACTATCCTGGGGATATAGTCAGTTCACCCTCACTACAGACCATTTGTCAGATATGGCAAGGTAGAAATTCATCTTCTTCTATGGGTTGAACTAGATAGCCACAAAATTCTCAAATTTAATGGTTTTATAAAATGATGACCTTGTATCATCTGCCTTTATTGCAGAAATTGGATCTCAGTTTTACAATCAGAGACAGAGTTGAGAGCCCTGGTATACCTGCAAATCCCATATCCCCAAGCACATACCCAACAAAGGCTGGCTAGTGACCGTACCAGGAAGAACAGTGAACCGGTTTGTATATTTTCCTTCTGTTTATGCTTTCATTCTCAAAGCTAATTGCTGGTTTTTGTTTGGGGTTGCCTTTGGTTTGGTTTGGTTTGGTTTTTAGTTAATCATTACCTTCACTAAAATTGCCCTCTGCTGCCTCATTGTCAGGTCCGACCCTGAGCTCTCAAGGGCTTTATCAGTGGAACAGAATGCTGGCAGATCCAACCAAACTGGAAAGATTATGTCTGTCATCTGAGGTCCAGCCAAGCAAAGTTCTGGGACACTAGTTGCCTGGCAGTTGGCCAAAACAAAATGTATTTTTTTTTCCACCGCAGCAATTCTGAAAGACCATCTACTAAGTTTGGAGAGACTGAAATCTCCTTTGGTAGAGGAAGGAAGCATCTCTACCAGTAAAAGTATGGATCTTTTCAAATTCTGAGATATTTATCCTTAATAAATGAAATGTGTTCACAAATATCTTTGCACTTTATACATTTTGCAATTTTATATGCAAACATTTCTGATGAACACACACACAAGACTCTGCTTGAGCTCTAGGAATAGAAGTCTATGACTAAGCTAACCCTTAAATATATTGCTCCTTCCTGTTGTAGACTTGATATATGTCTTGGAAAAACTTGGAAAGATCATCTGGTACCTGTCTCTCTAGTGAGAGTCCACAAAGATTCCCCTCTCCTTCCCTATGGCATTTTATGTTGTATGTTATCAACGGCCCAAATGAATGACACAGACATGAAATCATAAGATCTCAGAGTTATAAGTAACCTCAGTGTCTGTCTAGTCCAACTTGGTCCTGGAAAAGAATCCTCCCCTACAATATACTAGAAAAGTGGGCCCTAGCCTTTACTGGAAGATCTCCAGGGAGGGGAACCCACCCCCTCCAAGGCCACCCATTCCACTTACACATAGTTCTAAAGCAAGGCAGCTTTTCCTTACATTGAGACTAACAAATGTCTCTTGTTGAGGGTCCAGCAGGACAAATCTAATCCCTCCCCCTCCATGATATCCCTTCAGTACCTGGAGACAGATAGCATATCCTCCCATACTCCAACAAGTCTTCTCCTGGTTAAACATGTCTAATACTTTCAACTGATGCTCATGAACTCAAGGCCCTTCACCAGCCCATTTGACCCCCTCTATATATTCCCCAGACAGCATGGCATAGGGGACAGAGCACAGGACTTGGAGTCAGTGCTCAAATAATAGGAAGAATAAGGCTCAGACACTAACTAGTTCTGTGACTCAGACTTCTCTGAGCCTCAGTTTCCTCATCTGTAAAATGGCATAAAAACTGCACCAATTTTACATAAGTTATTGTGAGGAACAAATGAGATCATATCTATAAAGTGCTTATACTTTAAATATATGGTGTGTGTTCTTAGCAATCCCGAGCTAAGCACAATACCCCAGAAGTAATCACAGGATCATAAACTAAGCTGGAAGGCTTATTGTCTGGCCTCCTTATTTGTAAGAAAACTGAGACTTAAGGTAGGTAAGTGAGTTGTACAAAGTCACACAGGTGACAGAGTCTGCTGGCATAGTGAACAGAGCACTGCGCCTGGAATCAGGAAGACTCATCTTCCTAGCTGCAAATCTGGCCTCAGATACTTACTAGCTGTGTGGCCCTGGACAGGTCACTTAACCCTGTTTGCCTCATTTGCACATCTGTAAAATGAACTGGAGAAGGAAATGGCAAACCCTCTCTAGTGTCTCTGCCAAGAAAACCCCTAATGGATCGTGAAAAGTCAGACAGGACTGCACAACAACAACCTGTGCCTCCAAAACTAGATTTTTCCCATTACACTAAAAGCAGAGTAGAGCAGTATTCTCATTTTATAGAAATGCTAAGATAGGTAAAGTGATGCGGTCTGTAAAACTTTGGGCAAAACTTTATAGAAAAGGTGAGACTTTGATTGCCTGTGCCTAAGAGCAGTGTTTTTGTCTGGGAAGAAGAACGGTAGGTGAGAAACCTTACAACCAAACGATCACTTTGAGAGGGAAAATCTGTGTTCATTTTAAGGAAGCATCTGCTGAAAATGTCATTCCATGCTCCCCACAATTTAGAAATTGATTCCTTGCTGTTCTTTATCATTCTCTAATATCCTTAGTTGCATCCATCTTAGCATCATGGCTTTAAACATCTGAGGCTAGGAATAGGTCCTTTCCTTGCCCTTTGCTCCGAAGATCCCTAGCACAGGGCTGGGCACCCTATTAGTCCTCTGCAAAGAATTATTGATAGATGATTTCATCTCTGGCCTTGCCCAGTCCTGATTGAGCATGGCCAACAAGAGAAAATTGTAACTGGAAATATTGGGGAAAAGAAAGTTTGGGGGAACTCTCTTGGTGTTTCATGTGGCTGGTGTCGGGGTGTCCTCCCCTACCATTAATTTGAGGGCATGTTTAATGTTGCTTACCTTGCTAGTTATAGCTAATTATACCTCTAATATTGCTTGTCCAGTTCTACTTGTCAGTTGTTAAGCTCCATATTGGAAAACAACATCATGACTTACCCTAGACAGCTTTCAGAAAATAATAGCTACCTCTTTTTTTCTTTTTTTTAATAATAGCTATCTTTTTTATTGTACCTTAGCTCATTTGATCCCCACAATAACTTTGGGAGGTGGGTACTATGATCATCCCCATTTTGCAGATGAGGAAAGCAAAGCTGAGATACGCTAAGTGATTTACCAGGAGTCACACAGTTAGTAATTAATTGTCTGAGGCAGGAATGGAACTCGTGTCTTCTTGACTCCAAGGCTCCTAGCTGCCCCTAAATAAGAAAAGGCCAAATCAATGAGAGACAGTCTAAAGAGGAATATGTGGGGCCATATATGGTCACAGGATCTCCCAGTGAGTAGAGGCCCAGTTGGGGATGGAATCACATTCTGAGCCTTCTGTCTCAGGAATAAGAGAACACACCCTCCAGACATAGGAAGCCAAACAATATCCACTGAAAATACAGTCTTCCCTTTCTGGCAAATTATTTGAGCCTAATCAATACGTTTAATAAATAATATTCCAGCCGATTTCATTACTGACGATACACAGATCAATAGAAGGTTATTGCATAACTTCCCATTGATATTGTAATCCTCCTGATTTAATAAATGTTGCTTTTTCAGAGGATTGCTGTTTGTATTAGGAATTGGAAGAATGTGGACAAAAATAATTCCATTGCAAAACCCAGACAACAACTAAATTTTAAAAATGTACAAAAATGAGCCAGGGTGTTTCCGGGGACTTTCCAAAGTGTGCTTAGGTCAGGCTGCTGGGAAACAGTACTCTGCTTCTTTCTTAGGCCACAAACATTTCACACCTCCTTCAGGACATTCCCAAAACAGAGAGAAGAGACTTGGAAAAGAAAGAGACTTGGAAACTTGGGCAATATTAAAGTAGCAAGATGTAGATGATGTTTTGGGTTTTTTTTGGGGGGGTGGGCATGGTTTACCCTTGTGTAAATAAGCAAAAGCGACCCAAAATAGACACATTTCTGCTCATAGTCAAACTTTCCTTTCCGTCAGGTAGTAGACCTGGACGGACTAGGATAGGGCCTAGGATGTCTAAGTCTCTGTCTTAGATTTAGAACCTCTCAGCAGATCATAGAATCATAGAATGGCAGAGTTAGGTGGGACCTGGAAAAAATAGAACCTCAGCCCTTGTGTCAACAGGCTCTTTCCTGATAGGAAAAGCCCAGTTACATCTTGAGTAAGGGAAGAGAAAGAGGGAATTCTCAACTTCTGTCTTGTTCATCTGCTCTAGGAGTGTTCAGATTTGTTTCATCTGCTCCCACCTTTTATTCCCCAAGAGGTGGTGCCAGCTACAAGCAAAGCCACTGATTTGTAGAGCTCTTCAGAAAGCTGCTGTTCTTCAGAATGAAACAGCCAGGACTAAAATTCCTCATTGTTGCTGAAGCTTTCACTCTTTTAGGCAGATCCAGGGTCCAAATATCTCTGGGCCACTTAAGACTTTCTACTCTTTCATGTGGGTCCCACAATCCAGTTTTCCATACAAAGGGGGTCTTGGTCCCAAAGGAGCCTCCTTTATCACCCTGAGCAACCAAAAGCTTCAGGTTCCCAATCCTCACTAAGTTAAATTGCACTGGTCGATTGCTCTCCTGCCTTTCCCCAGTACCCTAGCAGTGGGTCCATCCTCTTGATGGGTTTTCATCCTCTACTGAGTCCTTTTTCAGATTCATGCTGGCTCCATTAGGTCAGGCTGCTCCTACCATACTGGTGCTCCAACTCCCACTTCCCCTGCATTTCCACTTCCCATCTTCCTCTTGGGCAAGATCATGCAAATTACCCTGGGGCTTCTTTCTGTCTCCTAAAAGCACTGGAAATAGAGTAGAGGATCAGTGGAGTTGGCTAATCCCTAAGCAAGTACCTGTCACATACCAGGAAGAATAGAGAGCTTGGGCAGGAGGGACATCTCTGCCACATATCCATGTCCATCATACAGACCATGAGACACCTCATGTGAAAGGATAAAGCATGTTACTTATACCATCTCATGAAATTTCTACAAGGGTTTTGTCGTTTAGCCATTTTTTCATTCATGTCTGACTCTTTGTGACCCCATTTGGGATTTTCTTGGCAAAGATACTGGAGTGGTTTGCCATTTCCTTCTCTAGCTCATTCAACAGATGAGGAAACTGAGACAAACAGGGTTAAGTGACTTGCCCAGGATCACACAGCTAATGTCTGAGGTTTGATTTGAACTCAGGAAGATGGGTCTCCCTGACTTCAGGCTTGGCACTCTACCCACTGAACCACCTAGCTGCCCTTTTACAAAGTAGAAGCATAGATTAAGAACTGAGAGTGACCTTAGAGGCCATCTAATCCAACGCCATCGTTTGACAAAAGAGACTAAGGCAAACAAAGTTAAGTGACTTGCCACACGAGTAATAAGTGATAGAAGTGAGATTTGAACTCAGATCTTCCAACTCTAAAGCCAGTGCTATTTTCACTGTGCCATACTGTCCTAGGTAGAATAAATGCTATTGTCCTGATTTACAGAAACAGTTCAGAGAGATGGTGTCTTCCTGGGCCAAGGTCTTCTCTCAGTCTGATACTCCTCCCATTGTGTTTCAAGGCCTTGCCCAAGTGAGTCACATCTAAACTCCCTTATTAGTCAGGAGAGTGAGAGGAACACAGACAGCAGTATGGGAAAGTGATGGGATCATACATTCATTCAGTCATGTGAGTCGGATCCTCGGGAGTAAGTTAGCATAACCAAGAAAAGACTAAGAAAACAAGCTAAACAACGATTTCAAAGATAATGAGATCATTTGGAATCATCCACAAAGGTCAGCTCTCCTCAAAGAGCTCTGGGTAATAAACTGCAGCCTGGAGCAGGTTTCAGTAGTACTCTGGGCAAATCACTTCCTGTCTCTGAAACTCCGTTTCCTCACTTGTGAAATAAAGGGATTGTCATGTCCATTCCAGAGCTAACATCCTACACTCTCTGTTCTAAAGACGTTCCCTGTTCCGCCATTCTAAGATGCCACGATCTTTCCAGGAACAACACCTGTGTGCCGCTCCTGGGCTATGCCCCAGCATGTGAGCACACCGGTTCTTGGCTGTCATGGCGGGAGGAATGGGTAATAGGCCTGATTTATGATGAGCAGCATGGGACCTGGCTCAGAGCTCAATCACTGTGGCTCCCCACGGTGGGGTTCATGCGCTGTAACGGGTCTTGAAATTGGAGAGGAATTTACCCCCTGCTGCCGAACATTACATAACAATCAAGAGAAAGCAAGCGTTGGCTGGCAGGGGGTCCCCATCGTTAGCCTGCACAGTCGTGTTAATGCAGATGGGACAGAAAGTCATCTGTCTGTGCCTATTAGGACCCTCACCAGCCTGCAGGAGGGAGCACAGAGAAGCAGATCCCAAGGAAAGAGCTCAGAGAGTAGAGGCAGAGGTGTGATCTTGGCAAGGTGGCTGGGAGGGGCTCAGACTCAGAGGGAACACCTGAGATGTGGTTTATATGCATTTTAGCAGCAGCTATAATTCATTTGTAGCACCCAAGATCTAAAGCGGAAAGAGACCTCAAAAATCCTAAGATCCCAGATCCAGAAATGAAAGGACTCAGAAGTCATCTTAGTCAGTCAATCAATCAAACATTCATTAATCACCTACTGTATTCCAGGCACTGTGCCTAACTCACCATGGAGGAGGAAACAGGTTCAGAGAGTGAAAAAGTCTTGCCCACGCTCTCACAAGCATTAAGTGGCAGAGCTAGAGTTTTAACTCAAATCTTCTGCCTTCAAATCCATACCCCTTTTAACTAAACAATTCTACCAACTCCTATGCTAGAACTCCCAGCCTCTCCTCCATTGGGACTCCACTCATTTGGTGTTTGGAATAAGTTCCCAGTCACCCCAATGTGAATAACTGAAATTAAAGGCCAAGCTCAGACATCCTTTTGCCTATACAGGTAAAGAAAAGGATGCTGCAAATTATACTATAGGAAGATGGGAGAGGAAGCATGTTCCATCTTTTTCAATGAATACAGTTCATTTTTATTTGCACACAATAATTCAATTCGATAAGCATTTATTTAACACCTGCTGTATGATGTGCAAGGCACTGTGATAGATACTGAGGATAAAAAGACACACAAGAAATAGTCCCTACCCTCGAGGATTTGGTATCATGAGATAGTGGTAGTGGTGGTGGTGGTGGTGATGGCAATGACAATGATGGTGGTGGTGGTGATGGTGGATGTGATGGTGATGGTGGTGGTGGTGGTGGTGGCGACAATGACTATGATAACAACAAAACAACAACAGCTGACATTTGTATAGTGTTTTACAGTTAAGAAACATTTTCTATAAATTATTTGGCCTTTGTCAAAAAAATTCTGGCCTTGAATTCCTAATACCCCAGTTTCAATTTTTCCACAATAGTGTGACCTTGGCCAGCTCCCTTTTTCTGGGACTCAGATTCCTCAGGGGTTAAGTTAAAGGGTTGGACTAGATTATGTCTGAGTTCTCTTCCAGCAGTCTATGATTCTATGGTTCATATACCACAAACCAAAGAAACAGAGGCCAAGAGAGAGGAATTAGCATGACAAAACTCTTTTGATCCTAATAAGAGCCCTATGAGGCTTATTGTGCAAGTACTGTTATCCTCATTTTACAAGTGAAGAAACTGAGGCGCCAAGCAGTAAAGTGACTAGCCTTGGGTTACACAGCATGAAAGTGGTAGAGACAGTATTTGGACCCAATGTTCTTTCTACCGCACCTCACTTTCCCTGCTTCTCTGTCTTTTCATTAAAGTAGGCCAAATAGGCTCAGACTTGAAAACACTTTGTTAGCCCTTAGTTCATGTAACTATATTCACTACAAAATGATAAACCTTTAGAATATTAGAGTTTGGAGGGACCATTACCAAACAGGTCCAGCTCCACCTCCCTGGGTCCATCAAGACCACCAAAACTGATCGTCTTTGTCAAAATGCTGAGTTGGCAATAAAGCCAAGATAGCCGGCATGGCTTCTATCCTCAATTTCTTTACATTAGCCACCTATCTGAAAAACCCATCTGCATCCCTAGCTATGCAGCCATGAAGATAAGGTAAATCAGCTACTGTAAAGCTAAAAGGTCAGTGGGAAACTAACATATGGTGAGCAACACATAGTATTGGGGTACCAGCCAGCACCCTCGATTTCTTTGGCTTTAACCTTTGCTCTTTCAAAAACTGTCTCCCTTCTCTACACGCACACACACACACACACACACACACACACACACACACACACACACAGAGTCACCAACTCAGGCCTCCATCACCTCTCCCCAAGACTATTGTAAATAGCCTCTACCTCAGATCTCTCTCCCCTTGCCAATCCATCCTCCACACAGCCACCAAAGTGACGATGCTAAAGTACAGGTCTGCCAGTGTCTCTCTCCTGAGTGCTGATCCCCATCCAGTGGTGGGATGGTTGGCAAGGCCATAGTGTTCTTCAGATGCATTGACAAGTCAGATACTTATGTAACAATACAATCTGTGCCACCTCGGGGATAGCCATTCCCCTCCCCGGCACTCTAAGCATGTCATATGCTCTAACCGCTTTCGCTTAAGTTGTTAACATTATCCTGTCTGCCTCTTCAGGAAGCAATAACTATCAATAACAGGTTTCTGATGCTGCTGATAGTGTTCATGGTAATATTCTCTGAAAAGTCTGGGACAACATTGATTCTGATGGTACCCACAGTAGGGGGAGTGGGAGCAGAGAGTTAAATAAGTAGGCAAGGCGTATACCTGTAGCCCAGATTATGTGGCCCAGAGAAGCTAAATGACTTATCCAAAGTCACACCTCTAATCAATGAGAGAGCCAAAACTAGAAACCCAGGCTCCTAGCATCTTGTCCAAAACTTTTTCAACTTTCTTTTTTCAACTTTTTCCTTATAAAACCTTGTTCACTGGGTTCCAGCACAGAGGCTACATATTTCACTTCCAAGTATGATCTCACTTGAAGTTTCTTTTTCTTGACACGCTCGGAACACGATAATATCTGGGTCAGAATTTGAACCAACACTGGAATGAATATGAATGTGCATGCCTGAGTTCCTATACTACTATTGGAACCAACCAAGAACCCCAAGAACTAAACAGAAAGAAGAGCTAGGTTTTGCTAATCTTTCATTTTAAAGAGTTTTCTGTGATTAGCTTACATCTACACAGCAGAAGAAAAAGGAAACTGGATAAATTAACCACTAGATTTGGGAAGATTTACAGTCCTTGCAGATAAGTCAGGCACCCAAGTGAATTTTTTTTTTCCCTAAATAATACCGTTTGGACCCCAGTGCATTAGTTGGCCTGCGTTTCTCTTTCTGGCCCTCCCAGTTCTCTAGCTAGGCACACGCTCAAGAAATGAATTGAAACCATCGTGAACAGGGTCCAAATCACAGCTTCTAAAATCAAAGAGTTGAAAAGGACCTTAGAGCTTATCTAGCCCAACCATCTAATTTTACAGATGAGGCAACTGAAGCCCCGAAAGGGAGACATGATTTGCATGAGGCCCCACACACAATGAATGGGTTACAGAGTCAAGACTGGGAGCCAGACGACTGCACATCAAAAATCATTTTAACCTAAAAGATCCAGAAGACCTGGGCAAACGAGGAATTTGGGGTATGACTTATCCAGATAATTAATTGCTTTGATTATTCCTTTTGATTGGTCGATTCAGACCTGGCCTCTGTCACATGATTTGTTCCTTCAACACTGTACTAGATCTAGGATTTCACTAATATGAGTATTACCTGCATTAGCACAGCTCTCAACCCATCCATACCTCCTCATTCCTTGGAAATTGTGTCCATATTCTTCCATGGATCCCCCATAGAGAACCAACCCAATAGTCTGGAATTCTTCCTCTATATTCAATGATATGTGACTTTCTTGAGATACTCTAACTATTCATCTGGTATCCTTCACTCCCACTACATGATTATCCCAATCCTGCCTCCAATCATATATCACCTCAATGATATTTATGGAATTTGAGGCTCAATGACCCTAATCCAAAGTCTTGGATTCATCATTGCTTGTGGTACAATAATATTCCATTACATTCATGTACCACAGGTTTTTTAGCCATTCTCTAAATGATGATCCTCTACTTTGCTAAAAGTGATACTATAATTTTTTTTATTTATAGGACGTTTTGTTCTACCCTTGACTTCTTTGAAGTACCTGTCTAGCAGCGGGGAATCTGTGGGTCAAAGCGTATGGATATTTGTAACAACAATGTTGGCTAGCAGCTGCTGTGGAGGTGAAAGACCAACGACAAGAACACACAGGAGGACTGCTAGCACAGGCCCTTTGATCTGCTTTCCTAAGGAAAGCAACTTTAAGGGGTTAACAATCTTACTTTAATTAAATATATATATATATATATATATATAATTAGTTCAGGGGGAAAAGCCAGCACCCTGAACTTCAGAGCAAATACAAACAGAAATTACAAACAGATCAACAGACAGGCTTTTATATGTCTGACAAAATCACAATACATACATAGTTACCAGAGAGAAATACCAACATCTGGGTTTTCAAAGCCTGGGCAGCTGCTTCAATAGCTACCCAGAGTCTCGTCACCAACATTCTTTCAATGAGTGTGCCCCCAAAACAAAATGCCAACCTCAGATCTTATATACACACCTCAGGGCCCTGTGGCACTTGATTACCTCAGTGCTGAGAAGCACTCCAAAAGAAAAGACAAAAGGGTCTCACTTTGCCTGCCCCATTCAAACAAAGGTAAGATTCATTAAAGGTACTTGATGACCTTAGCATTCCAAAAGACGAGAACAGCAAAAAAAGTCCCACCCTAATTACCATAATCATATTTTAGTCACTTTTTTAATATAATTCCTAATTGCTTTCAAGAATGATTGGACCGAGATCACCCTATCCAGAGATGTATGGTGGCACTTGCTAGCTGTGCCCCTGACCTGGCACTGATTGCCTCCAACTTTGGAGAGACTAGAGATGAGTTGGAAACACAATCCGAGGAGCTATGAGTATGGCTGGGAGACTAGAAGCTCTGAAAGCCCATACAGGCAATCATACCAGGCATGAGATCGTAACATTGTGCATATCAAGGGTGTCTGCAAAAATAATGGAAGAGAAGGAGCGCAAGGAGGTATTGGTGCCTTGTGGAGATCCAACGATGATCAAAACAT
>CM053625.1:77135518-77167545 GCA_028646595.1 Phalanger gymnotis
TCTTTGTTTTTCTATGTGCTATTTTAATTTTTTTCAATAATATGAACAAAATACTATATTTTATACCATAAACATGCTATAAACAATTATAGAAATTGTTCACATGTACTACTAATTAGAGTAGAAGTTATTATAAACATACTCTAAACAATTATAGAAATTATTCACATGTACTACTAATAAAAGAAAGGTAGATTCCTCATCTCTGTCAGATCCAACTGAACTCTGCTGTGCTCAGCTCTTACCCTAAACTACCCATAAGCTAATCCAGACTGCTATCTAAAGATGCCTGTCTGGGCCATGCAATCTGCCCCTCTGGTGCATTCTTATGACTTTTAGGAATTAGAACTTTTAAAAGTCTTTTCATTTACCCAGCAATTGAACTCTCTAATAATATGTTGTCTCCTTCTCCACCCCCTGCCAAAGTGCGAACTTGACCATAGACTGTCTTTCCATGGTGGTCATCTATCCCCAATACTGAGTTTAGTAGGAATTCAATAAGTGTTTTTTTTCATTAATTCAAAAAAAAAGAATGATTGGACCAATGCACAGATCCACAGCCCTTCCACCACAGTTTTAGCTTGCCTGTCTTCCTAATTCTGTCTCCCTAAGTGCTATCTCAGCTTCCTTGTATATCAAATATGGGACTAAAATATTAAGGTCCAAATTTGTTGGCTCCTCCATCACTGATGATGAAAAATAGATCTTTACAGAAAGATTTGTTCCATCTACCATCTGTAAAAAGAAGAGAGGATTTTTTTCCCTGACATCCTTCCAAAAAAAAGTATGCAATCACCCAAAATAAGGGGCAGGTAATAGAGATATTAGCATGCTTTTGTTGTTGTTGTTCAGTCATTTTCAGTCATATCTGACTTTTCATGACCTCGTTTGGGGTTTTCTTGGCCAAGATACTGGAATGGTTTAACCATTTCTTTCTCCAGATCCTTTTACAGATGAGGAAACTGAGGAAGATAATGGTTAAGTGAGTTACCCAGGGTCACACAGTGAGTGTCTGAGGCCAGATTTGAACTCAGAAAGATGAGTTTTTCCTGACACTCTTATACACTGTACCACCTAGCTGCCCCATTAGCCTGCTAACTGAAGTACAAAGATGTGTCTATTCTGTTATCCATTTATGAATTGTGAAGAATTTTTCTAATTGGATTCAAATGGCAGCTCCTCAGGAGATACCCATCTCCCCACCATATGAGTAGGAGAGGCATGGAACTGGAGGAGAGGGGACCATAAGAAACAATGTGGAACTAGGAGGGAAAGAGTATGGTTAGAAGCAGTCACCAAAGCACAAAGAGTCCAGAAATGAGGGTCTGGGGGCTCATCTAAGCGAAAAGGGTCAAGACAGATGATACAGCACTGGAACTATCCCAGCTTACCAATGTAGACTTCAAAGCAATAATTTTATATTTCTTTTCTCCCCCAGGACACTCATTGGATTTTAAAGGCTTTCCTCTTGTCAAAGGGAAAGTCTATGTGTTATAAGATGTTATAAATGTTCAGGTTGTCTTTTAAACTGGCAGTTGTGAATCACAAACATTGTTTATCTGGGTGTTCTTATCAGAAATGTGCCTGGGAGGATGCAGTTAAGTAGAATATCCCAGCAGAGTAGAGATAGATTTAAAATGGTGGTATTTTGCCAGGGTTCTGTCTCTAGATGGGCACTTGGAGCAAAAAAGATTTTTTTTTAATTTAAAGGAAGAAGAGAATTATAGATTCCTTTTTTACAACTTCTCAGAGCAAAGAGAGGTTGTTAATGCTAGGAAATCCACTTAGATAATGAAGGAGTCATTAGCAGGATGGGGGTAAATAAGAATGAATGAATTATTCTTATCATCACATGACCCCACCATTGCTACACATTTATTTGTTGCCCTCCTGTCAGTTTCATCTTTGAAAGCCCTTGAAATGATGGGCCATTTCAGTCTTTTGCCAAACTTTCTGCAGATTTGTTTGCATTTCCATTACTTTTATGAAGCAATATTGTTCGTAATCTTACAGAATTCCTCTTCACTGTGTTTTACAAATGAGTTTACATTTCAAACTGGTGTTAATTGTTGGCTGCCATGTCTCTTCACTTTTCAAGAAGAGCGAATGTTTTCAAGCTAAAGTAGTTTCTAGGTTGTTTGACTTTCTAATTGTGGCAATTGACTTTCAATGGTTAAATTTTTGTATGAAATGGTGATAACCACAGTCAAGTCTTTGCCTTTTTTCCATTTCTCATATTTTCAGCCTTGAAGGTTGATTTGAAAAGGTCTAGCTAAAAGCTGTTACAATGGGTCTCACCATCTTCACCTCATTTTAGCCTCTTTTCTAATTTGATGTTGATTTTGACCTTTGCTCTAGCTAGCTGACATATATAGCATTTTCTGGTTCTGACATGACCTGCCCCCCCAAATAATTGATCATTTCCCATCTGTTCTGATACATACAATCAGTTTGGGGTTTTGTGATCTTATGTGGCAATCTTCATGTATAATGCATTCACATTCTCTACCGAAATAAAGTACTCATGATAGAGAAGCTACGAGGTTTCTGAGTAGCTTTTTGGGCCTTTATCTCTTTAGTTCTCAGACCTAAACTATATTTTCCAACATACTTGTCTCCATCTTTCCTTGTTCCAACCTTCTTAGCGAAGCTGCTGAGCTATATACATTGGCTTGATTTGTAGTATCTCTTCAGGATAACAGAGGAAGACAGGAGAACCCCATTTTATGGGTGGACAAATGTGTAGATACAGTGGGTTCTCCAGTAACTCAGTCCATCAAAGCTAAAAATGACAAAGCTAAAAATGTGGCAGAAGCCACTTAAGTAGCATAGTGAGAGGAAAAGTTGAGCTCCAGGGAGGTGTAATGCATATATTTTTTAATTGATCTATGGATTGATATTTTTACCAAATTGATAAATTAGGAGGGCCTACTACAGAACAATGTTTTCATGAAGAAAGCATTTTGTGAAATTAAAGCTGTATATAAACGTGTTATAACCATTGTTATTATTAGTAGTAATAATAATGATATTCAACAAACAGTTATTAAATGTTTACTGTATGCCAGGCATTGTGTTAGGTCACTGTAATACAAAACAAAAATTAAACAAGTCCTGCCCACAAAGTGCTTACACTTTATTATGGGATACATCATGTATACAAGTAAATAATATAAATAATATAAAATGAAGTAATACCAAGTGATTATTAGATAAGAAGAGACTTGGAGTTTGAGATACAATAGGAAACCGAAAGGAAGCAATCTACCTCTTTAAAGGTTCTACATCCTGACGTAGCAATAACCCTGGGTGATTAAAGGCTATGCTGGGCACAGACTCCATCAGGTTCTATCTAATCAAAAAGACCAAAGTCCCAGGAATTGGTGGTGCATCCTACTTGAGGACCAGCCCTGGTAAGTACAGAGTAGTTTATCATCAACAGGCTAACCAATGGGTGAGGAATTTTTTGGCCATCGTGACCCTGAACAGATTGAAAATACAAAATAGTCCTCGGTGCTATGTGCACAAGCTCTCCTACTTTCCGTTCCACAGAAACAATGAGAAAGTGGTAGAAAAGGGAGCAGAGAGTGCTAAGCATCGCACAGTTTTTTGACCATCTACAAACACTATTTTAACAGTTACAGGAAAGATATTTGTCTGATTGCAAAAGAGTTGATAACAGTACTGGAAGAATTCAATCAAAGCTGTATTAGCATTCTTGCTACATAGCAATCCAGAATAGAAAATTGTAGCTAGATGGAAGGGTGACCCATAGGTATTGTCCTGTACCCAGGGCAATAATAAGTATCATTTCATGAACATAGGGTCCTCTCACCTTGCATGGTCATTAAAAGTATGGCCAAAGTGACCACCATGCAGATAGACTGTGTATCCACATCTATCATATAGGATAAAGAAATATAAAAATTCTGTAAATAATTTGATAAAATACTCTATATTAAATCACATATACTTTGATATTCAATAACTTCAAAGGTAAAGATGGGTACAGAAGAGAAAGGCAAAATAATATGTTAGAAAATATGGTTCAGGATTAAGGAGTGAAAGATCCTGAAGACTTGTAAACTATTCTTAAGTTTTGTATTTCTGCCTTTAAGAAGAGAGTAGAAAAATGTTGTCCCAGAGTGTCAAATACTGGAGTTCCAGGCAACATCGCAAAAAAGTGAAATTGGGCATGTATTAACAGACAAGTCTATTTACCAAAGTGGGAGCAATTTCAGATCTATCTTTGCAGTCAGATCAATAATTTATTAGAGAAAGGATGAAAATTAATATCAAGCTAAAGGGGAGGAAGGATAAAATCAAGAAAATATTGGCTTCAATAGCAACAGCTCCAAACTAACCTATTTAAGTCAACTATTGCCTCTGAAAAATCAGAAATGGATAAAAGAAAAGACATTAATTTGTTTTCACGACTTAGAGAAGTTTAGCCAGCGTATGAACAATCACCACAATAAGGAGGTCAAAAGAGTCCAGGAACTGTGATCACCAGTGACTACTTGGTATTCTTGGCAAATGGAGGGAACTAACTGCCAAAGACAGCTTCCATTTAAAATAGAATCTCAGATGTGAATTACTACAGAGAAAGATGAAATATTTATGAGAATCATCAAATCAAAAAGTATTTAGAAGTAATAACAGTGCAGCAGAGGGTGGGGAGAGAATCTTGCAGAAAGCATGACATAACACCAAGGGTGTGCTGGAGCCAGTTCCTACCAGCCCATAAGAGCCAGTTGTTAAATTTTTCAGTGTGAATATTCACACCTCAGAAATCAGCAAACACTACAAAACAGGGTTTAGTCTATTGTGTTTCTTACTCTAGACTCGTTGCTGTTGTGTGTCCTTCGTTCTCAAAGAAAACCATGACATCAGGGAGGTGTTGCTATGACATGCAAGTGAATTGGATTTAAGAGAGGGAATACTGTGCAGTCACCAGCCTCACTTTCTCCAAATGCTGTACTCCTAAAGGATGTTGACTCTCTTTGCTTGTTCCTAATAGAAAATGTTAGCCCCAATATTTGGAAGTCACTTGGATCAACTTATAATTCTTGCAAAGCTGAAGAACGCCTGGTTGAACCTCCTATATGCTGTAGCTTGATCTAAATAAGGACAAAAAAGATGCTAAGCGACTATGTCACAGACTAGTGCATATCCTATCTATTTTTTATCAATAAATCATAACTAGGTCAGTTCTCCATGTGCAGGGTCTCCTTCCTTTGAATTCTAAACATTCTAGAACAACTTTAAACTACCATTTCATTACTATGCAACCTTTATGAGACCATTCTTTGTACACATTGCCATTCACCATAAGAATGTGAAGAGGCAGACTTTTGAAAATGATCTCTATAGCAGACCACTTCTTCACAGTCACACGATTGACAGAGCTGTGGAGAATACAAGATCCCACTTTGTTTGTTGCCTTCTGATTACAACAAAAGCACTTGATTAGGCAGAGCAAAATTCTTCCTTTGAGGTTCTCCACCAACATTCCATGCATCTGTTGAGATCAATCAATCCATTAGTAAGCACTTTGTTATGTGACAGACACTATATTAAGTGTGATGGATGCAAATTGTAAAAAACAAAATAAAGTAAAATGGTCCCTGACCTCAAAGAGCTGGCATTCTATTAGGAAAATATACAAAATGATAAGAGTTTTAAGATAATACAACTATTTGGGCAACTTTGCTCAATGATCATCTAATCAACATTATCAGACTTCTATGATGATGGAGTATATCCTGTACAATTCTGAACAGAAGAGAAATTCTCTATAGATGGTGAGGTCCTCCTGCTTGTGAATGGCAATATAACCTCCATCAAATCTTAGAACACTTCAGGGCCTCCTCAGGGAAATCCACAGCCTAGACTATGGCAGCCAACTGGGTTCATCTATCAGCACATGCTCCTTAGACAGGAACTACAAAGAAACAACGAGCAGTGCCCAAAATTGAATAGGAGACAGAAAAGGGGATAGATCACATCTGGGTAATTACATAGAGCTTTCAATGACCCCAAATGATTCCCTGCCCCCTAAAGCCCATCTTTTTCAGGCTAATATTCTCCTGGTGACATTTTATGGTTGCAAATCAAAGTATACCACAACCTCAGAAGAATCAAAAGTGCAAGTGACCCAAAGGACAATGGAAAGACATATGGCAAGTGTAAGGAAGCTCCAGCCTATTATCTATCATAAACTCTATTATTTATCATAATATTATCTATCATAAATTGTACACAAAAAGTGGCATAAACAACACCAGGCATGTATGACCAGAAAAGCACGTGAGCTGACTGCCAGAATGAAGGATAGCAGATACACGAATCGAGTGCTACACGGGTAACCATGAAATAGTCAATACGCCTAGGAGGGCCTCCAGGACAGTGGATAGATCTATGGAGTATTTATGGAAGAATCACATCCCACTATGACCACCATCACCAACTATTCAAGTTCTCTAGGACTGAGACTAAGAGGATTCGAACACAACTGTGCCACTCTCTCAATACAACCCAGGTTTTCTTTTTTAGCAGAGGCAATCGGTCCTTTTTCTGCTTAATTTATTTAGTGTAAAATAAGTTCGATAACATATTTATAAACTAACTGGTTCATTTAAACAGTGTTTTAAGATCATAGATCCTAAAAATTAGAAGGTCAAAGGGGAAAGAGAACTTAGACAACATCTAGCTCAAATCTACTCATTTTACTGATGAGGACGCTGAAGTCTATTGAAACGCAAAGAAAGAAGACCAAGAAGGAGCTGAAGTTGTAAAATGCTAAGTCACTCGAATGATAAAAAGATCAATCGAAAGGATTTATTAATCCAGATACAAAGAAAGACAAGAATAATCCTTGGCCCCAAGGAGCTGACATTCCAGTGAAAGAGACGACACATAAACAGAAAGGTACATATCAAGAATGAAGAAGGGAATCTTAGAAGGGAAAGCCCAAGTGGCTGGAGGTCCAGGGATTGGGAATGTCCCCCTGCAGAAGTTAATTTTTGAAGAGTTTGGAACAAAATCAGGGAAACTAAGAAACAGAAATGAGAAGGATTATTTTCCAGGCAGAAGAGATAGGCGTTACAAATGAGGGATGCTGTATGAGATGACAGAAACAGCAAGAAGGCAAAGTATAGATGATTTTATATTTGATCCTAAAAGTAATGGGGAGCCATTGGATGGGTGTTAGGTGGCAAGACCTATGCTTTGGGAAAATAATTTTATCTGCAATGTGGACCTGGATTGGAGTGGGCAGAGACCTGAGGCAGGAATACCAATGGAAGAGCCTTGCCAGGGTCCCGCAAGCAGCGATGAAGGCCATCAAGGTGGCCGCTGTGTGAGTGCAAAGAAAGAGACACGTGTTGTAAAGGTGGAAACAACAAGGTTTGGTCATAGATTGCCTATATGGGGTGAGAGATATTGGGGAGCCAAGACACTGAGATTGTGAGCCTGGGTGAATGGGAGGATGGATAATGGAGCCCTTGATGGAAATATGGAACTTCTTCCAGCTGTAAATCATCACTCCTTCCTCTGTATCCCACCACCTTTACACATAATAACATAAGTAAATTTGTAAGAAATCTAAGTGTTACGTGATGTCCCAGGGAGAAGGCCAGTAGAGACTGGAGGGAATCACAGAAGGCTCCACAGAGGAAGCAGCATTTGATTGGACTTCAAAGAACAGATATAGAGGCAGAAGGGGCATTCAAGTATAAGGAACAGTATGAGCAAAAATACAGATGCAGAAAACACCAGGGTATATTCTGGGGACGAAGAACATTTTTTTTCACTCATCTATTCTTTCAATAAACATGTACTGAGTATCTACTGTGTATGGAGCACTTTGCTCAGTATTAGAGGAAATACAAAGATTAACTAAGACATAGTCCCAACCTTCATGTAGGCCTATACGCTGGTGAGGGGTAAGAAATGCAGATACATAAATTCAGTAGAGATGGGCAAAAATCTATGTGAGGGGCAACTAGGTGAAGCAGTGAGTAGAGCACCAGCCCCAGAGTCAAGAAGACCTGAGTTCAAATCTGGCCTCAGACACTTGACACACTTACTAGCTGTGTGACCTTGGGCATGTCACTTATCAATTGCCCTGCCTTCCCCTCTCTAAAAAAAAAATCTATGTGAGGTCTGAGTTGGAAAGTCATTGGAGGGTCAGGGAAAATTTCCTCAAAGAAGGGGCATCTTTAAATAGTAGGTAAGAATTGAAGAAAAAAAGGAGGGCTTAGTGGGCAAAGGAACAGAGGTGGGAAAGGATTGATCACATCATCAACAAACATTTATTAGGCACCTACCCTTTGTTAATCATTAACTAGGCACTGGGGATACAAATACAAAAATTAAACAAAAAAAAAACAAATACAAAAATTAAAAAAAAAATACAAAAACCAGCCCTGTCCTCTGGTGCTTACTTTCTGGGGTATGTTTGCAGGGATAGAAAGTAGTCAAGCTTAGCTGGGAGACAGAGTTCATAAATAATTTGAGTTAAAACTAGCAAGACAATAAGTTGTAGAGAGGTCTTAAAAGCCAGGCTGAGGAGTTTGGATTCTGTTCAATAAGCTATGGGGAGAAGCCTTTGGGGCAGAAGAATAACATGACCATATACATGCATAAGAAAGATTTCACGGCCAGCATTATGAGGATACATGAAGGCAGGGAGAGAGGTAAGTAGACCTTTTAGAAGGCTATTGCAAAAGTCTGGATAGAGCATAGAGGAGTGTGGACTAGGGTGGTGACTAGTGGGAAGGGAGAATAAAGGAAGGATTCCAGAGAGGCTGCAGAAATTAAAACAATGCTCTCTTCTATCATGATCAGCTCTATGTACAAGGATATTAACTTGCTCGGAGGCAGAGGACTAACCCAGATGACCCTAAACAGATAACCTCTCAGTATCCCTCCTTCTTTCTATGATTCTCTCTTTTTTAAAGGATGGCAGAAGGTCCGTGACCTGACTCTAACCAGAAACAAATAAATAAATAAATAAAAATCAATGAATCCCTTGCTAATAAAGGTTCTGTGAGGGAAATGTACTTGCGAGGAAGTTGGATCCAATAGGTCTTTTTTATTTTTTTGGCCTCATGCCCCAGAGTGATTTACTCTGAGGTAACATGATGGAGCCTCCACCATAGAAAGGAATTAAATAAAAACGCAATAAAGGAGGACAAAATCAATCTGCTTACAGTTTTGTTTAATAAAAATTCATGACGGATGGGCGGGTAGGCCCATAAGAAATGCACCCGTTCAATGGGAGCTCGCAGTCATTAGTGCAGTGTGGCGGGGCAGGCAAAACGGCTGCCTGAGCAGGGGTCAGATTGCGTGAGGCGGTGTTGGATCAGTCACTTTGCCCCATTATTCCAGGCTCTGTCATTGCCACCAGTCAATACAGCATTCATCACGGGGAATAATAGCAAACCAGAGCCCAGGAGCCAGGGCAATGACCTTCACCAGGAGCCTGACCCCAGAGCACTCAGCCGCGGGGGAGAGCCTGACCATCCAAGCCTGCCGAGGAACAAGAGGGATGCTTGTCATGCAGCGCATTCCGTTCCTGTGATGCTGGTGGACACCGGGGCTGACGAATATTTCAGAAAGAATTAACCCTTGCACTCAGGCACAGGGACCAGCAGGAGAGCCAGGAGAGTCGGGTGAAAAGAGACTGGGTGTAGAATCAGAAGATCGGGGTTCATGACACCTACTATTTGCATAATTTTGAATAAGTCTCTTCACCATTCCAAGGAGAAGGGAAGGCAAGTCTCATCTTCCTCCTCTATAAGAAGAAGAAAGTGAATTAGATTATATTCTAACGTCCCATCTAGCCCAGCTGTAAGGTTTTGTTCAAAGGCCCTCTCTGGCTCTGACATTCTACATTCCATGGTCCCTCCCAATTGTATCTTTCTGTGATTTCTTAAGTTCTTGGGTTAATTTCTTGAATTCTGTAATTTCCCAATGTGGGAGCCATTCCTGGACATTGAACTGTTCAAATGTCCACACGATAAAATAAATACTTCCATCAAAAAAATCCCGACTGTCTACAGCCCATAAGCGACCTCAGCTTCCCATCTACGCTTCTCACCACCTCACCATTCAGTCAGTCAACAAACATTTACTTTATGTGAAGGACATTTCACTAGGTGCTTTGGGAACACAAAAATAAACAGGTAAGAATTCATTGTCTTGTCGGAAATCTCTGTCTCAGTAGGGATAATAAAACAGAGATACAAATAACTACAATATCAAAACAGTGTGTCTAAAAAAATTGCCATAAGAGAGCCACCCAAAGGCTATGGATTTTCTGAGAAGGGAAGGATCACTTCCAACAGGAGGATTGAGGAAGGCTTCACGAAAGAGGTGACGGTTGATAAAGTAAAGCATCAAAATAAAAGCAAAGACACAAACAAGGCTCGGACAGGAAATTAAAATGTCAGGAGAAAGGTGAATAGACTAATTTGGCTACAGTGCTGGGCTCAAGTAGGGTTGCAGTGGGCTTTAATGGTAAAATGAAACCAAATCATGGAAGCATTAAACTTCAGAGTGACCATGAAGTTAATTTTCTAGGTAATGGAAAGGGACCAAGCTGGCAGTTGTCACACTGGGCCCAGGACAGTCACAGACCCATTCTCACCGCTGACCTGCCCGAAACTTGATTGGCTTCCCCTCCCTCAGGCCATAGGGCTGTTGTCAATGAGTCATTTTAGCTGTGTTCGACTCTTCAGGACCCCATTTTGGGTTTTCCTGGCAAAGGTACTGGAGTGGTTCACCATTTCCTTTCCAGCTCATTTTACAGATGAAGAAACTGAGGCCGCCAGGGTTAAGTGACTTGCCCCACAGTCACACAGCTAGTAAGTATCTGAGGCTGGATTTGAACTCAGGAAAAGGAGTCTTCCTGACTTCAGGTCAGCCACTTTATCTACTGTGCCACCAGGGTAGGTGCAAATAGTCATAGTGGAATTCCTACCCACCCTTTAATGCCCACCTCAAATGCGACTCTCCTCCAGGAAGCCTTCAGTGATCCCTCCCCAAATTGTGACCTTAGATAGCACCCCACCTATCATGAAAAAATGTGTATTATAATTATATGTGTTTTTCTCTCACTCTTAATTAGACTGTGAGGTCCATGAGGGCAAAAGCTACTTTTCATTTATATTTTATATCTCCCCTTACACCCCAGGATTGAGCATAGGGCTTGACACACAGTAGGCACTTAATGGTTCAATTGACTCAAATTATGTTTCTGGTAGCCAGCCAACAAGTATTTCCTGAAGTAGACTATAGACCTAACCCTGCTTAGTAGGCACCTGTGAAATTTTCAAGCCTACCTTGAAAAGAATCTCATCTGGAAAAAAAATAAGGGCCAGGAAGTAGGTGGGCTGGGGCTGGCGAGGGGCAGGGGGCAGGTAATTGTCCTTTATTGTCCTTTATTATTCTCATCCAGGTATTGTCCTTTTAATCATTGATTAAGCACCTACTATGTGTCATGCACAGTGGTAGGTACTGGGGATACAAAGACTCAAGTGAATCAGTCCCTGCCCTCAAGGAAATAACATGTACATAGACAAATATGTCCAAAGTACAAGATAATTTGGGGGCAGGGGCAGCACTGTGAGCTGGAGAGATCATGTAGGACATGGCTGTTGAGTTAAGCTTTGAAGGAATCTAGTCCTTAATCTTACAAGTAACAAACAGGGGCTGAGAGCCCCAGCAACAGGGGTGTGCTGATAAATGTTTAACAACCAGCTCTCTGAAAAGGTTTGATCTGCATTTTTAACATTTCTTCTATCCTTTTCTTATGTCTAGACAATCAATAAAATAAGAAATCAAGCCCTAGTTTTAGGTTTGCTGATTTCTGAGGCATAAATGTTCCCATTTCCCATTTGGCTATGTTTCTTAGGACTTCTCCATTATGGCCCCAGGAAGCTCATCATCCCCAAGAACTCACCAGGACCCTCCGTCCCTCTTACTGGCGGGCTGAGCAAAGAGCTCCTCCATTTAAAGAGGGCACCCAGGTCGGCCATCGGCCTTTATTTTCCACCCAGCTCCTGAGTACCTTTCTCCTCTTCCCTCCCTTCTAGCCCTCTTCAGCTTCCTTTTGTATGTTGTCCCCCTCAGTTAGGGGAAGCTTGGTGGTGTAGTAGATAAAGTATAGGGCCTAGAGTCAATAAGACTTGTTTTTGTGAGTTCAAATCTGGCCTCAGACACTAACTAGCTGTGTGACCCTGGGCAAGTCGCTTAACCCTGTTTGCCTCAGTTTCCTCATCTATGAAATGAACTGAAGAAGGAAATGGCAAACAACTCTAGTATCTTTGCCAATAAAGCCCCAAATGAGGTCATGAAGACATGACTGTAACAACAGAACAACACTTCTTCCATTGAACTGTAAGCTACTGGAGGGCAGGGACTGTCTTTCTTTTTCAAATTTGTATCCTCAGTACCTGGCACAGTCTCTGGCACGTAGTAGACCCTTAATATTTCTCAATTAACAGACATTTGTCTGTTGACTAACATAGGAAATTTAACAATGGACTGGAACTGGGTTTGACATGGCTTCAGAACACCTACTAGCATAACGCTGGTATCCGTAACAGTACCCCATAATCCTACTCGCTCATTACTCTGCCAATCATCTCACCTGTTCTAACCCCCTCCCTCACCTCGTCATTCTCCTCCAGCACAACTTTGAAGTCAAAGGACCAGAGGAGTTTCATTCTCAACTCTCTAACTTGCTACCTCTGGGAGGGAGACTCATCTTTGTAAGTACAAATCTGGCCTCAGGCACTTCCTAGTAGTATGACAATAGGCAAGTCACTTAACTCTCTTTGCCTCAGTTTCCTCTCAGTAAAATCAGCTGGAGAAGGAAACGGCAAACCACTCCAGTATCTTTGCCAAGAAAACCCCAAATGGAGTCACAAAGAGTCTTAAATGACTGAAAACAAGTAAACAATAAAGGGTGAGGATCCACACCCTTCCCCCCTCAGTTAACAAGGTGATCTACTCCTAGATACCTTTATGAGCTGAGAAGATGCTCTGAGATACAAAGATACAAGGTAGATCCCTTTGTGGTCCCTTTAGGTACCAGGATCTTCTGACTTGCTGATTCTAATCTGACGTCGGAAAGATGGCACAGTTAGAGTAGGAAATCAGAGAGGGTTTCAGAGGAGAGGAACAGGGTGAACAAAGACCTAGAGGTGGAAAACACACACTGTGCCTGGGAACAGGGAAGAAGCTGGTCTGGATGGAGTGAAGGCTGCCTGCCAGGGAGGAAGGGGAGGGGAGGCTGGGTGGCAAGGTGGTTTGTCGACCTTTTAAAGGTTAATGAAAGAAAGGAGGGGACTAGACAGAAGGACAGCTTCAGTGGTTCAGATGGAACGTTGCTGGAGCTAGACTGAACTTAGCAGACCTTGGTGATTTAGTTTCTATTATGCCTCAGCCACACTTAGTGGGTTCTTTTGATTTCTCTGAACACAAAAGTCCACAGTCTGATTCTCTTTACCAGTGGTAAGTTGCTGGAAAGAGACCCTCAAGTCAAGAATCTGTCAAACAGTTGTTTTATTTCCTGCAGTGTTGGCTGACTGTCCAAAACCTTATAAAATTTAAATAAATAAATAAATCTGGTACAAAAGTACGTTAGCATGTCAAGGTTTTGTGGGGTGTTTTCTCTTCTTTTTGGAGCAAAAAAAACCAAGAAATGATTTTCTTCCAGCCATAGGCCTGTATCATTTATGGGATTCTTTTACTCCACCACTTGGGTTTTTTCCCCTCTCTGGTCCTTTTTGGCTATAGTACTCCATTGCTTCCCTAATATCCACTAGAGCCTAGTGTGTTGGTGAGACCCTATACAGAACAGCCAGCTTCATTCTATAATTTACCCATTGTCTCTAGCCTAGTACCCAGGAGTATGTGAAGTGAGGCCAAGTCCTATCACCTGCCCTGCACATGTGCATCCTCTAGGCCCACGCCTGCCTGAGCCACACTCAAAGTCTAATTCTGAACTTATTTCCCTGCCCTTTCCTTCTCCTTCTCTTCCTTCTCCTCATCCTCCTCCTCCTTCTCCTCTCCTCCTCCTTCCTTCATTCCTTCCTTCAGGAGCCTGAGCCAGCTCATGAGAGGGTTTGTTAACACAGGACACATCCCTGCTGTCTAGCTCCAGACCCAATGAAATGGGCAGGGTGGCCACAAGACCAGGTTTCCAATTTCATCTCAAACCACAGTGCTGAACACAAAATAGGTTCCAGGATTTAGAAGTGGAAGGGGCCTTGGAGATTATCTAGCAACCCCCTTATTTGGCAGAGGGATAAACTAGAGCCCAGAAGGACAAATTTTCCCAAGGATATAGTCAGTAAATAACAGAGCCAGGATTTGAATCTTAGGCCCTCTGAGTCCAAATGCCAGATTCTTTCTATTCTACCATGTTGTAAACATGGTACCACTTTATAAACAAATACTTGAATAAATTGATTGATGCTGGGATTCCAAGGCAAACAGGAAACTGTGGAATGACTCCCATAGCCAAACCCAGGGCCATACTCAGTGGCATTAAGTCAATGGGAAGCTCATGTAGTCTGTGGTATAATAAATAAAAGTACGTTCACTTGGGGTCAGAAAGACATGAGTTTGACTCCTGGCCTTGCCACTTACTAGCCAGGTTACCCTGGACTGGTCACTTTTCTCTAAGCCAGTTTCCTCATTTATAAATTTAATTTTCTTCTGTCTAGACTTATAAATTTAGTAGAGCGGGGGAACTCCCCAAGTGAAAACTCCCTCCAAAAAAAGCCATACATCTGTAATTTAAGAATATTATAGAGCTGCCTGGATCACTGAAATGTTAAGTGACTTACCCAGGGTCACACAACCAGTATATGTCAAAGGCAAGCATTCCTGACTCCATAGTGTATTCCCTGGACCCCAGTACTTCTCGACCTCTAACTGGGGGTGGGGAAATGTAATAATACCTGAACCACCTTCTTCGTGACTATAGTGAGGATCAAATGAGATAACGTATGTGAAGTATTTCGTGAAATGATCATAGAAATGCTGTCAAATTAATCCTAGTAACTACTGTGTTCTAGGAGAATTCTCAAACATAGCCAAAAACTTCAAAGAGAAGCCTCAGCATCCTTATCTCTAAAATGGGGATAATAATGCTTATACCACCTACCTCATAAGGATATTATAAAGAAAATGTTTTCTAAATTTTAAAGCCCTATATAAATGAGGTGCCTCTCATGAGCTTTGCTCAGGTTCCTGAAGGCAGGCAGGCAGGCAGGAAGGCAGGCAGGAAGAAGGAAGGAAGGAAAGAAGGAAGGAGGGAGGGAGAGAAGGAAGGAAGGAAGGAAGGAAGGAAGGAAGGAAGGAAGGAAGGAAGGAAGGAAGGAAGGAAGGAAGGAAGGAAGGAAGGAAGGAAGGAAAGAAGGAAGGAGGGAGGGAAGGAAGGAAGGAAGGAAGGAAGGAAGGAAGGAAGGAAGGAAGGAAGGAAAGAAGGAAGGAGAGAGGGAGGGAAGGAAGGAAGGGAAAGAAGGAAGGAGGAAGAGGAAGAGGAGGAAGAAATAGCAGGGAAATAAGGTCAGAATCAGACTTTGACTGCAGCCAACACTGTCATTAAATATGGTGCCCCAAACTGAAAATAGTCCTTAAGATATGGTCTGATCAGGGCAGATACAGTGCTACCATCTTCATTCTGGTAGCTTTTTGGTTACCACAGCACACTTATACTCATACTGAGGCAGCAATCCAATAACCCCACCAGGTCTTTTTCATAGCAACAGTGAACTAGTAATGCCTCACTACTCTATACTCATCAAGCTAACTGTTCATACCCAATTGCAGAACTTTGAATTCATTGCTATTAAGTTTTATCTAATTCCATTCTGCCCATCATCATAACCTGCCTAAATCATTTTGGATTTTAACTGTGTCATTCAGTGTTTTACGTATCCTTCTAACTTTATGGGATCTGAAAATCTCATAGCCATACTAGTTATGGTTTTACATAAGTCAGTTTTGAAAAATGTTAAATGACATAAGGTCACAGACAGACTCCTGATACATCCCAGTGAAGGCCTCCCTCCAAAGTGACTTTGAGCCTTTAATGACAATTCTTTAGGTACAGTCATTCACCCAGTCCTGAATCTACCTAACTCGCTATCATCCAACCTATGCCTTTCCATCTTGACCATGAGGGTAGAATAAAAGATTTTGTCAAATGCTTTATAAAAATCTAATTCTTCTCTTACTACCACATTCCTCTGGTCTACTTGGCAAATTTTATCCTTGTCCAAATAGAAAATAACAGTAGCCTGTTCTTGATGAAGCAATGTAGCTTTTAGTAATCACTTTTTCCCTTCCTAAGTGCTCACAAACCAACCCTTTAATGTCTTTGAGAAATTTGCCAGCAGTAGAAACTGAGGTCACTGACAAAGTTTTCAGTCTTCACCCTCTTCCCTTTGTGAAAAAACTGAGGCATTTTCCCTTCTCTAATCCTGTGGCAACTCTCCCAGCCTCTAAGCTCTTTCAAATATCACCAACAGCAGCTCAGTAATCGCATCTTACAGTTCTTTGACTCTCCAGGGATGTAGTTTGAGAAGGTCAGTTTTAGTTGAATGCATTGAAGTCTTCTGCATATTGCCTTAACATTCCCTCATTTTTCCTGGGTTTCCCCTCCCAGCCAACCATTTTTGTTATAGCTTTCTCAGGCTAGAGATCATTTTCATTGGAAGAGGAAACAGAAGCAAAATGCGATTTGAGTAGTTCAGCCTTCTCTTTGTCACCCGGTAAACACTATCGCACTTACCCTAACCTTTACCTTCTTTGATATTCTTATTTGCCTTTAAAATATTTTTAATTTAATATATTTAGCATTAATAGACATACTCATCTCATTTTGGGCTTTTTTTTGGCATTCCTCACATTTTTATTGGACTATACCACTCTTTTGTATTCACCCTCAGTTTCTTGCCCATGCTTTCTTCTTCCGCATATATCCTTCAAAACTCTGAAATGGTCACTGAAGTTCTCTCTGCAGACATATTGGTTATTTTAGGGAGCCACCAATTTTTTTTTCATCAGAACAAACTTAGCTTTTATTTTAAGGATTTTGTTCTTGAAACCATACCTGTTGGAGCAATTTCTCCTGAGAAAAAAATTAGGCCATTGTATCCTATGATATCTTTTTTTTGTACTGTATCCTCTTCAAATTTCCTAAAATCTGCTCTCCCAAATCCAAGGGTTTATGTCAGTGACTTTTCCAGCAGCCAATAAAAGAATTGCTTCATCATCTCCAAAGCTTCTGAGTCCTTCAAGAGATGACTGAAACCAGCAGGAAAGTTCTGCCCATGTTCCATGACCCTTGTTACACATGGAAAAATGGAAGAACAACCTGCACAGCCTCAGACACAGCACTACACCTCTCTGGGCCTCAGCTCTGCAAAAAAAAGAGAAAGTTGAATTAAATGATCTCTTCCAGCTTAATATCCTATTAATTATTCTGACAGATGAGTGAGAATGAAGGAGACTGAGTAAGAGTGGGTTGAAGGCTTTTATCCCCACAGATCTGGGGTAACTCAGTTGACCTAGGTTTTTGATGAATCTGCTTGTTAAAGAGGCTTTGTCCAACAGTGCTTGGCTTGTTCAAGTCAATAAGCGTCATCAAACACCTGCTATGTGCAAACCACTGTCTGGACTAGAAGAGCCATAAATAGAAGAAAAGATAGTGTCTCTGCCTTCCAGGGACTCACAGCTTAGTTCCTCTGGGACTGGGAGATCATCCTCATCTTCTCAAGCACTTTTGGCATCTACATCAGATGAGGGGCCCACACTTTAGGGTGTGGGTTGGCACTCTGCAAGGGAGTTTGTTTCCATAGAAGTTAGGAGTGGCTAGTCAAGGGTAGTATCTACTTCATCAGCTAGCTGACATTTCCTCAGAGGGCCCCCTCTCTTCTAGGATAAAGAATGAGATTGGCCCCAGGCCTTGGGGCCTGACACCCCAAGAAACCTTATCTCAGATCTCTTTGCCTCTCTCACACCTAAATTGTACACATGGATCTTTTTTAATTTTTTGGGGGGCGGGTAGGGCGGAAGTAGATGGCAAGGACTGGGCTTAGGACATACAATTTCCTTCAAGCCTAAGCTCAAATGAGTCATTTCCTGGTCCCTCCAGCTGCTAGCGCCTTTCTCTCTTTTCTGCTACCAGGGGTACCACTCCTGAAAGCTGCTTCCTCCCTCGAGTAGCTGCCTTTCTACAGCTGTGTCTGTCTGGAAATTTGTGCCTCGACTCTCTTGAACTGACTCTTTAACTGCTGGTTGAGGTATCTCCTCAGTGCTAGACACCATGGCTAATGGAAGGAAGGGATGTGAAGGGAGGAAAAAGAAATACCCTGCTCCCCCCAACACAGAGCAATTACTTCTAGGCAGACAGGTTCTTCTTTGACTCTCCCCCATTGCTTGCTCCACCAAAACTGCCTTATTCTGGAACTATATATCTTAGATATCATTTGGGGAGGAGGAGTAGGAAGGGAAATCCAATCATTGTTTGTCCAATGGCATTGCACCCTTCTGATTCAATTAGAAAAAGGTCTTCATTCTTAGTGAAGAGATAGCAGAGATTTCCCCTCCCCATGACAGTGTGGAGGATTCAGAAACCCCTGCTCCAGAAACTCTGACCCTCTGGCCCTCTCCCCCATTCTTAGTGATAATGGGCCTGGGCCTCTCCAGCTCCTTGACTATGGGGCAGAGGTGGCCTCTCATATTACATAAGCATGGAATCACCAACTATGATGTTAGCATCTTTCTTACCATTGCACTCTGCACACCCCCAGTCAACTGTCTGCTCTGCCAGTGTACTCTAAGGACCTGCTGGTTTTGATATCCCACCCTGACACTATGCTCTTAACCCTTTCATCTTTCCCACAGCTCAGTCCTCCTAAAGGTGTTGTCCTCCTGACTGAATAAAACTTTAACATATCTGTGATTACATCCTGCAAATACATGTGCTGAACTTGAGAGAGGTTGGAACAGGGGAACAGGGAACTAGATGAGAGAGAGAGAGAGAGAGAGAGAGAGAGAGAGAGAGAGAGAGAGAGAGAGAGAGAGAGAGAAAGAGAAGAGAAGAGAAGAGAAGAGAAGAGAAGAGAAGAGAAGAGAAGAGAAGAGAAGAGAAGAGAAGAGAAGAGAAGAGAAGAGAAGAGGAAAGGGAAGGGAAGGGGAGGAGAGGGGAGAAATCAGGAGAGGAAAGGAGAGAAAGAGAAGATAGAAAAAAGAGAGAGACAAGGGAGAAAGAGGAGAGAGAAAAAGAGAAACAGAAGAGAAAGAGGAAGGAGAGGAAAGAGGAAATGAGGAGAGAGGAGAGAGAAAAATGGAAAGAAAAGGATAAAGGGAGTGGAGAGAGAGGAGAGAAAGTAAAAGAGAAAGAGAGAGGAGAAGGAGAGAGAAGAGAAGAAAAGAGAGAAAAAAGAGAGAGGAGAGCGAGAGAGATGGAAGAGAGAGAAGAAAGAGGGAGAAGAAAGAAAAAGGGAAAAGAGAAAAAAGAGAAAGAGGAGAGAGGAAAGAGAAAAAAGGGAAAGAAAAGGAGAAAGAGAAGGAAGAAAAAGAAAAAAGGAAAAGAGAAGGAGAGAGGAGGAGGAGAGGGGAGGAGAGAGAGAAGAAATAAAAGAAGGGAAAGAGAAGGAGAGAGAGAGACTATTTGTTGTCTTCTTCATTAAACTATATGCTCCTCGAGGGCAGGAGTTCTCTGGGTTTTTTCTCTGTATCCCCAGTCCCTATCACAGTGCTTGGCATTCATAGGGGTAAATAGTAAAAATTTGACTGATGGATGGATAATGACATAAGTAGTAGCCTTGCTGCTTTTCTCTCAGTTCTCTTCTCTCCTCTCTTCATTTCTCCTCTCTTCCCATCCCCCCTCCCCTGTTCCCTTGTCTTCTCTCTACCCCTCAATGGAACTGCAGTTTCTGAGGCTGACTTTGGCCTCCAGGATTCTCAGAATAAGGCAGTAGGGTTTTTTTTCCTTTCATAGTTTAATAATTTCTAGAAACCTATAATTAAAGAGGTGAGGGAAGAGCCACTAATCAAAACTAGCATTTCCTAGTTGAGCACCATGATTCTTGAAACATGAGTCTCCGAATATAAGCAGGTAAAGGGGTTGGAGGAGCCCAGGGGTAATTTCGGTGTTAACAGCTCCATTTTACCTCAAAGGCAGCCCAATGTATCTGAGTGAAGAAAATCACTCAATCCTAGACATGAGAACAGCAACTTTGGGTTTGAATAGGAAAGGGTATCCATCCTCACAAGGTTATAATCAGAGCATCCAGAAGAAATTAAGGGCTGGGGGATTTCTTCTTGGCATCTATATCTTTTGTAATTTTTTCAGTCTTTGTTCAAGGTTGGAATTTCATTGTTCTGAGCCAGAATCATCCCAACAACATTGCCAAATGCAAATCCAAGCGAAACTGGATCATTTCAATGGTAAAGGGCCTGAAGCAAGGGCTGGGGAAAGTAGCAATCTCTATTCCTCCAACTAAGGAGAGGAAGGGGGGGGGCAGAGGAAATGGGAGAAAGCTACTACCACTGGCTAACGTTTCCATAGCATTTTGAGGATGAATGAATGCTATACAATAAAATCATTCTTGCCCTCCAGCACCATAGTGAACTTCGTAAATTTAAAGCACCATAGAAATGGGAGCTGTTGTAAGACCTGTACAGGTTCATAGATTTGGAGCTGGAAGGGATCTTGGAAGTCATCAAATCCAACCCCCTACTTTTACTTCGGAGGGAGCTGCGGACCAGAGTGGGCAGAAGTGACTTGCCCAAGGTCACATAAGTAGTAAATTGCAGGCAAGGGATTTGAATCCAGTTCTACAGATTTCTTTCCCAGTGATTTTTCCAGAACGTGTCCCTGGGGGTATTTATCTCGTCTCATCAAGAAGCCCGGGAAGCTGGGGGTAAAGGAATGATTATGCCCCACTTCTCCCCCAGTAAAATGAAAGCTTCTTGAAGCAAAAAAAAAATAATAATAATAAAACAGGAAATCAGCTCCTTCCAAACTCAATGAGCAAGGCATAGTCACAGACAGCCCTCAGATAACCCTGGCCAGCATGAGGCCCAAAGGGCCAAGGCAACCAGCAACATCAGGGAGGGGGGAGGAGGGCAGGGAATCTGATGATCTAGAGAGGTCTGAGGCATAAAAAAAGGCCGATCATTTTTAACTCGATTAATAATGCAGCGAAGAGGGGCCCAAAGGAAGGAGCAGGGCTGGGGCCCCGGGCTCGCTTCAGCGCTCCACAGCCGAGAGGAGCAGGAAAGACTGCCCGCCGAGGGCTAGGAAGCAGTTATCACTGGCGGGTGATTAAGTTACTAATCCTTCAGGGAGAAGACATTTAGAGGCCCATATTAAAGCAGAGCGAGGCAAAATTACATTCCGTTTCAATTTAGTTTAGCAATTCCAGTGATTTAGTTAAATGAAAAGCAATTGTTTCAATTAATAGTATTGAATGTTATTCATCAAAAGTGTCAAAACAGCTGTGTCGGTGCATTAGTAACCTATTCTCTTGTCAGAGATATGGATAATTCCCCAGGATTGAATGGGGGGGGATGGCGGCAGTTTGGGGGCTTGGGGAGGAGAGGGGGAGGCATTTGTGTGGGTGTTGCCTGCGCTCCGATATGAGTCTGGGCTTTTGTGCTCATGTGTGTCTGGGTTATGCACGTGTCTAAGGGTGTACATTTATGTGCAGGAGTATGTGCATGTCCTCATGTGTACATCTGTGCCCATGTGCAATGCACCTCGGTGGAGTTGCTATATGGCTTTAAGATTTTGCACCCATGGCTTTGTGTGTACACATGTGCACCTCTGTTGTGCCATGTCTGTATATGTATGTGAATGAGTCAATATTTTTGCATGTATGTGTATGCCTGACTGCATGTCCATCCCTATACCATGCACATACATATAGGTGTGTATACATGTCTGTGCAAGTATACATGCATGCCTTTGTGCATGTGTGTCTGTGTGTACACATGCCCGTAATTCTGAGTTACGCATTTCTGTCTAGGCAATGGAAAGAGTATTGATCTGTGGTTGAAGCACCTGGTTCAAATCTCTGCACCTTTGCTTACTCTCTGGGCGACCCTAGGAAAGTTAGTTACCCACTTTGGGCTTTGGTTTCTTCAAACGTCAAACTATAAAGTTGGATAGATCAGGGGCTCTTAACCTGAGGTCAATGAACTTGTTTTTAAAATACCTTTATAATTGTATTCCAATATAATCAGTTTCTTTTGTAACCTTATGTATTTCATTTTATGCTGTTTAAAAACATTATTGTGAGAAAGGGTCCATAGCCTTCATCAGACTGCCAAAAGAATCCAGGACACAAAAAAGGTTAAAAACCTCTGATCTAGACAAACTTTAAGATCTCCTCAAGCTCCAAATCTATGATGCCACATTTGTAGACATATGTGTGCATGTTATACTCTCATTTCTGCATCGAGAAGTACATGTATATTATCATTTGCTCTGGTGCTGGCAAACCAGTCCTAAAAATATATCATGGGGAGGACAGCCACCAAGACAGAGAGGTGACTGTCTGTCCTGTTATATAGATATTCAAACCCTGGATTACACAATAACTCAGTTCCTGTGCCTAAGGAACCAACACTCTCACTCTCAAAGCAGCATGGGACACTGGAAAGACTTGACTGAAGGCCTAGTTAAGACCCACCTCTGCCATTCATTATTTCTAAGTATATTCTCTCTCTCTCTCTCTCTCTCTCTCTCTCTCTCTCTCTCTCTCTCTCTCTCTTCATCTCTCTCTCTTTCATCTCTCTCTCTCCATCTCTCTCTTCATCTTTCTCTCTCCAACTCTCTTTCTCTCTATAAACACATATATGTGTGTACATATATATTATGTATATATACACAGATATTATATATATGGTATGTATATATATGCATACATGTGTGTGTAGAATCTCTAAGTATATTCTGTTTCCTGAGCTTCAGTTTCCTCATCTCTAAAGTGAGGATATTGGACTCATGACCTCTAAGATTCCTAGCTGTTTTAAGATTCTGTGCCTGTTAGGTCTGGAAGCTTCCTTCGGATGGGGCTTGAGGGGACTGGCCAATGCCCAGAGCAGAATGCGATGTAGCCAATAGAACACAACCAAAACAAGGCTTTCAGAAAGGAGATCATTTGTCGTGGATGTGTGCTTCTGACGCATGCCACTGCATGCCCAGTGCCAGAGTAAATGGCCTTTCCTGGTATTACGAATAAATGGCCTTTGTTGTACTGACAGGATCCCCTTGCTGTTTTAACATGCCCTAGGCTGACAGCTTCTCCTGACCTGCAAAGTAATTATATCCGTTTGGATGTCACTAACCCCAGTAGAAATTCTAAGTGTGACTGGGGTGAGGACCAGTGGGTCCCATTAGAACACCTCCTTTGGACCAGATCCTCCTCTGGAACTTCACACAGATTGGTTCTTAAAAGTACAGGGCTTCTGGAGCCAAAGCAGCAAACAAACAAAGATAAAAGCCTTCATCTCTATTCCGGGGGACCACAGACCTGCCTGACTCTAGCTTCCTTTCCCCTTCACCAGACAATTTTTTTTAAATGAGGAATAGAGAGGAGACAGCATGGCGTGGAGGAAATAGTCCTTACTTTGGAGTCTGCCTGCCTCACAAGGTTGGAATGGGTAGCATTAAGGTCCTATACCACTATGAGTTGTTATGATTTAAGGTCATAGACTTTGGAGGGAAAGACACCTAAAAATCATCTCATCCAGGATCCTTATTTTACAGATAAGGAAATGAACACAGAAAGGGAGCGACTTGCTCACAGGAAGTACAGAGAAGGGCCAAGATTCAAACACAAGTCCTCCAACTCCAAATTCAGGCATCCAGATGCCACATCTTGCTGCCATCCACCCGGGGAGGAATGGATGCTAATTTGAATATATAGGTCGGCTCCTCTTCTCTCTCTCCCAGGAGATGGAGGAGAAAAGAAGAGACTGAAGAAAGCCAGAGCTGTGTTGGACAGCCAAATGTCCCTGACAGAAGTGTCCTTCTATGAGGCCCTACCTCCAGTTGGCTGTACCAGCACTGGCTGCCCCTTGGGGAATTGGGGGTTGGGCTGTGTGCAGAGATTAGAGTTTTAGGTTTAGAGACAAAAAGGATCTCAGAGGTCATCTCACCATCCATCCTACCTCCACATTCAATTCAATAAACATTTATCAAATGACTACTTCATGCAAGGCACTACACTAGGCTCTGGGGCTACAAATAAAAAAATGAAAAATGGTTCCTGCCTTCA
Source organism: Phalanger gymnotis (assembly GCA_028646595.1). NCBI lineage: Eukaryota > Metazoa > Chordata > Mammalia > Diprotodontia > Phalangeridae > Phalanger > Phalanger gymnotis. Next base: position 77,159,839 of record CM053625.1, read on the forward strand.
AGGAGTTTACATTCTACTGTCAGAATTTTACAGGGGAAGAAATCGAAGTCCATCCAGATGGCGAAATTATTTGCCCAGGCAGTTAGTAGCAGAGCCAAGATTCAAATCCATGTATTCTGTGTCCAAATCCAGGGTTCTCCCAAAGCACCAATGCACCAGTTCTGGCTTAGGCACCCAGTGGCCAGAACTAGGAGGGGCATTTTGTGGAGTCTGGCCAAAACACATCCATTCTCTCCCTCCTCCCTTCAGCCTCCTAGAATCCCTGGCTTCCTTCAAAGCTTGCTACCTCCAAGATAAGGCTTTTTCTGATCCCTCTGAGGCACAAATATCCCCCCTCTGCACAATGACCTTTCATTTATTTTGTATATAAGTATGTGCATGTATTCTCTCCCACTAAAGAATATAAGCTTCTCAAGGGCAGGGACTGTTTCACTTATGTCTTTTTCTCTGGCACTTAGCACAGTGCCTGGCACATAGTAAGCACTTAATAAACGCCTCCTTAATCAATCAGTTGGTTGATTGTATTTCATTGAAGCAGCCCGAAGCAGCACCAGCCCCTCTCTTTCCCTGCTCAGTTTCTCAGACATTAGGCAGGACAAACGGTAGTAGCCACTGTCGGGGTTGCTGGGACAGTGCCCATCAGGACAGTGATTAAGCAGTGAGGAGGAAACCTTAGGATGTGATCCCTAAATACAAAGGGCTAATAAACACAATGCCTGGGAATGAGGCTTGGGCACAAGGAGTCTTTTTGCTATTTTGGGAGGCCCCAGTGGAGTCTGGACAAGGCTGAGGGCATCCTGGAGCTCATTAATCTGTGTGGGAATGACAGAGACAGGATAAAAGGTCTGGGAAGGCTTTCCGCCAGCCTTTTCCTCACCAGTGGGAGCCCCTCTGACTGCCACTGCCCTCTTCCCTCAATGAGCCTTCAAGCTGGGCCTCCTGAGACCCATCACAGCAGCTCGAGGCAGCCAAGACTATCGTCTTCCTTTCCTTTCCAATTTCTGTGGCCTTTTTTATGAGACATGAGAGAGTAGGAGCCACTGTCCTTTCCCCATCCAGCGTTTGTTTTCTCCCTGAGCCAATCAAAAGATGCCAAAAAAAAAGGGAGGAAAAAAAACTGCAGGAAGACCCATCTGAACTAAAGGAGCAGAAAGGAGAGAGTTTTCCCCAAATATCCTGCTCAGTTCAGTTCCCACGACATCCCCCCATTGGAGTATGTGCATGGGAAAAGGTTAATTACCAGGGATGTGGCTGGATTGACCAGTGAACAGCGGTATCCTCCCCGGTCTGAAGGCTCAGACAGGACTCTCAGCAGCAGGGAAGCTAGATTGGAAAGGTCAGGTGGGCAGGGTTAGGTTGGGGGAAGCTGCCTACAACTGGGCCATAATGAATCCCCAGACAATGGCTGCCCGACCTGTTCAGCCCACTCTGTAGTACCAACCCAGGGATGCCCTACAAAGACCCTGGGAAGGAGAATGTTGCAATGGCAGGGTTAAGAGACACAAAACCAATGACACCAGGGGACAAACACAGGGTCATAGTCAACATAGATTCTGGCCTCCCAGACAGACTAAAATGTGTCCACTTCACTCCATGTTGGGGGAATCAGGGTCAGGGTTAGACAAATTTAGCTTTATTTAAAAGCTCATGCTGATTGAGATATGCATTTTCAGACATGGCTAATGTGTTGATTTGTTTTGCTGGCATATATACATATATATACATACACATACATACATATATATATATATGTATATATATATATATATATCAAGGAAGGGCTTCTACTATGGGAGGGAGAGAGGAGTGGTAGGTTAATAGGTAATAACAGATATGCCAAAAAAAATCAATAAAACATTTTAAATACACAAAAGAAAATGGAAGGGGGTGGGGGGAATGAAACAATTTTATTTCTACCCCATCCAATTTAATATATATGTAATAGGGAGAAGGAGGGTAAACTATATTATATCCTCAGAGAAGCCCAAGTAAAATTGCTTAAAGCTCAGGTTTGGGGTAATATCTATGATCTCCTCGAAAGGGGGCAGTAAAAAGGTACTCAATGTACAATATAAATCAGTTATGAGATGGATATTTCTTTCCTATACACACACATGCACACAAATGCACACATACACACACACACACACATACATACATAAATGGGAAACCACAAAACAAATATGAAAGCCCTAGTACACAGGTGGCCAGAGCAATTCAGCTCATATTTAGTGGGATGGCCCCTACAGGTCCATTCCATACATGTTCTTCAGGACACATTTCAATTCAATACCTCCTCATACATGTATACATATATGCACATGAATATATATATGTACATACATATATAGTTCTTAAAAACCAAACTGTATATAACAAAAAGGCAGCTAGGTGGTGCAGTGGGCAGAGTGCCAGCCCTGGAGTCAGAAGAATCATCTCTCTAAGTTCAAATCTGGCATCAGATACTTACTAGCTATGTGACTTTAAGCAAGCCACTTAACCCTGTTTGCCTCAGTTTCTTCATCTAGTAAAATGAGTTGGAGAAGGAAACGGCAAACCACTGCAGTATCTTTGCCAAGAAAACCCCAAATGGGGTCACAAAGAGTCAGACATAAGTGAAAAATGACTGAACGACAAAAAACATGACAGAAGTTGAGTTTCTTATATAATCCTCGTTCTCGTTTGATTATTGAAATATTCGTGTTTGCTGGTGATCATTAAGTTCATAATACAAAAGAAAATTTTTGGAAAAAAAATGATTCCTATATATTGAAAATATATAGGAAGACAAAACTGCTTTAAAGGACTTTGGAGCACATGAGAAGCAACCATTAGGTTTAGAGTCAGATAGGACCTTGGAGATGATCTCGTTAAACCTCTGCATTTTAAAAGTAATGAACCAGTTACCCATATACATACAAAGAGCTACTATGCTAACTGATCCAAGTCGTTCTGTGCATGGCAGGAGCAGGCCTCTGTTTATTAAAACCAGCTCTCTAAGATCTGCCACTAAGATATCATACTTCATAAATCTAGCGCTGGTCTCTACACACTTGGAAGTGTAATGCAGCAGTCGATTGTGCCGAACAGACAAGGAGGCTAATGGCAGGAGACTGCAAACAAACAAGGAAACAGAGATAATGAGATAAAAGAGGGAAAGGAAAGAACAGAGAGGAGGCTCAGTGGGGTTTCCCTAGAGAACAAAACCTTCATGGCAAGGGCACTCTCTATACCCTCTCTCTGGATCTCCTCCTCAGCTCCTCAGGATGTCCCCCATTACCGCAGGGCCCTGAAAGAGGAGGGCTCCCAGAAAGATGCAAGTTAAGAGAAAAGTGGTCAGGAAAACTGGGAAGACCAATGCCAAGGCCCCCCCAAACTGATGACGTCTACTGAACTTAGAAACCCAGATGTTAGAGCCAGAAGGGACCTTGCAGAATTATCTAATCAGAGTCATAGGGTCAGAGCTGGCAGGGACATCAGAATTCAAATCTCAAGATTTTATAGAGAGAGAAACTGACGCCCCCAAAGGGGAAGTAACTTGCCCTAAGTCGCACAAAATTTAGTTACAGAGCAGGTACTTGAGTCCACCACATCTGGCTCCCGAGGTAGGTCTCTCTACATTATGCCAGCCTGCCTCACTAAGTACGCCAAGAACAAAGGGGTTAAGGAAAGCACTGGGAACCTGCATACTTTTATTACATTATCGAGATGTTATTGCATTATAAATAATGCCACGGGATGCATTATTTATACATTTAATATCAGGCTTGCTTATAAGTCAGATCTCTTCACTTTTAAAGAAATGCTCTGTCTCTGACACATCTCCCGAAGCTGTGTACAAAGAGGGCTGGAGCAGGACAGTGTCCCCGCCCTCCTGAAACAGCAGAGCGAGTCAAGGCGCATTGAGAGAATGTAAATACCCCATCCTACCAGGGTGAGGAGAAGCAGGGAGTGTCTTCACAGAAGCTTACAACTGGCTTTTCTCAGACACCGTGCTCTCGAGTTTCCCAGTTCCCTTAGGACTCATGAGACAGGATGCAGAAAGAGTTTATGTCTTGTTACCATTTCCACACACAATCAGAAAGCTGAAGGCAGGGAAGCCTACAGGAGTGAGTATGAGAGAAGGGGCATTTATGAGCCAGGCATTGGGCTAAGTGCTTTACAAACATTATCTTGTTTGTGCCTCCCACCAATCCTCCTAGGCAGAGGTTATAATCATTACCACTCACAGAGCCTAGCACTTCATTCAACAGTCAGGGGTGGGGAGCCTGCAGACTCCAGGCCACATGTGACCCTCTAGGTCCTCAAGGGTGGCCCTTTGACTGGATCCAAACTTCACAGATGTTCACAGATGTTTAGATCCCTGGTCTATCCACTGTGATACTGTCTCTCCCACAGAGGAAGTGGGACTTCTCCTTGGAGGCTAAGTAATATAGAGACCTAGCAGTACCAGATTTCAAACTATACTATAAAGCAGTAAACATCCAAAAAAAAATCTGGTACAAAATAAGAAATAAAGTTGTCAGTCATGGAATAGATTAGGTAAACAATTGTTTGGTTGGTTGTCCTTCATTCTTGAAGAGGACCAAAATGGTATTACTATGTTAGAGTCAAGTTTCAATGTGTCCAGCTATGGTTGATCAGACTAATATGAGCTCGGAATGCTCTACCACGGGTCCATGTAAACATTTGGGGTGGATATTCTAAATTTGTGCATCCTGCATTTCCTTTGAGCTGTTTCAATTCTGTTTTGCTCATAGAGCACAGCACCTTCTCTGATATGGGCATGCCATGCTGAGTGGTCCTGTGCCAGTATCTCCCATGTCACACAATCAATTTCAAAGTTCTTGAGAGAGACCTTGAGAGTGTCCTTGTATGGCTTCTTCTGGCCATGATGTGAACGCTTGCCCTGTGTGAGTTCTCCATAAACTAGTCTTTTTGGCAAGAGTATGTTTTGCATTCGAACAACAAGGCCAGCTCATAGGAGTTGTGTTCTCTGAAGCAGAGTTTGAATATTTGGCAGTTTAGTTCAAGTAAGGACCTCAGTGTCTGTTACCTTATCCTGCCAGGCGATCTTCAGAAACTTCCTAAGACAATTCAAATGGAAGTGATTCAGTTTCATGGCATAATGCTGGTAGGCTGTCCAGGTCTCACAGGCATATAACAATGAGGTCAGCACAACGGCTCTGTAGACCTCCAGTTTGGTAGCCAATCTAATACCTCTTCTCTCCCATACTTTCCTTCACAGCCTCCCAAACACTGAGCTAGCTCTCTCTTGTGATGCGTGAGTCAACCTCATTATCAATGTGTACATCCCTAGAAAGTACACTACCAAAGTAAGTGAACTTATCTGCAGCATTCAGAACTTCTCCATTTGCTGTAAGTAATGATTTCACGTACAGATGGTGTGGTAGGTGCTGATGGAGCACCTATGTTTTCTTGGTGTTAATTATTAGGACAAAATTAGCACAAGCAGGAGATCACAGTAATCTAGTATCTGATAAACTCAAAGATCTAAAATTCAGGGACAAGAAGTCACTATTTAACAAAAACTGCTAGGAAAACTGGAAAGTAGCCTGGCAGAAACTAAGTATAGACCAACATCTCACACCACATACTAAGATAAGGTCAGAATGGGTATATGATTTAGAAATTAAGGGTAACATCATAAACAAATTAGGGGAATGTAGAAAAAAAATTACCTGTCAGATCTATGGATAAGGGAAGAGTTTATGACCAAACAAGAGACAGAGAAGAATATAGGAGATAAAATGGATAGTTTTGATTACATTAAATTAAAAATAATTTGCCTAAACAAAATCAATGTAGCCAAAATTAGAAAGAAAGTAAGAAACTGGGGATGGAGACAAATTTAGAGCTTTCATTAATAAAGGTCTCGTTTCTCAAATATACAGGGAACTGAGTCAACTTTATAAAAAATAAGACTCATTCTCCAACTGATAAATGATCAATGGATATGTACAGGCAGTTTTCAGAGGAAGAAATCAAAGCTATCAATAGTCATATGAAAACATGCTCCAAATCACCAATACTCAGGGCAATGTAAATTAAAATAATTCTGAAGTACCACTTCACACCTATCAGATTGACTAATATGACAGAAAAGGAAAATGACAAATGCTGTAGGGTATGTGGAAAAACAGGGACACTAACATACTGTTGGTGGAGTTGTGAACTAGTCCGACCTTTCTGCAAAACAATTTGGAACTAGGCCCAAAGGGCCATAAAACTATGCACACCCTTCGACCCTATAATATTGCTACTTGGTCTATATTCCAAAGAGATCAAAGAAAAAGGAAAAGGACCCAGATGTACAAAAATATTTATAAGCAAGTATTTTTATGGTGGCAAGGAAATGGAAATTGAGGGGATGCCCATCAATTAGGGAATGGCTGAACAAGTTGTGGTATATGTTTGTGATGGAATACTATTGTGCTATATGAAATGATGTGAAAGATGGTTTCAGAAAAGTCTGGGAAGACTACTGTGAATTGATGCAAAATGAAGTGAGCAGAACCAGGAAAACAAAATAACAGCAATATTATAACAATGATCAATTGTCAGCTATTCTAATCTAAACAATGATCTATTATAATTCCAAATGACTGATAATGAAAAATTCTAGTCACCTCCAGAGAGAGAACTGATGAACTCTGAGTGGAAATTGAAACAATTTTTTTTTACTTTATTTTTCTTGGGGCTTTTTTGGCAACATGTTTAATATGGAAATATTTTTTTTGCATGGCTCCACAAGTATAATGGGTATTATATTGCCTACCTTCTCAATGAGTGATGGAAGGGCTGAAGGGTGAGAATTTGGAACTCAAAATTTTTAAATGTTTTTAAAAATTTAAGGGTAATATGGAGAAGCAGAGAGGAGAGAGCAATAGCATTCCAGGGAGGAAGAATGAAAGAACATGAGCAAGTAAGTCTCTGTATTCTATTAAACTCATTTTATGGCTCACCTGAGAGGTCTGCTATGGGGCAATCCTTGCTATTCACTCCCTGTTGTCTTGTTAATTCAGTCAAACTGTCAGGAGAAAAGCATCTGGAAGCTCATTCTATGTTATGCCAGAAACATTCATATTGTTAACAGCCACTCTTATCATAAGGCAACTCTGCCCATCTATGGGACCCATAAGCCTTACCTAATCTAAATCATAAGTGATTGCCATAAACCACCAGGGTTTATGGAGTCACATATATTATTTTATATTAAGAATCCTTCTGAACTTACAAATTTCACCCAGTCATCCTTAAAAAGAATAGAAGGGAAAGAAGGAGTATGGGAAAACATGACCCTAACTCCTAACTTAATCTTATTTCTCCTAATCCCTTTTCCAATCACCTAACAGCACTATCACTCTGGACTGATCACAAGGTTCTGGTGAAGCCAGTCTCTGCAATAATCTCTTTATTGGTGAATCCAACCACCTTCTCTTAATGGTTCTCTGTAGCACCTGATATCATTGACCAGCTCTTCGTTCTAAATATTTCCTCCTCCCTAGGTTTTCATGACATTACTCTCTCTTTGATCTACTCAACCTGGCTGACCAATCCACTCCAGTCTCTTTTTCACGGGGATATCATCAATATCCTAACTCCAAATATAGGCATACAGATCTCTCTCTCTCTCTCTCTCTCTCTCTCTCTCTCTCTCTCTCTCTCTCTCTCTCTCTCTCTCTC
>CM053625.1:77168045-77212027 GCA_028646595.1 Phalanger gymnotis
GAGACAGAGAGAGAAAGACAGACAGAGAAAAAGAGAGAGAGAGAGAGAGGGAGTGAGGGAGGGAGAGGGAGGGAGAAGGAGAGGGAGAGGGAGAGGCAGAGACACCCAGAGACAGACAGACAGAGATAGACAGAGACAAAGACAGAGATAGTAGAGAGAGAGAGATAGAAAGAGATTTCTCAGCTGCTCCAAGGGGAGTGGGAAAAGGGTAAAATAATATAGAACTGGGTGGGGAGCAGGAGGCTAGGGGAGAAGACATCTATAGACACAATAAGCCAGGCAGCAGGATGTTTAAAAACTGCCAAGCAAGGTCTTGAGTCTGCAGCTTCTGCTCCAGGTGGCCCTTGAGCTGATCAAGGCTGGTTCTGTGGTTTCTGGCAGATCACAGGAATCTCCCAATTCAACTGGAGTTCACTCACAGAGGATCACTGTTATGTCAAGCAGCTCTGAGCCTCAAAAATCCTTCTAATTGGCTGGTTGTTGTGTAACTCCATTGTCCTGCTCTCCTGTGAAGAAGGAAAGTTATAACACATAGAACAGTCATTACAGAGCCCATGTTCACACCTCCTAACTAGTCTCCCTGATTGAAGTCTCTCTTCTCTCCAACCCTCTTCCTTAAGCTTCCAAATGGATATTTTTGAAACATAGATCTGATCATGTCACTCCCCTGCTCCAGATGCTTCAGTGGCTCCCCATTGCCTCTAAGATAAAATGCAACTCCTCATTTAAAGTCCTTCACAACCTAATTTTAACCATTCTTTCTGTATTTATTTCAAATTACTATCACTCTCTTTCTGTTCCAACCAAGGTAGACTACTTATTAAACCCTTTTCATGGCATATCATCTTTCATCTCTGCTTTTATATAGGACATCCCCCATGCCTGGAATACTTTCCTTTCCCACTTCTTGGAACCTCTATCTCCCTTCCAGGTTCAGATAAAACACCACCAAACTTTCAAGTAGACTCTCCTTGTTCCCCTCATCTTAACCCAACCCTAAAATTACATTGTATGTAATTTGTGTACATTTTGTCTTTACTTAGCTTTGTCTGTGTTATATCTTCCCAGGATACTCTAAGGAATTTGAGGATAGGGATATTTTCTTTTGATCTTTGTATCCCCAGCACCTAATACAGTACCTGCCACATAATGGGCATTAAATAAATGTGTGTTGATTCACCTTGACTAGGACAGGTTATAAAACAATCCACAATATATTTGGTAAATTGTCCTCAAATATCCGAAAGGATGTCCTCAAATACCTGAAATGGGCAGCTAGGTGGCTCAGTGGATAGAGTGCTGGGGCCTGAAGTCAAGAAAACTCAGCTTCCTGAGTTCAAATCTGGCCTCAGACATTTAGTAGCTCTGTGACCCTGGGCAAGTCACTTAATCTTGTTTGCCTCAGTTTCCTCATCTGTAAAAATGAGCTGGAGAAGGAAATGGCAAAACTCCAGTATCTTTGTCAAGAAAATGACTCAACAACAACACGTGAAAGAAGGAACATGGTCAATAATGGTTTTTCCGAACGAGAATTCTGACCCACAAAGTATCTAGAATCTGGAGCATCTTTCTGAGGATGCAGGAGTTTGTGTGTCTGTGGAGAGGCGAATAGAGGGGATACAATAAAAAGCCAAAAAACATTCCCAGCTCTCAAGGAGCTCACATCCTAATGGAGGAGGCAATATGCAAACAACTGTGGACAAACAAGTTGTATACAGGGTAAATTGGAGATAATCAATAGAAGAAAGGTTATACAATCCACCTCTAGACAGAGAGGTTTAAGGTGCAGAATGAGACATAAAAAATTTTTTCAGACAATGAGGCAACTTGCTTTGCTCGACTACATATATTTGTTACAAGGAAATTGTTTTTCCTTTATCTCCTTTTTCCCAATGGGGTGGGAGGTGGGAGGATTATACAGATGAGGAAACTGATTTGTTTTACTTTGTTACAAGAGACCTCTCATGGAATAGGAGTAATCTCTAAGTGTTTGTGATATAAAAACAATACATCAATAAATTTTTAATTATTATTTATCATTTGTAAAATATTAATAAATAAAGTGTGGGCTTTAGCTATAGGATCATAGATTTAGAGCTGGAAGGGACTTCAGAGATCATCTAGCCCAGGGGTGGGGAACCTGTGGCCTTGAGGCTACATGTGGCCTCATAGGTCCTCGGGTGCAGCCTTTTGACTGAGTCCAGGTTTTACAGAATAAATCCTTATGTTAAAGGGATTTGTTCTGTGAAGCTTAGATTCAGTCAAAGGGCCACACTTGAAGACCTAGAAGGCCATGTGTGGCCTCAAGACCACAGATTCCCCACCCCTGAATTTTCTAGCCCAACCTCTTTATTTTAACAGACTAGGAAACTGAGACCCAGGGGAGCAAAATGACTAATCTGAGGTCACCTGGCTAGTGATGGCAGAGCCAGTTTTCAAACCCAGGTCCAAATCCAGTGATCTTTCTACTGGGTGATTAATGTGTGTATTTGTAGAATGGATTAACCAATTTGAGAAGATACCAGTTTAGTATGTAAACTGAATAAGGAGCAGAGAAGAAGAGAAAAATTATATCATGGAATGGCTTAAGTGTAGCCTGGAGAGCCACTGAATGGCAAAAAGGAGTATATATTATCATAGGTGAGTCATGGAAGAAAGCCTAGCTCACAGCAATAGTAGCCTATAAAGGGTCATTCCTTCAGAGAACCTGAAGAGAGCATCTTTGGGGGGAAAAAACCAGGAGAAGATTGAATTGACTGGTAGGTGGATATAGAGAGGACATTTTGGATTCAGAATGGAAGGGAGGGTCCTAGCAAAGATGGACTGGGTAACCCAAAGCAAGGCTAACAGAGAGTTGGTCAGACCAGGAAATAGCCAAATTAGACCTATATGTTTCTATTAATGGAGACTGAGGTCAGGTTTGCTTTTTTGTTGACCATTTCTGATTCACTGAGCTTGCAGTTTACTTTTCACATTCACCAATATTCAGACAGACATTCTTCATCTTTTATTGGTTCATTTGATGTTTTTAACCTAAGTGTAACACTTGATATTTCTCCCTTTTAAACGCCATCTTCTTAGATTCGGCTCATAGCTCTAGGCTGTCGAGTTCACTTCTGAATGATGATTTTGTCATTCAGTTCCTTACCTTTCCCTCCCAGCTGAATATCTCCAAAAACCTGACAAACATGTTATCAGCATTTTCATCTAGGTCCTTGGTAAAACTATTGGACACAAGGTCAAGACAGAGCCATTAGATACTTCCTTCCAAGTTTATATCAAGCCATGATATTCTTTGGGCTCAGTCATCCAACCAGAATTCTTCTAATCCACCAATCTAGAAAGAAGGAAATGAGTTATTGTCTGTGATCTTTGCAATCCGTAGAATTGAAGAGGACCTGAAGGACTGGAGAAGTCCAGTTTTGTCTCAATTTTTAAAAAAGGCAAAAGAATGATTTCTGCATGCAAGAGGCCAGTGATCTCAACTTCAATTTCTGGCTAATTTCTAGGTGTTGTCAAAGAAATGATTAGTGATGATCTAGAAAAGGAAGTGGTGACCACAAAGAGCCCAGGAGCCAAGACTGCAGAGCAGTGGGAAGCAGTGGACTGATCCCTGATGGGGAAATCCAAAAAAAAACTCACAGTAAGTCCTTTGTCCAGCCAAACCAGGCATAGAGAAACTGACTGGGAGGTCTGTGGACACTGAGGATGGGGTCCAGCCAGGAGCACCCAGGAAAAGGCTGAGTGCCAGGGCAAGAAGAGATCCCAGAGTCAGACAAGGCCAAACCCAAATGATACTGGGACACCGTGATGGAAACAGGTAAGAACTGGTAGCTTTGTCCCCCACTACCAGTTTTGGGTCACAAATCCATGGAGGAGTGAGAAAAGGCCCTGCCCTGATGAGTGGTATTCCTGCGTAGAGAGGCCCTGGGTGGTGTACTGAGAAAGGAGGAAAGTCAGAAGCCAGCAGTAGCAGTGATGTGGCTCAGAGTCCAGATTCAGAGCAGGGTCTCCCTTCTAGCACTTAGCCCAGCCTGCGAAGGCATAATCAAGGCGACAATACAGAACTAAAAGGAAGCCTACAATTCTGCCACTCTGAGCCAACAAAGCTTTCTAGCTGGCTGTTTTGGGGGGAATCCAGCAGTTTGGTTGCTGCTGTTGTCACCATCATCATCATCATCATCATCATCATTCAGTCATCTCAGTCATGTCTGACTCTTCATGGCCCCATTTGAGGCTTTCTTGGCAGAGATACTGGAGTGGTTTGCCATTTTCTTCTCCAGCTCATTACACAGATGAGGAAACTGAGGCACACAGGGTTAAGTGACTTGGCCAGGGTCACATAGCTAAAGCTAAATGTAAAGTCTTGTACTTTGGTTCAAAAAATCAACTTCATAAGTATCAATTGATGAGATTTGGGATGTTTGGCCTGTAGAAGAGAAGGCTTAGGAAATGACAGACATTTTCAAATCTTTGAAGGAATGTCACATGGAAGAGGGTTTAGATTTATTCTGCCTGGCCCCAAAGGGAAGAGCTAGAAGCAACAGACAGAGGTTTCAGTTGTTGTCCAGTTACATTTCAGTCATGCCTGACTCTTTATGACCCCATTTAGGGTTTTCTTGGCAAAGATTCTGGAGCGGTTTGTCATTTCCCTCTCCAACTCATTTTACAAATGAGGAAACTGAGGCAAGTAGGGTAAGCGGCTTGCCCAGGGTCACACAGCTAATAAGTGTCTGAGACTGGATTCGAACTCAAGATGAATCTTCCTGACTCTAGGCCCAGCCCTCTGTGCCCTGCAGTCACTTAGCTGCCCAGATAGAAGTTACAAAGAGGTTTAAAGGTGGAATGAGCCGCCTGGCCAGATAGCACGTCCCCCTCACTGAAGGCCTCCGAGCAAAGGCTGGATGGCCATTTGGCAGATGTGGTGTAGAGGGAGATATTGTTCAGGTGTTGGCTAGATAAGCACTGAGGAGCCTTCCAATTGTGAGACTGGGTGATTCTGTGAAATGAGATTAGTCCGGCAGGACTTATTCCTAATGAAATCCTGCTGGCTCCTAGTGATTGCCTCTTCCCTAAGTGCTCACAAAGTATCCCTCTAATAATCCATCCCAGCATTTTGCCAGGAATTGCCATTAAACTTGCCAGCTAATATTGAGAAGAATGCACTTTCTACCTCTTTGGGAAAATAAAGACAGTGTGTGTTCGTCGTAAGCCCAATAGCCCAGTCCTAAGGCTATAGTAGGGAGAAAAAACTGCTCCCATAATTAATGAAAAGATCATTGGTTTTGGAGTCAAAGCACCTGAGTTCAAGTCCTGCCTTTGTTACCCCCTGTGTGACCTGGGGTAAGTCCCTTAACTTCTTTGGGCCTAAGTTTCCTCAGCTGAAAACTGAAGGGATTGAATTAGATGGTCTCTGAGCTCCCTTCACATTCTAGGTCTGTTAATTTGCATCTAGCCTAATGGGCCAAGTGGCTGAAAATGCTTTAAAGAGAGTCCAAGAAGCAAAATCGGATAGAAAGAAGGAGACAGAGAGGAGCACATCGCCGGGATAAAATGGACAGAAATAGACTCAGAGATAGAAAAGTAGATCCAGAAACAGAAAGACAGACTAGAGATGCCAGTGAAATTAGGACTGGAATGTGTATAGGCAAAGAGCCCTTAACTAACTCCCTGGGCCTCAGTTTCCTGAAATATAAAATAAAAGCATTGCACTAGACGACCTCTGAAGTCCCTACTAGCTCTAAACCTACAATACTATACCCCTGTTATCTTAATTCAAATCCCTACTTAGGCAGTGCAGTGGATAGAGAGCATTGGGGCTGTAGTCAGGAAGACCTGAGTTCGAATCTGGACCACTTATCAGCTGTGTCACCTTGGGCAAGTCATTTTAACTTACTCGTAAATTGCTCAGCACAGTGCCTGGCACATAGTAAGTGCTACATAAATATGAGCTATTATTATTGTTAGCATCATCATTTATTTTTGTTGTTATGTCTATATAGTCGTCACTCAATTTCTCTAGCCCTCAGTTTCCTCAGTTGTCAAATGAGAACATTGGGCCAAATGGTCCCCACGTTTCCACCCACTACCTCTCTATAAATGAAGGGGAAAGGTCAAGGATTCCAAGTGGGAAGGGCCCTTAGAAATTCTTAAGTCCTTGATAATGGCAATAGAGGGTTAGCAAGGCAGGAGCAGGGGCTGTCTTTTGGGGCAGCTGTGCATCCCGACAGCCGGCCCTCCCAGGCCCAGAGCCCTCCTCAGAAGGGCACATCACCAACCATGGTCCTGGCCCTTCTCCCCCCTCCTCCCAGGACCAGAGCTCCCTGAGGCGAGCTGCGACTTGTAACAGGTTGTTAAACAGGCCTGCATTCAGAACATTAAAGATAAATCCTCGGGTGCTAGGTCTCCAAAATCTACTAATGGGAATTAGAGCCAGAATCTAATCGGGAGAGACAGAGACACAATCCCTCCACGACTCCCAAGAGAGGGGGGCGGGGCTGAGACTCTCTAAGAGATGGCACTTTATCTCTCCGGGTTCCCCGCAGCCCCATAATCCCAGCATTCATTCAGCAAATAGTAATAATAAATATAGTCAGAAGCAACTCCAGCTACTTCGGCCTTAATAAATGGGTTGAAATAATGGCAAATTCAGACAGAGAGAGCATCTTTTCAATAAAAGCTGATAGGGTTATTAATAACGGTAATGTAGTACCTAGCGAGTCAGACCTTTTCAGTAAGACCTCTCCCTGGCTCTCTCCCCCACCCCCACCCCCACTGAAGCAAGCAATCTGTAGCTGGAGGGTGAGCAGAACCTGATACAAGAAAACCTGACCCTCTTCCAGCCGGTGGCAGTGGGATTCTCACTGCCCAGACAATGAAGCTTCCCAGAGAAGCTCAGCCGCCTACCCAGGTGACCCTTCCTCTCCATCGCTGGGGGAGGACATTGGCCACAGCCAGGGGCCGCAGCTTTCTCGGGGAGGACTTTTGGAGGCTCTTAGTAGGAACCACCTCCTTCTCAGGGCCTTCTCTGTAGGGTCAATGGCCTGTTTTGAGCTAGAAGAGACCCCAGAGGTTCTGGTACAGGAGCACATGCACTGACTATGGAATGAGAAGACTAAGCTGCAAACCTCACCCCTGATGCTCACTACCTGAGTGACCTTAATCTCCCTAGACCTCAACAGAAAAGAAAGGGACCAGATGACTAAGTTCCTTTCCAGATCTAGTTATAGTGCTAAAATCCTCTAGTCCAATCCCACTTATTTTACAGATGAAAATGAAGGCTGGAAGAATTTAGTGGTTTTTCCAAGATGACACAGCTTACATGGCAGGTTAGGATCACAAGAGCTATCGAACCTCAAAGTTGTTGAGTCGTTTTTTGGTCATGTCCAACTCTCTGTGACACTATTTGAGCTTTTCTTGACAAAGATACTTGGCCATTTCCTTCTCCAGCCCATTTGACAGATGAGGAAACAGGCAAACAGGGTTAAATGACTTGCCCAGGGTCACACAACTAGTAAGTGTCTGAGGCCAGATTTTGAACTCAGTAAGATGAATCTGCCTCACTCCAGGCCCTGCACTCTATTCACTGCACCACCTGACTACCCTAACCTTAGTGAGGAGGACCAAAATCTCTCTGTACTGCCCGTGTCCTTTAACCTTTCTACAATCTAATTCAATAAATTCAATTCCATTCCAAAACCTATACATACTAAGGACCTACTGTTTGCAGATCTGTTATGTGTACTGTATTGGGTACTGGGGAATATGAAGATGAAAAATGATATGGTACCTACCTACAAGGACCTTATACTCTTCATGGTAGTATCCTGGGCCAATCCTGACTCAGGCTCACGCTTGGGACTGGAGCAAAATGAGACACTCATTGACCATATAATATTTAACCAGAGAAGTTTAACAGCTATTCAGCAAATATAGAAGTGGTAGAGGTGGGATGCATTTCCAATCTCCTCTGCATTTCCTCTGTATGTCCAGTCAAAAGAATGTGTGGACTCCCTCAGCGGTAGGATGCTCATTAAGCCTCAGGGAGGCAGACTGCTTTTAATTGGACTTTTTTATGCCTTGGGCTACTAGGAAACTACCTCAAGGATGAGTTTTAGTCTCCTTGGACCAACCGAGTCTCCAGGATGTCGTGTTTGCCTCTTAAGGAGAAAATCAGTCTATATAGCAGGACTCTTTCAATCTTGCTCCCATGGGTCCCCATCGGATTAGCAAATGTTTGCTTCTAGCCCAGGAGGTATTCAGCATGTATACAAATAAATGTAATGCAAGGCGCTATACTTGTTAGGAGAAAAGTGGAAAGTTAGACTACATGTTCCAGAGAAATAGGTAGAAAGAAAATTCATTTTCAGCTGAGAGGATCTGGGAGAACTTTACAAAGGAGGTGGCATGTGGGCAGAAATTTGAAGGAAAAGAAGCATTTCATCAAGCAGAGACAGGAAAGTCCCCATGGTGCTGTACACACTTGAGCTATCCAGGGGCCTTCGGTTTCCTTCATTTTGCTCCCATAAGGCATTGGGACAGCTTAAGAAAATTATGCAAATTACTCATGATAGGTCCAAGAGGGGATACACCCCACCTCTGTTGATCTTTCTCATTCTTGGAAAAGAAGACCCTAAGGTCCTCTACTCAGTTAGGGTGGGTACAAATTGAGCTGAAATTCCTACTCCATCTAACAGAGCTCAAATGTGTCCTACAAAAAGTAGGGAATGCTAGAATAATCAGAAAAATGAAATGTTTGAACAAAAAAAATCTCCTTAACTTGCAGCCTGTGGGCATCACCTGCCATCGTTCTGGATGGATCACATATCAGGGAGGCCAAGTTCTCTGTCACTTTCCATAAACTCCCACAGTCCATCACAGTCTCTGCATGGACTCACAGGAGGAGTTGCTAAGGATCACAAGAACAATGCACTGAACAAGATGATATCCAGGAACCTAGAGACAGAATGTCCTCTAACAAGGATGAAACATAACTGAACTGATTCTAAATGACCCCAGAAATGATGAGTCAAGGATAAATGCCACACCAAGAGGGATAGTGAAGAGAAAATAAAGCATCTGAATTCTACTAAAGGGACAAAAATGTGACTTGGACAGAATGATCCCTAGTAACAGAGACATTCCTCACTTCAAACAGTGGTCCACCAAAAGAAGGCTAATTCAGATTCAAAGTATTCTACAGTCTGCATCCACTAAGGTAAAAAAACAGCTCATGAGCCCCCATCAATGTGTTTACCTTTACTAGTCAGCCAGAGGACACAGTTAGTTGAAAGCAAAGGCATTTAGTGAAATAGTATAGTAAGAAAAGTAATAAAAATATTTCCCCGATTAATTTGGGAAATGTTCTCTCCCCAACATATATATACATCATCAGTGAGAGGAATGGAAATGATGGAAACATACAAGAAATTTATGTGGAGGGAACATTTGTCCAAGAAATATATATAGAAGGGAAAATCACAACTGAAGCTAGAGGGCTGCAGAACCATCAATGTCCACTGGTGATGTCATCATACTTCTCCTGTGCCTGCTTGGTGTTTCATGTGGCATGTAGTTTATGCAAGACATGTGGTCTCTCCTAAGTATATGAACATGGCACACAGTCTCTGCCAAGTGTTGTTCCTTCCTGGTCTCATGCATCTGTCACTGGTACTCTGCTCCACTGAGTACAAAGTTGTGAGATGTCTCTCTGCTTCTAGCTGCTTGAAGTGGCCCCTGACACAAAAAAAGGTTAAGAACTCTCTGATTTTCAAGAATTTACTCTTCTAACAAACTACCAAGAGTTCTCAGGGGTCCAAGTGCCCCAGTTTCTCCAACCAAAGCTCTTTTTCTCTTCCATGGAAATGAGTGGGAACAGGCAAAGGTACAGGAGCAAAAAGCAAGCCCAGAGGTCAATGTCATTGTTTTTCTGCAGTGTAACTACATATCCGGGCTTTTACATGTATGTGTGGCTGGCAAATTATTTCAGGCTTTGAGCCTATTTTACATTATATGAAATACATATTATATAAATGTAACAAGAATAATATGAACTATTCTTATTTTTATGATCTATGTCAATGGAGGCATTTTTAAATCAGAGATCCTACAAGGATTGGAGTAGCATAATAATGCCCATAATAAGGTTACTTCATGTATGCGTATAGCATTCTAAGATTTACCAAGTGTTTCCTTCACAGTTCCAGTTTTCTATTCTCTGGCTCTTCTTATCTTGGCATTCAAGGCTGCCCACAATTTAAGCCCAACCTCCCTTTCACTATCTACCACTTATCTACCACTGCTATTATTAGATGTGCCCTCATAGAGCAGCCAAAGAGAATATTTAACTTTCCATTGAGATGTTACACATTTTCCTATATACTTGTTTTGGGCCATACTGTTCTCTTTGCTTAGAATGTCACCCTGCCAACTCTGACTATGAAATTCCTACCCCAAGGCCCAGCTCAAATGTCACCTCTTTTATGCAGCCCTCCCTGCTGCCCCCAGTTAGAACTGATTTCTCTCTTCATGAACCCCAAAAGCCCTGTGCTCATACCTTTCTTATTGTACTTAGCACAGCCTACTTCTATATCATAGTTGCAATGGGAGTGCCCAGGCATTGACCTCAGTCCTTGTTATCCACCTGAGGTAGCCTTTTGTTCTGATATCAGCGCAGTCTCCTTGACAAAGTATGAACTTGCCAGGCTCTGTTGACACCATATCAATGACGACTGATTGGTGATTGACAGTTAATTGCTAATCCGTGTACTTTAGCAATAACCTTGGGCTTCACCTTTAAAATGCCTCTACACAAACTCAAGAGGCTGAGGGAAAGCAAAACTGAGAGATGCTACAAGAACCCAAAATTCAGTTCCCTGGGCAACCATCAGTCTTCTCCAGAGATGCCTGTGCACAGACAAGCTGGCACCAGATGAAGTGGGCCATGTTCCTGGACCAAGCAGGAGTCAGAATCAAGAAGTAGCAAGGGGCAGAGTTCCACTATGGAGGGAAACACATTGCCTTTCTTTTCTATCTTATTTTTAACTCAGGGAACAAAACAAGCATTTCTACAACACAGTACAATAAAAAGACGATTTCACATAAAACTGCAAATCTACCAAAAATACCAACTTGCTATTCCCTCCAAATATACAACAAAGTTATCATGTAAATGTCTTTATTTTTTTCCTTTTTTTCTTCCCTACCCTTACCCCACCTTAGAGATGGCTGCCTTTAGACACAAATAGGCACATATACATATATATATATGTATGTATGTATATGTGTGTATGTATGTATACATGTATATGTGTGTACATATATGTATATATGTATGTATGTATGTATGTATATTCACAAGACCTAGCAGCTTCTACTCCGGTAACCTAAGTCACAAGTGTCAGAGGCAGGATTTGAACCTAGTTGCTTTGATTCTAGAGCCAAGGTGCTTTGTAAGGCTTCATGGGTCCTCAGGAAGTGAAGACCCACTGGAGAAGGAAAGAGTTCTTAACTATTTACGAGCCCCTGCACAATCCTTAGAATTTTTCCTTGCCTTCAATAAAGCTTGTTCTGTATTCTGCGTCCTGTTACTTTGAGCGCAGATATGGGAGAAAAGGGTCCTTTTCATTTTTTTTTTTTAGCGATTTGGGTTAATTTGTGTTAAATTATGTTCCCAAGGGAATGTCCCTAGGTAGGGCAAGGTGCCATTTTGTTTCTGAATCTCCCCCACTTTGCATATGGTAGGCATTTATGATAAATGTATGTCGAATTGTGGTTCAACTGAATGACAGCGGCGGAGGTGACATAGGTATTTGTATTTTTATCTTCTTGTCTGGATTTTAAGTTCCTTAGGAAAGGTAACTGTCTAATTTATCCTGTATTCCCCACAGTTCCTATCACAGGAATCTACACACAAATAGATGTTCAATGAATATTTTAGGAAAACATTACATCTCTGGGAAGGTTGGGGGTCACCTGAAGGAAGACGCACTTTACTTTCTATCGATCTAAATCTTTTTTCCTTGTGAGGCAGGCCACCCAGTGTCCTGGGACTGAAAGGATGAATGTAGTCAAGTAACCCAGGGTATGTGACAAAGCACATGACTAGTGTACTTTTTAAAAAGCACTACCCCAAGGCCCAGCTCAAATGTCACCTCTTTTATGCAGCCCTCCCTGCTGCCCCCAGTTAGAACTGATTTCTCTCTTCATGAACCCCAAAAGCCCTGTGCTCATACCTTTCTTATTGTACTTAGCACAGCCTATTTCTATATCATAGTTGCAAGGGGAGTGCCCAGGCATTGACCTCAGTCCTTGTTACCCACCTGACATAGGTACTTGGGGTCAAAAGATTAGAGTTTGAACCCTATTTTGCTCATTACTAGCTATGTGACTTTGCAAGTTATTTATCATCTAGGATTCTCAGTTTGCTCATCTGTATAATGCGGATAAAAATGCTTATGCTACCCACTTCACAGGGTTGTTGTGAGGAAAGTGCTTAGGAACTTTAAGATACTGTAGAAATGTAAACAACTATTACTTCAATTAAGGAAAGATGTGTAATGAGTTTATTCCACAAGAAGAAACTGGCATGTATCTCCTGAGTATATCTATATCTATATCTATCTATCTATCTATCTATCTATCTATCTATCTATCTATCTATCTATATATACACATACACATATATATATACATACACACATACACATACATACACACACACACACACACACACACACACACACACACACATAATAAGGTATTCCTGATAAGGCTTGGAAACCTGACAGTCAAGTGGGAGATGAAAGGACCTGACAGTACCTGAAATTCCACCATCGGAGTCACTCCTTGATGTTAAAGCATTTTCCCAAAAGCCCCAGCTAAAATATCCATACAATGGGGAAAGCAGCAGCGCCTCATAAAACAGTAAATAGCAGTGGAGAGAATAAGAAGTTTACATAAATTTTGGCAATTTATGGCAATTAAACCATATTATACCAAGAGCATTTAGATGGTAAGTATGATACCGAACAGACAACAATTGAGAGGTGGAAAAGATGAGACGTGGTTCCCATAACAATCTGATCTTTCTGTCTATGCAGGACAATCATTGGAGCCCAACTTCACAGTCCAAAATGTGTTACATGAAGAAATAGATATGATGCTATAGAAAACCCAAATAGGAAAAGCAGTAGGAGACCAAGTCTGCCAAGAAGAGGTCTGTGCTAGAGGGGAATGAGGGATAGACTCCATAGATCTAGGCAGTCACACAATAAACTGGAAGGTATAGAGTAGGGGGTGGGGAACCTGCATCCTCAAGGCCACATGTGACCCTCTAAGGCCTCAAGTGTGGCCCTTTGACTGAATCCAAACTTCCAGGACAAATCCCCTTGATAAAAAGATTTGTTCTGTAAAACGTGGACTCAGTCAAAAGGCTGCACCCAAGGATCTAGAAGGACACGTGTGGCCTTGAGGCTGCACTCCTGGTATAGAGAATGCAAGTCCTTATTTTTCATTGACTGTTTGATTTAGCAAAACAAAATGATACCTTAGATGCTTTGGTCAAAGAAGGCACCTCCCAAGTGCGTGTCTAAGAACATACAAGATTCCTTAAAAGAGGATGAGCAACTTTATTCAACAACCCTCTGATTATTAATATTAAACAAGAAGACATATATACTTGCCACTGTAGGGTCTAAACAATAGAGGAATCCCCTAAGGATGGAGATGTCCTCCAAATGCTCCTGACCCTGTGTTAAATCGCATCAAGCCCTGGAACATTACAAAACCTTCTAGGCAAGATCTGTAATCTCTCCTCCTAAAACTGACCTAACTATCCAGAGAGGAAAAACCAAGTGGTTGAAGAATACTTAACGTCTGAACTATGATAGTCACTCAATTAAATGGCTAGACCACAGGGCTGGCTCACCAGTACATATCTCTTGGACAGTGAACTGAGCCCCAAACTGAAAATGAGAGAGCTGAATTCTACTGGGGAGATAATCGTACCCTGCCTTCAGTGCCTCCAAGTTTTTCCCTGAAACAAAGGCTTGTCTTTTTAATACTAATAGTCTTCTCGAGATGCTGTAAGGCAGCAGGCCTAGGGGATCTGTGTGGGATTTATCATATCACCAACAATGAATCATACAAGACAAGTGCACAAAAAGATAACAGAGAAATGTATGATAAGAAAAGCAGATGGTCTGTGGTAGTGAGGGCTAACCAATGGATAATCTCTCTGCCCCTCTTAGATCCATCCAATGCCATGAGATCCAGAGGGAGGCACCCACAATGTTGGGTGGACCCCTTCCGGAGGATTTTTTGGAGACTGGGCAAGAGTTGCACAGGATAAGAGAGTATGGATAGGATGGGTTCTACACTATTGAAAATAGTACCCCTATTAATGAGCTCATAGATCCATCAAAGGACCAAAATTCATTGAGAAGAGCCCTCCAACACAGCTGCTCAGAGCACTGGCACAAAGGGCAGCTAGATGGCATAGTGAATAGAGCACTGGACCCAGAGCCAAGAAGCCCTGAATTCAAACCCAGCCTCAGACACTTATTAGCTGTTTGACCCTGGGAAAGTCACTTAGCCCTTACTATCTCAGTTTCTTCAACTACAAAATAGGGATAAAATAGCACCTACCTCCCAAGGTTTTGGTAAGAACCAAACGAGATATTTGTAAAGCACTTAGCACAGTGCCTAACACATAGGCATTTAATAAATAAATGTGTTTCCTTCCTTTAAAGCAGACGTGCTTTGGAGAGAAGTGTGAGGACCCATCGGGTGGTAGCAGTCGTATGTGACCTTAGAATGGAAGACTGTAGGCTGCAAAGGGGAACCTGAGGTCAGGGTGTCTGCCCATAAATATCCATGAAGGTAAATAAAAGTACAGATAATAGCTAACAATTTTTACATACAACTGGGAAATAAGATATACAGGCAATGGGGCATAGAAATCTATCCGGCCCTACAAGAACATAAGAGGAAAGGGGATGGGGAGGAGTGGGGGGACAGAAGGGAGGGCAGACTTGAGGAAAGGGCAATTAGAATATATGCCATATTTGGGTGGGGGAGGGTAGAAATGGGGAGAAAATTTGTACCTCAAAATCTTGTGGAAATGAATGTTGAAAACTAAAAATATTAAATAGAAAAAAATCAAAAAATAGCTAACATTTATATCACACTTCGAGGTTTTCAGAGCCCTTTGCATACATAATTTCACTTGATCCTCAAACAACCTTGGGAAATAGGTGCTATTACTGTCTTCTTTTTAGACATGAGGGAAATTGAGGGGGAGAGAGGTTAACATGTGCATTGCAGCTAACAGTATGAGTGAACCGGCCATGCTACGTTTCCATGAAGGCTGATAAAGACAGGAGAGGCTTAAAGATTTCCCCAGCCGATGGAAATTTAGTCAGACTTGTAGAATGGGGAAGACCCAATGACAACCAGACTCAAAATCTACAGGCATTCATAAAGCTTTTAAATACAACAAATTACATTGACATGCCTCCTCTAGCTTGACCTCACATCTATCTCCTGGGTCTAGGCTCTTACAGCCTGTAACACAAACTTCCCCTATGATGAGCTTATGAATTTCCAGTATAAGGAGTCACCCTGGAGAACCTCTGTGTTCCCACAACCCTTTAGGAACAAGATAACCATGTCCATTGGCCAAGATGGTTTCCAGGTGTCAGTAGGTTCTACACTGTCTACTCTATAACGTGGTATGTAGGCTTGGCAGACTCTGAGGTTGAAAAGGAAAGATCCTAAAAAGTTTCATGAAGTGAAGCTGACAAAATATGGGGAAATTAAAAGAAGAGGAGATGGAGAGAGAGTAAAAGAAAAAGAGAAGGGAGAGAAGAAAATGGCACAGAGATAAGGAGGGTGAGTTACAGCTGCATCTAACTCCTCCTGCTAATAACGGGAGGTCTTCCCTGCACCTTTGCTTCTAATAACAAGAATCTTCGGCCCTTCTGGCCCCAGGAATAGACTTAGGCGTAGATGCAGCAGCATTTTGCAGAGCCTGCTTTCCTTCCGATGCCATCTTCTCACTGACCTTAAAGTTAGAGGGCCTGCATTCGAATCCTTACTCAGCTACTTACTATCCATGCGACCTTAAGAAAGTCAATTCTCAGGATCTCCTTTTCCTCATCTGTAAAAAGAGAGGTTGGACCAGATGAGCTCTGAGGTCCCATCCAGCTCCAGATCCATGACCCTATGATCCAGACACTGAGGCTTTGGCATTTGTTCACTGGAAAAAACATTACATCTTTCACCTCCCTACTCAAAACTCTCTGCCAAAAAGCTAGGACAGGACTGGGGGGCCTGTGGACTGGCACCCATCCGAGAGTGGAGAGACATCACAGGATCTAACTAATAATGAGTGTTCTATTTGCTTAAAACATCCTTCTGTTGTTTAAGTAAATGTACACACACGCACGCACACACACGCATGTACACGCAAGCCAGTTCCTAAGATCAACATGTTCCTTCATTCTCTAATACCCCACCTCAACCACAGGACCCCAGTCCAGTGCGCCCCGCAAGGGTCTAGATCCTTGTCATAGACCAGTCTGTCCTTCACCAGAACAGAATAGGGGCATTGTGGAGGAGGAGGGCATCCCATAGCCAGGACCCTCCCCAACATCTCCCTCTTCTCCTAGAGAAGTCAGTCTCTTCTGATTTGTGTTTTCAGCGGGGCCAATCCCCACGCAGTCCGGTGGGTGCCCACGGCCTGCCCCCCCCAGCCAGTGCCCCTGCTGTGACCTACACCGGGCCAGTGACTCCCCCGCAGCCCTCGGCCTGACCTCCCGTAATGAAGGGAATTAATATGGCCGAGCCTCCAGCCTGGCTGCTCAGCTTCCCAGCAGCACAGAGCCTCGGCCTCTAATTGATTAGGCCATAAAAATCTGGGCCCTAAATTGAAAGGCGCTGCACTAATTCTCTTTTATGTTAAATTTCTGTCTTTCTCCTTTATCGAATCGTCCGTCCAGCGTCCCTTTGGCTCCCTATGGTGGGCTTGCTGGGGGCCTGTTTTTCTCTTGCTCAGATTAAGTACCTAATCAAAACCTTGTCTCCCTTAATGGCATAAAATTGAAAGATAGATATTGCACTTTACACAGCTGATTAAACTCTAGAATGTGGCTTAAATGCTTTACAGGGCTTGTTACATTAACTAACTTTGTCATCTGCCAGCCATCTTATAATTGCATATGCACACGTTGCTCCTGGAGATGCCCAGGCAGGATTTCTTTTCTCTCCATTACTTCTTCCCACCCCCACCTACCACCCACCACCCCAGGGCCTCCCCCTGAGCTGAGGAGCAGGGGCTTCCCTCAGACAACTGAGGAAAATTAGGGCTAGGCAGCGCATCCCTGAGATTTTGTTCCAGATTCAAAAGACAGGGGCCTGCTGTTCCCTGGATCACCCCCAGCCTGCGAGGCCAATGACATTCTGACTGAGCCCCGGCAGGAGCAGCTGGCATTTCTATAGCGCTTACTATGTGCCGGGCACATTACAGTTACTATTTCATTCGATCCTTGAGACCACTCCAGGAGCTGCTCTTATTATCCCCGTTTTATAAGTAAGGAAACTGAGGCAAACTGACTCTTTTTTTAACCGCCTTACCCAGGGTCACATAGCTAAGAAGTGTCCGAGGTCAGATTTGGATTCGGGTCTTCCCAATCCCGGGTCTAGCCCTCTATCCACTGTGCCACCTAACTGATGATAATGATATTAATAATGATAGCGACTAGGTGGTGTCGTGGTAAAGTACAGGTCCTGGAGTCGGGAAGATCTGAGTTCAAATCCAGACTCATACAGTTCCTAGTTGTATGACCCTGGGCGAGTCTCAGTTTATCCATCTGTAATATGGGAACAATAACAGCGCCTGCCTCCCAGAGTTGTGAGGAATAAATGAAATAATAACTGTAAGGCACTTAGCACAGTGCCAGGCACATGGTGAGTGCTACATGAATGGGAGTCATTATTGGTATATAGCACATTAAGGTTGGCAAAGTGCTTGGCCTATTTTATCTCATTTGACCCTCATAATGGGTGGTTGTTGTCCCTCATACCAAAGTGACATCACTACGTCAGGGTCAATGCGCAGTGCGTCTGACCAACATCAGTTCAGAAGACTCTACCACAGGCCGACCATCACAGTAACCTTGGGAGATAGGTGTCATTATGATCCCCTCTGCTATCATCCCCACAGATGAGAAAACTGACACACAGAGAAGACAGGTGATTTGTCCAAGGTCACCAGGCTAGTCAATGTGCGAGGCAGGATTCAAATTCTGGTCTTCCTCACTCCAAGTCCAGTCCTCTACCTGTCATACCAGCTTGATGCCATCCCCGCTTCTCATCCTTTGTTAGGCCTTCCTCTGGTTCTTTTGGTATTTCATGGATACCCATTCAAGACTGGAGCTGTCCATCTATCATCCCTCAGTCTTGTTCCACAGCCAACCCTCTTTTCCTTTTCTGGTGAAGAAAAAAAATAAAACATAACAAATGATCCAAGGACAGAGCAAAGTAGAGGGTCTCCTGCACTTTTGTAAAGACTGTATGTTGTCCTTAGATAACAGACACCTGCAGCTTCATCAAAATGGATACTTCAACCCTCCTGTCTTTGGTCAAATGGACTGTTTTAAGAGTTGTAAAAGTGTTTGGTCACTTCCTCTTCAGCTAAGGGGTGCAGGGGATTCTGAAGCTAGAGTCAGGAAGACCTTAGTTCAAATGCTGCCTCACATACTTGCTGTATGACCCTGGAAAGGTCATTTGATTCTTTTTGTCTCAGTTTCCTCAGCTGTCAAAATAGGGAAAATTAATAGCACCCTACCTCTCAGAATTATTCTGACATTTGTTCACAACCTCACTCACAAAGTTTGTCCACGCTACCATGTTATGGGAGTTATTCTCAAATAAGAGTATTTGTAAAACACTTTGCAAACCATAAAGCATTATGAAAAACTATTATTATTATTTATTATTATTATAGTAAATCCTGCCAGGTGCATGGCAAAAATTCCCCCAGAAATCCCTCTTTTTCCCTTAAATGATTCCTCCTTTCTCCTTAGCTTATCTAAACTGCTGCAGAATGCTTCTGGTTGGCTATGTACTCCAAGTGGGCCTAAAAAGTTGTAAAAAGTAAATCTTGGACTTGACAACCTTGAAAATCTCTTCCAGCTCTAAATTGATGAGGCTATGATCTAATAGGGAGCCACTGAAGATTCTTGAGCAGGAGAGAGGCACTGTCAGACCTGTGCTTTAGGAAGATTTTTTTTCAGTAGGATTGCAGATGATGAGGCTGGAGATGGGGAAACCAGTTAGGAAACAATTGCAATAGTCCAGACAAGAAATAATAAAGACTTAAGCTAGGTCAGTGACAGTGTGATTGAAGAGAAGGAGAGAGATACAAGAGACGATGAAGAGGCAGAATTGATGAGATCTGTCAACCAATTTGATGGAGTAGGGGTGGGGAATGGAAGGGGATGCTGATACCTTCAACAGAAATAGGGAAGTTTGGAAGAGCGTTGAGCTCAGGAGGAAAGGCTTTGGGCACGGTCTTTGGATTCCCAAATACCTTCTTTCTGAATACCCCCCTCCCCAGCAAGCCCTGAGATCAGAGCCACCTTGTCCATTCCTGTTCACAACTGAACTGTGATGAAATCCTCCCAACTTTTCTTTTTTTCCCATTTAAACTATTTTAAATTAACGGTGCCCTGAACCAGCCCCTGCAGCCCTGGCAGCAATGAATAACCCACTCCCATGCTAGTCCCCTCCCAGAGGTCTCCCCCCGCACCCACATCCGTCCTTCTCTGCTTTGCTCTCTGGCTGCCGAAAACCTTCCCCCTGGAAGGAGTTCATCATATTACTGGTCATGTTTTCTACAAGCTCAATAGAGATGATTATGAACTCTTTACTAAGTGCCTGTTATTAAAGATTCATAAAGGCACAATATATATTTTAATAAGGCAGGTTGTAAGATATGAAATTCAACCCTGAGCAAAATACTTCTAATGCGAGCTGAGAAAGAGTGTTCTCTGACAGGCAGGCTCCAGATTTCCATGAGCAAAGGTGTTTTACCGTTTCGTGATCCTTCTCTCCCTATTCCCCTCTAAAACAAGCTTAAAAGCCCACTTACACCACCACAAATGAACATGCTATACAAAAGCTTGTACACATACACACCCCTAACCACAACACACACATGCACATACCTAACCACAACATACACACACACACACCTAACCACAACATCTAATTTAATCACAAATTCACAAGATCATAGATTTAGAATTGGCAGGACTTTGGTTGTCATAGAGTCCAAGCCCCTCATTTTACAGGTGAAAAAATTGAGGTCTACAGAGGTTAAGTGACTTGCCCAAGGTCACATGGGTAATAAATGGCAGAGCCAGGATTTGAACCTAGATACTCTAACTCTAAACCCAGAATTTATTTTCCATTTTCACTCTTGCTCTGCTTAAGCTCTGCACCTACATACACACATACATGCTCTCTGTCTACAAATCTGACTTACGAATGCACACAAATACACATTATCCAGGCCTAAATGAGCACCTGAGCACACACACATACACACACACACTGTCCACAGGCCTAGATACACACACACATATGTGCAAATGCACAGGCTTGTATTCACACACATGTGGAATTTATGGACTCTGCTTCTGGTTGCTCCCCCAAGAAAAGGAAGGATATTTTCATTCCTCTTTAAGCTCCAGAATTCCAGGCTTCGTTGAACTGGTGGACTCAGAAAGCCCAGGTGACCCTCCGTCCTCTTTCTCTTTAGGAGTTTCCCCAATCCCAACCTTTTTTCCCTTTGGATCTAAAGCCTTCCAGTTTGCCAAGGGGATCTGTGAGACTGCCTTTCAAGGGAGTCTGAGCCTTCAGTCCCAAATTTACAGACAGCACACACAGATGATGGGGATTGTGCTAACAAAGCCTTCCCTACTCTTACTGCCAGACAGGGAATGGACTCTCTCCACCTGCCCATTAACTCCCCAGGAATCAGTCGTCATTGGACATTTCTCAGGAAGGACTACAGGGACTCATACTCAGTCTTTTCACCTCTGGACATAGCCCAGAGCATGAATTCTTTGTCTGAGACAGGAATCAGACCAGCCAGGCCCTTGCCTCCCCTGCAGCTACTGTGATGCTCCCTAAAGTAAGGGGCTACCCTAGGGTTGGGGGCTTCTTGGTACAGAAAGAACATTCCACTTCACCATTGGTCAAGTCCCAGAGGGAGGAAGCAGTGTAGCCTAGTAAAGACAGCACCTAGGTTCAAGGCCAACTATAAGCCCAGGCGCCATGACACCGATAAGCAAGGAGCTATAATCAAGGAAGTCACCTCCTCTAAGGCAAATTTCTTCTTCTTTTAAATGAAAAGGTCAGATTAGATGACTCCTAAGGTCCCTTCCAGGTCTGACACCCCATGAACAAAATAACTGGGGGATATAAGTGTGGTAATTGAGGAGAAAGAGAGAGGGAAGGGAAAGAAAAAGAGAGGGAGGGAGAGGAGAGGAGAGAGAAGGAGAAAGAGAAAGGAGAGAGAGAAGAGACACAAAGGAGAGACAGAAAGAAAGAGAAGAGAGAGAAAGAGAGAGGAGAGAAAGAAGAGAGGAGGGAGGGAGAGAGACAGACAGACACAGACAGACTTCCTTCTCATCTCTACCTCCTGGCTTCCTTCATGACTCCACTCAGATCCTACCTTCTACAGGAGGCCTTTCCCAATCCACCCAGTAACTCATCCTTCCCTCTGGCATTGCCTTCTAGTTTACATTGTATGTATCTTGTATGTTCCCAGCTGTTTACATGTTACATGTCATCCCCATAAGAATGTGAGCTTCTTGAGCGTGGGCACCTTGTCTTTGCCTTTCTTTCTATCTGAAGTGCTTGGCACAGTTGCTGACACATAGCGAGTGCTTCATATATGTTTGTTGATTGACTGGACTCTCTTCTGCTTGAAGACTTTCAGGAACAGGAAACTCACTCCCTCTCCCGGAAGTCTATTCAACCTTTGGAAAGCTCAGATTCTTAGAAGTTTTCCTTATGTTGAAAAATGCAATCCGGCTTCCTACAACTTCTTTTCACATGTCATACTTCTGCCCTCTGGGTCCAAGCAGAAAAATGCCTAATCCCTCTTCCACATGACAGCCTTTCATGCTGACAGAGATTCATCCAAAATGGATTGATAAACAGAACACCAAGTCATCCATTTACAACAAGAAATGGATAGGCCGCTCAGGACCGAGACGTTCATGTGGACTAGTCAGCACATTCTCTTTCCAGTAGGAAAGTAAACTCGAGAAACCAAAGGAGGAGCAGAAGGGGTAGGGTGACCAGTGAGTTAAAGCACAGAGAACCAGATCAGCTTAATCAACTGGTCAAACAACAAGCACTTATTAAGCACCTACTATGTACTAGGCCCATCTTAAGGGATAGTGTCATTTGGTCATCGAGATATTCACTTCCTCTATAGAGATATGACCGGTGGACAGACTGTGCAGCCCTTGTATCATTTGTCCAAGGCCACCTCTCCCCATATCAGAGCTGGAGAAATACCGAGCAATTATTTTCTCTTTGCCTCTGTAGAGGAAGATTAATGTTCCAATATGACATTACCCAGATTCATCTGTAAAATGAGGGGGCCAGACTATATGCTCTGACTTTCTATGACTATAATATGACATGTTGCAATTAATTAGCTTGTCTTATTTGTTCCCCAACCAAATTGGCCTATTTTCTTTCCCTGACTGTGTCCCCTACTCTCTTGCTTACCTACCTTTGTTGGTGCTGTTCTTCCTGCCTAGAATGCCCTCCCTCTCACTCAGTGTGGTGAATTTCTGTGTGTCTTTTAAAGTCCAGATCAGAAGCCGTCTCCTCCAAGAAGCCTGCCTATGGAGACTTCATGCAATACTCTATTTTTCCCCTCTCTAATGCATTTGCCAATCTTTCCTGAGTATTATAGTCATCCAGTCAATAGATCAAGTCATCTGATAAGTGTTTCGTGTGGGCAAGGCACTGTGTTAAGCTCTGAGGATACAAAGAAAGCAAGAGCCTGGTCCCTGCCCTCAAGGAGCTTACTTTCTAATGGGGAGAGGGGAATAACATGCAAATAAGTAGTGTGTGTGTGTGTGTGTGCGTGTGTGTACTTGCGTATACATGTAAATATATACATATATTGAGAAAGAAGAGAGACAGAAAGAGACAGAGGGAAAGAGAGAAAGCAAGAGAGACAGACAGAGAGAGACAGAAAGAGAGAGACAGAGACAGAGACAGAGAGACAGAGAAAGAAAGCAGTTAGGAAATAATCTCAAAAGGGATGTTGTTAGCAACTGAGAGCCTGAAAAAAAATATCCTGCAGAATATGGTCCTTGAGCTGAGTCTAGAAGTAAGCTACTAGTCTTGTCAGCTAACTATTTACAAACCATCTATCAGAAATAAACAGGAAGGAAGTTTCTGTAACTCGTTGAATTCCTCCACCTCTATGCTGTTTCTTAAGTGATTGCCTTTGCTCCTAGTTTTAAGAACCCTGTGTTTGGGATACACTGACCACACTACTCAAGGTCCAAACTCAAGTTTCTCTCCTTATATCTGCCCTTCCCTTATCCTACCCCCACCCCATCCACCTCAGCATCTAACAGGGCCTGCATCCTTTCCTGAGTCCTCACCTGACAGGCCCCAAACATCTAGAAGTTTTCATTCAGCAAGGGGAGGAATCTTTGGAAATGAAGACAGGAAGATTCAGCTTAATGAAAGAAAAACACAGAGCAAACATTAACCAGAGCCAAGATTTATCCAAATGGCCCTGAGAAAGTAAGCGGAGGGAATCTCGTGTCCCTAGAGCCTGTAAAGGTCACAGAACCCAGCACTTGGAGGCGGAAACAGTGTGAGATGCTCATTGTCCAGAATCTAGCCAAAGAGGACCCCTTAGTTACCTCAGTACACAGCCCTCCACAGTTCAGCTCTTACTATCAACTTCAGCCACGGGATAGCCAAATCTCCTTCTGGGCCAATGAACCTCATACCCATGGGCGCAGGAAAGTCAATATCAGCTGATCATACAATGAGAAGGGACCTTAGAGAACAACTAATCTATCCCTCCCCCTGAACTTTATAAGTGAGGAAACTGAGGCCCAGAGAGGCTAAGTGACTGGCCCAAAGTCACATATATAGTAAGTAGCAAAGTTGGGATTTGAACCCAGTCCTCTGACTCCAAGCTTGGCATTCTTTCTATTGCACTCAGTGGAGAGGGGAAAACCCTTTGTGGAATCTGAAGTCAGGTCACAAAGGGAATGAATTAGTTGTTAACAATGGATTCCTCCCTGAGGGGACCAGCTGTTGCACCAGAAATGAGGGAGAAAAGTGTCTCTTCTCATTTAAACTCTATTAAATTAACAGTGACCTGAATTAGACCTGAGGTCACAGCATAATTAATAATCAACAAATCGTTATCCTTATCTAAATAGAACTCCCATCTCCTTCCAATCTCCCAGCTCTCCTTCTTCCCATTTTTACATGAAATGGATTTTATGGCAAAAGGCAAAAAAAAAAGAAAAGAAAGGAAAAAACTCCACTACTAACAATATTGATGATACTAACAAAAAAACCTACTGCAGCCACTTAGTAAACAATAGTTATAATCATAATCATAACAATAACTCATATTTCTATAGTATTTTATGATGTATAAAGCACTTTTCTCACAACAATTCTATAAGTAAAAGGAGGCAGCTTGGTGGTCATTGGTTAGACTGCTGGGCCTAGAGTCAGGAAGACCTGAGTTCAAATCTAGCCTCAGACACTAGTTGTGAGACCTTGGGCAAGTCACTTAACCTCTGCCTTAATCCGCTGGAGAAGGAAATGGTGAACCATTCCAGTATCTTTGCCAAGAAAACCCACACAGACGATATGGGTCATGAAGAGCTGGAAATGACTGACCAACAGCAAAGGTAATAAACATATTGTTCTCACATTTTGCAGACAAGGAAGAGGAGAAATGACTCACCCTTGTCACACAGTTAGTAGGGCCAGGATTCAAGCCCGGGTCTCCATAGTTCTTTATACTGCACCAGGATTAGAAACAGCTTCTGAAGACAATGTTAACCCTTTAGGGATTAGAGAATTACAAGTCTGGGGACAAAATTGGTGGGGAAAATGAGCAGAGAGGAGACTACCTTTTTCCCTCAATTGCTTTTTTTTCTTTTCTGAAAATTTTTTGGGGAAATGGAGCAAAAATTTTGTTTAACCTTTTTGTTCCAGGCTCCATATCTTTCTCTACAATGTGACTCAGTAGAAAGAGAAATGCGGAGTCATAAAACTGTTCCAATGCAGACACAGCTGGCAGTGAGTGAATTTCCCCTTTTTGAAGCTCAGTCTTAACCATCTATATAAAATGAGAAACTCACAACTAGGAAATGTCTAAAGTCCCTTCCCGTTCTGAAAACCTTAGGCCTGGGAAGGGGGTAGGGATGGAGATTTCCAAGATTCCCATAGACTGGAGGGGACCTCAGAGGTCACTTGGTCTAACCCAGAACTGAGTAACGATAGCTGTTACAGGGCTTTGAGGTCCGTAAAATCCCTTTACATATTGTCTCGTTTGATCCTTATAACTTTATGAGATAAGTGGCATCATGAGTGCCATTTTACAAGTGTGGAAACTGAGGCCGGTAAGAGATAAATTACTCATTGATCACCTGGTATCACAGTGATGCCCAGTGTCACACCAAGTTCCAACTAGTAAGTGTCTGAGGCAGGACACCTTTCTATAGCAACCTTAACAAGTGGTCAAATAGACTCCACCTGAAGACCTCCAATGGGGAAGTACACATTTCTGTTCTAGAGAATTCTGTTAAGAAGTTTGTTCATGAATCAAGCTGAAATCTACCTCCCTAACAACAATAACAACTCATGCGTATATTGTCTTTTAAGGTATATGAAGTGTTTTTCATAAGCAATGGGGATTCTCTGGCTCCCATGGTCTAAAGACAAGGCATGTTATGTTTGCCTCTGTTCCCCCAGTGCCCTGGTACCCTTGGGAGGTGGGGGGAGGGGAGGTGTCTAGTCTCTGCCAGTGGTTCAGGCAATATGTTACCTCAAGTTTAGAGGTTTCCAGAACCCCAGTTCCAGTTAACCACTTGACAGTCAGATTGGCGCTTGCAAAGAAATATTTATTTCAAAGCTATAGCAAAAACAAACATACAAACATTTCCCCTCCAAACACAGTGGGGGTCTGGACAGGAAGAGTCATAATCTCTCTCCTATTATACCAACTCAGACTCCGCAGAAGGGAAGAGGATTAAGTTTACATCTGAACTCAGTTCCTATAGAGCATGGTTCCACCCAATTCCAGGTCCAAAGCTTCCCAGGTTTGCATCCCAGCACTCCGCTTCTTGGGGCTTCCCTGTTGGGCTCACAGCAACCGCCGTCCTGGAATCCTGGCTCCAAGGTCACTGAGGCTCAAACTCCCAAATTTAAGACTCCACAGCCTGGGCCTGGAATTGAAAATGACAAAAGAAACAAGGCCAAAACTCTAAACCCATCTGTCAGGGACTTGAGAGAAAAGGGAAAGGTAACCCTTCCCCCCCACCCAGTTTTAACTGAACAGACCTTCACCCCTTGGGTGCCACTAGAAAGACAGACACAGAGACAGAGAAAGAGAGAGACAGGGAAACAGATAGAAACAGAGACAGCAGAAACACACACACACACAGAGAAAGAGAGTGCCAGTCTGATAGTTTTAAAGATGCAGCCTCTAAAGGCTATGAAGCCAATGGAACAAGCCTTCTCCTCCTCATGTGGTAGAGGAGTACAGAATGTCTTCTCCCAGAAGCAAGTCCCGACCACCTCCCTTGTGAAGGTTTGGCCCCCTCTTAGGTGATCTGGGCCTATGCAAAGCCCCACGACATATGTATTATCTCATTTGATCTGCACCACAACCACATCAGATAGATGCTATTATCCCCATTTACAGATGAGGAACCTGAGGAAAGTGGAGGTTAAGTGACTTGCTCAGGGTAATACAGCTAGTAAGACCCTGAGGTAAGATTTGAATTCACATCTTTTGATTCCAAACCCAGCAACACCTCCACTACATCATGCACCCCACCCATTTCTTCCTGTTCTGGTCACTCTACTGGACAACCCTTCAAAAGAGTGAAGACTGACACCATGCTGACCTAGCTGGGTGGCCCTGGGAACGTCACTTAACCAGTTTGCCTCAGTTTCCTCAACTGTAAAATGGGTATAATAATAAGCCTACCTCACAGAGTTGTTGTGAGGATCAGCTAAGGCAATATTTGTAACAAGTGCCTCAGCACAGTTCCTGGCACATAATAAGTGCTATATAAATGTTTATTTTCTTCTCCCTTAAGTCTTTTTTTGTAAGAGCTGGTGATATAGACATAAATCTCTCTGGGTTATTAAAAATTGCACGAGTCTTTCTTCTTCCTTTTCCTCTTCTTTTGCCATTCCTATTTGTTGCTGGGAATCCAGGAAAAGGCAGGCACTTTGCAGGACTCAGCTAACTTCCCAGTGGCCAGCATACCCGCCCCCCGACCAAGCAGCAGAAATTCACCCCCCCCCAAACCAGAGCAGATTTTTAAGACTCTCCTTCTACCTGTGGGGCCCAGCTCTTTGCAAACAACAACAAAAATGCAAATCCTTGCCATCTGGCAACATTTCAAAATAATATCACTTGAATTTGTCGCATGATCAAGAACCTGTTCTCACCCTGTAAGTAACAGATATAGAGAATTGAGAGTAACAGCGCCCTAACCAACGGCAAACACTTCACCACTATCAGTTCTGTGGATTTTCCCCACCTTTGCGCTATTTTTTTAAACCAAGGGGAAGGTGGTAGGAGAGAGAGTCACATATCGGTACAGGAGAGTGACTGTTTGCTCTCCTAAGAGCTGAAGCTTTGAAGTCGATGAACTGTGAATCTATTAGTGTCTGATTATCTGAAAAGCACCATCTTCCCATCACCTCTCCTCCTCTCGCTGCCACCCTCTAACCCTGATTGACAGCGAGAGTGAACCCTGAAGTGGCTGAGGCTGAGATGGGAATGATCCGGCTTCTGGTAGGGTAACAAGAGCAGCCTCTGGGCCCTTCCATCCCTCAATTATGCTAGCAAACATGGGTAAGGGAGATTCTGAGATTCATCCAAAGACATACGCTGATGCCACCTTCATTCATTCCGATACAGCTCCCCTGGGATGCTTTTGTCTTTGGACTTTCTACAAAGAAAGAGCTTAGTAAAAAAAAAAAAGTAATATTATTCTACTATTATGTTTCTCTGGCCTCTGAACATACCCTTCTGTCTCCAGGCCTTTGCTCACTCTATTCTCCATGCCTGGAACATCCTCCCTCCTACTATTTGCCTGTTGAATTCTTTTAAATCTGTTTTTTAGTTATTTCAGTCATGTCTAATTCTTCATGACCCCATTTGGGGTTTTCTTAGCAACACTGGAGTGGTTTACCATTTCCTTCTCCAGTTCACTTTACAGATGAGGAAAATGAGGCAAACTATGTTAAGTGACTCGCCCAGGGTCACACAGCTAGTAGGTATCTGAGACCAACTTGGAACTCAGGTCTTCCTGATTCCAGCCTGGACACTAGTTACTTCACCACCTTAAGAGACCTCAAAGGTCATCTAGTTAAACCTCCTCTAAAGCATTAGAATCCCTTTCCCAAGCTCTCTGATCATCTAGCCTCTGCTTGAACACCTGAATGGACAGGGAGCTCTTACTAACAAAGCAGCCTATTTCATTCTCAGACAGCTCTTTCAGAGAGTTCTTTAGATCATAAGGTCATGAATCTGGAACTACAGCGGACTTCAGAGGCCATCTTTTGCAACCATTAAACAGATGAGAAAAATAAGAGCCAGAGATAATAAATAAGTGACTTGTCCAGGGTCACACAGATAATAGATGACAGACCTGGGATTCAAACAAATACAGGTTCTCCAACTCCAAATCCAGGACTTTTTCTCACTTTCATCCATCGCTTCTAAAAGTTCCATCCTTTGTGACCAAGTGTAAGCCTAACCCTACCTAAGAGCCATATTCTATTAACCTAAGGAACCCCCGTTATAATATGTGAGAGTGATTAAACCTTTTTTCAAAAAAGTAATTCCCTGAGGAGCCGCTAGATGGTTCAGTGAATAGAGAGTACCAGCCCTAGAGTCAGGAGAATCTGAGTTGTGTGACCCTGGGCAAGTCACTCAATCCCAATTGCCTCCAAAAACTAATAATAATAATAATAATTCCCTAAAGTTAAGTCTTTTATGAATGCAGACTAGTCTTCACCAACCCCCAAGAGTCTCTACTGGTGAAGTTTTAAAGAATTAAGGAAGTCAGAAGGAAAAAAAGAGGAAACTAATCACGAACCTTTCCTATGAGAACAGACTCATGGCAGTTCAGCAAAATCATTTCTAGCAGATAGAATCTGAAAGTAAAATAACATTTCAAATTCTATGTGATATGGGGATTTTTTTCCCCTTGGACTTAAGAGGACACATACAGCTGTTACTGCTACTGTACACACAGGCGCTGTCATCACTAGACACACAGATATTATCACCCCTGCCCCTACAATGTTATCATAGCAAATACAGATGTTGTCACTATTGCACACACGGATGCTGTCACCACTGCAATACGGTCATCGACACTGCGCATACACATATTGTCACCACTGCAATGCAGATGTTACCACTGCAAATACAGATGTTGTCACTATTGCACATACAAATGCTATCACCATTGCACATGCAGATGTCTTACTGCATACATATGTATGCACATATATGTGCCACTGTACATACAGCTTGGTCCACATTTCATGTACAGAAGCTTTGTAGTGAGAATCATAGTCTTCTGAGTGGAACCTGAGGCCATGGTTCAGCACTGGACCATGGGCCTACTCATCCAATGGGCCTACAGCAACTTGTCCTCTTCACTTTAACTGAGGAAGCTTCAGGATACTGCCATGAATGTCTGGACACATCTCTGGACAATAAAACATAATTCTCAGTTCAACAGAGGATTGCTGTCTTCTAAAATGCCGTTTCTTGTCAAGGAAATAGAAAGCATAGACATGGAGTAGATTAGAAATGGAAGGCCAAACTCAGAGAGTTTGTCAATAAGGATAGTTGTGTATTCACCCTTAGACATTGTTAATTATGGCCATAGGTCATCCAAGAACTTTCAAGCATCCATTAAACCTAGGTTCAAACCCTGGCTCTGCCACAGTAAGCCTTAACTTTCCTGGGCCTCAGTTTTGTCATCCACAAAATGAGAGTTGAGCTAGACCATCCTGAGCAAAGCCATAACTAAGGCAGAACAAGCAGGGCTTTGTCCAAGGGCACCACATTTAGAGGGCTATTCGCACTTGTCGCCTTTAGTCGTTTAGTTGGGAAGTTACCAGCTGGCCAGCAGAGAGGAGTTCATCGCCCACCTTAT
The DNA here is from genome assembly GCA_028646595.1 of Phalanger gymnotis. Lineage (NCBI taxonomy): Eukaryota > Metazoa > Chordata > Mammalia > Diprotodontia > Phalangeridae > Phalanger > Phalanger gymnotis. Next base: position 77,198,543 of record CM053625.1, read on the forward strand.
TATCTCCCCAAGGCAACAGCCTCCGCAGCAGCAGCCGATGTCCCAGCATCCCTATCTCCCACCCATCCCCCTCCAAAATTGAGAAATGTTTTCCATCATTTGCCCCAGTCCTGGTTTGTAGCGCTTGCTCAGGATTGGTTGGTGTTACTTGTCCTAGACGTAGTTTGTAGAATTTGCATCAACACAAAACTTTGCTAGTGACATGTTTGTCTCTAAGGGCTTTCCCAAGGATAAATTCTATGATGTTTAGCTCAGTCCCTCTTTCCCAAACTGGGAGAAACAATGATTTCTTTAAGAATAATCACAAGAGGAACAAAACAGGCAACCATAGCTACTAAACTCCCCTGTGCTGTTCTTAAAAGTACTCTTTTTTTTCCTCCAAAGTCAATCTCTAGAGGCTGAAACTTCAGCAATTTTAGGTCTGACTTGTTAAAAATGTCCTCAGTAATAGTTGTATTCCTGAATACTTTGCCATAATTACCAGAGGCACAATGACACCAGCTTTGTAACACTACAAATTCTCTCTTTGCTTCGTCAATTGGCTGCCTGTGAAAACAGAGATTTTTTTTATTTTTTATAACTTTCCATGGGAATTGGCCAATTACTGACAAAAGCAGGATGTCCCTTTCTCCACTGACGAACATGACATTTTTCCATCCACACTATGTCAGAGTGGCCCTGTAATCACGCTCCGAGTATGAAGGTATTTTAATAACTCTTCTTAGGAAAATTTTGTTATATATAGATATACATCCATGTTGACATAGATAATAAATATCGAGATAGATGACATACAGATAGCATTGGAGATAATGCTATACATGGATATAGACGTGGATATGAATATAGACGTAGATATAGATAGATTACATAGATAGTGATAATGATAATGACATTCACTGATAAGAACTAGATTTGTGATTTTATTAGTTTAGGGAACTCCTGAGTGAAGAAACTTTCTCTACCAAGGAAGGTTGATATCTTCTCTGCAACTTATAGTCTTAAAGAGAGAGTTACCTAGAGCACTGGGAGGTTGAGTTACTTTCCCTTGGTCACACAGCCAAAAGATGTGAGAGGCAAGACCTGAATCCAGACCTTTCTGCTTATACCACGCCACCGTGTATATATGTGTGTATATCATTTGTATGTAGCATGTATTTCTTTCAGGACAGATATGGAGTAGATACCTAGCTATCTATGGGGTACTGTGTTTCATGGAAAGATAGTGCATCTAGAAGTAAAAAATCCAGGCTCTCTTCTGGCTGCTGATGCTCACTGCTGCTGTGACCGTGGATAAGTCACTTATCTCCAGTGGGGGAGTTAAACCAAGGTGGTCTCAGTTTTTCCATCTGTAAAATGAGCAGATTGGACTAGATGGCCTTGAAAGGTCCTTCCAGATCTAGCTTTATGCTCCTATGCTATAAGTATAGATAAATGACATAGCATATGGGAGAGATTGCTAACCTCTGAGTTAGGAGGACTTGGGTTCAAATCCTGCTTCTTCCACATCCTGGTTATTTGAGCCTGGACAAATCCCATGACTACTCAGGGCCCCCCAGGCACCTGTCTATTCACAGAAAAGGTGTTGCTTCGCCTTGGGAGAGGGAGTTCTTCACCAGGAAGCTCCCTATACTGCCAGAATCACAGATCCAAAAGTAGTATGTATGTATGTATCTATGGACATGCACACACTTACACATGGTACATATATAGAGACATAAATATGCAGATATACATAAGTATGTGTGTACACATATGTGTGTACATGTACATGCAAACATATGTACATATATGTGCATAAATATAAATTCACGTGTATGTGTGTGTATCTATATACACTGTATTTACCTATATTCGTGTAGTACCTACACACCCACACAATTCTGGCTTCCCCATCTTGCAATATTCTAGTCTGTGAGAATTGAGAATTACATCATAGACCACAGTGTCATTGATTCAGAGCTGGAAGGAACCTCAGAAATGATCTATTCCAACCTTTTCATTTTACAGATGAAGAAAGGGCCAAGGATGTAGTGTCTTGTCCAAGGTCAGGCAGTGGTGAGTGCTGGAGGCAAGTTTTGAACTCAAGTCCTCTGACTCCAGAATCAGCCCTCTTTCTGCTGCACTACAACTCCCGCTCAGACTCAGATGGTCAGAGGGTCACAGATTTAGAGGTGGAAGGAGCATTAAACATTAAAGTCAACATAAGAATTTTACAGATGAGGAAAATGGGAGTCCCAAAGAGTTAAATGACTTGCCTGAAGTCACCCCAGGAGTATAAGATTTAAACAGCAGTCATCCGATTCCAAATCCAGTACTCTCTGAACTGTGGGCCTGAATTTCTTTTTGCTGAATGACGTTGGAATGTTTCTAGAGACTCCCTGATTTACCGCTCCATCAGGAAAACGAGAGTGACTCAATGTTACACGCTGAGAAATAACCAGGCTTCAGGCCCTGGCAGGTGACGAGCATTGCGTCTGCCGCTCCAAATCACGCAGTTCAGAAGATTTAGTTACAAGATCATAGAATCACAAAGAGCTACAGCTGAAAGGAACCTGAGTCAATTAGTCAGTCAATAAACATTTATTAAGCATCTCTTATGTGCCCAGCACTATGCTAGGTGCTGGGGATACAAAGAAAGGAAAAAAACAGTCACTGATCTCAAGGAACTCATGATCTAATGGGAGAGACAATATGCAAATAGTTATATACAAAAAAAAGATGTAAGTAGGATAAATTGGCCATGGCCAACAGAGGGGAAGCACTAGAACTGAGGGATCTAGAAAGTTTCCCTGTTGAGGATAAAATTTTCATGGAGACTTGAAGGAAGGCAAAGAACCCAAGAGATGGCGATGACATGGGACAGTGTTCCAGGAACGGGGGGCAGCCAGCAGAAATGAGCAGAGTAGGGAGGCAGGGTCTTCTTTCAAGGAACAACAATGAGGCCGGTGTCCGGGGATCACAGAATTCGTGGAAAGTGGGAAGGGCGTAAAGGCATAAGAAGACTAGAAATGGGGGGGGCAGGTTCTGAAGGGCTTTGAACACCAACCGGCTGGTTTTATATTTGATTCTGGAGATGATAAGAAGTCACTGGAGTCTACCGAGTGAGGTCAGACTTGAGCTTTAAGAACATCACTTCAATAGGTGAGTGAAGGATGGATTGTAATGAGAAGAAACTCATGGCAAGGAGACCAATGGGCAGGCTATTGCAATAGTCCAGAGATGAAGTGAAAAGGCCCTTCATCAGGAGTGTCGGAGGGGAGGAAAGGGCATATACAAGTGATGTAACAAAGGTAAAATTGACAGGCCTTTGCAACAGATTAAATATTGGGGGATATGGGTGGAGGAGAGTGAGAAAAAGTAGAGTCAAATATGACCCCTAGATTGTGAGCCTGAATGATGGGGAGGATGGAGGTACTTTCAACATTAATAGAGAAGTTAGAAAGTGGGGGGAGGCAATATTGAGTTGTTTTAGACTTAATGAGTTAAGGATGCCTACAGGCTGTTCAGTTCAAGATATCCAATAGGTAGCTGGAGATACAAGACTGGAGGTCAGCAAAGAGATGAGAGTTGGATGAGTCGATTTGAGAATCATCATCATAGAGACGATTGAATCCATGAGAGCTGGCAAAATCACCAAGTGACTATAGAAGGAGAAGGGAAGGGGGTCTAGGACAGACCCCTGTGGAACATCCACAGTTAATGGGAATAGCCTGCATTAAGATCCAGCAAAAGAGACAGAGAAGGACAGACAGGAGGAGAACCTGAAGATAGGACAGTCCTGAAAACACAGAAAAAAGAAAATCCAGGAAAAGAGGGTCATCAATAGCGTCAAAGGCAAGAGAGGGCAAGAAGGATGAGGAGATTGGGCAATTAAGCGATCATTAGTAACTTAGAAGAAAGCAGTTTCAGTTGAATAAAAGTCAGAAGCCAGACTGTAGGGAATTCAGAAGAGAGCAAGGGCGATTTAGTGCTGGGCCTTCACTTTGCAGAGAAAGAAACTGAGGTCCAGAGCTTTGCCCAAGGCCACACAGCTAAGAAGCAGCAGAGCCTGAGTTAGAAGCCAGGTCTCCTGGTACCAAAGCCAGCACTCTTTTGACTACTCTGCCCTGACACCGTCTCAACCAGACAAACAGCGGTACAAATATTCTCATTTTACAGTTGAGGAAAGTAAATCTCAGGGAGATAGGATGACTGCTTCAAAGGCACAGAGCTAGTAAAATGACCTAGCTGGGATTTTAACCCAAGCCTCTGATTCCATGCTGCCCACCTCCCTACTTCTTACTTTTCTCATGTATAAAATGAACCAGTCAGATTAGATCAGGAGTTCTCAACCTGGGGTCCATAAACCCTCACAGAGACTCTGGATAGTTATCAGCGTGTTCCTGAACTTGGATGGGGAAAAAAAATTTCATCTTTCTTTCACTATGATGGATTTCCTTTGTAATCCTAGTGTTTTATTTTATTGATTCTGAGGAGTGCATAGGCTTCAGCAGCCTGCCAAAGGATCCATAGCGCAGAAAAGGTTAATAATGTCTAGGTTAGATGTTCTCTATGGATCTCTCCCCTCGTTGAAGCAGCTAGATGGCACAGAGTACTGGACATGCTATGTGACCCTGGGAAGGTCACTTAACCTTTGTTTGTCTCCATTTCTTCATCCGATTGCAAACGCATGGCTGTTTCTACCATGCCTCTTATGAGCTAGAATTCACATTAGCCTCCCTCTTCGCTGACCTCAATCCAAAGATCTTTAAAAACCCAATACAACCTTCCAACATAAAGACCTTTTCCTGAAGGGATCCTCAGACTCCCCTTAGATCTTCCATAGCCTTTTTCTCCCTCTCTCCTAGGGTAGCACTTCCCCCTGACCCAAGAGGGTCCATTTTCTTCCCCAGGTGTAGAAGACTTTGGTGGAGGGAGAGGGAAAAAAATGTTTTATCGATGCTTTCTTATATTGGTATCATTTCACCCCCACCTCACCCAGATAGAACCTTCCCTTTTAACGTAAGTGAAGCAAATGAATATCTTAGTCATATTAAGCCTCATCACACTCCTTTAGTCCACCATCTCTCTGCTGCTTTGTCATCAAGCCTCTGAAGTCAATGTTGGACATAAACATGTCCTTTCAGCGTCTTTTCCTTCATACCATCCTAACCATAGTAATTATTTTCCTGGTTCTTCTTACTTGACTTTGCATCTGTTTCATACAAGACTTCTCAATTTTCTCTGAATTCTTCATACTCATCATTTCCAACAACACAGTAATAACCCAGTAAATGCTTAATGTGTTTGCCCATTCCCTAATCAAGAGGAACCCACTTGTTTTCAATTCTTTGCTACCGCAAAAAAAATGCTACTAGAAATATTTTTGTATATATGGGATTTTTTGATCAATCAACAAGCATTTATTAAGCACTTGCTATTTACCAGAACCAAACAGAAGCACTAGAGATGCCATGAAAGTTAAAAAAAAATCCTGCCCTCGAGAAACTTCTATCCTAATGAGACAACATATGTGTAAATAGATACACACAGAGCAGAAGAAAGTTAACTTTTCTGTTTGTCTTTGATCTCCCTGGGGGTTTATACCTCTTTGTAGAATCACTGGAGTCAGGAAGACTTATCTTCCTGAGTTCAAATCTGGCCTCAGACACTTACTAGCTCTGTGACTTTAGGCAAGTCTTTTAATCCTGTTTGCCTCAGTTTCCTCATATGTCAAATGAGCTGGAGAAGAAAATGGCAAACCATTCCAGTATCTTTGCCAAGAAAACCCCAAAAACTCAGATCTCAACAAGGGATGTAAGGAGTTCCACTCTTCCCAAAGAAGAGAGACTAGACCAGTGATATTTGATCACTAGCTGTCTGAGGGGGGAAAAAGGTAGAAAACATTGATTGAAGATGATGAAAACCTCTTTGCTTCCCAGCAAATATTGTCTCCAACAGAATTTCTTATGCTTTTCCCAGTCTAGAAGTATCTCTAGTAAGAGGGCTTGTGAGGTGTGAGGTCCGAATCTTGCTAGGCAATGCCCGTGGTATATCACCTGTCATAAACGTTAACCACAGCTCGCAAAGCTAGGCTGCTTCCAGAGATAAAGAGTGTTATTCTTCACACACCATGAAGTAAAGTGTTTGAGTTACAGGTCAAGTTTTCCTTGTAGCATCTCTCCTAAAATACAACCAACAGCTTTGAGGCTGCAGCCCTCTGGGGAAAAGTAGAGATTTCAGAAACAAACCTTCTGGAGTAGCTAGGCAGAAGAAAAGAGATGGCAAGTTCAACTCCAACCCCCAGCTGCTTGCTTCGGAAGCCAGGGTGCATAGAACTTTTCAGTCTTTATGTCCCACAGCTCCCCCACCCTCGGCCCCCTCCTCTCCATCCTGACGGGTCTCCTCATTGCTCCCAAGCTACCACACACTAGTTGCCACTTTCGTGACTTCACTCAGGTTATTTTCCCTGAAATGCTCTTCCTCTTCTCCATCCTTCAAGGCGTACCCCCTTCTAGAACCTTCCTATTCCTTCCCATCCCCTTCCTCCAACAAGTGCACACTGATTTCTCGCAGAAGTGTCTGTCAGAGCACTCATTGTCTCAAATGCTCACCCTGGCACATAGCACGATCTCAACTTTGCTACTTGCCTGTTTTATGTGTGAATTTTGCCTCCTCAACCAAACTGTCAGCTTTGAGAAGGACAGAATCCTGTCTCTGACATCTTTATCCCTCACTGCCTGCCGTAGTTCTGAGGCGGTGCTCAGTCAGTATTTGCTGACTGACTGAATGAGTGGATGAGCAGAAGCAGGCAGCCTGGAAATGATAGATTTCCCAGAATCTCCGAGCCAGGTGAGACTTCAAAAAGTCACCTAAAACAACCCATCCCTGATCAAGAATCAGATCCCCTTTCTATGTCATTCCCAACAAGCATTCATCCAGACTTTGCTTAAAGACCAGAAGTGAGGGAGAACCAACTACCTCTCAAGGCATCCCCTTCCCCTCTGGGACAGATCTAATGATTAGGAAGCTTTTCCTTCCTTGGAGCCCAAATGGGCCCCTCTCTACCTTTCACCCAAAACTCCTCATTCCGCCTTCAGGGGCCAAAGAAAGCTAATCTAAGCCCTCCTTCATATGGCAGCATTTCAGAAGCTTCAAAGTCCCCTAAACTAGTTTTCTTTAGGAGAAACATCCCCAGCTACTTCAGCATATCCTCATACGGCCTCTCCTCCAATCTTTGAATTATTTTAGTCACTCTTCTCTGGAAGTATTCCAATTTGTCTTAAAATGTGACACCAAGGGGCAGGTCAGTGGCACAGTGGGTAAAGCACTGACCCTGGAGTCAGGAGGACCTGAGTTCAGATCCGGTCTCAGACACTTACTAGTTGTATGACCCTAGGCAAGTCACTTAACCCTGACTGCCTTCCCAAAAACAAATTAAAATAAATAAACAAATAAACAAAATAATAAATAATGATAAATACATAAAAATAAAATGTGACACCAAGAACTGAACAGAGTTCCCTCAGATGGGATTGTAGCGATGAAAAGACTGATCTCTCTGGAGTCAGAGGTCTAGGTTCACATCCCAGTTGTGTTACGTATTTCCTGCGACTTTGGGCAAGTCATTAACTTCCTTGGGCCCCAGTTTCTTCACCTTTAAAAGGGTGGATTCCAGTTCTAGCCCTATGACCCTGTAACTAACACCTCCTTTAGTCTCTATGGTTATTAATGAAACCCAAGATTGGATAAGCTTTTTTTTTCTTGGCTCCCATGTTACACTATTGACTCCTATTGAATTCACAAGACAGTTTCGCCTAGAAAGCTGCTCGTGCACATATTTTGGGAACAGAGGTACTTTCTGCTGCTGCTGCATTCATGATCCAGCATTTAAATACTGGTAGGTTTCACTGGAGAAGGAGGGCACGTTACTCTGCCCTTGGGCACCATTGCCAAAGACACAGAGGCTGGCTGTGACTCTCCTCAGAAAACTACAGTGTGTAGAAGTGAGACATTGGGCATGATGGGGCTGTCTACAGACCATATGACTGGCAGATGGAACATTTGTACCTTAATCCACTGTCTGATCACCTCCTAATGCCAGGAATGGGAAAGGAAGAAGAGGGAACAAGCATTTATTAAGTGCCTACTATGTGCCAGGCACTGTGCTAAGCATTTCACCATGGCATTCAGTCTTCACAACAGTCCTGTGAAGGAGGTGCTATTTGACAATTGAAGAAACTGAGACAGAAAGAGGTCAAGTGACTTGCCCAGAGTCACACAACTAGTAATGCCTAAAGTCGTATTTGAACTTGGGTCTTCCCAACTCTGGCCCATTGCCATGTCCAGTGTAGCACCTATGCCAGAGGTAACTGGCACCACATAGCCTCACAGGAGCAACAACTTCCAAAAACAATCCCGGGCTGTTAGGCTCATGTGACTCAAAGGTAGAAGAGAACCACCCAGCTCAGTCCCTTTGCTGAGGCAGCTAGGTGGCACCATGGATAGAGCACTGGATTCAAATGTTTACTTTGTGACCCTGGGCAAGTCACTTAACTTCTGCTTGCCTCAGTTTCCTCATCTGTAAATTGGGGATAACAATAGCATTCACTTCACAGAGTTGCTATGCAGATCAAATGAGATAGCGTGTATAGTTCTTTGCCAACCCTAACACGCTAAACAAATGCTAGTTATTCTTATCTTACGGAAGAGTGAACTAAGATTCTGAGGGTGGAAACGACTTACCCAAAGTTTCCCAGACAGAAAGCGGCACTGCTAAGATTCAAACCCGGTTTCTCTAACTAACTGCAAGTACAGTGCTCCTTCCACTGCAACACACTGTTGTGTGAGGACCAGCCTGATACTGGTGTAGACACACCTTGTACCTCCTGACTGGTATAATTTGAGTTGTGGACACTTGAGTTCCCAAAGTCACCACAACAAATGGGAGGTGGGGAGGGAATAAGTGCCTACTATGTGCCAGGCTCTGCGCTAAGTGCTTTACAAATGTTATCTCATTTCATCTTTGCAACAACACTGGGAGGCAGGTGCTATTATTATCCCCATTTTACAGCTGAAGAAACTGAGGCAAATAGAGGTTAAGTGGTTGGTCACACAGCTAGGAGGTATCGAAGTGTGGATTTGAACTCAAGTCTTCCTGATTCCAGGCCCAGTGTTCCATCCACTATGGCATTTAGGGGCTACAAGAACAGTGCTGTGAAGGGCGGGCTGTACAGAAACATGATGTAGTGGGAAGACCACTTTATTGAGGTGAGAGAGGATCCAGGCAAGGATCAGAGCTGCCTTCCTTGTCACATGCAGGACCTTGTGAAAGCTGCTGCCCCTAACTGCGCCTCAGTTTCGCCCTGTGTAAGATAAGGCGGTTTGGATTTGAGGTCCTCTCCAGCTCTAAATCCTACAATCCATCCATACACCTGACCTGACTGCTTCTTTAAAATGCCTCAAAGTGATGTCTGCACAGTTCTCTAAGGTCTGCCCCAGACTTTCCTGCCAGTCGGGACCTCAGGTTTGTGATCCAAGATAGGCACCTGAGTGTCTCTCTGGAATTTAGGTATCTAAATATACCCAAATGACAGATGTCGGCTGGCACTCCTCAGGAGAAATCCAGGATAAGTCATTCACAGTTGGAATAAGTCATTCACGCTAAATTCTCGCTCTCTGCACTGTTCTGCTACTCGGCGACAAGGAGGAGACGAGGCTGCAGACAAGTGAGGTAAGAAGAAGCTCACACTTGTGTTTGCAAACTGTCACCTTTATAAAACAGACAGTTTTTTAAATTACAATTAGAAACACTTATGTCAAGTTTTGTTTTTAATTAAATCCTGTGTCTTTCAGCTTGCTAACAAGTAACAGGGGACAATGGACGAGTGTGGCCCCATACTCCTGGAACTGAGGAAACACGATGTAGGTCAAGGCTGGGCCCAGGAGGAGGATGGCCCCAGGCAGCATCACAACCAACCTGGAATCCTAACTGCATTAGGACAGAATTGTGGATTGACATCTGGAAGAGACCTTAGAGTTTGGGTGGCAAACCCAAAACTGTGCCCAGTCTCTTCTTTACAGCAAGAAGACCAAATTTCAAGCTGATGAGCTACCAGGGGTAGGAACCTGGGGCCCCAAGGCCACATGTGGCCAGAGCTTTGGACAAGTCAAGAGACCTTGTTTTCCTGAATCTGTGAAGTCGGGAGGTTGGATTACACAACCTCAAAGGATCAAATAAGATAATAATTGTGAAGTGCTTAGGACATAGCAGGCACTTAAATGTTTATTCTTTTCCCTTTCCTTTCCTGCTTTAAACCTATGAACATTAACTGTATGAAGAGCTTCTTTGTGAGGAAGGAAGGTCACAAAGTTTAGGGAAAATAAGCGAGTAGGAAGAGATAACACATAACAGGAATACAGGAAAGATCCGTGATTTTGTTCTATGCATCAGAACTCCCTCCACCAACAAAGACTGCAGCTGACCTTCCACTTACTTGGCTGAAAGGAAGCTCAGGGGATAGATTGTTGAGGGGGGCAGTAATTTCCTGGCTAATTAAGGGATTTTTTTTAAAAAAAATTATTCAAAAATACCTGAACCTATCTTCCTACTTTAGTTAGTTAAAAGCAGCTGATTTAACAGCAGCAAGAACACTGAACTTGGAGTCAAGAGACATGGGTTTGAGTCCCAGCCCTATAACTATCAAGCCGTGTGATGTTGGATATATCATTTAACTGCTCCATACCTTGGTCTTCTTAATTGAAAGGGTTGGTCAAAGATTCCTTCCAACTGGAAAAGTTTATGAGCCCTAAAGTTTAAAAAAAAAGGAGGCAATAAGGTTCTAGAGAAAGAGTACTGTTCAGTCTTTTCAGTCGTGCCTGACTCTTCATGACTCCAATTTGGAGTTTTCTTGGCAAAGATACTGAAGTGGTTTGCCATTTCCTTCTCCAGCCCATTTTACAAATGAGGAAACTGAGGCAAACAGGGTTAAGTGACTTGCCCAAGGTCACATGGCTAGTAAGTGTCTGAGAACCTATTTAAACTCAGGAAGATGAGTCTTCTTGACTTCAGGCTGGGCACTTTATCCACTGTGCCACCCAAGTGGATCTGGTGTCAGAACCTGGCTTCAAATCATTGTTCTGCCTGTTACAACTTGTGTGATGCTGAACACATCACATCATCTCTGTGTTCCTCAGTTTTCTTTCCAATACAAAAAGAGGGTTCGCCTATATGAACTCTACAATCTCATGCAACTCTAAAGCTTGCATTTCTACCATTTTACTTTATCATAGGATCATGTATTTAGAGATGGAAGGAGCCTTAGGGCTCCTGATCCTCTCATTTTACAGCTGAAGTCCATAACGGTTTTAAAAAGATGACTTACCCAAGGTCTCCCAGGTAGTAAAGGGCAAACCCAGGATTTGAAGCCAGGTCCTTTGGCCCTAGGGCTGACAAATGTTCCACTGTACCAAACCACCTTCCCTAATCTATAGAACTTTCTTCCCAACCCCACGGTAACACTGCCCCCCTTGGCTGACTCTGAGTCCTTGAAACAGTCAAAGGGCTTCCTCTAACCCCAATCCCAACGTTGTCAGCATGTTCAACCACCCCAGACAGCCAGCTGGGAGATTGATGACGCAGTTTCCTTTCTCCACCTTGTCGCTCCATTTTTTTTCTGCTAACACCCAACAGAAAGCTGGAGAAATCAGTTTCCCTTAAGGTACTGATTTCTCCTCTCCCCTCCCAAAGATCTCCTCCAAAGCGCAAATCAGGCTAAGCCGACCCCTTTGTGCCCCCCACAGCAGTCTCCCGGAAATCAGGTTTAATTTTATCTGAAAACCCCCACCGCCAGCGCATTTTAAAGACACAACCACAAAGCCAATCAATAGGGACCATTCAGATAGTTGCTGTCAGGGGCTAAAAGAAAATGGATACCGAGAAAGTCATAACTATGATAAATTCAGGCGCTGCTCCTCTCTGACTAATGTAGGCACTAAAACACTCCATGAATATCCTGCTTTGAAATGTGTCATATTTCTGAGAGGCCAATCAATCTCGGGTTCTCTGTGGACCACATTAAAATAAATTTGTCACTGCGAGTTTATGAAATATTGATGGTGTTTTTTAGTTGGGGTGTTAGAAGGTGGAAAGGTGTATCAGAGAAGGGAGGCCCGGGAAGGGGGAGAGATACCTTAATGAATTATCTTCAGGCTAGAAGAAGAAACAGATGCAGAAGCATGTTGTGGATGAAACAGGAAAGAAAATAACGGGCAAAGGGGGAACAGGAACGAGGATGTTTGAAGGATTCACAAAAGGAAAAAAAATTGCCTGATGTAAAAGAGGTCAAAAGAAGGAGGTGGGGGAGGGGAGTGTCTGTGGCCTAACTGCCATCACGATATGGCCATCATTGGGGTGTGGGGATGGTGGGGGAGGGAGATGCTTCTGTTCCATTTCTAATTGCTGTGCATAGAAATTCTTCTTGTTGGTTGGCCTTTTGCTCCCAGAAGCATAAACTCAGACTCAAGAAAGTATTACAGAATTAACAGAATTTTATCTAGTATTTCTGAAGATCGAGGGAGAATGGGAGTCCTCTTTTCTTAAAAAAATAAAAGTTAAACAGGTCTAGACCCCAGCGCGGAATGAATGAAACCATAGACTCTTCTGCCCATTTCTAGTAGCAAAGACTAACAAAAATTGGCAGGTACCCTTAGCAAGCAGGGAAGTAGAAGGCAAAGCATTTATGAACCCCAGGCAAGGTTGAATAACGATGCCCCCCATATCCCTCACCCCAACCAGCCTCTGCAAATCATGTACATTTACCCCCTTTGGAGGTTTTGGAAACCTTTACTGGAAAGCAGAACTCACTGGCACGAAAACTACGTGCATTGACAAACAGTAAAATGAATAGGGCTCCTCATTGAGCTGCCCCACCCCCATCCACACCATCTCTCCCTTAGGCCTAGCCGGCCTGGATTAGGACCATTACCTCTTTTCAGCACAGGGCATCGAAATGAGCCGCACAGAGATTCCTTCATTCTTCATGTCTCTGGAAACTAATTGTCTAAGCCCACGCATGTTTGGATCCCAGGCCACGCTGTGCATTGTGCAAGTTCTTGATTACACTGATAAAAAAATTATAATGCATAGAGTCAGCCTAGAAGCCAGGATGATCAGTCTGGGTTCAAGTCCGATCACTGACAAACATTGGTTGCATGATACTATGCAAGTCACTTAACCTCTGACTGCTGTAGACAACTCTCCAAAACTATAGATTACAAAGAAGGTACCCTGCCATACATATCGGTAAAGGGGACCTCCTCACCAGAAAATTCCCCATGCCAGCAAAAATATAGCTCCAGTCTCTATTCCTAACCCTATTCTTGCACCCACAAACCAGTAATTAAGTTAATGAAACAACAAATTAGGAACCATCTACTTTTTTAAAAAATTTAAAATCATTGAGTTTAGCCCCAAAGAAGATAATAGGAATTGCATTTCCCTTC
>CM053625.1:77212527-77256254 GCA_028646595.1 Phalanger gymnotis
TAGGTATGGTTCCCGCGGCTGTCAAAATGACTCCATCCCTGGTCATAGCTATGATTCCCACGGCTGTCAAAATGACTCCATCCTTGGTCATAGGTATGATTCCCATGCCTGTCAAAATTATTCCATCCCTGATCATAGCTATGATTCCCATGGCTATGAAAATGACTCCATCCCTGGTCATAGGTATGATTCCCATGGCTGTCAAAATGACTCCATCCCTGGTCATAGGTATGATTCCCATGGCTGTCAAAATGAGTCCATCCTTGGTCATAGCTATGATTCCCATGGCTGCCAAAATGACTCCATCCCTGGTCATAGGTATGATTCCCATGGCTGCCAAAATGACTCCATCCCTGGTCATAGGTATGATTCCCATGGCTGTCAAAATGAGTCCATCCTTGGTCATAGATATGGTTCCCATGGCTGTCAAAATGACTCCATCCCTGGTCATAGGTATGGTTCCCATGGCTCTACTCACAGAGACTCTTCACAGCAGCCAAATGTTCCAACTGATCCCAAACACTGGCTGACCAACCACGCTAGCACAGAGTCGGTATTTAAAGTCCGTGGACCTGGTTTAGACTCGGCTCTGCTATTTCCCCCTTACAACCTTAATTCCGTTGTCTCTACTGTCTGTGCCTCAGTTTCTTCTTCTGTAAAATGAGGGGATCAAACAACATGATCTCTACGACCCCTGCCAGCCCTAGAAACTCTGATCCTGTAACTGACATCCTAGTTCTCTGGCTACAGATTGACTCACTAAAGTGGCCATAGACCACCTCCCCACCTCAACCCAGCCACAAATTCAGCCCTAAACTGAGCAACAGGTTGACTCCTTAACCCAGGAGTCAGATTCACCCTGATCAGCAACATCACAGATGTGTGCCCATGGGCAAGAGGGTGTAGAGGATTCCATGTTCTCCACAGAGACATAACCCCATGACTAGAGTTCTCTCTCAGGGAGCTAATACCAGAGAGTATTAACAGCACCATCCCAGGAGATGATGCGCTTCCTCCCCATAAGGACCCCATAATCACGGTCCCAATCCCCACCCTTTGATGCCTTGATTCCCCCCCTCACTCAGTGTCCATTCCTTCACCAGCATGGCTCTTGTAGGTCTCAGGATGTCCCTCAGGGTATACTCCACTCCCTCTGCTCTCGACCAAAAAATCTTTACATGTAGTCCTGGTGATTCATCTACCTGGCTGAGCAAATGACACAAACTAAACCCAACTCCCCACAGGCCAGGGACATTGTCTTTTTACCTGAAGGCCACATTCCTGTTTATGGGGCTTGGAAATCCAGAATCTAGACAGCATCACTGCAGCCCAAAACGAACTTTGCCTCTTGGACCAAATGTGATCTTTGGCTGTGTGTGAGGGAAAGAATAAGGAAGCTCACAGAAAAAGCTCAAAAGATTTCTGGGACATCAAAGAGCCATAACCGAGCAGCTGATGAGTTAAGTGCAAATGAATCATAAACATACGGACTAAATTTCCCTTGAAATACCCGAGGGATTAAAAAGGAGGTCTTGACAAAACGTGTTCTTTGTTTTCCTGAGCCTGAAATGTTTCAAGAGGATACTCCCAGAGTTCCCAAGTTGGCTGAGCTCATCCCTGCCAAGAATAGAAAATATTTAGGAAGAAATCTTCAGCAAGATGAGATGACACAAGTCACCATATCTGCTCGACAAACGAAGCCCCCTATTCAGGGAACTAACCCAATTCAATTCAACAGACCACTTTACGCCAGGCAACTAGGTGGCACAGCGGATAGAGTGCCGGACTTGGGTCCAGGAAGATCCCAGTTCAAATTTGGCCTCAGACACTTATTATCTATGAGACCCTGGGCAAATCACTTAACCTTCTGTGCCTCAGTTTCCTCATCTGTCAAATGAGCTGGAGAAGAAAATGGCAAACTGCTCCAGTATCTTTGCCAAGAAAATCCCAAAAGGGGTCAGGAAGAGTCGGGCATGACTGAAAACAACTGAACAGCAACAAAAGTAACAATGTTCCAGACATAATACTAGGCACTCATGATGCAAAGTTAGAAACAAATCAGCCCCTAACTTTAAGGAACTTCTGTTCTACCGGGTGAAAACAACATGCACATAGATAAATTAAAATTAAAATTAAATAATGTATCTATGATACAGTAAATTAATTTAAAACTATCTAAGCAGAATAAATACAAAATAATTTCGGTAGAGGAGGAAGGAGCACGGACAACTGGTGGAATCAGGAAAGATCTCTTGAGGGAGGTGGGACTTGAGCTAAGCCTTGAAATGTGCCATTCATTAAAGGACCTCATTCATCCCTGAATTCAGGAAATTGCTCTTAATGACTGAACATCAGTGCAGAGGATCTGAATTAGGAACAAGCTACGTGAGAAGGAAGGGTGGTGGGAAGAGAGCTGGACTTGGAGTCCAATGACCTGAGCTCACATTCCAGTTCTGTGTGACCTTGGGTAAGTCACCTTTCTAGGCCACAGGTGTCTGATTTGTATAACAATAGTGCTGGATAAATGTTCTCTAAAGTCTTTTCCAGTTCCCACTCCTGGGATTTAACTCATCTTAATTCTAACACATACACTTCTAGAATTCTCAGATGTTTGTTTTCTTTGAGTGTGAAGGGCATTTCCTAAAATGATATAAAGAGGCTCTAGGGCAAGGGTGGGGAGCTTTTGACCTTGAGGCCATGTGTGGCCTTCTAGGTCCTTGAGTGCAGCCTTTTGACTGACTCCAAGTTTTACAGAACAAATCCTTTTATTAAGGGGATTTGTTCTGTGAAGTTTGGATTCAATCAAAGGGCCGAACTCAAGGACTTAGAAGGCCACACATGGACTTGAAGCCACTGGTTCCCCACCCCTAGCTAGGGCATCAGTAAGTATACAACACCTCCGCTTCAGTAGTACCAAGGACAAGTTTTGAACGATGGATATTTGCTATATGGAGACTTTGTGAGAGTCCAGAATTTATCTCTGAGTTAGACAGAACCACAGAAAGATCTGATTCCATTGAGAAAAAAACAAAAAGAAGGAAGAAAAAGGAAGGGAAGAGAAGGGGGGAAGAGGAGGGAAGGAGAGAGAAGGAGAGAGAAGGGGAGGGGAGGTGAAGGGAAGGAAAGGAAAGGAAGGGGGGAGAAGGCGAGGGGAGGGGAGAGAAGGGAAGGGGAGGGAAGAGGAGGGAAGAAAAGAGAGAGAGAAATAAGAGGGAAGAAAGGAAGGAAGGAAGGAAAGAAGGAAGGAAGGAAGAAAGGAAGGAAGGAAGGAAGAAAGGAAGGGAGGAAGAGAGGGAGGGAGGAAGGAAGAAAGGAAAGAAGGAAGGAAAGAAGGAAGGAAGAGAGAGAGGGAGAGAGGGAGGATTTGCCAAGCATATTCTCCAAGAAGCCAGCTCATGCCAAGGCAACACTGAGAAAGGAAGTTCCATTTCCCAAGCAGTAGAAAGGCCACTGGATACAAAGTCGAGAGGACCCGGGTTGAAATTCTGACTTTGGTATTAACTAATGATGCATCCTTGGACAAATTTTTGTTCTTAATATCCTAAGTCACTTGCCTCCCTGGTCAGTCAGTCAATGAGCATTTGTTAACTGCCTACTATGTGGCAAGCACTGTACTAAGCCCTGGGGATACAAAGAAAATGAAAAGGCAGTCCCTGTTCTCAAGCTCGCAGTCTAATGGGTAAAACAATTTGCCTATAACTATGTAAAAATAAGAAATATGTAGGATGAGCTGGAGATAATTAACAGAGAGAAGGCATTAAGGGGGATCAGGAAAGGCTTCTTGAAGAAGGTGGGATTTTAGCTGGCACTTGAAGCAAGTCAGGGAAGCCAGGAGGCAGAGATGAGGGGGGAAATCATTCCAGACTTGGGGAATAGCCCATGAAAATGCATGCAGTCTACTTATGGAGTATGTGGGGATGAGTAAGGTGTAAGGAGATTGGAAAGGTAAGAGGGGTAAGGTCATGAAAGGTTTTAATATCAGAGGATTTGGTATTTGATCCTCATCTATAAAATGAGAAGATTGGACTAGATCAGAGGTTTTTAACTTTTTGTGTCCTAGACCACTTTGGCAACCTGCTGAAAATTATAGACCTCGACTCAGAATAAAGTTTGTTGCCTGGATTTATAATTGAAGGAAATACTAAAGGTCTATTAGAGGTAAATGAAAATTAATTTTTTCCCATCCAAGTTCATAGATCCCCTAAAATCAAGCCAAAAACCCCAAGTTGAGCTCTAAGGTCTCTTCTATTACCAAATCTTATGATCCTCTCCTTCTGTACTTGACTTCACCTGACTTTGGTTTATCCCTTCAATCCCAGGATGCCAGAAGTGGTTTTCACCATCCTGGCTCCCAGTGGCCCAGTGGATAGTGTCAGACCTAGAATCAGGAAGACTCATCCTCCTGAGGTCAAATCTGGCCTCAGATGCTTTCTAGCTGTGTGACCCTAAACAAGTCACTTAACCCTGTGTGCCTCAGTTTCCTCATCTGTAAAATGAGCTGGAGAAGGAAATGGCAAACCACTCCAGTATCTTTGCCAAGAAAACCCAAAATAGGGCCACAAAGAGTCAGACAATTGAATGACTGCCTCCTAGTATAAAGTGGAAAGACCTAGATTCAAATCCTACCTCTAATCTTACACTTATGTGATCTTGGGTAAATCACTTTACCTCCTGGGTCAAGTTTAACTTTCCTCATTTGTAAAGTGAGAGGATTGGAGTAGACAGCCTCTGACATCCATGCCCCGCTTTGGATATATGATCCCCTGAGTCACATGCTTCAAACACCCATTAATATGGGTTTATTAAGTTATAAGTTAATTGACCTCTCTTCAGAATCAATTTGGGTAAAATGAGGATAATATAATACTGATATTACCTACCTTGTAGGGTTGTTCAGAAGGAAGTATCTCACAAAACTTTAAAGTATTATATAAATGTGTTTTGTTTTTTTCTTTTCCTTTTTTTTTTTTTTGCCCTAGGAAGGCTGCACTGGAGCCAGGAACATCTCATTGCCTAAGAAATCTATACGGTGTCAAAATTTCCAGGTGCTACCAGTTCACAGCAGGGAAGGCTAGCCTTGTCCTCCAGCCACTTTTCTGCAGCCTTCCCCTGAATAGCAGGGAACATGGGCCTATCGAGGTCTAACCTACATCAGCCTCTGTTTTTTTTAAAGAGAACGATGGCTTCTCTCCACCATTCTGCCATCACCAATTCTTTCTTCACTGCTTTTAAATACAAGTTGTATCCTCTTTCATTGGTACTCTTGTAGGAAAAGCTGATTAAATTGGACAGGGAGGGTGCTGAGAAGAAGCTGGGCTGAAACGTGCCCTGGAGCACGGCCTCCTGAGCTGCCATGAGGTTACTGGCTGCTGCCCCTTGTTTCTCAGGAAGGCACCTCTGGGTTGGATAAAATTATGTTCACCCCAAGCCCTATTTCTTCCCTGCTATTGGGGAATCGCAGAATCTCTGAGCTAGAAGAGACCCTGATCTAACCCCCTCATTTAACAAATGAGGAAACAAGGGCCCCAAAAGGGAAATGATTTGCCCAAGGTCACAGAGCAAGTTAACGGCAGAGCTTGTGACTAGCAGGCTGGCTTTCTCACTTCAGGACTGGTACTTGACAGTTCTGCACAGGTGCAGGAGTGGGGAAACTGTGGCCTTGAGGCCACATGTGGCTCTCTAGGTCCTCAAGTGCAGTCCTTTGATTGTGAAGTTTGGATTCTGGGAAAGGGGTTGAGTGCCTAGAGGGCCACATATGGCCTCAAGGCCACAGGTTCCCTACCCCTGTCCTAGAGGAATAAATTTTTGAGATTCAGGCTCTCAGGGCTAGAAGGTAACTTAGAGTTCATTTAGTTTAACACTTTCATTGCTAATATAAGAAGTAGGAAACATTTGAAGTCTTACAAGTAATTGAGGTCTTTCATGATTTTTCCACTAACTCTTCCAACTCTATGTATCACATTAAGATGCTTCTCATTCCAATGAGTAAACAAAAGGTCCGAGGAGGGAAGCAACATGTCCAATGTCACATGGATAGCTGGTGTCATAACTGAGACTGGATTCCAACTCAAAGTCTTTGTAAAACATCAGTCAGTCTGTCCTTAAAAAAGTGAGAACCCCAGCCCTTAAAGTGTGTCTAAGCCCCAAGCCATTATTTACTACCGTCATCCATTGGCAAAATAATCCAAATGCCTGAGAGCTGTTACCGGGTTGCCAGCCCCCTTCTAGAGACAGTGTGGTGCAGTGGGTGGAGCCCAGCCTCTGAAGTCAGGAAAACCTGGGTTCAATTGCTGCTTCTGATGCTCACCAGACATATAACCCTGAGAAAGCCGCTTGGTCTCTCTGGGCTTCTGTCTCTTCTTTTTCAAATGAGAAAATTCTTTATAGCTCTAAATCTATGATGCTATGCACTAAATGTCACCAAATATTTCCCGTCATTGATTCACAAGTAATCTCCACGGCCCTTGAATATTTTACTCTCAGAGCTGAGAACTTTCGTTGTCACAGGGAGAGAAGCCTGGGGGTGTTGGGCTCTGAGGAAGCTGTTAGAGAAATTTTGCTAGAAAAAAAGCCAGGGCAGAAAGCAGCCCCAGGCAGGGCCTGGAGAAAGGGGAATGAAGGGAAAGTGTTCTGTCTGACTCCTTCCTTCCTCTAAAGCTTGGGGATAGTGGATACAATGCTGGACCGGACTGGGACTCAGGAAGACTTGAGTTCAAATCTCATCTCAGACACTTACTAGCCCTGTGACCACAGGCAAGACACTTAACCTCCTTCAGCCTCTGTTTCCTCTTCTGTTAGATGAGAATAATGATAGCACATATGTCCAAGGACTGTTTTAAGGATAAAATGAGATATTTTTAAAGTACTTAGAAAACTTTAGAGCCATATATGATGCTATTATAATTATTAATTATTATCATTGTTATTATAATGCTGACTGCCCAGACAGACAGAGCTGAGTGTGCGCTATGGAGCAGCCGACAGATCCTGCCGCTGCCCCTGCGAAGCCACTCTCCCTCCTCTCCTCTCCCTTCCCTGACCAACCCCAACGTCTCCTGCCTGCTCTGTTGCTCCAAGGCTCAAGAGAAGCAAGCCTAAAGACTGAGGTTTGGTTGTAAACTTAATAACTCCAAGATGTGGACACTCCATCCACTAGGTCAGATCTCAGCCAGTTGTGCCTTCTTAGCCGGTGGGATTCTTGCCCGTGTCTCTCCATAAATCTTCCATATAGGATCTATCCAAAGCACTGGAAAAACAGCAAGTATTTATTAAGCACCTAAAAGGTGCTTGGGATATAAATACAAGAGAGAGAGAATCCCTACTCTCAAGATAACATTTGTAAGATATTTATTAAATCTTAAAGCACTATATAAATTGCATTCTAAGAGTGGAATACAAGATGTCCCTAGATAAGTAAATCCAAGAGTTTTTTTAAAAATACACAGTGATGGGAGTGGGGGGCACTAAAAACTGAGGAAATCAGCCTTAGGGATAGTATTTCATAGAACTTGAGTGGAAGGGAGTCTAGAAGCATAGAGACTAGTTAAGAGGCTCTTATAATAATCTAGATGAGAGGTGATAGGATATGAACCAAGGCAGCAACTTTGTGAGTGGAGAGGAGCAGGTGGGGGCTCTGAAGGAAAGGGTTCGTGGCCGTATCGATGAATGAAGACCAAATGTATGAAGTACATGTGTGTGTGTGTGTGTGTGTGTGTGTGTGTGTGTGTTTTGTTGTTGTGGGTCTTTGTTTTCGAAGAGGGTCGATGACATTATGGGGCGATGTCTTGACTTTTTTATGGATCAGATTTAAGTGAGGCAGAGTTGTGCGAAGTCAGTCTGACTCTCTCTTCCAGAGACATCAAAGTCCAGCGGCAGGACAAAAGTCAAGACGACTGGTCATGGCCCAGGATGCAGCGGATGGGCTTGATGTCTTCAACATCTGACCAAGCTCTCATCACTTCACAGAGCCAGCTTCGGCCGCCTCCATGGCCTTTGGAACAAATTGTGTTCGTCCACCCATTCTGCCAAAGGAGGTCTTCACATGCTTGGGGCAGACATTCCCTACCTCACCAATGAGTTTGAGGCCTGTCAGTTACCCTCAATCTGGTTTGGCCTGCGTGCTGAGATGGTTTTACCAGGGTATGGCCGCTGTACATGCTGCAACTTCTTGGAGCCACAGGTGAGAGTTGGGTGGCAGGTGGACACCTAAAGTGGATGAGCGGACCTGAGAAGGGCTCAGCAAGCCCACACAGCACAGGTGCTGGTCCTCTTGAAACCTACATACACATATATATCTATGCTTGTGTGTATATGTATATGTGTGTATGTATATTATTTATACATATATATATACCATGTGTATGTGTGTGATATATACATGTACACACACACCTTTAGTATGTGGTTCTTGGTTTTCATATACATCTACACACACATATATACATATGCACACACAGTATGTATATATACATATATTCTGAATTCATCCTGTAAAAATTTATATATACTTATATGTGTACATATGTATGTATATGTGTGCTTTATTTATACGTGTGTGTATATTATATTTATATATATACATACACCAAGAACCACATACAAAAGGCACACCCCCCTACTTCTTGATGCTAAGCTTTGATAAGAAGGATAGAGAAAATGAACATGGAAGAAAAAGACAAAGATGGAGGAGGGGAAAGGTGGGAACAAGGAGAGGCTTGGAGTGGAAGAGCCAGAAAGTCGCTTTCCCTCTATGACATTCTCTGTTCTACGCCCCCTTCCTGCTCCGATATTTTTTGTTCTAAAATGTCTTCTGGCTGTGACAGTTCAGTGTTTTAGGCTCTGAGGTCAGTGGTGCGGCAAAAAGAACACCAACTCTGAAATCAATGGTCCTCGTTTCAAATCCCACCTCTGATGATTATGGCCTGTGCAACCTTGGGTTGCTTAATCCTCCTGGACCTCGGTTTCTTCATCTGTAAAAATGAATGGATTTTACTGTGAGGTCCTTTCTAGCTCCATATGTATGATCCCATGAAAGTCTTTTCTGGCTCTGGCCTTTTTCTTTGCTCTGACATGGTCCCTTCCATGTCAGAGGTGTCTCTCAATTCTGATACTCTGATTTTTAAGAAGTCCAGTTTCTCAGCATTGGCACTTCACGTGGGATCTCCCCAAAGGCAGCTGGAGTGTGTAATCTCATCCTGATCCCAAGGGCTGATGAGCCAGGCCGTGTATAATGAGGAACAATTCGGGGGAGGGGGAGAAGAGCTCGGGTCCGGGGTGATTTTTGTTTTCATCCTCCTGCTACAACTGTAGATCGCTCTCTAATTCCAGGAAACGGTTTCTCCTTCTGACTGAGTTTACATTTGCTGCAATAATGTCTCTCAGCAGTGAGGGGAAGGAGGGAGGGAAGAAGAGAAGGAGGAAGGGAGACAGACATCCGGGTCACTTTGTGAGATCCGTGTCCTCCTAACCACAGAATGGAAGACAAGGTGAATGCCTAGTGTGAATGGGCCTTGTGAGATCTGGCGAGACATATTTTCAAGGGAAGTTCAAACTTTTCCAGATCTGTCCTTTCCTCCTGAGACATCCTTGGATTTTTTCTTTTCTTTCCCTTTTCTTTTTTAGAAAAAGGGCACATGGGAAAGATGAAATTGAGGGCTAGGAGTTGCTCCTGCCATCACCGAGGTCCCCATAAATATTCCCCGTGGACCTCATTACACATTTGAGCAAACATTACCTTCACTCACAGCTAAATTTCCTGTTTGCTTGGCTGATCAATTCCTCATCAAATTTTAATGTGGGGTTCAAGCCGTCTGTGGTGTTTTAATTAGGCCTAAGATTGCAGAGTGTCAGAGGCAGAACTCGGCCTCATCCGATTCCCCTCCGCCTATATATTACCATGAGAGGGGGAGAGGGGGCTGGTGTGGGTGGGGAGGGAGGAAGGGAGGAAATGAGCAGGCTAAGGACTAATTAGCTCTTGTTACTAGGTTAAGTGTGCTCTCTAGTGGTGGCTTCACAAACAGAAGTCAAGTAGCAAACAGCTTATAACGAGCAGGCCCAGTCAGTCACGCACAGCCAGGGAGGCTGAGATCCTGTCCCTGGAGCCCCACTTGGATGGGCCCAGAAAAGGGAAACTTTCCTTAGAAATCATAATCCTATTATCTAGTCCAAGCCCATAGGGATTGGATTTGGAGATGGAAAACCCGTGTTCAAATCTCCCTTCTAATGCTTAGTGCCAGTGTGACCCTGGGCAACATCTCCATCTCCAGGCCTCAGTTACACACCTGGACTAGATGACTTTGGAGGCAAAATCCAACTTTGGAACTAGGAGCCTATGACTCATCCTTCCTTTTATAGATAAGGAAGCTGGCATTTAGAGACAGAAAAAGACTTGTCCAAAGACAACCAGATATGAAGGAGCAGAGCCTAGATTCAAATCCAGGTCCTCTAACTCCGAATCGAGTGTTTTTCCCACTTCCTCATGTTCATAGGATTTCGTTTAACACCACTGTCCCAATTACAGGAATAAGAAAACTGAAGCCGACCTAGGAAAAGCAATTTGCCCATAGTGACACTGGTAATAATGCTACCTCCTGGGATATGGAAGCATGGCGTCTGACTCCAAATCTAGCACGCTTTCCACTACACAGTTCTGTAACACTAGCATCTTTATTCTCTCATCTTTTCTATCTTTCTTCTTTTAGTGGCCTTCTTCAGCATGAGGCAGAGGAGTTGACAACTAACATTCCAGATACCAGCAGGCACCTGTGAACCTCACCCTTGCCCCGTGGTTGGGCTGGAGGGAAATAGCATTCGAGAGAAGTCCTGGAACCAATATGTAGGATGACAAACAACCAAAGCCTTATCAGTCAATCGACAAGCATTTATTAAACCCCTACTATGGGCCAGGCAATGTGCTAGATACTGATGACACAAAGACAAAAATGAATTGGTTCCTGCCTGCAAGGAGTTTCTATCCTACCCAGGTTTATTGACGGTTTTGAGTTCTGGGCTTCCAGCATCACAGGGAAGGGCAGTAATGGGCAGCAGCTACTAATTGAGTCCTGGCAGCTTATGGTCAACCCTCCTCATCTGACATTTTTTGACTGAAATAGGAAAAGGGAGAGGTTTCTGCCTCTGAGAGAAAGAAGTCATAGTTTCGTTTCAGCCCTGACACGGGAATAAGTATTAAGCTGCCCGCCAAGAAACTGTTTTACTTGAAAACCTGTCTTTCCTTTTAAAACATGTAAGTCCTGACTGTGAGGCACATCTGCTCTAGTCCAAATGTAGACCCCAGGTCCACACTCTCACAGAGGAACCAAATAAATGAAAAACAGACTTACATTCAGAAAGCTCCCTGATAGCATTGACCCCTGCGCCAAATTTAGAAACTCCGGATTTCTGCTGAGTATATGAAAGGCTGGGGATTAGGAAGGCTCTAAGTAGTGAGGCACCAGATGAAATGAGCAGAGATGAAGAAACAGCCTTGTGTGGCTTCCAGAGCTATTGTATGGTTCTGAGGGTGTGAAAACATGATCATCATCGTTATCATTAGAGCTGATGGAAATAAACACTTTGAATGCAACCCACAGTGACCAAAACAACAACTGTGAGTAAGTGGGAACTGATATGTCACACCTGGACTGTACCTTTTGGAGGCAGTTCTGTACTGGAAGGCAGCAGTGAAAACTGGCCCAGGACCAAAAGCATTGGTCTTACAAAACAGTTCATTCATCCTATGGTAAGAAGGCTCCAATAGGTTCAGTCTAAGATCAGTTTGTGAATCAACTTATTTGTTGAGTGGCAGGATCTGAGTTCAAGTGTGACTCTGCTATAACTAGCTGTGTGACCCTGGATAAGTCACTGGACTGTTTCCCATCTTTACAAGAGAGATAATAAAAATATTTAACGTACCTATCTCACCCAGCTATCGTATGCACAGTACTTCATAAACCTTAAAACACTACAGAGATGGTAGTTCTTATTAAGTGGGTAACTACGTATTCCCAGACCTCTACAACAGATTCCCTCTGTCCTGACCTTTCACCCCACTCAAGTCACCTACTTGGCCACTGTCACTGCTGTTCTAGCCCAACAGCCTCCTGTCCACCTCCTACATCCCAAGCCCACTCGTGCCTCAGCACAATAGCTCATGCCTGCTCCTCATGCCTGAAATACCCTTGCCCCAATTCTCCATCTATTCAAATCCCACCTACCTCTTCCAGAAAACCTTCAGTAACCTATGAGGCAGTATAGTAAACAAAAAAGTACAGAGAGCACGGTTGTAATCCTTTCTGAGCTACTGGTGTGACCTTGAGCAAGGCACTTGGCCTTATAAGCCTCATTTCCTCTCCTGTAAAATAGGATGAGGGGAGATCCCTCTAAAGTCCCCTCCAGCTCCAAAGTCTATGAACCTATGACTTTATGTGCAGTCTCTAAGCCATGACCCCAACTTCAATGCCATCCTGCCCCTAGGAAGGGATGGAATCCCCAAGGATCTGAACTAAAGTCAATCTGAACTCATCAGGTAAAAAAAAAACTTTTTTTGCTTCTCCCCTCTCCCTTCTAGGCTGGCCCAGAAGCTGTACAGATCATGTCTCCTAACAGGCCTGATTTCCCATAGTCCTCCTCCCCCGCACCAAGCCCACCCCAAAGTCGGTACGAGGACAAACAAAATCAAATCAGAAATGAAAAGCATCCTGCTCTGATCCAGAAAGGAGGAAGAGTTGGGGTACAAATCAAAAGGGAACATTTACCTATAAGATTTGAGAAGTTTCCTATTTCTTTTATCAGTAATGGTCCATGAACGAGGATCACATAGGAATACTTATGACAATCAACAAAAAAAATCACGTTACGGGGTGTCCCAAAAATCTGAGCATAGCTTTAACTTTCGATAGCCTAAAACTATTAGCTTTTTTAAGCTTTAATAGCTTAAAAATGATTAGCCCTGGCAACTTTCTGCTAATCCTTTCCCGCCCCCAGCAAATATTTTCCATTAGAAATAGGGAAAGGGAGAAGTTTCTGCCTCTGGGAGAAAGTCATAGCCTTTAACCTATTAGCCCTAGCTTTAATAGCTCAAAACAATGCTGAGGCTTTGGGAAATCCTGTAATAGCTCGTATTTAAATGGTACTTTGAGGTTTGCAAAGCATTTTCCATATATCATCTCATTTGATCATCACAACAACCCTGTAAGGTACATTCTATAGGTTCTCTTATGTTCATTTTCCAGATGAAGAAAATGAGGTTCAGGGGGGTGATGTGTCTTGGCCAGTATCACACAGCTAGAAAAGATGCTCTGAGGCAGAACTCAAACCCAAGTCTTCTTGATTCCCAGGTCTAATATAAGATTCTCACACCAACAGTTATTGTCTTCAACATTTCAAATCACAAAGCTGCCCTGAGAGTTTATTTTGATTTCAGTTGGTTGAGAAGAACATAACAAGCCTCTCTTTCCCTTTTCCATCACCACTATATTTCCTTTTCTTCAAATACAGAGGGAGTCCTTCCGAATGCTGCTCTCAAGGGATGGGACTAACCTCCATTTCATAGTCTAATCAGGTCATGCCAATGCTTTTCCTGTATGCGGCTATGTGTCCATAATAATAAGCAGCATTAGAACAAAGGGCGATCCCTGACCGCAATCCACTCTCAGTTCAAGGCAACCAAGATTTATCAAGCACCTGCTGTGTACCGGGCTCTGAGCTAGAGGCTTGGGCTGCCAAGATAAAAGGAGACATAGGGCCTGCCTCGAGGATTGTACAATCAAATCATCTCAATTATCCATTAGTATGGCTCTTCCAAGCAGGGAAGCAATGAGCTGAGCCCAGAACTAAAAGGACAGGAGGAGCGGAAGATTCAGTTGCACCACATTTGGAAAATTACATAGTGTTTCCCAATGATCTCAAATGACTTCCCACAAAAGTCTGCCGTTCGAGCACCAATGTTTTCTGCCAGTGAAAGAGGTAATATACTACAGTGGAGAGAATGCTGGAGCTGAAGACCCAAAGACCTGGGTTTAAATCCAGCCTTTGACACTGGATAGCCATGAATAAGTCACTTAAACTCTAAGAACCTTGGGTAACTAAGTCTTGTCTGTAAAGTTATAGATGGGTTGCCATATTGGCACAGTAGAAACAGCCCTGAATTTAGAGTCAGATGAAAATAGGTTCAAATCCCAACTCTTTCACCTTCTACCCATGCGACTAGTCACTAAATCTCTCTGGGACTCACATTCTTCATCTGTACAATAGGGTGGGGGGAAAGGAAGTGGACTAGATGGCTTCTAAGATTTACTCCATCTATGATCCTATGCAAAATCACAGATCTTTGACATTGACACTTTCTTTTGTTTTAACTCTATTTTAACTGTTTTATTATTTTTATTAATTTTTATTATTTTTTCCAATTTTCACTCATTTTTTCCTCCTTCCCACCTCTCCCTACCCTCCCTCCTCTCCTACTACCCCCCCGCCAAAAAAAGGAAGAAAATATTTTCCCAGTGATGCTATCTAGCTAGGAATCATTGACCCTTGAGATCCCAGAAGAATCAACTATGTCTCAAAGGGTGATAGAAAGGCAAATGGTGGGAGTAAAAAGTCTTCAGCATTTTACCAACAGTAACCTACTTGTGAGACATAGAGTAAGAGACATTGTGACTAGTCATGAAAGAAAAGTGGAAGACAATAGATGGAAAGCTTGAACGCTACACTGGTGCCTACGAAATGTTGAAAGAACCAGAGAAAGGCCTCCAGTTTATTAGGCAAATCCTCTAGAGGGGGGATTGATAGAAATACATGGGCAAGAATCACTCAAGAAAATGGATGGAGAGAAGGTGATCCCTATCAATGAAGGGAATACCCACATCAATTAAAACACAAATCCATAAAAAAGTATTGAAATATAGAAATTCCAAAGATAATTCAAAAAGCACCCATATCTGGTTTGGGATTATAGGATTTAGAGCTAGAAGGGTCATTATAGATCATATATGCAAAGCCTCTTACATTACAGATACAAAAATTGAGGACCAAAGAGGAGAGATGACTTCATAATGTCATAGATTTAAAGCTGGAAGGAGGTCTTAGAAGATATTTAATCCAACCTCCTCCCTTTACTTGGGAGGAAACTATGGCCCAGAGATGTTTCATGACTTATCCAAGGTAACATAGGAGGTGACAGAGCCAGCATTTAAAACAGAGGCAGGTCTTTTGACTCCAAATCCAAATCTCTTTTACACCAGACTGGGGGGGGGATATTTAAGGGGCAAGAAGGAATATATCTATTGATGTCTTTCTTTGGCTAATGTTGAAATCCTTGGAGTATGCATTACATGGCAGAGGACCGTGGCAAGTCAGCCTAGGGAAGGAAGCCTTCCTGGGTTCCAAAATTAAGCAAGTATGGTTTACGAAGAAGGCACTATGGAGCTTGTGAACTGAGCATCTTCTCCCTGTGTCCACTCCTAACTTGGGCCAAACCAACTGCCCTGTGGCATCCCACCCAGTCAAAGCTCCCTTTTAGACAAAGACTTGGAAATCTGCAGGAAACAGTCCACTCCTTGAAAGAACCAATATTTCATATTTAATCAGCCACTGACCTCTCCTCCCTTCAACTTGGGTGTCATTTAGACCAAAGGATCCTCTCTGCCCAAGGGGCACCCTTGTGAAGAGACCTCAGCTGGATCAATGTGACCAATCCCACAAGCAACTGTGCCAACTTCAAAGGGTTAAGGCAGCGATCACACTTATCGACTGGCGTTTCTTGGTGGGATCAGTGAAGCATGACTGATTCGAGCCCATTTCTAAAGAGCCCAGCTTTGTGGGGCTGAAATAAATAGGGGCCTGTCAATAACTCAGATCCAGGCGTATTGACATAGTCTGCAGCCTCGATAGGCAATTAACACTTTACAGTGGATATTACCCATTGGCCTCCCTGGATTTTACTACGCGTTCTCTGCCATCGGCTCCAATATTGAAGCTTCTAAATAAAAACATAAAAATGAGCTTGAGCAGGCCCAGGCCTTGCCTGACTGATTCAAAATGCCCATATGAGACAGAGAGCTCATATTTCCTCTTCTGTACTCTTGTTCTGCCTTCTGTGGATATACCTACACATGCACACACAAGCGTACATACACAGGCAGGTATGCAGACCGCCTCTCTATGGCTTTCTCCATACCCTTGGGTAGAGATAGGAAATATCATCTGAAGAGGAGACATTTAAGGCCCAAACAACCTTGATTCCAGCTTCTTCAAACAGAATGACTCCATCAGGAACAGAGGCTGGGTCCTGTAAGAGAGACAGCATGGAATAAACACTAACGTGGAGAACTAGTTCTAAGTCCCTGTTCTCCCACTCATAAACTTTGTAACTTTGTGCAAATCATATCACTTGTCCATGCCTCAGTTACTTCATTTGTAAGATTCTCTCTCTACTAATACTAGTAGTAGTAGTATGTGTACCCCATAATGCAGTAGTGAATAAGTCAGTTCAGCTAAAGAGGATGGCTTATGTAGGTGAACAGTGGAAGATAAGTTTGAAGAAACAGGAAGCAGTCTGATTGGAGAGGGCCTTGAATGTCAGACAAGAAATATGTAATTTTAGCCTAGGAGTCATGGGGAGCATCTGAGGTTTTGGAGATAGAAGTGAACACAACTAACATAATATTTTAGGAGAAATAATAAGGCAGCATGTGGAAGATTGGTTAGCAGCACAGAGAAAGGATGAAGAAACTGGGAATATTTATCTTAAAGAAAAAAAAAGACTGGGGTATGGGGAAGAGAGAAATGATAGCTAGTTAAAGATATCTGAAGGGCTTCCATACAGAAAAGGAATTAAACTTGTTTTGTTTAGCCACAGAAGGAATAAATTAATAGCAGTGGAAGTTGCAAAGAGGTAAATTGAGGCTTGATATTGGGGAAAATCTCCTAATAATTGGAGCTATCAAAGAGTAAAATGGGATGCTTCAGTAGGGAATTGGTCCACCCTAATTAAATGTTTTCAGACAAAAAAAAGTGTTCAGACAGAAGTAGGATGACACCTCATTGGATCTGCCACAGTGGATGGAGATGGCTGCTGAGGTCCCTTCTAGCTCTCAAATTTGGTGATTCTGTGACATCAGTGGAGAGACCATATCCACGCAAGAGGTGAAAAGAAATAGGGTGGTGGCTGCGGGAGTGGAGAGGACAGGGTATATGCGAGAGACATTAGGAAAGAATAATTCATAGACCTGGAGACACAATTGAGTGGATGGGGTGGAACTGGTAGAGAAAGGAATTAAAGAAGACTGAGGTTTTGAGCCTGAGTGACTGAGATAGCACCAATGGCAAAAACGGGGAAGTCTGGAGTAAAAACTGATGGTGGGTGATTGGTGGGGTGGAGTGGAAAGGTGGGAATAAAGAGCATGTTGGGTATAGCAAAGTGGACTTAGCAGGAATGTGGTTCCATGAGGAGAGGAGATGGCCCCAAAGGAGGACATGATGACTCCTCTGAGGATTGTCTAGGCTTAGTGAATAGACAAGTCATCCACACTAGGAGGATTATTTGCTGCTATGTTGATGGAATAAAAAAAATCTGTGATGGAAACTCTCAAGAACACTGTCAGCTTGAGTGACAGGAGAGGGTTAACCACTCAGTGTGAAGGAAAACAAAAGGTCCTGTGTCCTCTCTAGAGAGATAAATTGATAGAAGTTGATTTCACCTGAGTAAAAATACATCTTAATCACCTTTGTGAAGAAGTGGGTAAAAAAGACCAGCAGGCAACATTCTATAAATGAGAACTCCTTTTTCACAACTCCTAAGTGTGATTTCTTGAACAATAACAAATATGATGTCACGTTCAGGTTACCAAAAGCATCTCAGATCTGGGTTAGAGAGCACCACTTCAAAGAACAAGAAAATGTAAAAATATAAGAGGGATTCAAACAAGGCTGAAGGAAATTAGTTCCCTCACTCACTGGCTTGGAGTCAGGAAGACTCATCTTTTCGAGTTCAAATCCGACCTCAGACACTTACTGGCTGTGTGGCCCTGGGCAAGTCACTTACTCCTGTTTGCCTCAGTTTCCTCATCGGTAAAATGAGCTGGAGATGGAAATGACAAACCACTCCAGTATCTTTGTCAATAAAACCCCAAATGGGGTCACGAAGAGTCAGGCACAACTGAAACAACTCAGCAGTAGATGCGACAACAGCGACAACAACAACAGCAACAACAACACACCAAAGTGGAACAGGCTGCTTTGAGAGGTGATGGACTCGCCCTCCTTGGGAGGTTTTCAAGTAGAGGCTAGATGGCTGCTTAACAGATATGCGACAGTGAAGATACCTTGTGGGTAAGGCTTAGACTAGATGGCCATTGAAGTCCTTTCAATCCTCAAGTCTTAGTCTGATTCTCTGTAATTCCCCTCCCACCATTGAGCCTGGTTCTGCCTTCCAGGGCCAAGCAGAGCAAACCCAATCCTTCTTCCCACATGACCACTCTTCAGATATTCAAAGACAGTAATCCTGACAATGCCTTCCCAAGTCTTCTCTTCTCCAGGCAATCCAGCCCCAGTATTTTCTTTCTTTTTTTAAAGTATTTTTTAAATGTTTATTGATTTATTATTTATTTTTAACATTCTTTTCTTTTTAAATTTTGAGTCCCAGATTCTCTTTCTCCATCTTACCCCTTCCTCACCTACTGAGAAAGCAAACAATACAATATCAATTATACATGTGAAATCATGCAAAACATATTAGCTGTTTTGCAAAACAAACTTTAAAGAGTCAGAAAATTTACTTCGATTTATACTCAGAGTTCATCAGTTCTCTCTCTGGAGGTGGAAAGCATTTTTTCACCAAGAGTCCTTTGGAACTGTCTTGGATCATTGTATTGATCAGAATAGTTGATCATCCTTATAACATTGCTGTTACTGTGTACAATGATCACCGGTTCTTCTCACTTCACTTTGCATCAGTTCATATAGGTCTTACCATGTTTTGTTTTGTTTTTCTGAAAACATCCTGCTCATCATCGTCCACACCACAAAAGTGCTCCGTCACAATCATATGCCACAATGTGTCCAGCCATTCCTTATCAGTAGGCATCCTCTCAATTTCCAATTCTTTTCCACCACAAAATGGGCTGCTGTAAATATTTTTGTACACATAGGTCTTTTTCCTTTTCCTTTGATTTCTTTGGGATACAGACCTAGTAAGTGTTATTCCTGGATCAAAGGGCATGCACAGTTTTATAGCCCTTTGGGCATAATTCCAGATTATTCTCCAGAATGGTTGGACCAGTTCACTACTCCACCAACAATTCATTAATATACATGTTTTCCTTTATCCCTCCAGCATTTGTCATTTCTGATAGGTAGGAGTGAGGTGGTACCTCAGAGATGTTTTAATTTGCCCTTCTCTAATCAATGGTGATTTAGAGCATTTTTATAAGACTATAGTCTTATAAAAATATAGCTTTCTTCTTCTGAAAACTTCCTGTTCATATCTTTTGACCAGTTGAGGAATGACTCTTATTTTTATAATTTGAGTCAGTTCCCTATATATCTGAGAAATAAGGCTTTTATCGGAGAAACTTGCCGTGAAAATTTTTAATGTTACCTCGTTGTCTATTTTTACTTTTGCTTTGTCTAATATCATGATTGCTACTCCTGCCTCTTTTTTTTTAACTTCAGCTGAAGCATTATAGTTTTTCCTCCAGGCATTTATTTTAACTGTGTGTGTCTTTCTGTTTTAAGTGTGTCACTTATACAAAACATATTGTTGGATTCTGCTTTCTAATCCATTCTACTATCTGCTTCCATTTTATGGGTGAGCTCATCCCATTCACATTCATAGTTATGATTACTAATGTGTATATCCCTCCATCCTATTTTCTTGTTTATCTTTCTCTCTCTCTCTCTCTCTCTCTCTCTCTCTCTCTCTCTCTCTCTCTCTCTTTCTCTCTCTCTCTCTCTCTCTCTCTCTCTCTCTCTATCCTGAACCTCTTCAAAAGTCTGTTTTGTTCCTGACCACTATTTCCTTTAACCCACCCTCTTTTTTATTAGCCCCCCATATTTTTTATTCCCTTCCCTTCCTATTTCCCTATTGGGGATGATAGATTTTCATACACAACTGAGTGTTAATTCTCTCTTCATAATTTTCTTGCCTCATTTTCATTTCTTTTCTCAATTTTTCCTCTACCACTTATCTCTTTCTTTAACTCTTTCCAGGAATACTTGCTGGCCTGGCATTTTTCAACTTATTAATTAATTTTTCAATGAGCATTTTTCTTTGAAACTTTGCTTGTGGCCATATTCACATTGTCGTCTTCTATGTTTATGTCTTGGGTCTTCCTTGCCACTGTATTAGCTTTTTGTGGTCATGTTGTTTGCACATTTTTCCAGCCTATTTCTTCACTTTGAACTTTATGTTGAAGTTGGGCTCTGCTCACCTGGGGGTAAGGAGGCACTATGCCAAGCTTCTGGCTTTTTCGTGCTGCTGTTTTGGGAGTTGGTTCTGGGGGTCTGCAAGTTTTCAATGCTTTTAAGGTGGTGCGATCCTGGGAGAGGTTTGGTCACAGATCTCCTGGTCTGTGTTCTGGTCCTTACCCAGAAAGAGCCCTGCAGCCCCAAGTACTAGTGCTCTTTTTGGCCCTGGAGCCAGGTTCTCTAACAGCCGCAAGTGGTCCTCTTGGTCTTGGAACTGTGCCAGACCCCACTCCCTTGTGACCAATCCCAAGCATTCCTCTCCTCCCTATTACTGTGACCCAAAACTGCTTATGGGCAATAGAGTTTGCCAATCAGCACCAGCTGCCTCCAGTGACAGCAAATGGTCACCTGTAATCTTTTTCTGACCACTTGTCCCATTCCCTTACCATCTCTGGGCTGAGAGCTCCTGTAGCTGCCCTGCTCCTGCCGCTATCTCAACCGCCTCCAACGCCCACCCCTGGTGCCCCTTCTGTGTGTCGGGCCTGCACCCACCCCAGTGTTACACACTTCTCCTAGAGACCTCCAAAGTTATCTGGGGCTATCAAAATGTCTCCCTATGACCTTTTATTGGCTCTGCCGCTCCAAATTTGATTTGAAGAATTATTTTAAACTTTTTTGGAGAGGAATGTTGGGAGAGTCAGTTGGGTCCTGACCTGAACATCCCCAGTATTTTCAAACAATTCTTAAATAGCCTAGTTTCCACTGAGCTCCTGACCCCTCTGCTTACCTTTTTTCTGGACAAACTCCAACTTGTCAGTCTCCTTTCTAAATGACCTTTCAGAACCTAAATGCTTTTTTCCCCAATAACTTCCATCTTGTTGATTTGGACCCAGCACTCCGGATCTTTCTGGATCCCAGCTCTATCACATGTGATTCATGCCTCCCAGCTCTGCATCATCTGCAGGTTTGGTTACACATATGCTTTCATCCTGACCAACATGTCAAACAGAACAGAACCAAGAGCCCTTTAGCCCCCACTCGAGATGACCCTCCAGGGTGACTGATTCATCAGCCCCTTCTCTTTGGATATCACCAATCAGCCAGCAGGAGATCCACCAAGAACTTTCTCTTGGATGACCTACATCTCAGCTGCTCTGCGTAGGGATCCAAGTTGGACCAACATTTCTGTTTTCCACTGAGTAAACTAACTGCTCTGGTATCTCTCCCTTTTAATGATTCCAGCTAATTATCAAAGCTGCACTTCACAGGACTGATGTTGCAAACAAAGACAAATTATAAACTTCAACACCAGCAATTACAAATATTTCTGTGCAATGACACAGAACCTCAGTTTGGGTTAAAAACAAATCAAAATGAAGAAAAGGCGCACCCTATTTCCTGCACCTAGCCCCAATTATAACTGCACTTAGGTGAACATCAAGTAGGTTACAAGGTGTTAACAAACAATCTTAGAGCCCATTAGAATAAGCCTCTTCCTAATAATCACTGGTTCTCAGAGATTTGTTCTTTTCAGTAAGAAATAGAGCCTAGTGAGGGATTATAGAAGCATGGATTTAGTGCTGGAAAGGGCCTTAGATCTTAACAGGTCCAAACCCATCATTTTAAAGGTAAGGAAACTGAGGCCCATAGAAGCTGTGATTTCCTTGCTCAGGATCATACAGCTAAGAAGTTTCTAAAGTGGGGTGCATACCCAGATCCTCTCAATTGCAAGTCTAGCACTCCATTCACTACACCCTGACACCCCTAATGGCTTTCCTGGATGCCTCTTAAATGGATCCTGGACAAGGAACTGGCAGATCTTAGTGTCCCCATCAGAAACACTGTGGGTACTTATAATTCTCATCTACTCCCCTCAGCCCCACCTTTCCCCAAGGGCCGTATCTGATTTTTTTTTTTAAGAATTACAGTAATTTGGATGCTTCCTTAAACTCTGGTATTAGTGGGAGCAGACACCAGAATGTCATCTGTTTTAATTTTTCACTCACTGATGCGCTCCGTGGAGCAAGGAATAGGGTAGATGATACTTGCCTGGCACCATTTCATGGGCAGATTCAAACTGATCTCTTAGCAGGCCACAAAAATGGGGCTAAAACCAATAAGATGGAAGCTAACAGGGGTAAACCTCAGTTCAAAGAATTAGTTGTGCAAGCAAAGAATAGGGGAGACGTGGCTAGACATAATAGAGGACGGCAGTTAGTGGGCTACGAGCTAAATAGAGCTTAGTGTGGCAACCAGAAAAGATGCTGTAACCCTAGAATCTATTAACAGAAGTCTAGCGTCTAGAATGAAGGAGGTGATAGTTTCAATTTCGTCTGCTCTGGGCAGACTACATATAGAGTATTGTGTTCGGTTGTGAGTGCCACATTCTATAATATTAATAATAACTCACATTTATAGGCACTTTACAGTTTAGAAAACACTTTCCCCACAAAAATCCTGTGAGATAGGTAGTAAAGGCATTACCATCTCCATTTTACAGATAAGGAAACTTAAAGGACTTGCCCATGGCTACAAAGCTATAACCAGGTTGAAATGGCTGGGGCTTTGACTCAAACACACCCAGACTTAGAAGGCATCGAATTTAGAGGGCTGGTGCCAAAAGTCAATACCCCACCTCCATTAGCATGAGAAAAATGGCTGTGAGCCTATGCCTGGGAAGGTGATAGCAAGAAGGGTAGGATCCCCAATGCAACCTCTCCGCAAACATATTGCTATGACCCCTCTTCCGCACCCTGAACTGACATTATGCTAATACACCCAACTCTTCCAATTAATGCACTTTCCTCCACTGAGGGGTCAGCTTGGCTAGCTCCTTTTCCCTTAGGCCTTCCAAAATTTCAACATCATGGGCCCCTCCATCTGAGCAGCGAATTCAGGGATGAAGAATAGAGGGCAGATCCCAAAACTTTAAACCCCTGTGCTAGAGATATGTTAGGTACCTGGGAATGGAGGTAGATGGAAAACATGGGGTTGACCCAACCACCAAGTAGACTTGGGCCTGGCCATCACCCCAACCACCCTGGTTCCAATTCATCTTGGGATCACCAAGGCAGGGAGAGATGGAGAGTCAGGGCCAAAGGAGTCACAGCATCACCCCAATACCTCAATTCTTCAATGCAGAGTGAGATGGGGCATCCAAAGAGCATCAAGGGTGCTATTGCCATAAACTCTTCCCTACCCAAAAGACTGGGTTGCCTGAGCTTCAAATATGGACACTAAGGATCATTGAAGGTACATGCCTTCTTTCCCCAGGACTGCATATAGTCCAGCAATGATGCGATCACTTCTTACAACCACTTCATATACATTGTATGGGTGAAACCAAACAGGCCTGAATCTGTTGTCCGTGCCAATTATGCCTTACATTCCTGCCTCAGTGGAGAGTCCCAGGCTTTTGCTGCCTCCTCCCTGTGGCTGGGCCTCACCTACCGTTGGCTCAAAACAGAGAGGCAGAGACAGAGAAGTAGGTGCCCAGGTCTGCATTTCTGCATGTGAACAGAAATGGGAGGGACAGGGAGGTAGATAAGCACACAGCCCACACCCTGGGCCCACCACACATACCCAATTAACAGCTTTTTGTTTGTTGTTGTTCAGTCGTTTCAGTCCTGTATGACCCTTTGTAACCCCATTTAGGATGCTCTTGGCAAAGATACTGGAGTGGTTTGCCATTTCCTCCTCCAGTTGATCCATTTTGTCAGGCAATCAGAAGTTAAATGACTTTACCAGGATCACACATCTAGGAAGTGTGTGAGGTGGGATTTGAACTCGAGTCTTCTTGACTCCAGGCCCAGCACTCTATCCACTGAGCCACCAGCGCCTCTAATTAACAGCTACTTATTAGTTAAAATAAGAAACCACCAGGAGGTGAACTCCCTTGCCAAAACTTTCTTTCCCTCTCACCCCATGCAGAAAGCAGTCGATCTCCATCCTGCCTTGGGTATCTATGTATGGACCCACCTACCTAGACCACTGGCCCATCTTCACGAAGCCTCTACTGAGTCCTTCCCCCAATGTCCTCTCCCTCTCAAATTACCTTGTGATGTGAGCTTTGAGGGGAAGAGAAAGACTGGCTTTTGAAAGACTGGCTTATGCTAGTGACAGCGAAACATCTACAATAGAGTTTGTGGGGCACCTACTTGTCCATTACACAGAACCATGGCCACAAGGGACCTGGCACCCAAGCCAATGACAAAGGTCCTTCTGGACAGTCCTTAAAGTTGGTCTTCCCCTGCACTTCAAGTGTGAGACATAGTAAGAGGGGGTAAAAATCAAGTTTCCTATGGATCTGACCATCATTACTTCTATTTTGTGATTACAGATTTAAAGTTTTGAAAACAAACAACAGGGAAAAAGTGAAAGAAGGAACCATAAAGTGTGGCATAATAGTACAGTAGAAGAAACACTAGGACCTGGGTTCAAATTCCCAGTTCCACTACTTAAAGCTTATAGATCCTATAGGGGTGGGGAACATTAGGCCTCAAAGCCACATGTAGACCTCTAGATCCTCAAATCCCTTTGACTGAATCCCAAAGGGCCACACTTGAGGACCTACAGGGCTATGTGTGACCTCGAGGCTGAAGGTTCCCCACCTCTGCTAGGACCTTAGCCAAGTCACTTAACTTCTCTGAGATTTATCTGGAAAATGATAGAGTTGGGATCAATATCCTCTGAGGTCCTTTCCAGCTCTAAACCTGTGATCCATGTAAACCTGGTAACATCTCCCAGGGAGGCCTTCTTAAGCAGCCACCCACTGCATCTCCAGCCATACCATGAAGGTCATTCTCATCTCTCGCCTATAAAAAGGACAAGACCAAGTATATAAAACTTACATGTTCTCGTAGGTGTAATGGAGAAGAGTTGGTTTTGAACTCAAGCAACCTGGATTCGAATTCTGGATTAAACATTTACTGTGTGACCGTAAGCAACTCTCTTACTCTTTCTTTCCAAGTCTCATTTTTCCCATCTGCAAAATGAAGATACTAACGCTTACATGACCTGCCTTACCAAATGCTATTGGGAAGAAAATACTTTCTAAGTCTTAAAGTATGGTATTGATATCTAAGCCATGACCATGCTCTTACAACCAGGGGTGGGATCACTGACTGCCTGTCTGCTTAACCCCCAAGACACAAGGGCAAATGTGACAGAGACAGAGGCCAGTTGATTCCTCTATGCCTCCCTGATAGGGATCTCCTCAATTTTCCACATATGCCCAAGTGTCATTCAGTTGTACGTAAAGAACACAGTGGCTAGGTGACGCAGTTGATAGAGTGCTGGGCCTAGAGTCAGGAAAACCTGAGTATAAATCTGGCCTCAGACACTTACTAGCTGTGTGACCCTGGGCGAGTCACTTAACCCCGTTTGCCTCAGTTTCCTCATCTGTAAGATGAGCCGGAGAAGGAAATGGCCAACCAGTTCTAGCATCTTTGCCAGGAAATCCCCAAATGGGATCATGAAGAGTCAGACATGACTAAATGACTGAACGACAACAAAGAATGTTTAACAATCTACCAGTTATTTTTCTTTTGCTAATGCTTTATTTCAAATTTCCCAACATTATGACTTCATTTAGCATTAGAAGTAATACAGCTGCTCCTAATTAATTCAAATTAATTCATCTGGTATACAGAAGGCTCTCCCCCACCCCGCCCTCCCCACCCTCCCACCCCTCCACCCCTCCACCTCCCCCACACACACACACACACACCTCTATAACTCCTTAGCCTAGTTCTACAAAGCATTCACGGACTTAGTCTTAGAGTACCGTTTGACCAAGTTTCTCCTGAGCAGAACCCAACAACCTCCTTCCTTCTAGAATGTCAGCTGAATCATTTTCTTTTTTTATATTTTTTTTATTTTTTGGAGAAGAGCAGGCGGGGCAATTGGGGTTAAGTGACTTGCCCAAGGTCACAGTAAGTGCATCAAGTGACTGAGGCCAGATTTGAACTAAGGTCTTCCTGACTCCAGGGCCAGTGCTGTACTCATTGCGCCACCTAGCTTGCCCCAGCTGAATCATTTTCAAGAGATGCTTATGGAAGGAAAAAAGGAAACAAGCATTTAAGTACCTACTATGTGCCAGGCACTCTGCTCAAGCACATTACAAATATCATCTCATTTGATCCTCATGAAAACCTTGAGAGGTAGGTGCTATTATTATCCTCACTTTACAATTGAAGAAACTGAGGCAAACAGAGGTTACCTTGCCCAGAGTCACACAGTGAGTAAGGGACTGAGGCCACATTTGAACTCAGGTCTTCCTGACTCCAGGCTCAGAGACCTATCCCACTGCACCACCTAGCTGCATATGGAGTGTGTAATGTTGCATTTCCAGTCAGGCATGACTAATCCATTGATAGGTAGGTTATAATGAACTGCTTTTCTTAATTTTTGTTACAAGGGATTATTCTCTGGGGAGTGGAGGCAGGAATATGGAAAAACGATATACACTTCCAGAGAAAGAATTGATGGAGTCTGAGTGCAGATTGAAGTATATATTTTTTTCTTTTTCTTTTTCTTGCTCCCCACCCCCCACATGGCTAATGGGGACATATGTTTTGCATGACTTAATATGCATAATGCACATTGTATTTCTTGCCTTCTCAATGGGTGGGGGAAAGGGTGCAGGAAGGGAGGGATTTGGGAAATGAACATAAAAATAAAAAATTGTTTTAAGGAGAAATAAACTTGATACAAAGACAAACAAAGTGATAAATACGAGGTTTTTAAAAAGAACAAAAAGGCAGTTTTTTCCCCTTGCTCTGGGCAGGAGGAGGAGGGATGTTACACATGAAGCTATCATCAATTCACAAGTCAACCTTAATCAGGATTTGGCCAGCTAGGTGGTGAAGTGCATAGAGTGCCCCAAGCCTGGAGTCAGGCACTCACCCTCCTGACTTCAAATCTGGTCTTAGACTCTGACTAGGCTATATGACCCTGCACAAGTCACGTAACCCTGTATGCCTCAGTTTCCTCATCTGTAAAATGATCTAGGGAAGGAAATGGCAGTATCTTTGCCAAGAAAACCCCAAGACTAGGCAGACATGACTAAAATCGACTGAACGACAAAATCAGGCTCACCAAGGCAGATCCCAGCCCTACACAAGTTGGATAGAAGTGTCTGGGTAGGGGGCTTGGATGGCAAAAAGGAGGACCGAAGCGGTGATCGGAAACGAGTGGGCACCAAGAGCAGCACATACATTTCATCCCTTGTTTCCCGACTGCCTTGGTCTCTACCCAGATCCTGCCGCTTATCTGCGCTCTGCCCTGAACCTAGCGCCGGCCATCCTTGGCCACCTCCTCCTGGTAGCCTCCCACGACCCAACGCTGACACCAGTTCGGCCAGTTCCAAGGGGCACGTTAGAACCGCAATCGCACAACCGACTTGAAAGAGACATCAGCAAGAAAGTTCGGAGTCTTCCTGTATTTTTGAAATTGAAAAATAAAAATAAAAAAGGGGGGAAAGCTTTTCTTGTCAGTTTGGAGTAATTAGTTGTGGGAGATGATGACGGAGCAGCGAGAGTGCTCCAAGGGGAGGGAGCGACGTGGCAGCAGCCAAAACCCTGACAGACGAGATGCAGATTGCCGACGAGATAGCGCCTTTCACATTTCAGAAATCACACTGTCAACAATGTTTCCAGACTAGGGAAATTAGCTGAAGTCATCAGGAGCGGCTGGCAGCCAACAGCAGGCAGCCCATGGGGCGCCTTCCATTTGCTCTGTGTTCCTGGTGTAAGTGAAGTGCTGGTTCTGGGTGTGACTCACAGAAACAGTGAAGGAACCCATATTCCTCTCCTGAGGAGAAGGAGGAGGATCTCCTTTATACAATCAATGCTCTAAACACTTTCTTCACGGGAGCTTCGGAAGGGCAACCGAGGAAACTAAGTCAGGGGAGGCGAGGTGACTGACCCAAAATTGCATACCTGATTAAGTGTCCCAGACAGAATTCGAACCCAGAACCTTAGACTGCAAATTCAGAGCCATTTCTAATAACAGATTTGGGGAAATGAGAAGTTTTTTTTAGCAATCTCTTTTTGAATTAAGATTCACTCATTCTATGATCATGGAGTCATAGATTTGGAACTGAGAGTATCTCTAGTGCCTAGCAC
This sequence comes from Phalanger gymnotis, assembly GCA_028646595.1. Taxonomy (NCBI): domain Eukaryota; kingdom Metazoa; phylum Chordata; class Mammalia; order Diprotodontia; family Phalangeridae; genus Phalanger; species Phalanger gymnotis. Next base: position 77,241,057 of record CM053625.1, read on the forward strand.
ACAGTAAAAGTTTAATAAATACTCATCGATTGAATTCATCTACTCCAGCTGCCTCACTTTATAAATGACAAAACCGAAGACTAGAGAGGTTAGTGATTCATCCCAAGTCACAGGTGACAGACCTTCAACCAGGCTCTGGCTTAAGGTTATTGGTACCTCAGAGAGAGGGAATATTTCTGTCATGCATTTCTATTAGATATAGAATTGTTGTGTTTCCTAACAGAGTCCTAGGTCTATCAAGATTCAATATATAGAAATTCCTCCTTCACATGCTATCTTTCCCTGAGTCTCAGCCAACTGGAATTTCCTGCTTCCCTCATCACAATGTACACAGTGTAAGCCCTCATAGCACATCTCCTTATGGCTCGGAGGCTGCGATAGGAAATAGGATGTCTTAGCCAACCAGTAAATAGTGGTCCCTGGAGAGAATCTGGAGGTGCCTGAGAATAGGGCTTACAGAGAGCTTGCTTTCAGGAACCATGCCTGGGAGGTTTTCCCTTCTAAATTCAATGGCATAGCATTTCTTAAGATTAAGGCAAAAACCAAATATTTTAGTGGTAGACATACACATCCAATCTCTGACCGCAGACCAGAGAAAGAATGAATTCTTCATTTTCATTTGCCAGTCTACTCTGCCATTACCACCACCATATCTAATCAGTTACCAAATCTTGTTCATTCTATCTCCACAAGGGGTTTTTTATTTAATTTATTTTTTTTATTTCATTGTTTTTGCTGAGGCAGCAAGGCACCCTAAGGTAGGAATAGGAAGTGGCATATACCAAGCAAGTCCAACCATCACCCCCTCAAACATCATCACCTCCTCTCGGATCCCCATGGAGGTAGAGTAGGGCTCTAAACCCAAGAGCCTCAGGAATATCAACGCTCCTCAAATCTGGCCCCACACCCATCACTGAAGAGAGAAGGGGCCCACTTTCCTTGACACCATCAGCACCAGCTGCCATGGAGGATCACATAAGTCCAAGAACCTTGAGTACAGCAGCCACCCCAGACCAATGGTCTGGCTTCCAACCCAGCCCCCTCAGCCATCATCCTAAAAAACACCACCCCTGGAGACGCACCTTAGGAAGTGCTTCTACGGGTGCTGAGGCCACATTCTTAAGAATCCTAAGAGAAGGGTCCCATTACCAAAGTCCTCGGCACTGTCAAGTGGATCAGCACCCAGGGCGTATATGCTATTAACAGCGGAAATGGCATTCAAAGCTGATTGTGGTGCCTATAATCCCTGCTAGTAGGGAGGCTGAGGTTAAAGGATCGCTTGAGTTTGGGAGTGCTGAATTGCAGTCAGGCAAAAGCTGATCGGGTACCTGTACTGTCTAGAACCAATCTGGAGAGACCCTGGGGTGGAAAGGGACAGGGCAGGGAGGCACCAGGCTGCCTAAGGAGGGGCAAATTGACCCAGCTTGGAAACCAAAGGTCAAGGCTTCCATGTCTATCAGTACAGTGAAATCAGGTCTGTGAGTGGTACTTACAGCCTACACAAGATAAGAGCCAGTCTAAAGAGAAGGGAAGGGATGAAGAAGGAAGGGGGAGGGGAGAGGAGGACAGGGAAGAGGAGAGGAGAGGAGAGGAGAGGAGAGGAGAGGAGAGGAGAGGAGAGGAGAGGAGAGGAGAGGAGAGGAGAGGAGGGGAGGGGAGGGGAGGGGAGGGGAGAGGAGAAGAGGATGGGAGGGAAGGGAAAGGGAGGGGAAGGCAGAAGAAAGAACCATAAAGATGAAGCATTATTATCAGTTATTATCACTTTGTTTCTGTACCCTAAGGACCATGAGACCTTTCCTTCTGACTTGTAGCTAAAACCTCCCCTATTTGTCATCTCTCCCATTAGACTATGCAATTCCTTGAAAGCAAAGAGTGCCTTCCTTTTCTGTTTGTTTCCCTAGTGTTTCGACCACAGTAAGTGCTTAATAAATGCTTTTCCATTCAGTCAGTCATCGCTCTCCTTCTCTACATCCTGGGATATTTAAAAAAGCAAAAACAAAAAATGACAGCGACAACGACAAAGACTTCCACTGTTTGGCTTTTAAAAGCCCTTTGCAATCTGATTCTAATGAATCCATCTTCCCAGGCCGATCACACATGACTCTCCTGCTCCAATTCCACGTCCCAGCCAAAGGGGTCTACTTCCATGACGTTCCAGGCCCTGCCTCCACGACATGTTTTAGCATCCCTGGCTGCCTTCAAGGCTTGGCTCAAGTACCCCTTCCCCCAAAAGGATGCAATCATATTTATAAAGTGTTTAGCACAGTGCCTGATACATGGTAAGTGCTACATAAATACTACATATTACAACATTTGTATAGTACTTTAAGTTTGAAAAGCATTTATAAATATTCTCTCATTTGATCTTCACAGCGATCCTGGGAGGTAGGTGCTAGTATTATCCCCATTTGAGGTAGGTAGAGATTAAATGACTTGCCCAAGGTCACATAGCTAGTGTCTGAGGCTAGATTTGAACTCAGGTCTACTGGCTCCAGGTCCAAAGCTCTATTCACTGCACCACCCTAAGACTTGAATTCAAATCCAACTTCAGCCATTTACCAGCTACATAACTCTAAGCAAGTTGTTTAACCTCTGCCTCAGTTTCCTCAGCTGTAAAATGGGGTAATAACAGCCCTAACTCCCGGGCTTGTTGTGAGGAGCAAATGGGATATTTGTAAAGTACTGTGCAAACTTTAAAGTACTATTTAAAGGTTAGCTATTGTTACCTATATAGGATGTTAAGGTTCGCCAAGTTCTTAGACGTGTACATTTGACACATAAAAACCCTGCAAGTAATGTTCTATTGAAATGTAAGCCGTCGCTGCACTTTTAGCACAGTGCCTGGCACACAGCAAGTGCTGAATAAATGCTAGTTGATTAAACGCTGCAAGTATTGTTACTTCCATTTTTGTTCAGTTGTTTTATGTCGTGTCCAATTCTCCGTGACACCATTTGGGGTTTTCTTGTCGGACACTGGAGTGTTTTACCATTTCCTTATCCTGCTCATTTTACAGATAAGGAAACTGAGGCAAAGAGGGTTAAGTGACTTGTCCTTGGCCACATAGCTAGTAAGCATCTTAGGCTGGATTTGAACTCAGAAAGATGAGTCTTCCTGACTCCAGGCCCAGCGCTCCATCCACTGAGCCACCTAGCTGCCCCTTACTTGCATTTTACTAAAGAGGAAATGGTAAAGTTGAGGTCCAAGCAAAGCACTATGAGAAATCTGAGGAGAGATTATAAGCTCCTATATCTAGTCCTGCAAGGAACCTTAGAGGTTCTAATCCAAGCCCTTTTATTTATAGATGAATAAAGTGAGACCCAGAGAAGGAAGTGACTAGTCCAGAGTTATTCAGATAAGTGGCAGAGCCAGGATTTCAACTAGGTCCCTTTGACTCCAAATCTGGCATTTTTTCCTCTCTCTCTCTCTCTGTGTGTCTCTCTCTCTATCTCTTCTCTCTCACTCTCTGTGTCTCTCTGTCTCTCTCTCTCTCTTTCTCTCTCTATCTCTTCTCTCTGTCTGTCTGTCTCTTTCTGTCTGCCTGTCTCTCTCTGTGTCTCTCTGTCTCTCTCTCTCTTTCTCTCTCTATCTCTTCTCTCTGTCTGTCTGTCTCTCTCTGTCTGCCTGTCTCTCTCTGTGTCTGTCTGTCTCTCTCTATCTCTCTGTCTCTCTGTCTCTTTCTCTCTCTCTATCCCTTCTTTCTCTCTGTCTCTCTCTCTTCTCTCTCTCTCTGTCTCTTTCTCTGTCTCTTCTCTCTGTCTCTCTGTCTCTCTCTGTCTGTGTATGTATGTACATATATATATATATATATACATATTTGGAGGGAATATATATATACATATATATAGTAGAAGAGGAAGCGGTGGGACTGGAGTCGAACCTTAAACAACAGAAGGGCTTTAGCAGCAGAACGGAGGGGGATAATCCATTCTAGACATGGGAAACAGAAAGCAGTCCAGGTCTTACTGAGAAAGGCAGTCTGTCACCACCCCTCCTCATATCTAACCATCTCTCAGCTCTCCCCACTGGAGAGACAGCATGATGTAATGAACCTGGATTTGGAGTTGGGGGAGTTAGGCTGGAATCCCAGCTCTATTGTTTCTTAATCAGTTATGGGATGTTGGCGAAGTCATTTCCCTGCTCTAAGCCTCAGTTTCCTCTTCTGCAAAATAAAGCATTTGGACAGGATAACATCTAAGATCCCTTTCAAGCTCTAAAGCCCATGATGCTGCACCCCCACCTGCTCCCTGGAGGCTGCCTGCCCCTCACCCCAGGGGCTACAGTCAATTTTCCAGCTTAAAGCTTGGTTCCTCTGATTCCCTTCCCACAAGCAGGGAACCCTCCATTCCAACGCATTACCAGAGCCTCTGAAGACACAGATAACCAAGGCAGCAGTTTATCATTTATTTATAAATCTGTCCCTAATCTAATTTCTTACACATTATCTTGGGGCAAAAGAATTCAAAATAAAAATAGGTTCCTAATAAAGAATTGACACACAGAAGGATTTGATTAACATGCAAAATGTAGATTATAAATAGATTTATAAATAAATAATAATCCCCTGAAATGGCATTATTTGTCTTTCTATTTGCAACTGTTTTGAATGCTGAATTCTGATTAAATCAGGGGCTGGGGATTGTTAATAGGCAATCACAGCAGCAGCCACAATAAAATCCACTTACTTCCTTTCCTCTACCCCAACATCCCCACCAGACAAATGGGGATCATTGTCAGAGCCCAACTCACATTCCCCCCTCCATCAATTAATGTGGAGCTTTGCAATAGTAGCGCTAATCATCCTCCTTCTCCTCGTTATTCTTATTACTCCTTGAAGGAGTCATTCTTTTATCAGAGTGCTGCCTCCATCAATACAGACCTCAGCCCCATGGCAGATGGCTTCATTATCTGCTACGGCCCCAAAAAATCATCATTTATGGCCAATATGGTGATGATGATGATGATGATGACGATGATGATGATGATGACGATGATGACAATGATGGTGATCATTTGATTCAATACTATATGCCAGGCACTGTGCTAGGCATTAGGGATATAAAGGCAAAAACAAATGTGTCTTTACACTCAAGGAGTTTAAATTCTACTGGAAGGAACAGCACATACATGGAAAATAAAGTACAAAATATGTACAAGATTGATTGTCAAGGGGAGAGCAAAGGTCTGTTGTGAAAGGCAATGTTTATGCCATAATAGGCAGGCTCAGTGGAAATAGATAATAGAATGCACAGTGGAAAGGCAGAGTAAGATAAGGACAAAGCTGATATAGATGGGTATAAAGAAGCAGAGAGTGAAGGGAAGGGAGGGCCGTTTTGGTCTAGAAGCCTACAACTCAATCTTAGAACCACAGAAATTCTGAATGAAGAAATAGGTCAGTAGATGGTCATTACCTTCATGACAGCACTGACACACATTGCCCCCATCCCACCATCAGTCCATGTAGAGCTTTGCAGTAGTCTTACTAGTAATAACAATTATTAATAATTATTAGGCAACCAATCAATAAAAAATTATTAAGCACCTACTATGAGCCAGGCATTGTTCTAAATGCTAGGATACAAAAAGAGGCAAAAAGACAGTCTTGCCCTCAAGGAGCTTACAGTCTAATGGGGGAGACGACATGCAAATAAATATATACAAATATATACAAAATACAAAATATATACAAAACATACAAACAAGGCATACAAAGGATAAACAGGGAATAATTAACAGAGGGAAGGCACTAGAATTAAGAAGGGTTAGGAAAGCCTCCTGTAAAAGATGGGATTTTAGTTGGTTCTTCAAAAAGCCAGGGAAATCAGCAGGCAGAGTTGAGGAGGAAGAACATCCCAGGCATGGGGGGACAGCCAGAGAAAATGCCTACACCTAAGAGATGGAGAATCTTGTTTGTAGAATAGTCAGTGTCATTGGACTGAAGATTATGTAGTGGGGAGGAAGGTGTAAGAAGACTGAAAAGGTTGGAGGGAGCTATATTAGAAAGGGCTTTGGATGTCAAACAGAGCATTTGTATTTGATCTTAGAGGCAATAATGAATGAAGTTTGTTTATTGGGGTGGGGGAGATGGCATGATCAGATTTGCACTTTAAGAAAATCACTTTAGTGGCCTAATGGAGAATAGATTGGAGTAGGAAGAGACTTGTGGCAGACAGATCCACCAGCAGCCATTGTGATAATGCAGGAGGGAGGTGTTGAGGACCTGCACCAGGGTGGTGGCAGTGTCAGAGGAGAGAAGCAAAGGGGGAGTATTCAAGACATATTGCAAAGTTGAAAATGACAGGCTTTGGCAACAGACTGGACATGGCGGGGGGGCAGGGGGGCAGAGAGATAGTGAGGAATCCAGGATGGGTCCTTGGTAGTGAGTAGAGAGACTGGAAGGAAGGTGCTGCCTTCTACAATAACAGGAAAGGCAAGAGGGGGGAATTTAGGAAAAAAGATAATGGGTTTGGTTTTGAACTTATTGAGTTTAAAATGTCTACTGGATATCCAGTTTGATATGCCCAAAAGGGAGTTGGAGATGTGAGGTTGGAGGTCAGCAGAGAAACTGGGGCAGAAAAGGTGGATTTGAGAATCATCAGCATAGAGATGGTAATTAAATCCATGGGAACTGATGAGATCATCAAACATAGTATAGAGAGAGAAGAGAAGAGAGCCCAGGGCAGAACCCCCAGGGATGCCTATGGGTAAAGGACAGCATCTAAATAAGGATCCAGCAAAAGAGATAGAGAAGGAGCCAGATAGGTAGGAGGAGAACCAGGAGAGAGCGATATCCCCAAAACCTAAAGAGAAGAGAGTATCAAGGAGGAGAGAGTGATCGACAGCATCAAAGACTGTGCAGAGAGGTTAAGGAGAATGAGGACTGAGAAAAGGCCATGGGTTTGGGCAACTAAGAATCACTGTAACTTTGGAGAGAGCAGTTTTGATGGAATAAGAAGTTCAGAAGCCAGACTATAAGAAGAGTGAGAGAAGATAAAGCGGAAGCCCCTGTTATGGATGGTCTGGCTACAAAGGGCAGAGGAGATATAGGACCATAGTTAACAGGGATGGAAGGATCAAGAGAGGGTTTTTTCAGGATGGGGGAGAAATAAGCATGTTTGTAGGCAGTACGGAATGAACCAGCAGAGAGGGAGAGACTGAAAATAAGGGAAAGAGTGGGGATGGATGGCAAAGGTGATGATCTGTTGGAAAAGACAGGATGGAATGGGATCACTTGAACAAATGGAGGGTTAGTTAGGCTTGGTAAGGAGCAGGGTCGCCTCATCGTGTGAGACATGGGTGAAGGAGGACAGAGTAGCAAACGGCATCTGAGTGATAAAAGATGAGGAAGAGAGAAGAGGGAGCTCTTGGCAAATGGCCTCAATTTTTCCTATAAAATAGGAGGCAAGATTATCAGCTGAGCGGTTGGGAAGAGAGGAAGCCAGGGAGATATGAGAAGGCATGAAAAGGCTTGGAAGACTTGCTATGGAGAATGGGATAGTGAGGTGATTAGGGAGAGCTAGTAGGATTGCCCAGCAGTAGTGAGGGCCCAGTCGAGATCATGTAATATAGATTTATAGTGGACTCTATCAGAACAGTCCCATAATTTTCACCACCTTCATTCAGCAGCACATGTCTAAGAGCAAAAGCAGTGAATGGTAGGAGTGATAGAAGGCTGAAGGGTGGCAGAATTATTATTATTTATATTCCTTAGAGGCGTCATTTTTTTTTATTAACTAGATAGCTCAGACAATTAAATCTGGATCTACAGTCACATTTTATCTCAGACACTTACCACATGACCCAAAGCCAAGCTCTCAAGCTCAGTCTTCTCATCTGTAAAATGGGGATAATAATTAATACCTTTGTCCCAGGGTTGTTTAAAGATCAAATGAGAAAGCAACTGTAAGGAAATCTTTAAGCTATATAAATAATAGCTATTATTATTGTTGTTGATTATTATTATATCAGGATAGGTGTTGGCTCCATCAATAAAAATCTCAGCCCCACAGCAGATGGTTTCATTATCTGCTGTGGCCAAAAAAAATTGATTAAAGTATCAGTCCAAGTAAAATATGGAAGGAGAAAACAGGATAACAGGAGGAAAGATGTGGAGTCTCTGGCCTGCCTAATGGTCAAGGCAGGGGTCGATGGGGTCCTGGGGCCTGGCTAGTTATAAAGGGTTATGGCACTGTACAGTCTTTACCCTCTGTTTCTCAGCCAGGGTTTGGTCACTCACTCCGGCGTTGGCTAGATTCTCTTCCCCAGGGCCTGGGAGAGGCTCAGGAAGGTCTTTATCGTCATAGATGAAGATGACGGTGATGAGAATTTCTTACATGGGTGTGGAGCCCTTCACAGTTTACACAGCAGCTCTCACTCCCATAATCTCCTTTGATCCATATATCAAAGTCATTAACTTCCAGAAGCACATCCCCTTCCAAAACCCCCAAAGCCCATCATGCAGGCCTAATATGAGAAGACATCCAGGCTAAAAGACACAGCTCCGTGAAATTGCCACCACCTCCCCCACACTCCCAGCTGCTAGGGAATTAGGAGTAGGGGTGGCTGGGAGCTGTCAGGGGTCAGAACATGCCACTGAAACACTCCCCAGGCCTGAAGGAAGAAGTAAAAAGGTTGGACTGGAAAAGGTAGAGGGTTGGGGCGGTGGGGAGGAACTCCAAAGAAAAGCACAGACTGGAGCTCTGAGTGAAGAGGCGTTGGTTACAGCTGAGCAATCCCAGGTGCCGGCACTACATTTTGGGCCTGCCTGCCTTTCCTGGTGACTGATGGATGGCTTTAAAATGAAGGCATCAGAGAGAGCCAGATGTCCAGGTACATGCTCTGGATGAGCCTGGATAAGCTTCTCCCCAGCTTCCTCCCTCCCTCCCCACCCCATCTCTGCCTCTTCCTGGGAGAAGCTGAGAAATAACGTATGTAGTTATTTACCTACAGGGAGAGGCATACAGGGACAGGAAGGGATCGTGGCTGCCCGAATAAAACCCAACTCCAGGATTTTAAGATTTAGACCTGGAAAAGATTTTAGCGATCCTCTAATCTGATGATGGTCATTCATTATATTGATGAAAAAGCTGGGTCCCAGAGAGGTTGTGACTTACCCAAGGTCAATGGTAGAGAGAAATGGTAGACGCAAAGTCCAGGCACTCTGGCTCCAAACCTAATTCTTACAATTCAGAAGGGTTCTTGCCCCCATGCGATTTACTGACTGTGTCCTCTGAGGCATTTTAAACCCAACTGTCCCCACTGTTAGATGATGAACAGCCAGTTTCCAGTTTCCCCCTTATGAGTCGGACATTCTTGAGTTTAATTCCCACCAGCGACACTACTAACAACATGACCTTGGATGAGTCAAATGCTCATAGTCCTAGAGTTGGAAGCTTGCTCAGAGGCTTCCTAATCCAACCCCCTCCTTTTATAGATGAGAAAACTAAAGCAGAGTTAACCAGTGAGATTAAGCGATTTGCCCCAAATCATGAAGGTATTAAGTGTCAGAGGCAGAATTTGAACCCAGGTCCTCTGACTCCAGAGTCAGTGTTCTCTGCACCATACCATTCTGCTCTGAGACTCAGTTTCCACATCTATAAAATGGGGATGATAGCACTGACCTCACAAAGTTATCATGAGAACCAAATGACAAGATCTCAAGTAAAGCATTTTGTGAACCTTAAAGTCTTGACAGCATCAGCTGCTATTAAAATTATCCCCTGCCTATGGAACACCTTCATTTTCACTTGGGTACTGCTTCGCCATCTTGCCTCAAAAACCTCTCTGCTGTAGGTTTCCCAGGGGAATCTATCCCCACTGTTGTGAAAAAGATGTGAACCTTAGCTGCCCACTTGACCCCAGGACAGTTTCAAAGGGTCTGAAGAGCTGTGTGAACTTGGCTTGTGAACTTTACTGGACTAGGCCTCAGTTTCCTCATGTATAAAATAAAGTTGTTTGCACATTGTGTGCTTCACTGATTCTGTGATTCACCTGTTTCTCTTCTGGGAAATCCCATCCCTGCTGAATGGTCACAGACAAGCTAATCAATGAACCAGAGACAGGATTTCAATTCCGTACCTCTTGGGATGGAATTAAGACCTGCTTCGAAGCTACAATACAAGGCCTCAGAAGAGAGAAGAGTCTTGTTTCCAGTAGGGGCCCTCCCCCAGGAGCCAGGACTGAGCCAGCCTCAGGGACCACCCCTGCAGGTTGGGCCTGCCCAGACTCTACTTCCTTTCTCGATGGCTTTGGCACCATGCATACAGCCTTCCTCTCCTCCCCAAGCCCTCACACTACGGGGCCTCAATATTCTCATAGCTAACTCTTTCAATTCAATTCAATAAGAATTCATTTATACCAGCCAGGTATGTACCTAATGGGGATACACAGGCAAAACCCAAACAGTCCTGCCCTCAAGAAACTTACTAGTGGAAAACAACAGGTAAACAAATATACACAATATGTATGCACTAAGTGGTCCAGTGGATAGAGTGCTGGGCCTGTAGCCAGGAAAATTTCTCTTCCTTAGTTCAAATCCAGCCTCAGACACTTACTAGCTGTGTGGCCCTAGGCAAGTCACCCAGCCCTGTTTGCCTCCGTTTCTCATCTGTAAAATGAGGTGGAGAAGGAAATGACAAACCACTCCAAGATCTTTGACAAGAAAACCCCAAATGGGGTCACAAAGAGTTGGACAAGATTGAACAAGAGTTGTTCACCAATAAAGGAACTCTCTGGAAGAAGGTCTCCAATGTTCTCGAACACTTAATTGCTGTGTTCCCTGGGCAAGTTCGCCTCACCTCTGTCAGCCTCAGTTTCCTCATCAATAAAATGGGGGTGATCACAGAACCTACCTCATAAGATTGTTGTAATGATAAAATGAGACAATAAAATAAGATGAAATGGGGCAATATTTGTAAAATAATATTTGCAAACCTTAAAGTGATAGATAGATAGATAGATAGATAGATAGATAGATAGATAGATAGATAGGCAGACAGACAGATGGACAGACAGATGAGCAGATGGACAGGCAGACAGATAGATGGATAGATAAATAGATAGATAAATGGATGGGTGGACAGATGGATTGCTATATGGCAATTCTAGGACTCTATGCTTAATAATCCTCTTTTTCAATATTTTTATCACTGTTATACAAATTATACAAATTCATAAAACATCTCGTCTGGTTCCCCTTGCAGCATTTCTTTCCATAAGTCTCTAATTCACTTACCATGTAATATCGTGTATTCTAGCTTTCTGAGTTCGGTTCTCATCCCTCTCAACTCCAGGTGGATTTGAACATCTTCCCGTCAGCATCTAATTAGTATAATATGGGAGGAGTGTACCAGTCTGCTGTACACATTTGTGACTTAATAAAGGTTTGTGGAATGAGGAAATGAATGGAAACATAAATGGCCTACTTGTCAAATTTACAGATGACGTGAAGCTGAGAAGTATAGCTTTGGGCATCAGAATTATGGGCCTAAGCTGGCTTCTCCCCTCAAAGTCCAGGTGGGTCAGAGGATCTCAGAAAGCCAGAGTCAGAAGGGACCTTAGAGATCATCTACTTGGTGAGTCTATTTACCATCCTCTTGTACATTGCCAGCTAAAAATGATAAATGGTACCTAATGAGCGAAGCCACAACTAATGAAGAATGAATGGGGCTTTTCCCCAGGGAGATAACATGGGCACGAGCATACTTCCTTTCCACAACGTTCCAGCCCCTCACTTTAAAGTTTCTGCAAGACTGTGCCACTCCCCCAGGTCACTACCCTCCCTGATTCTCCCTTCATTTTGCCCTTCTCCCAGGGTTTACCTTCCCACAGAACTCTTTGGGGGTCAAGGGCCAAATTCTCTTGGAAACGTGGAACTTCTTGCCCTGACAAAATTGTACTGACAGTCAGACTGTTACTTATCCTCCTCTTTCACTCCCCCACAAAAAAGAATCTTTCCCCCAGATGAGATATTTCCCACTTACACCTCTGCAGATACCAGCTCTAAACTTCTCTGAGATCCCAGGGAAAAGATGGAACCCTAATACAGCCAGAAAGAAGCTTTATCTTCCTGTGACCAAATGCTTCTGCTACAGTTTCTTGGTTCTTAGGGGAAATTTCCAGTTCTAAGCTTGCAGTCATAAATAATGTTTCTCCCATCTACAACTCATCCTTGTTGTACCTTAATAAAGAGTGATGCACATGAGCCAGGGCCAGGCCTTCCCATCACTGACTGTTATTTACAGACCTGATAGATGACAAATAATGAAAATAACTCTTGGTCATATTTATGGAACAATCAGACATGATACATACAATGGTTTAGCCATTGATCAGCTGTCTTCCCATTAGGGGCAAGCTCTTATCGAGGATTCATGACATTTTTCTTTTCCTTTTTCTTTCTTGCTGATTTCTATTGTTTTATTGCTCTCTGCTTTCTTGAACAAAACCAACTCTAGCCCCAAACCATGATTAAAATAATGAAAGGGTGCCTCCATATAATTACATATTGAGGCCATGTCTCCATGAGGACAAAATTTTCAGGTAAGTCAGGGTGAGGAAAACAGCTCAGATGTCCAGATGCTTGTCATCTAGTTTTCACTTGAAGACCTCTAGTGACAGGGAACTCACCACCTTTCAAGGTATTTTATTCTACTTCCAGACAGATGTTATTGTTAAGACATTTTTTCTTTATGTAGAATAAAAATCTATCTCCTATTAGGTAAATAGAAACTAAAAAAGTTAGAGGTTCTTTCCTTTTAAAGTGATCATAGGTAAGGTAAACAGTATGGAGAGCTTGTTCCTGCATCCATTCTGCCTCCACCAGCACTACAGCATAAGCTACATGTAGGAAGAAGAAAGAATGGACAGTAGTGCCTTTGTCTAACCCCAGCAGAACTGACTCTTCCCAAGCACACTCCCCCAGATATGGTTCAGGTTGTGGAGACCTGATTTCCCTGGACATTACGTGCTCTATTTGCAATGAACCATAAAATCAAAGAATCAGAAAGAGACCTCTGAGAGCACACAATTCAAGCCCCACGTGAAGTATGATTTCTTTCCCTTCTTTAGAATCCACGAGTGGGCATCCAGCTCCTCCCTAAAGACTTCCAGTGGCAGGAGGAGCTCAGCTTCTCAAAAAGGTGCCCATTCCATTTGGGGGCAGATCTAAGTATTATGTGTTTAATTCTATTGAACTAAAATCTGCCTTCCTATACTCACTGATGGTAGTCTTTTTGGCCCAACCAACAAGCCTAATTTCTTCTTCCCCATGACAACCCAAAGTCCCAACCTTGGAATCATCTTCAGTTCTTCTATCTCTTTGGCCCCCAACATCCAAGCAGTGGCCAAATCTTACTGATCCTATTCTACAACTTTCTCTCATTCATCTCCTTCTCTCTACTCCCACAGCCATAATGGCCCGCATCAGCTTTTGCCCAAAGAGTTTGCAATAGCTTCCATCTCTCGAGGCTCTCCCCTATCTAATCTGTGCCCTTCAGCTGCCAGAAGGATATTCCTAAAGCATGGGTCTGACCATGTCATTCTCCTGCTCAAGACGTTCCTATGGCTCCCAATTACCTCGCAGAGAGAATACTAATTCTGCCATTTGGCTTTTAAAGCTCCTTATAATCATACTTTAGCTTACCTCTCCAGCATGGTTTCACATAACTTTCTTCACTTACTCTGTATTTCAGTCAAGCAAATGTAAGGTCAAACTGGAGTGCTGCTATTCCCCATACAGAGGTACAGGTAACATATTCCATTATTGTATATACCTGGAAAGTTTTTTTAAAGGTTAATATGTATTGAATACTCAGTCACAAAGGACAGTATTTTTATTCATCAAATGAAACTAAAATTTAACTAAACAATATTTTCAAAACTAGCAGCTAAACTTTATTTTAAAAATACTCATTTTGAAAAAAGGCTCCGTTTAATCAAATCCTTGCCCTTATCGCAAAATGTAACACACTTTTGAGCCCTATTTTCTTGACTTAAAAGCATCTTTCCAGCCGGAACCTGATCCCCAGCCCCTCACTTTGCCATGAAGGACCCACAGTGTAGCTCAAGGACTGGTGACCAAAGGTGTGACCTTTTAAAAATGGGAAATTTTAGCCCTTTTGTCTTCCTTGCCCAGGTCAGCCAGAGCCCCAGAGCCATGAGTCTGAGCTGAACTATGAAAAACAGAGCAACAAGAAGAGAGAAACAAAAGCCAAGTTGATTTTCCTCTGACCCAGCTGTAGCCAGCCAGGATCCCTGGATAAGAGCAGGGGCTCCTCAGATCTGGAAGGAGAAGGGGAGATAACAAGATGGCACAATGGGTAGAATGCTAGTTTTGGAGCCAGGAGGCCCTGAGTTCAGTTCCTGCCTCAGACATTTACTAGCTGTGTGACCCTGAGTAAATTCCATAACCTCTCTGTGCTTCAGTTTCCTCTTCTGTAAAATGTAAAACCTCTTAGGTCCCTTCCAGCTCTAAATCTATGATCTTATGATTTAGATAAAAGCAGAGTCATAATGGAACCAGCTTCCATTTTATAGATGAGGAAATTGAGGCACAGAGAGGCCTCGATTAAAAGGCAGAGGGGAATTTGAACCCAAATCATTCTCTGACTCTAAATCCATTGTTCTTTCCACTAGACCATGCATCCTAATCTAGACTTTGACTCCTTTCATTTCTTAATCTTTAATTATATTTTTTCCCACTTTGCGTTGTCCGCCATTGTGCCTACCTTTATTCTGAAGTATCAAGGGATATTGCACTATCATCGATTTAGAGCTAGTGGGGACCTTGGAAGTCACAGAGTCCAGTTCTCCCAATTTATAGATGAGAAAACTAAGGCCTAGCGAGATTCAGTAACCTTCCTAAGATCACACAGATGAAGCTGACCTGGCTATGAACTCAGGATCTGATGCTAAAGCCAATGCATTTTCCATGGTACTTACTGTCTCAATGTGTTGACTTGGTCTGGAAGGCTTTATTTATCTTTGTAGAATTTCTCTCTCTCTCCATCCAGGCAGCAGATGTTGGTACATAATTATAATAGCTAGCTGTGTCGACAAGACAAAATGGGCTCCTTAGCACTTGAGGAGTTTGGCTTTTGTTTACTTTGTTTACTTTGAGTGAAAGTACTTTCAGCTGTTAAGTGCTAAGCCCCAGGCCCAAAGCCCTATCAGGTGTGAAACCTGTGTGGGCGTGGATTAAT
>CM053625.1:77256354-77283897 GCA_028646595.1 Phalanger gymnotis
CGGAATGGGGAGGATGGTTGGCTAATTTGTTACTCTGGGGCCTAAATAAATGTTTTGATGCTTTCTACTTAGAGAATCCCTCATACCTTGTGATTTCAAACCATTCAAATATATATATATGGTTATATTTGAGATCATAAATTCGGCCTTCCTGCTACACTAGCCCTTAAAGATTTGTAGGCAGCTAGGCAGGTGGTGTGGTAGGTGGAGCACTGGGCCTTGAGCCAGGAGAACCCGAGTTCAAATGTGGCCTCAGACACTGAATGACCCTGGGCACGTTACTTAACCCTGTTTGCCTCAGTTTCATCATCTGTAAAATGAGCTGGAGAAGGAAATGATAAACCCACTCCAGTATCTCTGTGAAGAAAACCCTATATGGGGTCACAAAGAGTCAGACACAAGTGAAAAATGACCCCACGACCATAAAAGGTTTGCACATCTTATCTCATTTGATCCTCATGACAATCCTGGGAGGTAGGTGCTATTAATTATCCTCATTTTACAGATGAGGAAACTGAGGCAGAGGTCAAATGACTTACCCAGGACCACACAGCTGTAAGTTTCTGAGGTTGGATTTGAATTCAGGTCTTCCTAACTCCACGTCTAGTGCTCACCTAGCTGCCTGGGTTTTAGCACATAAGCTAAAACTTAGCTTCACTGTGGTCCCTTTGCCTATGTCCATCATGAGCCCTGCAGGATGAATCAGATAACCAAGCATCCAAATATCTGTCCCTTCCACCCTATATCTATGAGCCTATGGTATGACTAGAACCATACGCAAGAGTGACTAATCCAGGGGTGGGGAACCTGTGGCCTCAAGGCCACGTGTGGCCTTCTAGGTCCTTGGATGGGATCTTTTGACTGAGCCCAAGTTTTACAGAACAAATCCTTTTGTTAAGGGGATTTGTTCTGTGAAGTTTGGATTCAGTCAAAGGGCTGCACTTGAGGACCTAGAGGGTCACATGTGGCTTCGAGGCTGGGGGTTCCCCACCCCTCACTTAATCTAAAGGTATATGCAGGATGGATTGAGAAAGAGAGGGAGCAGAAGAAGAAAAATCAGTTAAGGGACTATGCCCACTCCAAATCACTGCTTATCAGATTCTTACCGAGAGGTAGCTAGGTTTTTTTCAGGGCAGCTAGGTGGTGCAGTGAATAGAGCACCAGGCCTGGACTCAAGAAAACCTGAGTTCAGATCTGGCCTCAGATACTTCCTAGCTGTGTGACCTTGGGCAAGTCATTTAACTCTGTTTGCCTCAGTTTCCTCATCTGTCAAATGAGCTACAGAAGGAAATGGTGAACCACAGTATCTTTGCTAAGAAAATTCCAAAAAGGGTCACAAAGTGTTGGACATGACTGAAAAATGACTGAACGAAGCTAGATTTCAGTGGATAGAGTGCTGGGCCTGTAGCCAGGAAGACCTGAGTTTAAATCCAGCCTGATGTTTCGTAGCTATGTGACCCTGAGCAACTCTGACCATTTGCCTCAGTTTCCTCAACTGCAAATTAGAGATAACAATAGCATTTTCTTTTCAGGGTTTTTGTGAGGATAAATGAGATAATTGTAAAGTGCCTTGCACGGTGTCTGATTTATATAAATTGGCTCTTAATAAATGCATGTTTCCTTCCTTCCTCAATAGAAAAGATAAAAGAACAGTCCTCATAATGTGCACAGAATATAGGACTACTGAATATTCCCTTTGAGAGGAGCAGAAATGGTGTTGAATTAGCCAAATACCCCAAGAAAGTCTCCAGCCTTCAGTCTTTATGACAGTTCCTTCTACTGGACACCATGAGATCCTCCAGCTCAGCAGTATATCTGACTGCTCCTTCTCTCCACAATCTACTGGGCAGAGAAACCTCCTCAGGTGGCAAGTTTGTAGGAAGGATCTTGATTTCGCAATTGAGAGAAATGAAAAGAATTCAACCCAAAACAAAACAGGACGTGTGTATAAGATAATGGATAGAAGAGAATAACGGCTTTCTACATCACTTACCCCTGGACTACTACAGACAACCAGCTCTCTACAGAGCTTCCTTGTCAGCTGAAGCAGGAATCTCTTTTTTAGATTAAGAAGGAATGATATTTTTATTGTTTATATTTTTAGTTAATTATCTTTGTTTTCAATAAGTATTGTTATTAATCTGTCCCTCCTACTATTCCCCTCCCTATTGAGCATTTTTTAAAATTGAAAAACAAGTAATATCTGCACAGGGCAAAAAACCAAATTCCTACATTAGCCATGTCTGAAGATGTATGTCTCTTTCTACATTTGAAGCTCTCAGGATGTGAGTGGCATGTTTCATCTTCATTCTTTTAGCCTCGTGGTTCATTGTTGCATTAATCGGAGTTATAAAGTCTTTCAAAGATGTTATTCTTCACAATACTGTTACTATCATATGAATAGTCCTAGGTCTGCTCACTTCACTCTGCATCAGTTCATAAAGATCTTCCCAGTTTTCTCTGGAATCACCCACCTCACCATTTCTGATGGAACAATAACATTCCATTACGCCATTTGTTTAGCTGCTGTTCCTCAATAGGAAGACACCCCCTTTATGTCCAATTTTTGGCTACCATGAAAAGAGTTGGAAGGAATCATGGAATCATATAATGTCAAAGCTGCAAAGGACAATGAATATAGAATGTCAGAGCTGGAAGGGACCCGTTAGGCACAGAATACAAAGCCATCACGTTTTTGTTCAGGCATTGGGGTTTTCTGGGTAGTGATACTGGAGTGGTTTGCCATTTCCTTCTCCAGATCATTTGACAGATGAGGAAAATAAGGCAAACATGGTTAAGTGACTCACCCAGGGTCACACAGCTAGTAAGTGTCTGAGGCCAGATTTGAACTCTTGAAGATGAGTCTTCCTGACTCCAGGCCCAGCACTCTATCTACTGTATCCCTGAGCTGCCCTGCCATAGTTAGAAGGACCTTAAAACATAGAATAGAAGACTAGGAAATGGAGGACCTTAGAATGTATCACAGAATATAAATGTTGGAATAGACTTGGAAAGAATATCAGAGCCAGAAGGGATCCTAGAAATCACCTAATACAGTCCCTCATTTTACAAATGGGAAACCGTATACCCAGAGAAAAGTGCTTTACAGGAGGTCACAAAGGAAATTAGGGCCTGGGCTTGTTTTCACTGCATAACACTGCCTCTTACATAACCTACTATACCCTACATTTTAAATACTCTCTGGCAGCAATTCTTAACCTTTTTGTGTTATAAGTCCTCTTTGTCAGGCTGGCTAAGCTTCTGGATCCCTTCTCAGAATGATGCTTTCCTGCCTACATTTATAATTGAAGACAATGCTAAATTTCAGGTAGATGTTAATGAAAATAAAGGTGTAATTTTTTTCCCCTCCAAGTTCATGGACCCCCTGAAATCTATGGGAGGGTGGAGGAGGAAAGAGCAGGTGGAGAGTCTCTGCTCCAGAGTAAGTTTTTTTTTGCTGGAATTTTCTCAGGGATGGGTAGAGTGAGGAAGGGGCATGGAGGAGGGGGCGAAGACACAGAGGCCAGTAGCTCCCCCCACCCCGTTTTTATGGAGGCTCCCTCCTTCCCCTCTAGGACATGGACCCAACAGCAGCAGGGGGCTCCTCGGGCCTTTGCTCTGAGACTACTCAACTTCTCTCTCCCTCCCCCTTCCCAGCTGCTCCCCAAACACCAGTCCTGTCAGGAGGAAATTCTGCTAAAACAGGGAATGAAGATGGATGATTAATACAGAAAGAGGGTGAGAGGGTAAATATGAATCATAAAGAGAAAAGGTTTGACGCTACCGTTGATGGACTAGCAGTCCCTCTGAAAGTGGTTAAGAGTCCATTCCAGTGCCCCGGGGCCGTAGATTTAGATTTAGCGGCTGATTTATGAGGCCACGGAGGTGGTTCCCCTCTGGGGATGGCCTCTTTGCTCTGACCTCCCCTCTGCAATGGTCAGGCTCAATGGGAAAAATCTGACCCCCTCCGATTCTCGAGCCCCCAACCCTTCCTTTGTGCAGGGCTGCTTCCTTGCCTGCGCCACACCTCACCCCCTCGCCCTTATCGTGTTCTGGCTCCTTGGGTTACCCAGACGTACCCAAAGCAGGGTTTCCCTCACAATGTCTCACATACACCAGGGGTGCCTTGTAACATGAATAGAGCTTCTGTGTGAAAATGCCCACATTAGTGATATTTTTCACTCTGAAAGATTAAATAGAAAACTCTAAGTAGGCATCAAAAATTATTGTATTATATAAATATATATATTTATAATTATATTAATTATATAAATATATTATATAAAAATTATTATATTATATAAAACTCATTATATGCAGTGATTCTGTTCCATTATAAAAATGGGTTTAATTTCTTCTAACTCATCCCAAAATGTCCTCAATGATGCCATTATGTCAGTAATATTTCATTGTCCCCACACATGCACCATCACTCCAACCAGTGTTGGTTCCATCAATAGACACAATGAGGTACCTCTTCCACTCTACTGGGGGTACAATGAAAAAAGAATGGTAGACTTGGGGGACCAAAGCTAAATTTGAGACGTTTCTATTTGGTAGCTGGGTGACTTTGGGCAAATCTCTTTACTTCTCTAGGCCTTTTTTTCTTCATTTGCCAGATGAAAAGGGTTGGACTAGATGATGTCAAAGGTCCTTTTCAGTTGTGACATTTCTCTGACTCCATAGCTTTGCTGCTCTCCTGCTCTCTCTGCCCTGTTAACCTGATTCTAATAATAGTAACATAAATGTCTCCAAGATTGTGTTCGTCCCTAGTCAAAGTCTTCTGAAGCACAGATGCACCTGAGAGAGGCCATGGAATACCTAAGGCAACTATCTGAGGAGTAAAACATTGAGTTAACTAGCCATTTACTTTGTTTTGGTTTACACACAGCCAAATAACTGGTTTCACTGACCTTTCTACTGAACCAACAGAAATGTTGAGTAGGCAGAGTCTGGCCACCATTGCTAGAGGTCTTCTCTACCTGTCTCAGATAAATCTTGATTTTGCTAGATATGAATATAGCATGGATCACAGAAAGAGCACTAGATTGAGAAATTAAGACCCCTAAGTCTTAACTGGGGCAGCTTTTATTCAGTCATTTTTCAATCATGTCTAACTCTTCATGACCCCATTTGAGGTTTGCTTGGCAAAGATACTGGAATGGTTTGTCATTTCCTCCTCTAGCTCATTTTACAGATGAGGAAACTGAAGCAAACACAGCTAAATGACTTGCCCAAGATCACACAGCTAGTAAGTGTCTGAGGTCCAATTTGAACCCATGAAGACAGTCGTCCTAACTCCAGGCCAGGTACTCTATCCACTGTACCACCTAGCTGCCCGATGGGGACACTAACTAGTTGTCTGACTGAACATGTCAATTTCCCTCTCCGGCTCTCAGTTTCCACATCTATAAAAGGAGGGAGATGAATCTAATTCAATAAGTATTTTTTAATTCTTTAGAAATGCTGATCTCAAACATACACAAAAAAGAGTATGTCCACATACACAGCAGAATACAAAGAGAAGACTTTGCATGAAAACATGAATCTCCATTTCAAACAACAATGCTATTTTTTGAGATATAATAAATCCTACATGTTATTTTCAAAAGTATCCTGCTTGTCTGTGCAACCTTCTGAACTTCCTTCTGTTTTCTTCTGTGCGTTTTTAAATGTTACAACGCCCTTTTGGGGGCATCGCTGCTGCTCAGCCCTCTTCCCCACACTGATCTCTGTCGCTCTCACCTCCATTAACTGCAAGGAAAGGGGAGAAAACCTTGTAAGAAATAAGGATAATCAAGCAGAATGAATCTACACTGTTGCCACATCCAAAAATATATCTCTGTCCTTGTTTCCATCACCTCTCTGCCACGAGGGTAGCTAACATATTTCATCATTGTTTCTCTGGAGACATGATTACTCATTGTTTTGATCAGAGTTCTTAAGTCTTTCAAAGTTGTTTTCCTTTACAATGTTGTTGTCCTTGTATAAATTGTCCTCATGGTTCTACTAACTTTACTATGTCAGTTTATATTTCCCAGAGATTTTTTGAAATCGTCTCTTTCATCATTTAAAAGTCATAAATAATTCCATTACATTCATATACTACGATTTGCTCAGCCATTCCCCAATTGTCTAAGAGACCATCTATGGCACCCCCTTAGATTCCAGTTCTTTTCTTTTCATTCCCCCCTATTTATTTCCCCTCCAGGATCAGGAAGGTTACTTTGCTTTTGACTGTTCCTTCTCCATATTATTCCTCCTCTCCCTTCCACTTCCACTTCCTTCTACTTTCTTTGTTGAATTAGAGTATTCCTATATCAAACTGTGTGTGTATAGCTTTTATTTACCCATTTCAGATGAGAGTAAGTTTCATCTGATGCCCATTTCCCCCTTCCTCCAACGTTTGTATATTCTCACATACCTTATATGAGACAAAGTAAATTCTGTCTCCTTCCTCTTCCTTGCTATACTTGTATATTCTTCCTTACACCCTCAGTTCTCTTTCTCATCTTCAGATTCACAGAGTAGAATCAGGCCATCCCAAAGACTTCTGTTTTTCTTATTTAATTTCCTCAATGCCTCTTTTTACATTATGGTTCTGAAGGAACATTTGTTTCTTTCCCCATATTAAAATGTTAGCACTGCATCATATGGCCCCTTTCAAATGGATTTACACAAAACTCACATAAATGTATCTTCCTAGGTTTCTATGGATTCATATTTATTTTTTGAAAGATCCCACTCAGCTCTGGTCTTTCCAGTCAATAGTCAGTAAACATTTATTAAGCACCTACTATATACTGTGTTAAGCACTGAGGACACAAAAAGAAGCAGAAAGACACTCTCTGCCCTCAAAGAGCTCACAATCTAATTTTCAACAGAAATGCCTAAAAGGCCTCCATTCCATTAAAAATTCTCTTTTCTCTTTGTAGGATAATAGTTTTGCCAGGTAAATCATGCTCAATTGTAAGTCTATGTCTTTTGTCTTTTGTAATATAATATTCCAAGATTTCCTTTGGTTTTTGGTTGAAGCTTCCAGGTCTTGTATAGTTCTAACTGGTTCCTCATTACTTTAACTTCTTTCTGGATGCTTGCAATATTTTTTTTCTTTCATGCAGGAGCTCTGGATTTAGCCTATGATATTCCTAGGAATTTCTCTTTTGAAGCTCCTTTGAGGAAGTAATTGATGCATTCTTTGTAGCTTCACTTTGCCCACTGTTTCTAATAGGTCTAAGTGGTTTCCGTTTATTTTTTCTTGAAAGATAGACTCCAGGTTTCTTTTTTTATCGTGATTTTCAGAGATTCATGGCTCTTAAATTATAAAATGGGTGATAGATATATGCAAAGCACTTTGAAAAGTTTAAATTGCTACATAAACATTATTATTACCATCATTATTATTATGACTCCTTCATCTGTTTTCCGATCAGTTATTGTTTATGATACCTTACATTTTCTCCCATTTTTTGGTCTTTTGATTTTGTTCTAATATTAATCGCTGTCTCAAAGAGTCATTGATTTCTTTTTGGTCTATCCTAGTTTTCAGGAAATTCATTTCTTTGAGAAGATTTACCACTTTCTCACCTAAACTACATATCCTCTTTCCAATTCTTTCCTCAAGGGCTTTTATTTCATTTTTATCTCTAGCTTCCATGTCCTTGTGGAAAATCCATCTGGGATTTCTGTTTGTTATGGAGTTAGATTTTCAATCTGTTTTTATATACTGCTTTGATTTTTCTCTTCTCTCTGGCTTTAGTTCCTGAACTAGGGCTTTGTGACAGAGTTATCCCCTGATGCACTTTTAGGTGGTGTAGGTCTTCCTGCTTGGGTCTCTTGGACCTCTGCCTCCTAGAGTTTGGCCTTCTCCTGGATCTTTGAGGTTCCGAGGGCTTGTTCTTCAGGGCCTTCTCAGATATTTCAGAGCAGAGTACTAGAGATCTCAGAACCCTTTGGACTGGCCTATCCTATGCACATAGTATGAGCACTGCAGCTCCACACAGGTCACTACTTCACTGGTCACCAGATACTACTACTCCCCAGGGCTTTCAAGGTCCCTACCCTGGGACTTTCCTAGGGAAGCCTTCTACTCTTGGGCACAGAGCCTTGCAGTCAACATGAGACCCTGGCCATCTCTGGTCAAGTGGGTGTCCCTTTTGTTTGTGGGGCCCTTTCCTGTTGCCCTTAGGTTTGTAGTTAACTTTATGTGTGGTTCTGGTATGGAATAAGTCACTTAGTGTAGTTTCTCACTTGGATTTCTTGATCATTATCTGATCTGGTGTAAACTTCAGGGTTTTATTGGATTAGGTATGTGGGCACTGAGCAGTCTGCCTCCAGAACAGGCAGTCATGTTGGCAAAGTGCAAATCAAAAAAGTCTATGGTTCTGTAATCTTGGTCAGTTCTGAGATTCCAAACTTGCTCAGGGAACCTTGAACAATGCAAGTCTTTTTATTTTACTGTCTGTTAGTATTTCTGAAACAGAGAGCCTTGGATTCTGGCCACAGTTCCCATTGTTCCTGCCTCTGGAAAGCAGCAAGGGTGTTTTATGGAATCAGGTTCTGAGCCTCCCAAACCCCAGGATGCTGGGTATTATTGAATATCAGTTCAGCCCTAAAGGACCCCCACTCGGTAGGTCTAACCCTAGACCTGGGCAGAAATGAAGCAGAATCCAGGTGTTACTGAGTCCAAAAGGAAGTAAGAACAAAGCTGCTGCAAAGATCCTCCAGCTGCTTTTGGCTATTCAGAGGTGCACTCACAGGCACACACGCTGAGAAGAGGAAAACGGCCCTGGAAGTAAGGCAGCAGGGAACAGATCCTTGTTCTGGACTCCATCTTGTACACAAGCCTGGGTTATCTTTTTAATGCTCAAATCTGACCATATCACTGCCCTGCCCAGAAACCTTCACTGGCTTTTTATGTCATTTTTTTTCTTCCTTTTTCTTTCTTTCTCATATTCTTCCTTCATTTCCCTTTTCCTCTCTTTATTTCCTGCTTCCTTTCCTTTTCTTCCTTCTTCCAATTTCTCTCTCCTCTTCCTTTCTTTCCACCCTCCTTCTCTTTTTTTCTTTCTTTCTTCCTTCCTTTCTTTCTAGATCTGCAATTTCTCTGTCCTAGTGCACTCCTAGTAAGGAAACTCCTTCCACTGATGCAAATCTTCACCTCACCTGTAATTTATTATAGCTTAGAGAGTTGCCCTAGGGGACTGAGAGGCCAAGTAGCTTATCCATGTTCATACAGCTAGTAGCGTTGTGGAAAAGTCTTTACGAAACCAAGGCCAGCCCTTAATCCAGCATGCATGCCACTGCCTCTCATTCCCTACTGAGTCATTTTAAGTAGAGCAAGGGTTCTCAATTTGTAGTCTATGAACATGTTTTTTTAAAACATTTTGATAACTATATTTCACTCTAATTCTTTTCCTTTGTAATCTTATTATTTTAGCATTTAAAAACGTTATTCCTAGAAAAGGTCCATGGGCTTCCCCAAACTGCCAACATACAACAAAGGTTAAGAACCTCTGGCATAAAAGAAATTTCAGTTCAGGTATGGGCTGAACCAACCAGCCTCCGAGGCTCCCTGCAGCTCTGAGATTCAGAAATGCTGTGATTCTGTGACCTCTGGCCCCTTTGCCAGCTTTTCCATTGTTTTCCTTCCAAGGAATGGTAAAATCATTAATAATCCCCCTTCTCCTCCCCTTGGCTCCACCTATCAGGGGATCCTACCAGTGGGCTCTCAATTAGTCCTTCACAGAACACGTCTGGCAGGGGAAATTGTCCTTGAGCTGTGGGATCCGAAACAAGGTAGGGCTGGGCAGTGGCAGCCTTAACTGGAGTTTCCTGAGATGGGGCAGGATTAACTCTTGGAATGCCATCATCCAGATGGCTCAGAAAAATTAAAAGACAAGACAGGAAATTTCCTTATAGAAAATGGGAGGGGAAAAGTGGCAGGAAATCTGACAAATATCACCATCTTAACAAAAACATTGCCGGACAATTGTACCTCCCAAGGATTTCTAAAAGTAAAATTAAAATTTCCCTAAATTCCTACAGGATAAAGAAGGCATTGCTGGGATCTTTCCCTCAACAAATGCTTGGATGTAGCAAAACATCTTCAGTACTTGGCACATATTAGATACAAATGTTTGCTGGACTGAAATCAGCCAAATGGAATTGAACCCAATTTTTATAAAGAGGAGACTCAGGCTCTTTCCCAGATTATTTCTTCCAACATCTGTCTCCTCATTTCCACCTCCTGACTTCCTGGCCTGTTTCAAAACTTAACTCAAGTCCCAACTTTGGCAAGAACCTTTTCCCAGTCCCCCTTAATATCAGTTAGCTTTCCCTCTGAGGTTACTTTAATTTTCTTGTATTTAACTTGTTTGTACAGGGTTGCTTGCATGTTATCTCTCCCATTAGATTTTAAGCTCCCTGAGGGCAGGGTATTTTTTTTACTTTCTTTGTATCCTGAATGCCTGGCACACAGTAGGAGCTTAATAATTGCCTGTGGACTTGGTTTGACTTGATTGTCTAAGGTGACTTCATCCTCTCTAAGTCAACATGTAGAGAGGTTCATTCTAGGCATGGAGTATGGCGTGAGTAAAATCAGAAAATAAAAGAGGGCAGAGCAAAAATGGATGAATTAGTTAAAGGGATAAAGAATAGTCTGGTTAGACTGAGATATAGAACAGAAGAAAAGGAGTAGTTCCATAAAAGGCTGGAAAGGCAGATTTTAACCAGATTATAGAGGGCCTTGAATGCTACAATAAATCTATATTTTCTTTGATAGTCAATAGGGAGCTACTGAAGGTTTTTGAGTAGAGGAGTGATGCCCATGATGGCAGGTTAGGAAGATTTCTTGGATGACGTATTAAATATAAATTGTAGCAGAGAAACCTAGAACCATAACGTCCAACTCAAAATCAGCCAGGAGAGGAAAGACAAGGGCCAGTCTATAAGGCAGTGACTCTTGTTATTTGCCTTGGTAACTGTCTCTTTATGAGCTTGTTCCCCATGCTCAATGGGCTACCTTCATGCCCACTTAGCCCCATTTCTCCCTAAGCTGACAACTCGCCAAAATGCTGGTGGGAGTTTAGTGCCACAGAAAGCATCAAACGCCTCCTTAGAACCATTGCATGTTAGAACTGAAAGGGACTTTAGCCATCATCACCTAGCTCAAAGACTCCATTTTTTAGATGAAGAAACTGAAGCCCAGAAAGAGAAAGTGACTGGGTCCAGGTCGCACAGAGAGTAGCTGCAGAACTGAAGGTATTTCATGAACCTCAAACATGTCTAGATGTGAGCTGTCATCATCATCACATCTACTGACTCATGCTCCATGTTATTCCCACTGAACCAGCCTGCCCATAGGACACAAATGCCCACACAATGCTGGAGAGAATTGTGGAATTATAGGATCATAAAGAGACCCTGAAAGGACCTCAGAGGTCATCTATCCAGTGCCTTCATTTTACCTGTGAAGAAACAAAGACCCACAGAATTTAAACGACTTGCTGTAGGCCACTTGGCTAATAAGTGACAGACTTCTTACCTCTGTCCCAATCGTAATACAAAGTATTTTTCTGCACACTTGCTCCCATCTGTTTCTCTTCTTGTTCATGCTACTCTTTGTAAGCCTCTGTTTTCTCATCTGCAAAATGGGAATAATACCTTCCCTAAATGCTTCCCCAAAGTGTGTAAAATTTGAGATAACCGATACAGAACTACTTTGAGCAACATCAAATATGCCACCTAAATTATTGATTATTAGGATAGGAGCAGAGAACGCAGAGCTGGAAGAGACCTTAGAACATAGAATGCAGAAGGTTAAGCTTGGAATAGACCTTAGGGTTTTCTGCTCCAAATCTCAAGCTGTCATTCAAAGAAGGAGCTAAGCTCTCTGAGCAAAGCAGAACTGAAGTAGCTCAAAAAAACATGAGATGCACAAATTTAGGAGACATCTCCATTGCAAATGTTCACACAGACTATTTGTGCCTGACCTATGGTAGAGCTTTCCAAGCTTGTATTGGTCTG
Organism: Phalanger gymnotis; assembly: GCA_028646595.1. Lineage (NCBI taxonomy): Eukaryota > Metazoa > Chordata > Mammalia > Diprotodontia > Phalangeridae > Phalanger > Phalanger gymnotis. The sequence continues at coordinate 77,268,382 of CM053625.1, forward strand.
ATCAGCCCCAGTTGGACACACTGTACCTTGACCCAGATCTAGTGATGTCATTTGGTCTTCTTCGAAAACAAAGGACAACCATCAACATACAAACTGAGGTCTAGAGCAGTGTGTATCCTATTTTTCTCTTAAGCATCAGCTCCCTGACAGTGCCTTTCACCCCATTTCTATGGTGTATACTCCCCTTCCACAGACTCCCACCCCATGGCCCACCAGTATCTGCCACCATACCGTCCCCACAGAGGGTGCCAAATGAACAGTTACCTGGCTGGCATTTTCCATGACGAGTCTGGTCTCTGGGCTGCAATGAAGCAGCAAGCTCCCATGGGCCTGCCTGTACAGCTACAGTTGAGCATATCTTATTAAAAAGCACTAGACACATCCTGAACATATTACTTCTTTTTTTTCCCTTGCAACCCCCTGCTTTCACACACACATGTGGAGAAACATACCCACACCCACAGCTCTCTGCTTGTTTCTACCTTTCGCTTGACCTAAACTGTAGGTTCTATTGGCAGTGAACTCAATCACTGTCCTAGCCAAGGCTTCTATTAAAGCTTGGCTCTAACCATCCAAGAAATTAGTCTCCAGTGCTCGACCCTTGTCCCCCCCTCTCAGGTGCACCACAGCAGTTGTTCACAACCTTTGGTCCTCAGCTGCTCTATTTCATCCATAAACCTGAGCGGCTGCTTCCTCCTCACCCCACTCCCCCTCCCCTTGCCTAGTAACCGCTAAAAACAGAGCCAGGAGTCTTATTGCTTCTCACACACCCTCTCACACTCCGTTGTCAAACCACAATAAGAATGAGGCAGGTCCTACTTTTGACTGTGGATACCTTTGGTCAGTGTTAAGACATACAACTAAGTGTTTATGGTGTAACATTACCCTCTGTGTCAAGGTTCCGTGGTTCTGATCATAAAGGTCCTAGGACCTCTGACAAAGGCATTGTACAAGATAATTGGGAGGAACCCAGAAAATATCGTCAAGGAGACAACTGGTGTTGACCTTTGGTGTATATTTTGTTGTTTGGTCACTTCAGTGTCCAACTGTTCCTGATCCCATTTGGGCTTTTCTCGGCAAAGATATCAGAGTAGTTTGCCATTTCCTTCTCCAGTTGGCATATATACTCTAGCCAGAGGTGGGGAACCTGCAGCCTTGAGGCCACATGTGGCCCTCTAGGTCCTCAAGTGAGGCCTTTTGACTGAATCCAAATTTACAGAACAAATCCCATTAATAAAAGGCTACATCTGGCCCTCTAGGTCCTCAAGTGCAACCCATTGACAGAATCCATATTCACAGAACAAATCCCCTTAAAAAAAGGCCACATGTGTCCTTGAAGCTGCAGGTTACCCACCACTGCCTCTGGGCCAAAAAACTTTAGGCAATTCATAGCACAGACCAAAAGAGAAGATATTCCAAGGAACACACAAAACATAAAGAAAGGACTGTCTTATCTAAACCTCCTGTCTCCTCCAACACAGGGAAAACCAGTCAGGTATCCAGACTCCCCAACCAGACACTGCTCTGTCAAAAGGTCTCCCTTGGGTTTTTGGCTTTCATTCCTTCCAAAATATTCAACGCTACAGGGCATTCCTAAAGTCTGGACACACAGGCAAAAATGCAGATTTTCAAGAAATGAAATGAATGAAATCTTCAACAACATTTTATTTAATTGGAATATTAACAAATAACCTCTTCAATATGATTTCCATTATTTGTGATGCAAAGGTTGATGCGCTTTGCAAGACTCATGGGAACTCGACGCAATAACTCCACATTGCCATCAACTTTAGCACATTCACTCTTTATGCATCCAATCAAGGGTGCTGCATCTGTGATTTTCATTGAGTACACCTTCTCCTTTGGCACACCCCAGAAAAAGAAATCACTGAACAGCACAGAGTCTTTGGTGAAATGGTTAATGAGATTTCCTATGAGTCCAGACTTTAGGGCCACACTGTACATACAGTAAGTGTAACTCAATCAAAAAATTTTTTTTAATTTTTTTAATTCAAATTTTTAAAATTTTTTTTTGATTGTGAAATCCTACTGTGAATAAGGCTCTGGCTAAGAGCCAGTCTGACGCCAGCACAGAGGGGACGGTTCTCCTGGCTTTTATTTACTATCAGCAGACATCCTGAGAGATGAAGAGAGGCTGGTGCCTCCTTAGGTCTATTACAATAACTGCTGCCTTCTTCTTCTCACAAGTCGAAGATCCCATCTCCCTGACTTTAAGAACGCTTTGAAGGCCTGAGTCGTGATTCAGTATGGCTCCCAACAGAGCAATGCACGCACCAGGATTTCTCATAACAACAACATAATAACAGCTCATGCTTTCTATAGCATGTTAAAGTTTACAGAGGACTTTCCTCACACTACCCTGTAATGTAGATAGTAGAAGCATTATTATCTCTATCATACAGATGAGCAAAATGAGGCTCAGATAATTTAGGAGGTCTTCCCAGGGCCACTTGGTTGTCTACCGTCCAAGTTTACCACTCTTTTTCACTCTGCCAAAGTACGTGATAACAGAGATCACCACACTGGGAAAGGAGGAAAAAAAAGAATTTGCAAAGCCTGTGCAGAGCCACTGAGTCCCTTGTCCATTTTGCAGGTGGACCTTGGGTCTGGGAGTAGTTGGAGGTGGGGGGTCAGTGCAGAAAGAAGGGGCAGTTCAATAAATTAAAGCCTTTCATTGGTGCAAGGCAGGTACAAATGAATGTCTAGTATAAAAGAAATTGATGCATGATTTCCAACCTTGTCAGGAATGTGTACGCTGTGTTAGAGCTGAGGCAGAGAGAACTTGACCAACTTAAATGCTGAGTGTTACCCAAGGAACATAGTTTTTGCCCACTTGAAATCACATATATAACCCTAAAACTTTAGTTATCTTGTACTCTGCAAACATGGACTTTTTATACATTTCTTTGGAAATGTATAATGTCAATAAAGAATGGGTTCTAAGCAAAATTATGAGGTAAATATTACAGCTAGGTGGTACAGAGTGACAGGACTGGAGTGAGGAAGACTCACCTTCCTGAGTTCAAATTCAGCCTCAGACACTTACTAGCTGTGTGGCCATGGGCAAGTCACTTAGCCCTGTTTGCCTCAGTTTCCTCATCTATAAAATGATGTGGAGAAGGAAATGGCAAACCACTCCAGTATCTTGGCCAAGAAAACCCCAAATAGGGTCATGAAGAGTCGGACACAATTGAAATGACTGAACAACAAAACATTACAGGGAGATGTGTTTAATCTACTTAAGAGAATAATTATTTCTGTTCACTTCAGCACATTATCACACGGTTTTGACTATAGCTATCTATCAAATATAGATTGTACCCCTAAAATAAGACCCTCTGAAAGAAAGTAAATACCCATCCCTGCTCAGGGCATTCCTGCCTCCTTGTCTTTTTATAAATTGTCCCTCATGCCTGGGATGCTCCCCCACCCCCATCTCAACGTCATGAAACCTCTAGCTCTTTTCAAGGCTCCTACATGAAGTCCTTTCTGATCTTCCCCAGTTATCAGAACTCTCCCCACCCCATATATAAATTACTAATTATTTATAATGTATATATTTTTATTTACTTATGTGCTTACATGTTTTTCACAATAATGACTAACACTTATGCGATAATCAGTATTTATATAGTGTCTTACAGTTTGCGAAGCACCTTACAAATATATTTTCTCATTTTATCCTCATAACAACCTTGGGAAGTAGGCGATACTATCATTACCATTTCATAGACGAGGAAAATGAGTAATAGAAGTTGAGTGACTTGCCCAGGGTCACTTGTCTGAGGCAGGATTCAAACACAGGTTTCCTGACTCCAGGTCTAGTTCTCTATCCACTAGAATGTAAATTTCTTGAGAACAGGGACTTATTCATTTTTTTACCGTATATCCAGTATCTAGCAGAGCATGTGCTTGTTCCTGTAAATAAATGGGACCCAACACATGCTTATTAAATTAAATAAGTATACACTGAAAATAATACCAATTATAGGCAAGCCTCAGATTTTATGACAATCAGATTTGGTAGACTGGATGGCCTACATCAAGAATTCTTTGGAAACAATGACAAATGAATCTTACCTGCTCGTTAAAGTAGACCCACTAGACCATTTAAAAGGAGAAGTGATTTTTTAAAAATTGTTACCAAGAAACTCCAGGGTTGTGACTCATATCTGTATCTTCTAGCCTGCTTAATACAGAAAGATAAAAATAACGTGATTTCGGCTTGCTGACAAGGTCCCATCCTCATGGGGAGCCCCATGATTGAGCTGTCTCTGATGGGCAGCTGCCTGGTACCCATGAGATCCATTTTGCCCCTGTCCTCATAGAGGACAGGCTGAGCCCTGTTCTTCCTATCCTTCCTCCGTTCTGCTTGCCGAGTTCCCCACAACTGTTTGCTCCATTAGGCCAGTGCCAGGGAGTCTAAAGCCTACAGATGACTCTCAGATCCCTTCTAGCTTGAAATCCTATGATCCTAAGATTCTGGCCTGGAAAGGGAAGCACAATCCCAATCCAGTTCCCAGGAAAATGTTTGAGTTTGTGTTGGTAGAGAAGGTATAGACTGGTTTTACATCACTGGGATAGAATTTTATCTCCAACATTCAAATCACTCATTGGACTCCTGCCCTCAATACCAATCCTTTTTCCATACCTTGAAGAAGACTTCCTTACAAACAACCAAATAGCCTATGCTTCCATTCCTGGCCAGCCTCTGACTCTACTTGGATCTCCAGTATTTTCAAAGGAAAGGCATAAATAAAACATTTCAACCTTAATATATATATATATATGTGTGTGTGTGTGTGTGTGTGTGTGTGTGTGTGTGTGTGTGCGTGTATATATATATATGTGTGTGTGTGTGTGTATGTGTGTGTGTGTGTATATACATATATATATATATACATATATATATAGAGAGAGAGAGAGAGAGAGTTAAAGGGCAGCTAGGTGGCATGGTAGATAGAGTACCAGGCCTGGAGTCAGGAAGACTCATTTTCCTGAGTTCAAATCTGGCATCAGACACTTACTAGCTGGGTCATTTAACTGGACAAGTCACTTAATCCTGTTTGCCACAGCTTTCTCATCTGTAAAATGAACTAGAAAAGGAAAAGGCAAACCACTTTAGTATCTTCTCAAGGAAAAAAACAAAAAAAATCGGACATGACTGAAAAAAAAATTCACTCACCCAAATAATCACCAGATTCATTGAACTCCCTCTTTTCCATGTGGAGCATGTCCCCCTCCTACTGTCTGGCTTTCCTTCATGAAAGTATCCTTCTACACATTTCTCTATGGGGGAAAAAAGCATTATTGACCACAAGGATGGTCCACCTCTTCATGGTACATTGGGAGGGACCTGCCGGCATGAAGAGTCCAAGTCGTATTTCTGCAGGGAGTCAAGACACAGGTGCCAAAGTGCCTGTTGGCCCCGTTCTGCTTTTTGCAGGTAATTAAATTGAGTCCACTCCTTGGCTTGGTTTTCTCCCTGAACAATTCAACCATTTGAGTAATCCATTCTCAGGGCACTCATACATCACCTGGGTGCACCCTGCCTCTGATGTATGACTCCAATCCATCAGCAGAGTGCACCCCCACACCCGGGATGGATGGGTACCGTACATCATCACAAGAGGCCTGAGGGGCCATGTGTTACTCAGGAGGTGGCACCACTCAGAAGGGACAGACGAGGGCCAAGAGGGAAGAGGGTTGGCACAATTGGAAACCCCTGTTTGTATTATTCTTTAGTGAGCAAGCCAGAAGGCACAGATTTCTCTGATGACTGGACGTTTTTTGCTTTTTTTAAAAACCATAACAAAGCATTACCAAGTAGGAATCCCACTGGGCTTGCTTTAATAACTAGACAAGACTCATTTGTCATTAATATTGCCATACATTTAGAGCTAGAAGGGAGCTTAGAAGCCATCAAATTCAACATCCAACCTCTTCATTTTACAGAAGGGAAAACTGAGTCACAGAGAAGTGAAATGACTTGAGCTGGGTCACACATCAACTAAATGTCTGAGGAACTTCCTGGCTGCAAGTCCAGTACTCTAGGCACTATCCCGTATGGTCTCTTTTCCATTGCGTACAAAGACCTATGGCAACATAAACTCTGCATTGCTCCTGTCACTCAATCCAGTGCTCTGTGCACAGTAGGCATTTACAGCAATAGCTTTCAGGACATTAAGTCACTGAGGCAGCCTGGGGTCTTTGTCCAAGTAGCTCCTGAATATTCAATCAATTATCTAGTTGGAATACTCGCTCTTCAACTCTCTCACCTTGTGACTTTAGCCAAGTCACACCTTCTTTCTAGTTCTGTTGCCTCAATCAAAGTGAAAACTCGAAAAGACCTTAGCTTGAAAGGGGCCAAGGTCTCCCACTGCATCCTGGGCCATCTCTAGTCGTCGTGATGGATATGTGGCCACTGGACCCAGATGGCTCTGGAGGAGAAAGTGAGGCTGGTGACCTTGCACAGTGCCCCCTCACTTAAATCAAAGTCAACTGCAAGTCATGTCATCATCTCCCTGATGTCATGGTTGATGCCCTTTGAGAACGAAGGACAAGCCACAATACAACACACAACACAACCCGTTTCTTCACGTGTAAAATAAGGAGACTAGAGCAGATGATCTTTAAGGTTTCCTCCAGCTTTAAACCTTACAAGACTTTGATCCTCCACCGTCTACATTTCTAAAAAAATTTAAAACCCTCAGATATTCAAAAATAGTTAGAAAAAGAAGAGACAGCACTGTGTATTGACACTACATGATCACAGTGTATATACTACATTGTAGTCAATATAGAACTGGCTTTGAAGTGAGGAAGACCTGGGTTCAAACCCTGCCACTGACTTATACTAACTGTGTAACCCTGAGCAAGTCATGAGAATTCTCAATGCCCCAGGCAATTCTAACGCTATAAATTGCAGAAAAAGCATAGACCTGCATCCGTGGCTCATCAGGGAGTTCCTGATATTGGTGACGTTCTAGATCTAGTCCCCATCCCTTAGAAGTAAACCAAAGTCTCCCCACTAGACAACCTAAATACAAGCCAGTTGTCCCTGCCCCCTTTCTCCATGATTATTTTGAGGACTTGTCATGAAGTGGGGGATCAGAGATACATCATTCCTGCCCAAATGCCACAGGATCCTGGGGACACAATTAACAGTCTTGTGTTCTCTGCATGTAGCTTAAGTCAGGAAATTCCCATTAATACTGATGGTATTTGTAAGGTAAAGCTCTGTCCACATCAAGAAAAAACACCACACCCCAGCAAGCATTGCCAAAAAGGGGCTGCTGACTCTGCTGGCCCTCCAAATTCAGGGAAAACCTGAACCCCAGAGTAAGCCTTGAGAGTGTTGGACAAGTTCAGAGGGAAAAAAGTCACTGGTAACTGGCTTCTCACTACTGTTTTATGTTGTTTCAGAACAAAGAGATTTTAACTATAGAGGCCATGGAAAAAGTAGAGGACCTCAAGTTCAGAGACCCAATTTCAAATACTGCCACTGATACTCTGAAGCTACTCTGGCCACTCACAGAATCCTGAATTTAGGAGACTTAGAAATCATCATCTCTATCCCTCTTATTTTACAGATATGGAAACTGAGGCCTAGAGAGGTAATATACCCAAGATGTGAGGTTAAATATTCTGAGTCCAAGTCACGTCACCTTTCTGGGCTTTAGTATCTTCATCTATAAAATGGGGGAAATAATACTTGTACTATTCACCCCCCCAGGGTTGTTGTAGGAAAAGTAAGCCTAAAAACACCAGAGAAATGAGAGTTGGCATTATTATAAGAGTACACAGGATGCCATCTGTCAGCATGTGCCTGGACCTGACTGGGGGTCTTCTTTAAGCTCTGACATAAGCTGCATCAATACCTTGACTTTCTATGATATTATTTACAAAAGTGCTTTTGCCTTTATTATCTCTTTGCCGGTTGAACACCTTCCTGCCCATCTTTTAAAGCCCAGCTCAAAAGCCATTTCCTCCAGAAAACCTTTGCTGATTCCCCAGTTGGCAAATCAACCAGTCAATAAACATTAAGCACTTACTGTATGCCAGGTACTGTGCTAAGAGTTTCCCCTTCGACATCACATCTCACTTCGTTTTGAACGTCTCTAATGCACTGATCATGTAATATTTTCTTGTAAACCTGTGTTGCCATTTTCCACCCATACTGGACTATAAGCTAGAGTGGCGAAGGGACTATTTATCTAAACTTCACACCTCTCCCAGCACCTACCGTGGTGTTCTGCACGCATCAGATGCTTAGCAAATGTTTATATTATTCTATTCTTACAACATTCTTATAGGGAAAAAATTATTATCCCCATTTTATAGATGAAGAAACTAAGACTCAGGTGGATTAAGTGGTTTGTCCAAGAAAATACAATTAGTGGGTGGCAAAACCTAGCTCCCGGCCCAAAGCTCTTTTCTCAGCACCATATTTTCTCTGCAGACACAGTCATTTAGGACAGCTTTGTCCTGTGTGTCCAGAGTCACCTGACCTACCCAGTTTGTATTTACCCTAGGGGCTCAAGAAGAACATTTGTCAAATAGGAAAGGACAGGAGTTTTTTTTAAAAAAAAAGGGGAAAGACAAAAACATCCCTGGGAATGTAAATCTTGTGTTAAAACATGTCAGAGACAGTTATTTTATCAATGTCATCTCAGCCTCTAGAGAGAGAGTGTGGTATGATGGTTAGACTCTCTGCACTCTGCTGCCAGGTCTGCTGCAGCCTCCCTGAAGTGCCTCCTTTCCCTGGGGGACCTGCTTTTCCTTTCTAAACCAGGAACTGAGACTGTAAAAGTGTTTGCAGAATCTCTGGAGAAATAAACTCACTGTATACAGATCCTCTTTGCCCGGATCAGGGCTCAGGGCACTAGATTTGTAAATACTGCCATCTCTCAAGGTGCTGTCAGGGTCTCGCTTGGGGGAGAAGTATCACAAAATTCTCCCCAAATTCTCAAAATAGAATTTTCATTTATTTCAATCTAGAAAAATTAGAGCATATTATACTGCAATTTCAGGGGCCTAGGAAATGATTCAGAATGACAGCTCAATGTTTAACGATGTCTAGACCATCTCGGATCACAGATTTGGATCAAGAAAGTGTCTTAGAGACCATCTACTCCCATCCCTTCAATTTTCCAGAGGAGGAAACTGAGGCCCAGAGAGGGGAAAGGACTTGCTCAAAGACATACTGCTAATAAGCTAGGACTCAAGCCCAGACTTTCTCACTACATAGCCAACATTTTAACACCATGATGCCTTATGTACATCATGCTGCTTTTCCCAATAAAACAACCACTATTCACATAAGAAGGAAAAGGAGCTCCCTCAGGAATAACAGTAGCATTGGTGGTTGCAATGATTAGGGCAGTAATAGCAATAGTGGTAGTAGTAGAAGGAGAAGGAGAAATAGCAGCAGCAGTAGTGGCAACAGTAGTAATAGTGGAAGGAACAGCAGTAACCACAGCAGTAGCAACAGTAGTAATAGTGGAAGGACCAACAAAAGCAGCAGCAGCAGTATCAACAGTAGTAATATTGGAAGGACCAACAAAAGCAGCAGCAGCAGTAGCAACAGTAGTAATAGTGGAAGGACCAACAAAAGCAGCAGCAGCAGTAGCAACAGTAGTAATAGTGGAAAGAGAAGGAGAAGTAGCAGCAGCAGCAACAGCAGTAATAACAACAGTAGTAATAGTGGAAGGAGCAGCAGTAGCAATAGCAGTAGTAGCAACAGTAGTAATAGTGGAAGGACCAACAAAAACAGCAGCAGCAGTAGCAACAATAGTAATAGTGGAAGGAGCAGCAGTCAAAGCAATAGTAGTAGTAGTGGAAGGAGCAGCAGAAGTAATAGCAGTAGAAGAAGCAGGAATCAGAACAGTAATAGCTAACAGTATTGTAGAAGCAATGATGGCTGCAATACCAATTGAAAGAGTGACACTAGGAGCGAAATCATTCATTGGTGACAATAGTAGAAATATTGGTAGCAGCAGTACTAGTGGCAAGAGTAGCAGCAATCATATTGATATTCATAGTAGAAGTAGTGGTGGTAGTAGTAACAGCATGATCAAACAATAATAGCTAATAAAGCTATCATTTATATAGTGCCCTAAGATTTGCAAAGCACTTTACCTATATTATCTCATTTGATCCTCACAACAACCCTATGAGGTAGGTGCTATTATTATCCCCATTTTACAGATGAAAAAACTGAGGCAGTCATTATGGAAGACTGATTTTCCCATTAAACTGGAGATAAAGTCATCTGTTGAAATAAGCAAAAAAAGGTGGGGGAGCATCATAGGGTGATTAAGGAAAGAAAGAAGTTTTGAAGCAGCTCATGTGGTCATTGCAATCATGTGTCCATCAAGGAAGAGTAAAAGGATTATCTCATAACAGGAAGGGCTCAGTTGCGATTTTATTTTATAAATTTATAGTGGGCCCATGTTGTAGCAACTTGTGTCACAGAGGAGCGAACCCACTCCTCTATAGAGGAAGTAGTGGGTCCCTAAGTGGTGACTTCCTCCATCAATATTCAACCCCAGAGATTTAAGAGAAGAAAGGGAGGGTAGTGGGGTTAATCTCAGGTGAGGATTTTACAAGATATGAGTGGTGACAGGATAAGGGATGAAGTGAGGCAAGAGAACATTCCAGGCATGAGAAACAGTCTGTCCAAAAGCAAAGAGACAAGAGACATGATACCAATTTCAGGGGAAAGTACATAGTCTGATTTGGCTGAAACATAAAGTATCTGAAGGGGAGTGATAAAAAAAATAATTCTGGAAGAGTAAGATGGAGTCCGCTAATAGAGGCCTTTAAAGCCCAGGCTAAGGCATTGGTATTACATATGACAGACAATTAAGAGCAGCTCAAGATTTTTGAGCGAGAGATTATTTGGTCAGACTTGTGTGTTAGGATGATTCTTTTGGCCTCTGGGTGGAGGATGTACGGAAGAGAGGGAGAGGCTGGAGGCAGAGAGACCAAGTAGTAGGATGCTATTATAATAGGCTAGTGATGGCGAGGGTCTGAACTAGGGTGGTGGCCCCATGAAAGGGAAAAAGTGAACGAATCTGAGAGTGACTGATGGAGGTAGAATCAAGATACTCAATGGTAAAGGACAGAAGGGAAGGGAAGGAGGAGGCAGGTTCAAGTTGGTTATAAATGAATCTGTGCAGCTGTTTTTAGGACCAGCAGATTTCCTCCTCCATTTCCCATAGATCGCTGCCCTGACTTGTTCCTTGGTCCAGCTTTAGACCAGACACCACAGAGCCCAGAACAATTGTCTCAATTCACTTATGACAGCTCTGAAAGGTAGAATCAACAAGACTTTGCTTCTTATTAGACAGGGAAGATGAGAGAGAGGGAGAAAGTAAAGATGGCTCTTGGATTGTGAATCTGGGCAACTGAAAAGGTTGAAGAGAAATAGGAAAGTTTGGCGGTGAAGTGGGCATAGGGGTAAAGATAACAAGTTCCATTTTAGTCATGCTGGATTTCAGATATCACTGGTAATATACAGACAGTTGGCAATAGACTGGAGTCCCTGAGAGAGATTAGGGCTGGATATGTACATTTGAGAATCATTTGCCTAGAAATGACATAGAGAGAAAAGGTATAGATACAACAGGGCGGGCCCAGGAGGACACACACAATTAAGGGACAAGAGATGGATGTGGATCCAATAAAAGAGACTGAAAAGGAACAGTAAGACAGGAGGACAACCATGAGAGAACCATGTCACTGAAGCTAAGGGAGGAGAGAGTGTCCTGGTGGAAGGGCTGTCACCAGTGCCAAAAACAGCAGAAGGATGATGACTGATACAAGGCCATTGGATTTAGCGGTTAAGAAATCATTGTTAACCTTGGTGAGAACAGTTTCAGTCTAGTGGGGATGGAAGTGAGACTGGGAAGGACAAGAAGTGAGAGAAAGGTGAGGAAGTAGAGACAAGTATAGATGAGATTTCCTAGGAGTTTGGCAGTAAAAGGGAGGAGAAGTAGATGATTGCTTATGGAAATGGCAGTATCAAGTGAGGATTTGTGTTTGGAGGGTTGCCTGTTTTTTGGTTTGGTTTTCTTTTTGAAATCAAGAGATCTGAGCATGTTTGTAGGCAGCAGAAAAGCAAATAGAAGAGAGAGATTAAAAACGAGAGAGGATTGGGAATAATGAAAGAGGAGAATTACAAGAGGTAGATCATACTATAAAAAAATTAAAAAGAGAAACTGATCCTAGGCCTCTCACAGCTATGGGTAGCAGATGTATTCATAAGCAAACAAAAGATGGAGGCAATTACGAAAGATAAAATAGATATCTTTGAGTATACAAAAATTAAGACCTTCTGAAAAAAATTAAACGCTCCTTAGAAAAGAAGGAAAGCAGTTGAAGGTGGGATGAAACTTTGATTCAAATTTCTTGGATGAAGGTTTGGTAAGCAAGATATATAAATAATTAATAGAGATTGATAGATAAGCAAAAGCCATTCCCCAATACATAAATGATGAAAGGATATGAACAAATAGTTCTCAGATGAAGAATTAAAAACTCTTAATGACCATATGAAAGAATAGTTCAACATAATAACAAAAATGCCAACTAATACTGGACAAAATGGTAATGATGACAAAAGGTGGATATAATCAATGTTGGAAGGGTTATGAAAAGATAGGTACACTAGTGGCTGTTGTTAGAGCTATGAATCAGCACAACCATTCTGGAAAGCAATTTGGAATTATGCAAATGAAGCAACTAAAATATTCCTACCCTTTGACTTAGAGATTCCATTATATCCCAAGGAGATCATTGATAAGGAGAAAGTTCTCACATACAACAAAACATTTATAATACCACTTTTTGTGATAGCAGAGAATTGGAATTGAAGTAAATGCCCATCAATTTGGGAATAGCTAGTGACAAATATGATGGAGAGAAATATGGAACTATCTACACACACTGATGCAGAGTGAAGTAAAAGTGAAGTAAGCAGGGCAAAAAAATAAAACCACCTACACAATGGCTACAGCCATGTAAACAGAAACAACAACCACCAAAAACAATTTTAAAAGTGAATATCGCAAAATTATACAGAACAAGTATGTTTCAAAAGAAGAGATGGGCAAAGATACTCCCATGCCTCCCCTTCACAGAGATGGGAGGTCCATAAGTATTGTACATTGCACATATTCTCAGACTTTTTCAATGTACTGATAAGTTATATTGATTTTTTTCTCCTTTTTCTTTTTCCTTTCCTTTTTTGCCTTTAAAAAATGCTATATTTTCATATAGGATGGATCTCTTGGAGGGATATTGGGGAAAACTAGGGTGATTTTTTTAAAAAGGTATCAATAAAATTTACTTTAAAAAGATAAAAAAGCCAATAAGAGGAATTCGTTTAAAGGATAGAAGGGAAGAGAAGCAAGGGCTAAGTTCAAGTTGGTTATTAATGAAGCTGTCTGGCTTTTTTTAGGACCAGCAGCTTTTATTTTATTCTAGAGACAAATGGGAGCCACCAGAATTATTGAGTTGGGGAGTAACATGGTCAGATCTTAAGGCAGGTCACTTTGACAGCCTTCTGGAATAAAGGAGTCTAAAAGCAGGGAAACTCAATTGGGGGCTGTTGCAATAGTCTAGGTAAGAGGTGATAAAGGTCTTGAACTAGGGTGATGGCTACATGAGAGGAGTAACAGCATGCAAAAGATTCTTTGGAGATATAAAAGGCAAGATTTGGCAATTGATTGAATATCTGAAGTACGAAAGGGTAAGGAGTCATGGATAATATCAAGATTGTGAACCTGGGAGACTGGAAAGATGGCTATGCTCTTGATAGAAACAGTTTGGTAGAGGGATGGGTATGGGAGAAAGGTAATGCATTCTGTTTTGGACATATTAATTGTTAATTAATAATTTATTATGTGTTAATAATTAATGTTAATTAATTTGGACATAAAGTGTCTTCAGGACATCCAGTTGAAAATGTCCAATAGGCAGTTGGGAATGAAGAACTGAAGCTGAGTGAAGAGATGGAGGCAGATAAAGAGATCTGTGAGACATCTGCTTAAAGATGATAATTAAACCTATGGAAGCTTATGAGGTCACCCATTGAGAGTGGAGAGATCGGGGGTGGAGAAAAGGGCCCTGGGAAAGAGTTTCAGGCCAAAACATTATTCCATGCTTTGCACTGGCCATCGCATTTGTCTGGGATGCACCCGCCCCCAACCCCTCTGGTTCTTCAAGGCATAGCTTAAATGCTACCTTCTACCTGAAACCTTTCTTGATAGCCCCCAACTATCAGTGCACTGCCTCCCTAAACTGCCTTCTATTCATCTATATCAGTGAGGTCAGCTTTATATACAATAAATACTTATAGTCTATTGTACCTGTAGCAACAGGAGTCTGGTTTTTTATGTATAGTAATTATACTTGAATGTCCGTAACAAGCCCTCATAGCTGGCCCAGAAGGTAGAAACGAGAAAGTAGGGCTCAAAATCATCCATGTCATGTTTAAGTATGGAAAATCAGAGCAGAAGTCTAGGATGGAGCCTAGCAAACCCTGACAGATAGCAACTGAAATAGCTGCCTGTAGCCCAAGCATCAATCTACAGGTGTCCCTAAAGTCTAGACACACAAGCAAAAATGCATATTTTGAAATATTTGGAATATTAACCTACCTTAGTCCCCTTGACTTCTTTTTCTGGGGTATGCTAAAGGAGAAGGTGTACTCAGTGAAAATCACAGATGCAACATACTTGATTGAATGCATAACGAACAAATGTGCTAAAATTGATGGCAATGTGGACTTATTGGATCGAGTCCATGCGAATCTTGCAAAGCACATCAACCTTTGTATCACAAATGATGGAAATCATATTGAAGATGTTATTTGTTAATATTCCAATTAAATAAAATGTTGTTGGAAATTACATTCATTTCATTTCTTGAAAATATGCATTTTTGCCTGTGTGTCCAGACTTTAGGAACACCCTGTACTTACATATGCTTAATAAAATATCTATTGGTTGACCAATTTATTGATTGGTTGGTTTCTTGGTTGGTTTAGCTGATGGTCAGAGTCTCTGTGGAGATTTTCACCAGGATTGACCAGGGCCAGGGTAGGTGAGTGACAGATGGTTTCTTAGAAGTGGTACCTCTTAGGATTGTATTTTGTCTTATGCTTGCTGGAACTCTTCCATTTAAAACAAGATCTCTCATAAGGGAGAAACTTGGCCCCTCTGCTCGAATTTATAAGTCTCCCCCCCCCACCCTCTTAGCACAGCTCTACCCTGTTAAGTTTTGTTGGGGGGGGGCGCGTTATTTGTATTGATATCTTTTGTTTAAAACAAACAAGTCTTGAAGTCTGAACATAATCTCTCCTCCATCTGTATTGGCAATCAAAATGGGCTCTTAGCACTTAATTCAAGCAAGTGGCCTTGAAGAGTTTGGCCTTTGTTTCCTTTGATTAATTCAGTGTCTTCGATTGAGCCTTACTAGGTGCTAAAC
>CM053625.1:77284397-77306897 GCA_028646595.1 Phalanger gymnotis
AGGTGCTAAACCCCAAGCCCCAAACCCCTATCTATTAGGTGCTAAGCCTATGTGGGTATGACTTGATAACTAAGGTAGGGCTCCAAGTGGGGCCAATGAAGGGAGGTACTAACTCCAGAGCCAATAATAAGAGCCTGTGTTCTGGTAGCTCAGATGACATGATGTCTGAAACTGTATAAAAAGAGAGAACAGAGTTATTTGCTTAAGACTCTCACTCCTGGAGGTGCGGGACTCTGGGCAGCTGCTCTAAGGGCCTTCCAGCTGAACTCATATGTTGATGGTTTTCTTGGTAACTATGAATTGTATTTGGTCTGTTGCTATATTTGCTCTGAAGCTCAGGGTGCTGGCTTTTCCCCCTGAGCTGAGTGAATGATATTTGTATGCTGGATTAAAGTAAGATTGTTAACTCCTTAACGTTTTTTTCTTTAGTAAAGCAGATCAAAAGAACCTGGGCTTGCAGAGTTCTGTGAGCTGGTTGTTGTTGGTTTTACACCTTCACAGAAGCTGCTATCCGGATTGTTGAAACACCATCCCCTAACTAGGAAGTCATTCCTTGTAATAAAGAATAAAAAAGAGAGGTTTTAAGAATCAGTTCAGCAAAACCAACTATTATAGTATACATAACATTCCACACCCACAGTCCCCCACTCCTGAAAAGAAAGAAGGGAGGAAAGGATATTTCATCTCTTCCAGATCAAGATTGATCATTACAATTATGAAGCATTCACTTCCTTTCATTTTGTTTTGTGGGAGACTTTTTTTGTTTGTTGTTTTTTATTCTTGAGCTTTTTCAAGTTAAGCATTCCTCTGAGAAACCAGCCTTCTGCCCAGACCAGGAGTAAAGAACCTGCAGCCTCAAAGCTACATGTGACCCTCTAGGTCTTTTGACTGAGTCCAAGTTTTACAGAACAAAATCCTTCTATTAAGGGGATTTGTTCTGTGAAGTTTGGATTCAGTCAAAGGGTCACACTTGAGGACCTAGAGGGCCACATGGGGCCTCGAGGGTGCAGGTTCCCCACCCCTGCTCCAGACTCAGAAACTTCAGAGGCCAAGAGAAAGGAGAGACATCATTCCCTTGAAACCATTCCAGTTCTCCTTTCAGAATCACTCCTCACTTGGGATTCCAGAGGCTGTAGGAGACTACAAGCTCAATTTGAATCAATAGTGTGATATGATGGCCCAAAAAAGTTAATACTACCTTAGCTGCATTAATAATGACAAGGTAGCTATCATCACCTCCAGCCTGCATTATTACAATCACCTCCTAACTGTTCTCCCTACCTCGAGTCTCTTCTTTGATCCTTCACATAGCTGCCAAAGTGGTATTACTAAAGCATAGATTAGATTATGTCACTCTCCTGATCAATAAAGTCCAATGGTCCCCTAGTACCCTCTAGGATTGCATACAAACCCATCTGTTTGACATTCAAAGCTGTTCACGACTTAGCTCCAGCCTAGACATTGGTCCCCTTCATACACTTTTTGCTCTCCCATTCCCAGGCTGTTTCCCATACCCGGAATGTTCTCCTTCCTCAAATCTGCCTCTTAGCATTCCTAGCTTCCTTCAAGGTTCAACTTGTGTCACCTCTTAAATGAGACTCATCCTAATCCCAGCTGTAGCATCCCCTCCAAAAAATTATCATACTTAATGGTAATTTTAAATATATGTTATATATTAAATAATGTATTATATATTGTATACTTATGTTGTTTCCCTGAGAAAACATAAGCTCCTCAAGGGGATGAATTGTTTCCTTCTTGTCTTTGTATGCCCAGCACTTACCATGGTATCTGACGCATAGAAGATGCTTAATAAAGGCTTACTAATTGATAACGTCCAGGATAAGGGAGTCACATTGTCCTAGTTAGAGCACATCTAGAGCATTGTGTTCAATTCTAAGTGCCACACTTTAGGATGGGTACCGACAACATTAAGTAGATCAACAGATTGGCAGACCAAGGATGGCAATCAAAATGGCAGGAGAGCTAGAAGTCATGCCATGTGAAGGTCATTTGGGAGAACGGGAGATATGTATCCTAGAAGATCGGAGCAGGGGAGGAGGGAAACGACAGCCTCAAAATATCTAAAGAGCTGTCCCATGGAAGAGAAATCTAGGACCAAGAAGGAAGGTCACAAGGAAGCAAACTTTAGCTAAATATAAGGAAAATATTTTCCACAACTAGAATTGCCCAACAGTGGAATGAATTGCCTCTAGAAGTAGTGAGCTCCTTGTCACTAAACATTTTGAACAGAAGCTGGATAATCACTTGTTAGGGATGTCATAGAAAGGATTCTGGCATGGGATAAGCCGTTGAACTAAATGGCCTCTGATAACCCTTTGAACACAAAGATTTTGTAATTCCATGTGATTCCTTGAAAAATTTTGTTTCTTCTCTCAGATGATCTCTAAGGTGCCTTCAAGCCCTCAATCTTATTATTCTCTATGGTTTTTTAAGTATTTTTTTCCTTCTCAGCCATAATTTAAACCCATTTCTTCGGTGGAGATAGAGAACACTGGATCCCTCAATGGAGGTCTTCAAGTGGAGGCCTAATGCAATCTGATCCAGTCCAATCCAACAAGCACTTATTATGTGCAGGACACGAGGGCTACAGACACAAAAACTGAATCCCTCAAGGAGTGCGCATTCTACTGAGAGGACCCAATGCATAAGTGTGCATTTTCAAAAGGAGAAAGCACTAACAGCTATGGGGATTGGAATGACCACTTGTCAGAGATGTCGTAAAGAGAATTCCTAGCTCCACAGATGTTGGATGAGGTGGCCTCTGAGCTCGCTTGCAGCTCTGAAAGCCTGTAATTCTATCATCCTCCTTCAAATCACAGCAGGCCATGGCTCCCTCACAAACAATTCTCTAAGTGGATCATCTGATTCCAAATACACCTTTGCCCATTGGTCACAGATACCCAATTCATTACCTTGGATCTCAGCTCAAGAAACATTCTAAACCTTGGTAACTTTTCCCCAGAAATTGCTTCTTCAAGTTTTCCCTTCCCAGCCTTCCCTAGACAGGAAGGAAGCCCAGGGCCCTTGCCACCACTGCCGCCATGCGGGGGGTTGGCATGGGACTGGGGCTTTTTGTTATTTCACTTTTGTGCGGGGTTAAAGAAAATGTTGAATTTTGCAGTTTAGCGGTAGGCCTCACAATGCGGCGGCTGTCGGAGAGGTGCTGATTACCCAACTCCATTTATCAAAGTGTCACTTTTCTGACAGCCGCTAATAAATATCCTGCCAGAGCCCCGGCCCCTGGCAGCCATGGCACTCTGCAACACGCCGCTAACCTAATTTGCTAATTGCTGCTTTCCCCATTAATTTTAGTCCTGTCTTGTTTGGTGTTGACATGGAGGAAAAAGAAATAGAGTGGAAAAAGCCAGCAAGAAAGAAAATATCTCGGGGTCCCCCACCCCCCAGCCCCGCCCCACAACCCCTTCATCACACACTGTGCACTTTGACTCACACCTAAATAGCAACTTTTCCTCTTTTCTCCAACTATGGTTAGAATATATTAAAGATAATAGCTTCAACAATGCATTATTTAAAGGGCTCCTTTCCACTCTGCCTTTTCTCTTTCTAATCCACCTTTTGGGAAAGGTGAGATGAATTACAGCATTCAGGACAGCAAGCAGTTAACTGCATCACCCAGACCTCTGGTTCTCCATCCCAAAAGCATTTTTGCCTGAGAAGCAACAGCTCAGCCATCCCAAGCCTGGAATGTTCTTCGTTTCTGCCAGTCCCCTGCAGCTCAGACCTGTAAAACTCCTATTAAGTGTCTCTGGACCCAAGAAAAGGTATGCTCTGGACCATCTTTACTAACATGCTTGAGCCAACTAGTTGTGGAATAAAACACACACACACACACACACACACACACACACTCACACACACAGCCCTGTACCTTTTTCTACCTTGCCACTTATAGGAAAAGAGTGAAAGAGCCCTTAGCTCTGGCACTTACTAAAGCAAGATCATTTCTCTAGGCCTCAGTTTCCCCATCTATACAAAGAAGAAGTTGGACTAAAATGATTTCTGATGTCCATTTCAACTCTCTCTATAAATCAATGGAAAAAAAAATGAGGTATGCGGTAGGTTTGTTTCTATCATTGACTGCTGTAAGAGGGCTATCTTTATTCCCCCAACTTCCTAGGGATCTCCTGATTCCATGCTTTTGTCCAGGCTGCTTCTTAATCCTCCCTCTCCCTTTTTGCCTCTTGTATTCCTTCCATCCTTTAAAGTCCATCTGGGTTTCTACCTCTTCCATGAAGCCTTTCCTTTTAAAAAAAAAGTATTAATATCTGATGTTTTTATCTTGCCTTCATTTCAAAAGATATTTCCACCCCTACCCAGCAAGTCATTATTTTCAACAAAGGAAGAGAGAGAGAGAATGAAAAAGAGAAAAAGAGAGGGAGAGAAGAAGAAGAAGAAGAAGAAGAAGAAGAAGAAGAAGAAGAAAGAGGAGAAGAAGGAGGAGGAAAAGGAGGAGGGGGAGGTGGAGCAGGAGGAGAAAGAGACACGGAGGGAGAGAGAAAGGGAAGGAGAGACAGAAAGGGAGAGAGATGAGGGCGAGGGGGAGGGAAAGAGAGAGAAAGCAGTTCAGCAAAATTAAGCAGCACATCAACCAAGTCTGAAATTATGTACAATGTTTTCATACCCATAATCCAACACCTCAGCAAAGAAGGGAGGATTTTCTCATCTCTTTCCTGGGGCCAAGCTAGCTTGGTCATTATAATTATACCATACTCAGTTTCAGTATTTTGTTCTTTCCATTGACAGTACTGAAATTGCAGAATTGTTTTCCTGGTTCTGTTGATTTCATTTTGCATCAGTTCACATAAGTCTTCTCATAGTCACAAATGCTTTCTTACTTTCTTTGTAATCACCTTCCCTACTCCCTCTCTCTAAGATATTACATAGCACTTTTTTGCAGATGTCTAATGTGGTCATCTCATAATGTTGTATAGAGTGTTTGTCTATATTTGTGTCTTGCCCTCCTATTATATGGTCAGCTTCATAAGAAGCTGATCATATATTATCTAAACTGTATCTCTTCTAGTGCCTGACATGTGGCAACCAACACCAGTCTAGAATATAAACTCATTTGTAAAACCTTACAGAGGAGGATAGGGGGTGGAGCTCATGGGCTGTGTTGCTTTCCAAAACAGTAGGAAACAGTAGAGGGATAAACAAGTTTATGGAAAGATTAGCCAAAGCTGGCACATAGTAGGCGCTTAATAAATATTGGTCAAGTTGAATTTGAAAAGATGCAGCTGCCTGTCAAGGAATTTAACCAAGGAATAAGGCTATAGCTGAGGCCAGACAAGGCCAAAGAAGAAGGAACCACTGTGGACCAGAACAGACAAGCACATACTTTCACTAGCTACACAGTGACTGTCAGTGGGAGCAGCACCAGAAGGATGAGGGGAAAGGGAAGGGAATAAGCATTTATATATTATCTACTATAAGCCAAGCCCTATGCTAAGCACTTTACAAATATTATCTCATTCGAAAGAGGCAATGACACTCAGCTCACCTGGAACCCAAAATAGGAACAAGTCAGGCAGGACTTATGAGCTTCCCTGGGCTCCCCTGTATCTTTCTCAAGGAGGTCCAAGTCCTCGTCCTATTTTTATACACCAGCCCATGCCCTAAAAGAAGCAATGTGGGAGAGTGGGAAGAGCGCAGGATTTGAAGACCAGAGAACTGTGTTCAGATTCTACCTCTGATATTTACTTGTTATGTGACCTTGGTAAAATGACTGTGCCTCCCCTAGCCTCATCTATTAAAGGGGAGTAATAACATTTTCAACAGTCACCTCACAGATCTGTTGTGAGCCAAGAAAGCACTTGGGAAACCTGAGAGCATCATATGAATGGGAAAGATCCCTTTGAAACTTAAATTGAAACTTAAATCCTACAATCCTGGGGTCCTTGTAAGAAATGGTCGTTTCTTCAGCTTCCAGGATGAACAGGAACATTCCTCTTCCCTTGCCTTTGATTCCCTCCTTCTACTCCTCCACCCCATTCCCACTCCCTGACCCATTCCCACACTCACCAAGCAGCTTTCTGAGATGCCTGCCATTTCCAGAGTGACTTTCTTCCAGAACCATTGGCAGGTTCTCAGGTTTGGTCATCTACTTTTTCCCACTCCGAGCTAATAAACTGTCCTTTTGTCTTGCTGACCAGGGTCCTGAATCTGGTTCAAAGGGATAGGGGCCTAAAGACTTTCCCCTGGGCAGAGCCTTGTCTAGGTGAGCCTGGGGCTCAAGCCACCATGCTGACTACAGTGTCCTCCTAACTAGTACACTAGCCCCGAGTGTGGCTGGGCTTCCCTTGTGGGCAGGGAAGTGACTTCAACAAGGGGGCATAGGTTCTGGCCAGAGCAGTGTATTATTGGAGGGGTAGAACAAAGGAGGCAGATGGACAGGGAGGAAAAACTGGGCAGATCTCAGAGGGAGAGGGACAGTGCATTAGGAAATTGGGGGGTGGGGAACAGGGTGCAGAAAACTCTGCAGAGGGAGCTGAGGGGAGGAGGCAATGGTATAGAGTAGAGGAGGTACAGAAGAAGAGAGTCAAGAGCCCAGAAGGCACTGCAGAATAAGGCCATGGAGTAGAGGACAATGTGGGAATTTGTTTTGCTTAACTTTGCATATTTGTTACCAGGGTTTTGTTTTTCTATTTTCCCCCATAGTGAAAATGGAGGGGGGGGAGAAAGAAAAAATAGCTTTTTGATAATTGGGGGAAAATTAATTTAATTAAAACACATAAATAGAACAAAAAAAGGACAGATCCTGTGGAGGAAGCCCTTAGGAAACGGGGAAATGGCAAGTCAGGAAAGGGTAAGAGGCAGGCCCCTCAGCCCTACCCACACCCAGCAACCCGACCTGTTCTTTTCTCATGAGGTGACTATACCCCCTTCTCTTAGACCAGGCCTCAGCCTCACTCATCCAAAGGCTATGTTATTGGCAGTCAGGTCCCCTAAACTCCATGGAGGCCTGCATTCAAGGCCTGCAGCCTCCATGTCTGGGGAAGAGGGAGAAGCAAAGCAAGAGGAACCTGAGCTGATAGCCTCCAGTCCTCCCCATCTTCTCCCCTGGTGGCCCAGCTTCCAGCAAGGACGTGGTTTTAAGAGGGCATGTCCCAAACTCAGGAGAAACCAGGTAAGCAGAAGACCAAGGCGAAGGAGGCTGGGCAGGAAGGCCCCATGGAGGCTGTTTCCAGGGGCTCCTATTTTTTTCTCCTTCCATTATTATAGCCCCCCTCCCCCCCCCAACACACACACGCACCATGTTACTCTTCAACAGCTACAGGAGAACAAAATACCGCCCTGCTCCCAGTGAAGGCAAAAGGACGCAGTGAAGAGTAATGGCATGTGAGCTCGTAGCCAAAAGCCGTGCTTCATGGCCCTTTAAAGTGAAATTTACTGCCTGCATTTAACGGTGTCCCTGTTAACATCCCTGCTGGCCCAGATCAGTGGGATATGTGTGCACAGCTCAGCACTGGAACAGCAAACAGGGCCATATTTCATCCTCTGCAGCTATCTCTGCACTCAGCTGACTTCCTCTCAGACCCTGCCAAAGCCCATTTTGTTTCCACCTTGTCCTTCCTCATCCTGACGGGGCTCAGACTCATCAAGTGCCCTGAAGCTGGGCGAGGATCCCTCCAGCCCCTTCCACTCTCCCCCCCTGGTTTGCTGTACTTTGACTGGGCTCTCAGTCTTGATTCCTTGGGAAAGTGGTTTAGGGGCAGAGATGATGGCTTTTAACACTCTCCCCAAAGCACTAGTCTTGGGGTCCTGCTCCCCACCTTCTCCACATAGATACTGTCTCACTCTCCTTCTCTCCCTCTCTCCCTCTCCCTCTCCTTCTCTCTCTCTCTCTGTCTCTCCCTCTCTCTCTCTCTCTCTCTGTCTCTCCCTCCCTCCCTCCCTCTTCCTCTCCCTCCCTCTTTCTCTCTCTTCTCTTGCTGTTTCTCTGTCTCTGTCTCTGTCTCTCCCTCTTTCTCTTGGGAACACTCTCAGATCTTCTACCTGGATCTGTGGCTGCTGCCTTCTTGCGCAGAGGGTAAAGGTGGAGATGGCCAAACATCAGAACTCTATGTAAAGAGCTGGACACAAGGAAAGTGAGCCTCCTGGATAGATACACTGGTCTGTTCTCCATTGTTTGGTGATTTTGTGGTAGAGCAACACTCTCTCTTCCCTCTTAGGTGCCTCAATGCCTACTGCCATGCTTTCCATTTCCCATAACAGCCTGGAAGAGGAAAAAGAGAGAAAGTAAAAGAAAAGGTAAAGGAAAAAGGGGGGGGGACATGGGCTTAAAATTTGTTTTAACTGACAACAAAATGGCATCTAATGTTTCTCCTTGTCCAGCAATCCCACAGTAAATAATAATAACTCACTGGGGGAACCAACTGCCCTCTAACCTCAATGGGGGAAAGAAGGAATGAAAATTTGGACAGCAGAGAGAGATCCTTCAAATGTCATCATACCTGTGGGTGGCCAAAACCTCTTACACTGGCCCCAATTCCAGTAGAATGTAAGCTTCTTGAGAATTGGGTTGCTTTTCATTTTTGCCTTTCGTATCCCCAAGATATAAGGCATAGAGCCTTGCCTATAAGGACAGAGATCAGACCTGTGCTTTCATTGGTAAAGGGAAATCCCAAATAAGGAAAATTTTTCTACTAATGTAGATTGGCACCGTCTCTTCTATTCAGTCTTAGAGGGTTGCCTAGACCAGTGACAGGTTGGTGATTTGGCCAGCCAATATGTGGCCAAGGCAAGACTTGAACCCAGGTCTTTCTGGCTTGGAAGTCAACTCTCTCCACTATGCCACACTGCCTCTTGCCTTAAACATTTGTAACCCCAGTCCCGAAGCCCATTGGTATGGGACTCTCTCCTTACTGGTGGAGACCAATGCTCAGTCCCTGTGAAAAGGTCAGAGCAAGGTTGTCAAGAGCAGGAGAGAGGAGAAATCTTGAGTTTTCTCTGACGACCCCTTACACAGGCACTGAGCATTGGTCTCCACCAATGAGGAGAGAGTCCTATACCAATGGGCTTTGAGACTGGGATTACACATAGTAAATGACTGATAAATGTTTACTGACTTTGCTGAATCCTTTCTGATATTCCAAGCAACCTCTTAATTCAGTCTCCCAGCACTTCCCCCTCTCTTACACATTTTCACACTGAGCTTGGTGTGAACAATCCTTTTATGTGTGAAGATGTCTTTTGTCTCTGTCCCCCCACCCCCAACTAGACTGTAAACTTTATAACCCTCCAGCACCTGGCACAGAACAAGGAACAAAGAAGGTGTTCGATAAATGAACATAGAACTAAATTGAGGATAGAGAAGGAAGGGTAGGATGGGGGAGCAGGAATTGAGGAGAATGCAGCAGGTTTAAAGCTGTTGTAAGCTGTTGTTTATCCTTCATTTTCAAAGAGGACCAAGGACATCACAAGGTGATGTCTTGACTTGTCCATGGATTCAAGTGAGGCAGAGTTGCTCAAAGTCTTCAGCCTACTTTCTCTCCCAGAGTCATAGAAGCTACAGGTCTAAAAGCCCCTAAGGAGAATGCTTTAGGGAATCATTGAAAAAGTTCATAGGACTGTCCAGAAGTGACATCTATATGGGACTGTTAGAGTGGAAAGAATGGAATCAAATCCCATCAAATGTTAGAGTAAAAGGAATCAGAGACATCTGGTCATAGGTGACCACGAACTTAGAGTCAGAAGGGACCAAAGAGGCCACCAAGTCCAAACCCTGA
The DNA here is from genome assembly GCA_028646595.1 of Phalanger gymnotis. NCBI lineage: Eukaryota > Metazoa > Chordata > Mammalia > Diprotodontia > Phalangeridae > Phalanger > Phalanger gymnotis. The sequence continues at coordinate 77,294,171 of CM053625.1, forward strand.
ATTTTATGGATGAGGAAACTGAGACATTGGGAGATTAAACTGCAGGTGTCATTAGCTACTAAGTGTCAAAGGTGGAATTTGAACACAAGCCTTACTAACTTTAGCAGCTAGGTAGAACAGTGGATAAAGCACAGGGCCTAGAATCAGGAGGACCTGAGTTCAAATCCAGCCTCAGACACTTACTGATTGTGTGACTCTGGGCAAATCATTTAACTCTGTTTGCCTCAGTTCCTCATCCATAAAATGAGCTGGAAAAGGAAATGGCAAACCACTTCAGTATCTCTGCCAAAAACAACAACAAAAATGGGGTCACAAAGAGTTGGACATGACTGAGAATGACTGAACAAAGACAACTTCCTACCTCCAAACCCAGTGCCCTAGTCACACGTAGCCTCTTTGCTAACCTTTCAACAAGACATTCCATCTCCAGGCATTTTCACCGGCTGTCCACCTCCCCTTGCCTGGAATGCTCCCCTTCATCCCTTCCTCTCCCCTGGCTTTGTTCAAGTCCCAGTTAAAATCCTACCTTAAATAGGAAGCTTTTCCTGATCCCCCTTAATGCTTGTACCTTCCCTCTGATGATTATCTCCACTTAATCCTCAGCAAAGACAGAAGATGGGGAAGCTAGGGACGTTTCAAAAATGTGCATCAATATTTAGAGGTCAGTCTGGAGGCTACATAAGTGAGGACAACTGTCCTCAGAGCAGCACTCTCTATACGGGGATACTAGGCCATAGCCAGCCCCTCTTCCTGGCCAAGACAAGCCCCTAGACTTTCACCCAGCTACAGACCCCATACTGCCAGTAGTCCACACACACACACACACACACACACACACACACACACACACACACAGCCTGTCACCCATCCACCCCTGCTCCCCCCAGAGCAGATTCTGCTCTGAAGACCAAAGCTGAAGAGCCAGCCCATGATTTAGTTAAGCACATGCGTGAAGCCCATGGGAAAGCTTGGCCATGCCACAGACACCCAGAGGACTGAAACGAAGCCTGGGACCTTGGCCGAATCACTTTGCAGTTCTTCAGCCTCATTTGTAAAGTGAGGGGAGTAGACTAGCTGATCTCTGAGATCCCTTCCAGCCCTAGATCTGGGGTGCTCTCATGCTGTGATACAATTCCCTGTCCAGGACCACCGCATCTTGCCTAGCCTTCTGCCTCTCATAGGGTCTGCATCAATTCTTAGCAGCATCTAGGTAACAACCCAGGCTCAGTCCAAAGAGAAAGCTGTCAGCTTGTGGGATCTCCACCCAGGCCTAGGGAAGCCAGCCACTGAACTTCCGAATTAACCAACCTTTGCTTTGAATAATTGGACTCTGTACTGCCCATTCCCAGTTGTGGGCCCCAGGATGGTGGGAAGGAGAAGGAGGAGTCAGAGAAGAAATTTTAGGAAGCCAAGGATGGAGCTTCAGGACACTGCCTAGCTCACACCCCACACATGCACGGCTAGCCGGCTGCTAGCTCAGAGACCTTCTAAGGCTACCCAAGTCGAGTCAGCTCAAATCTGCCTGGGAGCAAAGAGGGTTTGAGCAGACGGGGGTTCTGCCAGCTGCTCTTCTTTCAAGCCCCCTTATTCCCTGCCAGGAGCCAGGAGCTGTGCTCTGCCAGCCTGGACTCCCCAAGGCCATCGGGTCCTCCAAATGAAAACAGGCTGGGAGAGTTCAGGGTCCTTTGGCATCCTTGTGGTAAGCACCTTTTGTTCCAGGCTCAGAGCTGTTAATTAAAGATTGGTGATTAATGATGAAGCTCTCCTGGTTCCTATCTCAGGCTGAGAGGTCCTGGGGCTGCTGACTTTGCTGAAGGAGTCAGGAGTGAAGTTCCAACTGGAGCTATTTATAGCCCAGGCTGGTGGAGGAAGGAGCTCCAGGCTGAAGGACTGGGACCCCTCCCTTCCTCTTCTCCCCCTCTCTCTTTTTTTCTCCTCTCCACTACTTTTCCTACCTTTCTCTCTTCCTTTCCATTCCTCTCCTCTCCTCTCCTCTTCCTCTTCTCCTGTCCCCTCCTCTTCCATTCTCCTCTCTTCTACTTTTCCTTTTTGTCTCCTCTTCCTCTCCCCTTTCTTTCTTCTTTTTTTTCTCTTCTCTTCTCCTTTCCCCTCTCTTTTCTCCCTTCCTTCTCCTCTCCTGTTCTCCCTTTCCTCATGCACTGAAGGGAATCCACAGTCTGCAAAGCTTCCAAACCATTACAGCTCATGATCATTGCCACTTCCAGGTTGAAGGGTAGGGATAGAGCCACAAACTTCCCCCCTCAAACCTCTGGGCCTCAGAACCCAGCTGTGTTAACAATAGTAACCCTTCTGCTTCATCCTTCAAGGGGCCATGATTTCCTTGATGCAGTTATGCAGCTAGCAGCCCCTCCAAACTTCATGAAACAGCATTCCTGAGCCATGAAACAACAACAAAAATCCATTGCCTCTTGGTCAACCAAATGGTGAGCCTCTCCAAACTTAGCTCGGCTAGTCCTTGGGAGGCAAAGTAGAATCCATCACTTGGCCTGTACTGGAAAGCTTTTCAGCTTAGTAGTACCAGAGAGAGTTTCTGCTCCCCCACCAAGGCTTCTGAGATCCCAGGGTCACCTCCACATCAAGAGGAGGCAGCAGTGGATAACCAATAAAATCATAGGTTCATAGATCTAGAACTGGAAAGGAGAGAGAGAGAAGAAGAAGAGAGGAGGAGAGGAGAAGAGAGAAGGAGAGGGAGAAGAGGAGAGGAAGAAAGAAAGAGTCCCAGTCCTTCAGCCTGGAGCTCTTTCCTCCACCAGCCTGATCTATAAATAGCTCCAGGTAGAACTTCTAGGCCAGTCCCCCTTGTTTTATAGCTGAAAAAAACTGAGGGGTAAAGAGATTAAGTAATTTGCCCAAGGTCACCCAGGTAATAAGTATCAGAGGTGTGATCTGAACCCAGGTCCCCTGCCTCCAGAAACTAAGGCTCTTTCCACTTGGCTGCAAGAATACCTTGATTAAATAACAAAGTTGACACATTGCCTTTCCTGAAACTGACCAAAAGCTTTTTAATTAATTCATATGGTGAATGAATGAAAAAGCCTTTATTAAGTGCCCTGTGCCAAGCACTGAAGACACAAAGACAAAACCAAGATGTTTCTAGTCTCAAGGAGTTTACAGTCTAATAGAAGACAACACATATAACAACAGGATAATAATATTTATATAAAACCTTAAGGTTCACAAAGGGTTTTACAGATATTATGTCATCTGATCTTCACAACAACCCTATAAGGTAGGTGCTATTACTATTAACCTCATTTATAAATATAAATATATAAAGAAATATTAAGTCAGCTTGGGAGGTTATATGATTTGCATAGGACCACATAGCTAGTAAGTGTCAGAGACAGGATCTGAATTCAGGTCTTTCTGACTCCAAGCCTAGTATCTTATCCGTTGTATCACCTACCTGCTTCATATACGGGAATAGTGACCAGGGAAAGGACTACCTGGGGAGTCACAGGGATGGTGAGTTGAACCATAGGGCAGCCAATTGATATGATTTTTCCAGGAACAATGCCTGTATTCATCTGATTACTGTACCCAAAGCAAGAGGTAAAAGGATTGAGAGGCAGGGGAGACTAGATGGAAAATGGTTGGATGGGAAGTGAGGCTCTGACGTTCTGCTCTGGGAACTGGGGCAGGCTACATATAGAAGACTCCAAAATTTTGCTTAATCATGCACCAATCAAAATAGCAACTTCCCAGGGCTAAAGTTCTAAAGCTTAGTGGATTGACTCCCCTAGGGATTGGGCTGGGGGTGGGAGCAAGATTTCTGGAAGTCCAGTCAGGAGGTACTGCTCCAGGTGGTAAGAAGCTTGTCAGTCTCAGGGCAGATGGTAAGATCATAAATTCCCCCTTAGGAGACCTGACATCAGGAAAGTGCTTACCTATGATCCTGGCCTTCAGGTGGAGGCATTGGAGGTTAGAGAGAGCATAAGGGATATAATCAGAAAGGTCCTTTTAAAATCAGAACCTTAGAGCTGAAAGTGACCTTACAGAGCAACTCATCCAACTTCCTCATTTTACAGACAAGAAAACTGAGACTTAAAGAAGTAAAAGTCCCAAAGTCACAGGGTAAGTCAGCTGCATAACTAGGACCAGAAGCCAGGTATCCTGGCTCCTAACAGTGCCATTTCTACTATTCCATGGTCCCGCCTACTGTTTTCCTCTTCCTTCTTCAGGGAAAAATATAAGTGTTGAAATAAATGATCTTGGGGTTCCCTTTTAGTTATAAAATCATTATCTCTTCTTCTGAAGAGGTGAGGGACTATGGGTGCAGAACATCACATACACTGTCAGATTTGATTGATACACTGTTCTCTTTCTCTCTTTTTTATTCTTTCCTGCAGGGGATGATCTTTGGGGTAAGTAAGGAGGAAGAAGGAAGGTAACAAGCATTTATTATGCACCTTCTATGTGCCAGGCACTGTGCCAAGTGTTTTGCAAATATCTTATTTGATCCTCGCAACAATCATGGGGTGTAGGTGCTGTTATTACCTATATTTTAGTGATGAGTTTAAGGGACTAGGATCACAAAGCCAGTAAGTGTCTGAGGCTGGATTTGAACTCAGATTCTCCTGACTCCAAAGAGAGCACTCAATCTACTATGCCACCTAACTGCCTCAGGGGGAAAATGTAAATTAAGGTGATATAAAAACAAAAGATATCAATTTTTTAACACACAAGAAAAAAAATCTCATAACCCTATAACAATAGCTTGGTGTGGTAGAAAAACCACAGGTCTTTAAAGTCTGTAAAGATCTATTTAGATTGGAGGAAAAGAACATAACACTCTTGTTCACAGGAAACTAAATAGAACCTACTGGAATTAAACCAGGGAACACACATGTCCAGCCAAGACATAGCCATTCCATATTTTCCTGATTCAGCACATACCACAACAGTTGAGCCCAAGGAGGAGCTGTCCAGCTTGGCAAAGACCGCAGGCTGACAAATGGCTCCAGGACACTGGCTTACACTGTTTTATGCTCAGTAGGACAAAAGGAGATGATGGTCTTTATAAACTGACCAGCATGGGGCAAGCAGACCCCAGCCACCCTTAAGTATACTAATCATGAGTAAAGTGAGATAGGGCTGCACACAAGGATTAAGAAAACATCTTTGAGAGCAATTTGGAACTACGCCCAAAAGGCTATAAAAATGTGCATGCCCTTTGACCCAGCAATACCACTTCTAGGGCTATATCCCAAAGGGATCACACAAGTGGGAAAGGGACTCACATGTACAAAAATATTTATAGCAGCTCTTTTTGTGGTGGCAAAGAATTGGAAATCAAGGGGATGCCCATCAATTGAGGAACGGCCAAACAAGTTGTGGTCTATGAATGTGATGGAATACTATCGTGCTATAAGAAATGATGAGCAGATGGACTTCATAAGTACCAGGAGAAACTTATACGATATGATGATGAGTGAAGGGAGCAGAACCAGGAGAACATTGTCCACAACCACAGACACATTGCTTCTGTGATGACTAACTTCGATAGACTTGGCTCTTCTCAACAACGCAAGGTTCTAAGACAGCTCCAAAAGACTCATAATGAAAAAGGCTATCCATGTCCAGAGAAAGAATTATGGACTCTCTCTTTTATTTTATTTTATTTTATTCTTGGTTTTGTTTCATCTTTCTCATGGTTAATTTCATTGGTTATAATTCTTCTTTACAACTTGATTATTGGGAAAATAAGTTTAATGTGAAGGTATTTGTAGAACCTATATGAGATCACATGCTGTCTTGGGAGGAAGAAGGCGGAAGAGAAAATTTGGAACTCAAAAATTTGTGGAACTGAGTGTTGTAAACTAAAAAATAAAATAATTTATTAACACAAAAAGAGAAAGCTTCCTTGGTGCTTAGTGGCTACCTGGTGGATCTGTCAATCAATAACTGCTTCTTTGTCCTGTCCCATCTCCCCCATCCCCTCTCTCCTATTTGGAAAAAGACCTTTATTCTGACTATATTACCTCAGAACTGGAAAACCTGAATTCAAGTCCTAATTCACATATACCCCATATGTGAATTTGAGCAAGCCTCAATTTTCCCATCTGTAAAATGAGGATAATGCTGTTCACCTCATGGGATTGATGTGAAATCAATCCTTTAAAGAGCTATAGAAATGTGAATTGATATTGGTTACAGTCCATTTCTGTCTGGTTCCCTCGTGATCCTTCTTGGTGCCTGAAGCTAGTCTGAAAATCTAATTCACAATGACATGCTAATAGTTAACTTACTAGGTATACCCCTCACAGGTTGCATCTTAGGATAACTTAGGAGACTGGGATACCTTAATCCAAAGAAGAAACTGATGATGAGAACATGGAGTACAATGGCAAGCCAGAAACCAGGGTTAGCAGGTTCCATGGTCGGGCCTAATCCTCCTATGCACAGGGCTAGCCTGTTTCTGAAGACTCTAGCAAAAAGAAACAAATTGTCTCATGGCAACATAGTATAATGAATAGGATACTGGACTTTGAGTTGAGAACACGTGGCTTCACAGTCTACTTCAGATATTAGCCCTGTGACTCCGGGCAAGTCACTTAACTACTCTGTGTCTTCATCTGTAAAATGATAGACTTCCCAGCTCTAAATTACCTTCTAGCTCTATGAGCCTATGCCTATTATAAGCCTCATTTTATAGAAGAGGCTAAGGGATTTGCCCAGAGTCACATAGCTAGTAAATAATCTGAGACTTCCTGACTCCAAGTCCAGCACTGCTGCCTCTCTGGGCCTAGATTTTCTCATTTTTAAAATGAAGAGATTGGATACTATTCATTTCGATTCAACAGAGATCATCTAGTCCAGAGGTTCCCAGACTTATTTGGCCTACTTCCCCCTTTTCAAAAAAAATTACTCAGTGCCTCCCTAGAAATCTATTTTCTTTAAACCTTTAACGGTTTTTTGAAATTTACGTCATCTCAAAAAATATAATTTTTTAAATAATGCATCTTAAATTTAATAATTTATTGTAAATTTATGTTTTTCCTGCATTGAAATTTTGATGATGGGATATTACATCATGTAACCATATCGTGTCGTATTATAAGCAAGTCATTACACACTTCCCAACAATGTATGACAAGCTCGCCTGCCAACACTTGCTTGTTAAGACCTGTCAGTGGACTTGACCACTGATTGGGTATAACTTGCATTTTGTGTATCTGGAAAATAATGTAATCACTACAACTTTAACTCTGTTATACAACATATGAAACATGTACAAACGGTTTTTCAAATTTTTTCTTATCTCCTCTTCTTTCCTTAAGCTTCCACCACCCCCTTATTTGTATTCAATGCCTCCCAATTGCACCTGAGGCAACTACTGCCCCCTGGATTATTCCAGCATCCCCCAGTGTTCAATATCACCCACTTTGGGAACCAATGAATCCATACCCATCCTTCTACAGACAGTGAAACTGGTTCCCAGAGAAGAGAGCCCAGGGGAGATTCCTAGTCCCCAAATTCAATCATTCAACAAGAATTTAATAACTCCCTAGATATGCCAAGCACTGAGAGGTCCAAATTAAAAAAAAAAAAAGAAAGAGTCTTGGCCTTCATAAAGTTTAGATTCTATGGGAGGATTCATACTTCAATGCTCTGGCCACTACCCCCCACTCCCAATGATGGACCTTAACAATAATAGCTGACACTACTATGATGCTTTAAGGACTGAAAAGCACTCATCTGCTCTTTCCATTGGAATCACAGATTATCACAACTGGAAGAATCCTTAGAACATAGACCACCTCAACCAGGCACTTCCATATTATCTATAACTCCATGCTTCCCAACCTCCACAAAGCTGGATCTCTAAATTGTAAAGCAATGTCCAGATGGGATTTCCAATGGGTGGCTGTCTGCCTGCTACAAAGCCACTCTAAGATCCCTTTGCAGAAGTTACCAACTTCCTTTTAGAACTTTTTATAGTGTTTAGAGTTTATTAGCCCAATAAAGAGAAAGAAAGAAGGAAAGATGTTAATAAATCCTGTAGTTCTTGCTATCCTCACCCTTTCCTGCTCCACAGGGAAGACATCACTGCCTCTGGCTCTTGGAATCCCCCCTTCAGTTTGTCTTAAAGGATTTTCTTTCAAGTGGTTCTCTCCCCACCCCATTTCTCCTCTCATCCCTAGCCCACTACCTTTTTACCCACCCTACTCCTCCTTCAAAATCCTGTGCCAGCCCTATGGGGGTCAAATTGACCAGCTTTTCTGACAGATCAAAGAGTACAAGCTGGGCTCTCTCTTCAGGCACTGCCCAACCTTACCTTGCTCTGGCTCATGGATATAGAACTAGACAAGTGCCCGATTTTCCTACCTCAAGGTTAAAAACCAAAAAGATTTAGAGTAAGAATAATAGATTTAGTATTGGGAGAGACCTTATATATTTCCACTTACTTATCTGTGCACATGTTGTAGTCCTCCCTCCCAGAAGTGTAGGCTTCTTGAGGAGAGGGGTTATTTCACTTTGGTCTTTATATTTCCATCACTTATCTAATAGTGTCTCCTGGCACACACAACAGCCTATTGAATCCAAATGAACAGTATCCAATCCCTTCATTTTAAAAATGAGAAAACCTAGACTCAGAGGGGCAGCAGCGCTGGACTTGGAGTCAGGAAGAACTGAGGTAATCACATCTCAGACATTTACGAGCTATGCGACTCTGGGCAAATCCCTGAGCCACATCTATAAAATTAGGCTTATGATAGATCTTACTTCTTAGGGGTGGCAAGAAGATTAAATAAGTAAAGATATGCTAGCTACTATTACTACTATTTATCGTTATTGTGGTTCAGTCGTTTTAGTCATGTACGACTCATCATCACCCCACTTGGGGTTTCTTGGCAAAGATACGGGAGTGGTTTGCCATTTCCTTCTCTAGTTCATTTGACAGATGAGGAAACTGAGGCAAATAAGGTTAAACGACTTGCCCAGGGTCGCACAGCTAGTAAGTATCTGAGGCCAGATTTGAACTCAGGAAGATGAGTCTTCCTGACTCCAGGCCCAGAACTCTATCTATTGTGCCGCCTTTGGGCAATCAAATCCTGCCTCAGACACTTACTAGCTATGTGGCCCTGGGTTGCAGTCTCTCGGCCTCAGTTTCCTCATCTGCAAAATGGAGATGATAATAGCACCTACCTTGAAGAGTTGTTGTGAGGATCAAGTGAGATAACATTTATAAAGCACTTTGTATACCTTCATGTCCTGTGTAAATGCCAGTAGTAGTAGTAGTAGTAGTATTAGTAGTAGTAATAGTAGTAGCAGTAGTAGTAGTAGTAGTGACTGCTGAAGGTCACAAAACTAATAAACGGTAGAATTGGAACTTTAACATTTTGTCATTTACTAAGATTATTTGGCAATAACTGAAAATGACTTTTTTTTCCTTTAGAGTTCCCCTCCCATTCTCTCCCTAATCACCGCCCCACCCCCACCCAAAGAAGTCTCTGACCACACCAAAGGTGTTACAATTTCAAGCAGCTCTGTTCTCACACAGGGGGTGTTTGTTGTTTTATACCCCAAAAGGACAGTAAACTCCTCGACAGCGATGGCCACATCTTAACTAGTGCCTAAATCCGCAATAGTAACAGCCAGCATTGTTTTACATTCAAGCCAATCTCAGGCCCCGCCTCCTTCTGTCCCATACTGACAAGGCAGGCATCCCACTCATGGTCAGGAAGCCTTCAGCTAGGTGGATGTACCCATTTATTATTACATTATTATAGCTAACATTAATATAGCACTTACCATATGCAGGCACTGTGCTAAGGGCTTTATAATTACTGTCTCATTTGACCCTCACAACAGCCCTGGGAGGTAGGTGTTGTTGTCAACCCCATTTCACATTATTTTGTTAAATATTTCCCAATTACATTTTAATCTGGTTCCGGCAGCATTCAGGAGTGTCGTGGGCCACGTGAGCCAAAGGCTGTGTTTGACACCTCCGCTATAGACATAACCACAGCCAGGGACGTTCATGTGAGCGGAACAAGGAAAACACAAAAGTGGAGGCTTGTATACACTGATTTGAAAGCCTTTATGGAAAGGAAGGAAATGGTAAGGCTGATTCTAATCACTGCCCATAATGGCCCAATGAAAAGTCAGGGTAATTAGCAGTTTAATTAAACTTCTCTTGCTGCTCCCCGAGAACAATGCACAGCAACACCTGGCTGGAAGCTTGGGTATCTCCACAGGCTACAGATGGAACCCACAGGCCAGCTCTGCCTTCCTGCACTGAAGCTCCCAGGCTGGATAGGTAATTAAGGTCCAGGATCTCAGGAGAGCAGCTCACGTGCCGCCAGCCATGGGGTCCCTCCCCCTTCTGTTGCTTGCTTCCAGAAAGGAAGTCACTAGCCTGCCAGCCACCACAGCCCTCTGTTTCATGGCTGGCTGCCCAGGGCAAGAGCTCCGGTCTGCTTCCCCCTCTCTGCTCATCAGAAACACTAGCTCTGTGGGACATAGGCCAGGGTAGCCACAACAAACCCTAACCAATTAGCATAGGATTTTTTAAAATTTTGAACTCTTTTTAATTAACAAGTACTTTTTTTAATGTTCCTACTTTCCTCTTCTCAAAAATGAAAAGAAAAAAAAAGAAAAACCAAATCCTTATAACAAACATGCATTGTCAAGCAAGACAAATTCCCAAACAGGCCATGTCAAACAGATTACGTCTCACATTCTGCTTCTGGAGTCCGTCACCTCTGTCAGGAGGAGGCTTCATCATCAGTCCTTTGGAATAAAGGTTAGACACTGCATTGATCAGAGTTCTTAAGGCCTTCAAAGCTGTTTTGTCTTTACAATATTGTTCTTCATGTATAAAATGTCCTGGTTCTGCTTACTTCATTCTGCATCAGTTCTTACAAGTCTTCTGAGGTTTCTCTGAAACTGTCCATTACATCATTTTTTACAGTGCAACAATGTTCCATTCCATTCATATAACAGACTTTATTTAGCCAATTCAGTTGATGGGTACTCCCTTATTTTCCAATCCTTCACCACTACAAAAAGAGCTGCTATAAATATGTTTGTACATATAAATCCTTTTCTTCTTTCTTCAATCTCTTTGGAGACTAGACCTAGTAGTGGTACTAATAGGTTATGTACAATTAATGACTTTAGAGGAATAGTTCCAAATTACAATTAGAATAGGTTTAAAGCTGGAAGGGATATCAAAGATCATCTAATCTAACCCCTTTATTTTACAGATGAGAAAACTAAGATCCAGAAGAGTTAAGTGACTTGCACAAGGTGACGCAGTTAGTAAGTCACATAACTGGGACTGGAACTAAGGTCTTTTTTATTCCAAAGCTAGCATTCCTTCCAGCAGTTATTAAGTACTTACTGTGCAACAGTCATCACGCTAAGTGCTAAGATACAAAGAAAGGCAAAAAAAAATAGTCCCTGCCTTCAAGAAGTTTACTGGCTGTTACTGTATATTATTGATTAAACCCTACTAAAAAATTTACATCTCTTTCTGAACTTTTAGCCCATCACCCGACTACTCAAAATGGGAAATGTGTTTGCTAATCAGTATCCTGGAGTCAGAATTGGTCACTGATAATAGGTGTTTTTAAATCCATTTTTAGATGTATTGTAATTTGTATTTAATGCAAAGAATACTATGATTTTCTAAAGTGAAGAATATTTATTAATATGAAGAATAACTCCCTAAATAAAAGGTTTTGTTACAAATTGAAGTTTCATACATTATATTTTGTGGTCCATGTGCTTCATTGAAAACTTGATTTTGCTAAACTCTTTGTACATCCAATGCAAGTTGAAATTTCTGCAAGAGGCTTTTCCCCAATAGTGCCTAGCTGGTTGTGTTGTGCCTTCTAAGATTACCCTGTACTGGTATTTTTCTTGTGTATGCCTACATATGCTCATATTGTCTGCCCCACTAGAATGTAAACTTCTTGAGGGCAGGGACCTTTTTCCTATTTTCTTTATATCCCTAGCACTTAGCACAATGCCTACCCCAAGCATGTGAAGACTTCTCCCAGAAGAATAGGTGGACAAGAACAATTTGTTCCAATGGCCATGAAAGCAGCTGACGCAAGTGCTGTGGAGTACTTAGAGCTTGGTAAGACATTGAAGGTGCCAAGGTCATCCACTGCATCCCAGTCATCCTGACTTTTGTCTTGCCACTGGAGCTGGATGACTCTGGAAGAGAGAGTAAGGCTACAATTTGTGCAGCTCTGCCTCACAGTTCACAAGCAAGTCAAAGCCACTCATTTGTGATGCCATTGCTCTTCTCTGAAAACGAAGGACGAACAACAACTCCAAGGTTGTCACTCTTTGTGACATAGAAACCCCCAAGTGCTTTAAGTCTGTGGAATGGGGATGCAGGGATTAGGGGCAGAGAAAGATGAGCTCTGGTAGATCTAAACAAGCAGGAAGCCTGTGGTTATGTCCTTATGTCAGACTGTGTGTGTTTGTAGGACCAGCCTAGCTAAATGTGGCTCATCACCAGACTATTGTCCACTAAGGAATAAAAAATTTTGACCACAGCAAATCAAGCCAAACTATGTACTGAGTTGGAAAGGGTTTGAAACCTTTATTAACAGAAGGTATACCCAAGCCAATGAAACCAAGGATGATGATGATGATGATGATGATGATGATGATAATGATGATGGTGGTGGTGGTGGTGGTGGTGGCGGCGGCGGCTAGCATTTATATAATGCTTTAAGATTTA
>CM053625.1:77311897-77324031 GCA_028646595.1 Phalanger gymnotis
TATTTAAACCTAAGAGAATTGGGGGCTTGCTATAGAGATATAAGCTGTTTATGGCAAAGAAGGCTCCAGTTTATCAAACATATACAGTCTTTTCTGCCCTTTGTAGATTGATATGTTCAGGTTTGTTGATGTCTGGTAAACTATAATAAAAGGGAAAATTTTAAAGAAAGTAGATTCATACCATGGCCAGACGTGCTCGAGGTCTACCGGCCAATGAAATGCAAACAAGTGGCTGGGGCTGGATACGCATGTGTGTACACATGTACCTCCCTGAAACCTCCAGGCTCAGGCTGAGTGAGCCCCTGACTGATGCAAAGATAACCTCCAACCCTAAGCATTTCTGAGAATATCATGATCCAGAAAAGGACTCAGAAGAAAAGCTACAAGGTTGGCAACTTCACAGTGACCAACTAGCAGCCTGTATTAGTGATGGTGAGCTCTGAGCCAGGGACCCATGATTGTGGAACTGGACTCTATCTCTGACTGCCCATTAGCTCCTCACTTAGGCTTCTCTTCAGACTAAACTCCCAATATGGTATAAAAGTGCTACTCAAGAGGACCTGGGTTTGAATCCTGCCTTAAACCTTCCCTACCCATGTGGCCTTGCAATCATATATTTCGACTGAGAGAGGACTATAGAGGTCATTGAGGCTGACCCTTCACTTTACAAAAGATGAAACTGAGACCTCAAGAGATTAAATAACTTGCCCAAGATCACGGAGGTAGCAGGTGGCAAAGGCAGGATTTGAATTCCAGTCCCCTGCCTCTTTCCACTGTACCTCCTCACCGCTTCCATTGGACCAATCACATAACCTCTCAGCCTCAGTTTCCTTATCCATGAAATCAGAAAATAGTACTTGTGCTACTTATGTCACAGGGTTGTTAAGAGAAACACTTCATAGAATCGAAAGCCCTCCAGCTATATGACTTCTAGTCGTCCCCTGGCACATTCCTGAATTCGGGTTTCAAATACTCTTCTGCAAAACTTATTAGGCAAATGGCCCCTGAAAACAGTTCTTTTGTGCCGTCCACGTCCAAACACAAATTGCCCATTGTGATAAGGGCTGCTTATTCCATTCATCTATTTTGCCTCTGATTTTTACAAACGTAGGAGCGCCCCCATCCTCTACTACAGCTCCACTCTTCGGCTCTCACAAATTCCATAGGGCTGGTCTCATCCAAACACTCTCAAGTCTAAACAGAGGACCTGTCAGAGCCACTGTGAAAATGAGTCACAGTCACAGTTACAGCCTGGGTAACGGCCCAATAAAACCTCATTAAAATGATCCACATCCCATCTGCCAAATGCACATGAGCAGCACCAGCCATGAAAATAGGGGTCCGGATATTAGCGGAGCCGACACCACCCAAGTCACGTACCTTTTTAGAGTAGATTTTCTATTTATAAAGGCAACACTTAAAACACAAAACATAAGAACTGGAAGGCACCTGAGATATCTGCTTCAACCCTTCTAACATGTTACATAGCAAGGAAAAAGAAAGAGGTAGGATTTGAACTCAGGATTTCTGCCTCCAAATCTAGTGATTTCCCCACTATACCATGCATCTTCCTTAAAAGGAAAGTCTTGGAGCAGCTAGGTTGTACAGTGAATGGATAATAGATCAGCAGCCCTGGAGTCAAGAGGACCTAAGTTCAAATCCACCCTCAGACACTTACTAGCTGTGTGACCCTGGGCAAGTCACTTTTTCACGGGGGTCACATACACTCCTCACAAGGATTGTGATCCTATCCACATACAGAATCATAAGACTGAGCTAGAAGAGACCACAGACATTGTCTAGCCCAAGTCCTTAGGATAAGAAGATCATGGATGTAGAAGGAGAAGGGAACTCGGAGATCATTTGGTCCAACTCCTCATTTTAGCAAGGGAAAAACTAAGGCCCAGAGAGACTAAGATGCTTTTTCAAGGAGAAAACCACAGTTTTTATCCATTCATGAGGAAACTACAGAGTCTTGTAAGTTTTGTGTTCTAGTTGACGCTGTTCTGTTATAGCCATAAATTCCTTCTCAAGTATAAGTGATACCCCTGAATGTGGTCACTTGGGCGGTTATCTTAGGACTTAGCTTTGAGTCTAGCCTCTGGTCTATGGGCCAGATAATCCCAGGCTGTGGTTATACACTAAATCACTGATGAGCCAAAGGAACCAGCACAGTCCATCTACGAACCCTGTCTAGACTTCAAGACTAACTCCCTCTGCCTCCATGAATCCTTCTCTAGCTATTCCAGTCCACACTGATCTCTCCCTTCTCTGACATCCTCCTAGAGGCTTCACTGTCCAAATCACACACGTTAGCCCTGACTCTATATGGTCTCTAATCATTTCTTACGCATCGTCATTGTTGTTCAGTTATTTTCAGTCACGTCTGACCTCATTTGGAGTTTTCTTGGCAAAGATACTGGAGTGGTTTGCCATTTACTTCTCCAGCTCATTTTACAGATGAGGAAACTGAGATAGACAGGGTTAAGTGACTTGCCCGGGATCATACAGCTAGCAAGTGTCTGAGGCTGCATTTTCACTCAGGTCTTCCTGACGCTAGGCCCAGTGCCCCTGCCTAGCACTATTAGGTACTTACTAAATGCTTGGTGGTTTGATTGACTATACCTAAAGATTTGTTTTGATTCAGTCAATCTCTACATATGACACTGTTGTTTGTATATCTACAGATTGGATCAGCCAACAAGACCTTAAAATCTTCTTGGCCCTGGGTCTGTAAACATGCTACCTTGGGAAATCTTGAGTCACTTACAAAAACAATAGTTCCCATTTCTGCTTTAAAGAATCCCTGTCTTACAGCAACGGTGTGAAGCATCATTATACCCATTTTACAGATGGGAAAGCTAAGGTCCCTAAAGTTAAGGGGCATGTGCCAATCACAAGATAGCGAGGGCTAGGATTTCTCACTTGGGTTTGGGTTTTCTGACTGCCAACCCAGTGTTCCTTATGCCTTTCTATGCTATGTTAATGTCTCTGTCAGGATTTGAACCCTGGACTCCTGATTCCAAACCCAGAGTTCTTTCTACTATACGACCAGGCTATGTGACCAAAGCTCACTATGTCCTCTTACTCATCCTAACAATCTACTTGCCAAATACAACTTGCACTTCCTCAGCAGAACTGCAGCTTAGCTGTTCCTGTATTACAGCAAGACATAGTGAATAAAACATCTTGAATCACAGGATTTAGATTTGAAAGGGACACATCAGTGAACCTCTAACTCAAAAAAGAATCCTCACTACAAAATACCCAATAACGGGCATATGGCCTCTGCTTAAAGATCCCATCCTCCCCTTCTTTCAACTGATCCTCATATGCCATAAACTTAAGTCCCTTCATGGTCCTGGGTGCCTTCCTCTAGAGTCTAGACACTCCAGTTTATCAGCCTCCATCTGTGGTGCCTAAAAGTGAACACAATACTCCAGATGGGACCTGACTATGGTAGTGATACAATCACCTCCTTATTCTTAGATGCTATGCCAAATTTAGATTCGCTTTGGGGGCTGACGCATCACACAATTGACTCATATTGAGTGTGCAGGCCACTAAAATCCCCAGATCTTTTTCCAGAAATAAGGCCTTGCATACCCCCATCTCGTACTGATGAGGTCAATTGTTTTTTAACCTACATGTAACCTACACGCTTTGCAAGCCTTATTAAATCTCTTCTTTTTAGATTCAGCCCTAAATGGAAGTACAAATTGAGAAAACTTTAGACCTAATAAACACAAGTGTAATTGTTATGGAATTAGCCCATGGGTTCAGGAACCAATCATGAAGGGAAGGAATCCAAGGCCCTGCCCCAAACGGCGTGGACACCAGTGTTTTTCCCCAGCTTTCTTTCCTCCCCCATGGCTCATCTGACTCATGGTCCTGGTCTTGCAGCATTAGCTCATACTGAGCAAAGTGCCCTCCTCTATAATTATACTCCACCCCCTGTCCAAACCACAAGACCATGTATTCAGCATAAATCCCCTGAAACTCAGCTTGCTTTCTCTCATTGAGAAGGAAATGTAAGTTCAGCTCAGCAGGGTCACCATGACCAGAGTTCTGACAAATGCCTGTGAATCTCTACCACAGCCTCATCAACAAAACTTTTGTCCCAGTAAAACAATAAAAGCAAACCTTTATTAAGAAGTTAATGTGTGCTGAAGCTGATGCTCTATGATGAGGCAGCTAGGTTGCATAATGGAGATAGAGTGCTAGAATTAAGAAGACCTGAGTTCAAATCCAATCTCAAACACTTACTAGCTGTGTAACCCTGGGCAAGTCACTTAACTTCTGTCTGCCTCGGTTTCCCCAACTGTAAAATGGGGGTAATATTACCTAGATTCCAGTGCTGTTGTGAGGATCAAATGAGATAATATTTGTAAAGTGATTGGCACATGATAGGTGCTTAATAAATGCTTGTTTCCTTCCTTCTGGGGGGATATATAAGGTCTGGATAACACATAGTCCCTATCCTCATGGAGCATGGAGTCTAGAAGGGAGATTAGATGTCAACACACTATAATGCATGATTGTGTTTGTCCTTCCTTCTCAAAGAGGACCATCACATCAGGGAAATGATGACATAACTTACAGTTGACTTTGATTTGAGTGAGGGAGGGCTATGCAAGGTCACCAGTCTCACTTTCTTCTCCAGAGTCTAGTGGCTAAATATTCACCAGGATGACTACAGATGGCCCAGGATGCATTAGGAGACCCTGGCCCTTCCAGGCTAAGGTCTTTTCAGGTTCTCACTTTGAGTGAGGTAATGCCCATTCAGTGAATAGGTCTCTTTAAGAAGTGAGTCAAGGGATGGCCCCTTTAATCAGAAACTCAAGAAACATAAATGCATCAGGAAGGTTAAAGGTCATGGCACATGTAAGGTCATGGAATCATAGATTTAGAGTTTAGGGAGACTTCTAATGTCCTGTAGTTCAATGCCTCATATTACAGAAGAAGAAACTGAGGCCCATGCTGGTTAAGTACTTGCTCAAGTATACGCAAGTAGTAAGTGAGGAGGCAAGATTCCAGATGAGATCCTCTGCCCTGACAGCCGTCCCTCATGCCACTATACCACATCTGAGATGGAAAGCTGTTACCAACTCATGGAAATCAGGAAGTGCTTCTTGGAGAAGGTGGGATTTGTGATGCGTTTTAAAGGATGGGCAGGAATTCATTAGAGGAAGTGGCAGAGGGACAGTATTTTAGATACAAGGTAAGGTCTGAGAAAAGTAGGAAGAAAGAAGGTGTAGTGTGTTAAAGAGTCAGACAGTTGTGTACAGTTTGGCAGGAACAGTGAATGTAGAGGGGAATGATAGTATAAGGCTACGGAGGTAGAGAAGGACCTTGAATGCCAGGCAGAAAAAAAATTTAACTTTACCTGGCAGACAACTGGAAGATGCTAAAGATTTGGGGGCAGAGAAATATCAGGACTAGATTGTGCATAAGAAAGATTATTCTGGTAATTGTATTACCAAAAAAAAACGTTTGTAAAGAAGTTTTATTTCTTAAGCATCTGCAATGTGCAAGGCACAAAGCTGATGGCAGGTACAAAAACCAAAAGTCACTTGGTCCCTGCCCTCGAGGAGGTTACATTCTACTGGGGAAGGTATGATGGACAGACAGGGGGGAGGGAGGGAGGGAGGGACAGAGGGAAGGAGAAAGACAGACAAAGAGACAGAGAGGAGGAGGAGAAGGAAAAGGAAGGAAGGAGGGAAGGAGGGAGGGAGGAAAGGAAGGAAGAAAGGAGGGAAGAAGGGAGGAAGGAAGGAAAGAACTTTGAGAAGGAGTTGCCAAGAAAGGAAGTTGTTCAGACACAACCAACACATAGGGATCGACAGGAGTGAGAGCAATATGCAAGGACTATTTTTAATATGACCTTTTCTAAATGTACATCTTTTTAATGTTAGATAATTCCACACTCCAGGGCCTGCAGGGATTTATTTTGTGCTAAGTCAAATGTTAGAGTGAAAGTTCAAAACCTCAAGTGGACAATTAGCCACAGGTCATCATTTTCAGGGACTGGGGTCATCATTTTCAAACCTTGCCAAGGACACTCATCTGACTTGGCCCCAGCTCTGCCCAATAACCTTTTGACCACAGACTTCATTCCTTTCTAAAAAGGAGAAAAGGGAGCTTGGCCCCATCCCTGCCAGCAGAGCCCATATGCCAAAGACATTAGGTTGCCTTTAATTATCCTCCCAAACAAATGTTGAGTGAGTTCCTTCCCTTTTCTCAAGCCCCGTTTCCCACTCTGTTAAATGAAGGATTGGATTAGATGGTCTCCAAGGTCCCTTCTTACTTTGAAGGGTCTAAGCATTTTCCAACTACTTCCATTTCACCGAAAGGAAGCAGGGTGTGAGTTTCAGCCAGATGCTTCTCCCTTCATCCCCATCTGCCCAGGTCACCTGGAGCCAGCAAGCTAGGATGAGAGGATGGGGGGAGGGGGGAGACGAGGAGATGGGAGAGGCAGGATCAGCACTATACATCTGGTGTCACAGAACTATTCTTTCCTTAAACTATCATTATATAGCTGTCCTCCCTTTGCCAGACAAATTCCTAGAAGAAACTATTCACACTTGCATCTACTGTGTTACCTCTTACTTGACCCTTTGCAATCTGGCTTCTGACTTCTTCACTCAAAGAGACCATTCTTTCCAAAAATACCAACAATCTCTTAATTGCCAAATTTGATGGTTTCTTTTCAGTCTTCTTCCTTCTTGACTTCTCTGCTTCATTAGACATTTTTACTGTTCCCTCACCCTTCATGGATTCTCTGGGTTTTCATGATCTTGCTCCCTTGGCTCTCTTTAGACTTGTCTAGTGCTTCTTCTCAGGCTCCTTTATTAGATCATCCTCCAATACCATGCCTCCCAACTGTGGATGTATCCCAACCCCCAACTCCAAAGCTCAGTCCTCAGCCATCTTGCGTTCTGTCTCTATCTTTTCTTAGTGACTTCATTGGCTCCTGTGAGCGTAATTATCATCTTTATCCAGATGACTCTATCTATATATCCAGTCTGACGTCACCAACTGTTTTTTGGACGCTTCAAAAACTGGAAGTCTCAGAGATATTGCAAACACAACAAGTCCAAAACTGAACTCGTGATCTTTCTCCCCAAACCTTGCCTTCTACCAAACCCCTTTCTGCTTCTTTCTGGTGTATTGCCATTCTTCCAGTCTCCCAGGTTCATAACCTTGGTGTTATCCTGGACTCCTCTCTTTCTATAACTCCATATACCCAACCAGCTGCCAAATCTTGCTATTTCTACCTACACAATGTCCTAATCCTTCTCTCTATTCACAGAGCTACCACCTTAGTCGAGGCCCTCATCATTTCTTGCCTGGATTATTTCAATGGCCTCTTAATTATTCCTCCCTGCCTCAAGTCACTCTCCACTCCACTCCAATACGTTCTTCACACAACTGCCAAAATGATTTTCCCTAAGCACAGATCCAACCATGTCAGTCCCCAACTCAATAAACTCCATTGGCTTCCTATCACATCTCAGATCAAATATAAACCCCACTATTTGGCTTTTAAAACCCTTTACAACCTGGCTTCAATGTATCTTTCCCCCTTATTGTATAGCATCCCCTTTGGGAGTTGCCTTGCTGTCTCCATGCCTGAAATATTCTAAACCTTGTGAACCCAGAGCTTGGAAGTTCCAGGCCAAAAGTCATATTTATCATAAGAACTACCATATGAAATGATCAAATGTTGTAAGAAATGATGTCCTTTGGATACATGATGTATCCCTTTAATCCACAGCAGGAGATTTGGACACAAGACAGATTTTAAGATTACCCAGAGTAAGTTCTGGGAGGAGACAATACAAACCAAAGAGTTATAAACTTTTTAGGCTTCATATATAGTCCTAGCAACAAAATGTGTCTGTTTTTTGAAGACCAGCCCAGCTAAGTATGAAGAGGCTTAGCACCAGTAGACTGGCTTTTTAATGATGAATTCTTTGACTACGGCAATCCATGAAACAAAGAAAATGACAAAACAGTCCTTAGTTCCAACCAGACCTACTCAACCAAGTTACTGATACCAGAAAATAGGTAATAGATAAAGGAAAGAATATTGACACAGATCATTGCAATTTCACAGAGAAGCCTAACAAGTAAACCAATTATCATTTATAATTGAGACCAAAATTGCCTTCATCAACAAATAATTGGCTTGCTTGCCAAGGAGAGAGATGAGGTAACCAAGGGCCATGACAGTTAGCAGTATACTCATTCCTATATCAAAAAGGATGACAAAGACTATGAACAATACTGTCTCGTTGTGGGAGCAGAGGTAGGAAAAGCCTTTTTTTCCCCAAGTGTAAGGAGAGGCTCGATTAAACAAAATCATTCCAAGATCATATAAGGATAAAAACCAGGAGGATGACAAGTAGATGAAATATAGAAAAGATCTGCAAATATTTTTTTTTTCCATCATCAAGAACAGTGGAGCTGGGGCAGCTAGGTGGTGCAGTGAGTAGAGCACCGGCCCTGGAGTCAGGAGAACCTGAGTTCAAATCTGGCCTCAGACACTTGACACATTAGCTGTGTGACTTTGGGTAAGTCGCTTAACCCCAATTGCCTTCCCTTCTCCCCTCCAAAAAAAAAAAAAAAAAGAACAGTGGAGCCACTACATTTAGACTCTACAATCACAGACTTGGATATGTTTATTGGGGAAATGGAAAAGGCACAGAAGAAAACGAAGATAAGAAAAACAACTAGACTAGGCCACAGATCTATGCCGGAGGCCACACATTGGGGTGATTTTAAAACATCAATTATCAAGGCATCTGAAGGAGATAAAGATACAAAAGCTTGGGGAAAATTCCAAACTTTACTATCATTTAAAAAAAACTGATGGAATATCAGATTATCTGATAGAATTATCAAACCATATATGCTTTCTTTTCCATCTATTTTAATTTTTATGAGAATATTCTAAGCACAAATTGAGGACTTCTTAATGAGGGCAAGAGAAAGAAAAAGGGTCCAGCTTTCACAAGTAGCTTTTCATAAGCTTCACAGCAGACCACATTTTTACTATCACACAACTGACCGAAAGATGTAAAGAATATAAAATCCCATTGGGTTTGATTTGTTATTGCAAAATGCCCCTTTAAAGGCTTTGCTCCAACAAGGCATTTCCCATGTATCTGTCAAAATTGTACCAAACATAACAGTGATGATCCTGTTGGATGACCCTTTGATCATTAATATCAAACAAGGTTTAAAACAGGGGAAAATATCACAGGTATTTGTCACTGTTATGGAAGAGATCTAAAATAGAGTACAAATCTGGGGGGGGGGGAATCCCTATAGATGGCAGGGTCCTCGGGATGCTCCTGTTTTCATATGACATTATGCAGCTTGCATCTAGCCCCATAACATTGCAGAACCTCCTAAATGACATCCACCACCACGCCAAAGAGTTGGGCCTAACTACATATGCAGGAAAAACCAAGTGGACAAAGAAAGTCTAGACTATAACATGTAATTGAATGGATGGTCTCTCTGCATACTTATCTTGGATACAGATGGACAATGAATTCGGCTAGGAATTGAACAGAATGAGGAAAGCAGGCCTCACTGCCTTTGAAAATTGTAAATTTCTTAATTATAAATTCTAATGACTCTAAGCTTCTCCAAAAAACAAAAGACCTTCTTTTTTTAATGCTAATATTTTTCCTTTGCAGATGTAAGGCTGGAATACCACAGACTCCAAAGAATTAATATTGAGAATCACCCATTGGAAAGGTACATGGTGAGCACAAGAAGCCTGCGATGCAATACAAACGAGGAATTTCAAAAGAGGATTAGGTTAAAGGATTTCATCCAAGAATTATAGGATTGAAAAAAGATGGACTGGTCTTGTGGTAGCTGTGAGAGATAATCAATGGAAAGCCCATGTGCTCCACTGGCATCCTTGAGATGTCAAGCGAAAACAAAGGAGGCCTCTAAGCATTGGGTGGATCCCTTTGACAAACATATGGGAGGATAAACTTAGTTAGGACCATGCCCACATCCAAAGCAGTTTTCCAAGATGAACGGCCTCTGGAACAATGTAGGTAAGAGAAGGCAGCAACTACATCCAAAACTCTGGTGAAAGGATAGATGCTAAGAGTTAGGTATTGGCTGATAAAGATGTGCGTGAGTTCTGCATTACATTTTGTGCTTGCTTTTCTTTGTCACAAGAAAGAGTTTAATCTGGAGGCTGCTAGTGTTTTTCCCCTGAGATTATCCCCAATCTATCCAGTATATATCTTGTTTGTACATAGTTGTTTGCATGTTGTCTCCCCCATTGGACTGTGAGCTCCTGGGGACAGTGTCTGGTTTTGCCTTTCTTGTCTCCCCAGCACTTAGAGAAGTTCCCTGCGTTTCATAAATAACTCTTGTCTTGACTTGGAGACAGTGGATAGGAAAAATACAATAACATAAAGACAAAAGGCATCAATGCAACATATTTTTAAAGGTACCAATAAAATATTTTTAATGAAAAGGTAAAAAAGGAAGAGAAGTGAGTGGGCTGCTAATCAGTCATGAGAGAGAGTGAGTGCATATATGAGATGACAGATCCCTTTGAGGACATGCAAGGCACTATGCTAATTAGGCACTGGGAATACAAAGGCAAAAACGTCTCTGCTCTCAAGGAGCTTTCAATTCTTTAATCAAAAAGGAGGAAATAAATATATTGCATTTTCATAAATGGCTATGAAGGCTATGAATACATAACTTGAATTATATAACATTTTAAATCACCTTAAAATATGCGAGGTTGGTAAGTGTGAGGGTCCTCACAGCAAGGCAGGGAGAATAGATTCTGGATGAGAAAAGTCTCACCACACTATGATGCTCCCCTAAGAAAAGAGTTTCTGTTCATAGTCACTTTTTCATCCACACATGGGAGTGAAAGTACAGTGTAGGACAGGGGTGGGGAACCTGCAGCCTAAAGGCCACCTGTAGCCCTCTAGGTCCTCAAGTGTGGCACTTTGACTGAACCCAAACTTCACAGAACTTTGTGAACAACAAAAGATTTGTTCTATGAAGTTTGGATTCAGTCAAAGGGTCGCATTTGAGGACCTAAAGGGCTACAGGTGGCCTCAAAGCCAAAGGTTCCCCACCCGTGGTGGAGGGGAAGGACCAATAGGAGACTGGTGGTCAAATCCCAGCTGTGTGACCATAGCTAAGTCACTTTATCTCTCTTTAGTATGGAAGGAATTATACTGGAGCTACCTGCCCTAGAGAGATAGATGTGGTGTATCAGTAATTAAGGTGGGACTTTTTGCTGTCTTCTCTTAAGTGCCTTTAATAATTCTGGCCTTTGTTTGAATGGGGCAGGTAAAAAGGGATCTTTTTGTCTTAGAATGTTTCTCAACACTAAGACAATCAGGAGTCATTGACTTGTATGTGGTGGTACTAGGGATTAACTTTCCCACACCCTAAATGGGATTTGTTTGAGTGCTTCTCAGCACTGAGGTAATCAAGTGCCCCA
Organism: Phalanger gymnotis; assembly: GCA_028646595.1. Lineage (NCBI taxonomy): Eukaryota > Metazoa > Chordata > Mammalia > Diprotodontia > Phalangeridae > Phalanger > Phalanger gymnotis. Next base: position 77,323,404 of record CM053625.1, read on the forward strand.
GGGCTCCCAGATGGGTATGTAAGATCCAAGGTTGGCGTTTGACTTTTGGGGATCTCACTCATTGGAAGTGTCAGTGTGGAGACTCTGGGTAGCTGTTAAGGAGCCCCTGGCTTTGAAGAAACCCAGATGTTTGGTTTGGGGGCTCAATCATAGAAGGAGTGTTGAGACTCTGGGCAAGCTGTAACCGTCCCCCAGCTTTGTAACCCAGGTGGATATTGGTGCTTCCCTGGTAACTATGAATTGTGATTTGAATCAGACAAGGTCTGTCTGTTGATGTTTGTCATTTCTGTTTGTATTTGCCTTGAAGTTCAGAGGGCTCATCTTTTCCCCCTGAACTAAGTGAATGATATATGTATGTTTAATTAAACTGAGATTGTTAACCCCTTAAAGTTGCTTTCCTTAGAAAAGAAGATCAAAGAACCTGTGTTAGCAGCCCTCCTGTGTGCTGGCGTTATTGGTCTGACACAGCCACGGTAGCTGCTAGCAAGATTGTTGTTACATGTGGAAAGTACTTTTTAAGGTTTAAAACACTAAGAAATGTTATTATTCATAAGATCATAAATTTAAAACTGGAAAGGACTTTTGAGGCCATCAACTACACACACACACACACACACACACACACACA
>CM053625.1:77324531-77364221 GCA_028646595.1 Phalanger gymnotis
GTGCTGAATTAAAGTAAGCTTGCCATCCCCTTAACTTTGCTTTCCTTATTTAAGCAGATCAAAAGAACCTGTGTTTTTGCAGCATGCTGGCAGCTTTCTGGGTGCTGGCTGTGGGTGGATCTTATACCCTCACAGAAGCTGCTAGCTGGATTGTTGAAACACCCTATTACTTCCAGGATTGATCAGCAGTATCCCCAGTTGCTCCTGCCCCTCTGTTTAGAGGACCAGAGGGTAAGGCAAAAAAAACTCTCGTAGTGTCCTTTAATAAAGGGCTCAAAATCCCAGATAAAAACAGAAAGAAAAGATAGAAAGCTTAAAGGCAGATAGCCTATGACTGAGAAGGGCTATGAGCCAATAAGACAATAGGCACAGGAAGGTAAGGGGTGGGGATCTGGGAGGGCAAAGAGAGAAAACAGTGTCTTCAGAAGCCAAAGGTTGCACAGAAAAAAATTAAAAAGTAAAATCTCCTGGATCTAATTATAAATGAGTCTGAAATTAACCAGATAATTTTGTACAAATTTTCTCCATTCCCCTAAAATGACTGGATTCTTCACCATTCAGCCAGATGTTTATTGTTGGGACCAGCATTCTGGACTCCTGTATGGTAACTAGCTGTAAATGTTGCCTAGGAGAGTTCCTTCCTTAGGGTGACCTGTTTTAATGAATAGATAAGAACGGTTTGTAATTAGCATATCAATTGTGTGTCTGTAGATGGAACTTTTAACTCTATTTCAGGGTTCTTGAAAAGCCATTGGTTCCTTCAAGTCATTTAAATATTCTCCAGAAGCCCCTTTTACACTGTTAATTTACTCATGGAGTCCTTTCTGTATAGACTGTACAAAAGGTGACGACAGGCCAGCCACTGTCAGAATTATCCCAGATTGGAAGAATCCATAGAGTCACTGGAATTAATGAGATGTTACTAGGTTGTGGATGATGTTGCCAGAATAAGAAGAATGTGCTTTGTTTAACAGGGTGGGTGTCATGTAACTACTTGGAAAGGCTGATCTCAAAAGCATAAGCCCTTGAACCTATGGAAGTATAGAAGGAAAGATTTCAACAGTCCATGATTTGGAGAGTCCAGAAAGTCCATTCCTAGCTTGAGGCAATGGTGTATTCAGATGGGAGAAGGCAGGGCAAGTTTGGGGGATAGGGAATATTTCTGTGTGTGTGTGTGTGTGTGTGTGTGTTTTAATTAATTGATCTAATATATCTTGTTTTGACACAGCAGAGTGCAACAAACCCATAGACAAACTACTCACAAATCACAATACCTAGAGCAGTTAAGCAAAACCACACAAAAAAGAATGAATGCCATCGAGAATACACAACTTGACAAATATATTGTTTTCCCTCATTAAGGGAAAGGGAAGATATGTGCTTTCAATTAACTAGTTCAGTACCAGCCTTGATCAGCAGATTGGAAGCCATTTAACAACTTCATTTACTGAGTTATAGACAATGCCATTTTGATCTCCTGCTTCTGCTTATTTTATTCTATGTCCATTCATACAAGTCATCCCTATATTTCTCTCAATTCTTTTCTGAATATTTGTGGTTCCTTCTTCCAGGAACATCAGGTGCCTATAATAATGATATTAATAACTGACATTTGCATAATAACTTAGAGTTCACAAAGCATTTTATTTATAATAGCTCTATGAGGTAAGTAGTACACATGTTATTAACTGTGTTACAGATGAGGAAGCTGTGGCACAGTGAGGTCCAGTGATTTGCTAATAAGTGTCAGAAATGAGATTCTCACACAGTTCTGCAGCTCCAGGGCCACTATTCTTTGCACTTTTCTGTGCTGCCTCTGATATGGTGGACTAGTATGAACAGCTTGCCAATGGAGAGAGATTAGAGTCAGACTGCAGAAGGCTTTGAATGCCAGGCTTAGGAGTTTGTATTTTATCCTATAGGTAACGAGGAGACAACTAAGCCATGGTTGATTTTGTTTTGGCTTTTGCAAAGGGAAGGAACTTCGTTTGCCTCTCCTATGTTCATACATTCTTTCCATCCTCTTGCCCTAATTTAAATGTGGGCACAAAATACTAGAGCTGCAAAAGATGTTAAAGGTCATCTCTTTCCCACCCCCTCATCTTATAAATGAAGTCAAGGCTAGGAGAGGCTCCAACAGTCCTCCCTCATGCTGCGCCGCTGCTGAGAATTTAGAAATGTACATGGTTTCATGCAACAGAAAAAGATAGGAAGCACGAACCTCAGAAGACCTTTGGAAAATGCTGCAGAAGTAGAAAATCCACAGGCGGCCATGGAAATTACTAGGGGCTCTGGAACTGAAAGGCCAACTTGGCACCAGATCCTGGAGGATCAGTATGGATATACCTTAATCAATGTGTGAAGGAGAGGGAAGGGAGGTAAGGTGAAGGAAGTGAAGTGAAGTGAAGTGAAGTGAAGTGAAGTGAAGTGAAGTGTCCCAGATATGCAGCACACACAGAAGAGGGTGCACAGCCTATCAGGGAGAGAAAAGCACAGTTTTAAGAAAAGAACCCCAAAGACTCCCAAAGGTTTGAGTTGAGGCAGGGGTCTTTTTTGTTTCTAATTAGCCCCCAGGGTCATCAGCAAGATCCTTAGGCCTCCCCCTTGTCTAGGCTGAAACAGCAAGTTTCCCATAAACAGTGGAAAGAGCTGTCTGTGCTCAGCCTGCCCCTTCCATGATCTCATCCCCTCCTTGAGGAGCAGATTTCACTGTGCGACGGCTCTTTTAAGAAGGGAGAAGCTGAAGGTTACCCATCCACAGGATAGATGAGTAAAAAAAAAATATATTTTGTTGTTGTTGTCTTTGTCATTCCAAATTATGCTGACCTTTGACCCAGAAAGAGGTTCAAAGCATATAAATAGAGCAATAAGCACTGGCATAAATGTTTTGATAAAATGAAAGGGGGAAAAAATACATATTATAAACACCACCTCCGGGGAAGTGCAATCAGAAAAGTTATTAAACATTCTGTCAAAGGCTTGGCAGTTCCAACTGTCCACCCCACCCGGCATTTCGTTCCTAATAAAGGCAGCGACGTGATATTTGTCGCTCTCAAATGCATAATTTACCAGTCAAAAAAGGCAGAGAGAATACATTGCATTTTCATAAAGGGCTATGGAGTTGTCCAATCTTCCCAAGCTGCAGGAGGACAGGAAGCGGGTGCCATCACGGGGCCTCCTCATGCATTATGAATCGAGAGGCTTTGCAATGCAGAGTGAGGGGCCTCCACTCCCCTGTAGACTGCAGGCTGTTAGACTTGGAATTGACCTTAGATACTATATAATCTCACCTCCTCATTCAAATGGGGAAGAAACTGAGGCCCAGAGACCAGAAGTCACTAGCCCCACAAGATCACACAGAGAGTGAGTGGCAGAATTAGGGTGCCAACCCAGCCCAATATGGACTGCTTGCTGTTTCCTGTATATGATGCCTTATCTCCTGTCTCTGCCCTTACACTGTGTTGAAGAATCTAGCTGTAATTCTAATTGCTGGTCTTGGAATGCTCTTTCTCCCCACCTTGGTCTCTTGGAATGCCTAGCTCCGTTCAAGGCTCACCTCTTACAAGAAGCCTTTCCTGATTTCACCCCTTATTAGAGCTTCTGATGCCTTACCAAACTATTAGGTGTATATTTTGTATCTGCTTCAGATTTACTGATGTGTATCCATGTTGTCCCTCTCTCAGAATAATGTAGATTCTTAGGGGGAAGCACTGTCCTCATCTCTGTCCTTGTATTCCTAACACCTCGTATAGAACCTGGCACCTAGTACATACTGAATAAATGCTTGTTGAATTAAATTAAATTGAAATTAATTGAATCAAATTGAATGGAATCGAGCTATGACTTCTGCTCCAGTGTTTTTTCAAGCAAATCACACTCTCTCTCATCACCTGACCCACTGAGATACATATGCATGTGTGTATACAAACTTGTATACATATATATACATACATGTATTATGTACAAATGTATGCACGCACAAATGTGTATGTGTTGACATGTATTATGCACAAATGTATATACATTGTATGTAAGTACAGATATGTATATTGCTTTGATATGTACAAACATGTATGCATATACACACTGTATTAGGTACAAATATATACCTATGTATGTACAAATATGTATGTGTATTGTTGTGGTTCAGTCATTTTTCAGTCCTTTCCGACTCTTCATGACTCCATTTGGGGTTTTCCTGGCAAAGACACTAGAACGGTTTGCCATTTCCTTCTCCAGCTCATTTTACAGATCAGGAAACTGAGGCAAAGAGGGTTAAGGGACTTGCCCAGGGTCACATAGCTAGTAAGTGCTTGAGGCCAAATTTGAACTCATATCTTCCTGACACCAAGCTTAGTCTCTGTCCACTGTGCCACCTAGCTGCCCACGTTTATACAAACATGTATATATACATGTGTATACGAGTATGTGTACGCATACATATGTATGTACCAATATATGTATATATGTGTATATACACATGCAGGTGTATTTTACATATGTGTATATATATATATGTATGTATCTATGTATGTATCCCTGGATCTATATATGTATCTATGTATGTATCCCTGGATCAGGAACTGAAGGGTGTGTGCTCTATAAAGACAGTACCCATTTGGTCCCCAAGGGTCCTAAAGTCACTTCCTCTAGTCGGAGTACCCAAAGCTGTCCCTAGAAGTAACCCTGGCTCATGTTCAGCCTTGAAGACCACACTGAGGGTAAGAAGGGTATCTACAAGGTTGGGGTCAGGGGAATGCAGTTGACTTAAATCTGAAAGAAATAGGTCAGCTACCTGTCTTAGCGTCTATTTTGTGTCTATCATATTTAAATACTAACATGTTGCCTCTCCTCTGAACGTAAGCATCTTGAGGGTTGGGACTGCTTCATTTTTGTCTTTGGATCTCCAGGTTCTAGGACAGAACAGGTGCTTTTAAAATGCTTGGTCACTCATTAGTTTATTACTAACTGGGTAACTGTGAGCTCACAGAAGACTTCTCCTCTCTGGGCCTTAATTATCTCATATGTGGCTAATAATATTTATATTACCTATCTCCATGAGACCCTTATGAGTAAAGTACTTTGTAAGCTGCAAAACACTGTAGAAATATGGGTAACCACTTGTTAATATAACCTCAACTTGCCTGTCTTAAGCACCCTGTCCCCATTGTCTTCCTTTTGCAGGCCCAGAAAAGGTATGTTGATTACTGGGCCTTTCTTGAGTCCAGTCCTAGTATTTAGGGCTGGAAGACACCCTGGTGTTCACAAGGAAGTCCATTTTCCTTATTTTACAGATAAAGAAATTGAAGGTCATAGAAAGGAAACGACTTTGCCAAGTTCATACAGGAAGTCAATAATGCCCCCCGGGAGTTGGGCTTGGGTCTTCTGGGTCCCCCATTCAGTGGCCTTTCCATGCTTTATGCCAGCAGCCTTCCCACAGTCCCAGTCAATAATTATTTATTACATCCTAACAGTAGAAGACAACACATAAAAAGTGGGAAAGATGGGATGAGGGATGGTGAGGAGAAGGCTTCATAGTGGTATGGAGGCCTAATTCTGGTCAAAATAATACTCATCAGGGCTGAAGAAGCCAAGGCTGGGGGGCTGGAGCTGGGGCTGGGTAGAGGATGAGAATGATGATCAGAGTGTTGGCAACATAACGTGAAGATCATTCCACAAGCACATATTAGGCATCTACCATGTGCCAGGCACTGTGCTGGGCCCTGGTGATACAAAGACAAAAATTAAGTAGCTCTTTTTCCACACGGAGCTTATTAAAGTGATTCTCCTGACGGTGCTTAGAATCTTCATGGGCAAATGGATTCAGAGGCTGCCCTGACTTATTGTCGTTCACATGAATTTTAAGGCCTGGCTTCTAACTGCAATTATACACAAAGCTCTGTGTCCAAGTCCTCCATAGAGTCCTCTCTTCTTCCCCCCCCTCCCCAACAGCTGCCCAAGGAGGCTTACTGCTGTCTCACGCTGTCAATATACAAACATAAGTAATTAGTGTTTAATCAATATTTGTATTATTTTAATAAAGATTTCTTTGTATCATGGGTTGCCATGGCCAAAGAAGTCATCACTTACTGGGACTGAGCAGCTGCTCCCTATGTGGTTAAGTAGGTCTTCAGGCACCAAACTCAGGTTGTTACTGAGGCCATAGCTGAAATCTTTCCAGTACAGTTGACGCTGCCATCGCCTGTGCTCCATTTGGCATAGCCTTCAAGAATCCAGGAGCATCTGCTCGCCACAATGAGACAGTCATTTTTATGGATTGAGGGTGACGGAGAGAACCAGGACATAGAGAAGCAGGATCCTCCAGGGGCCAGATTATGTGTCCTACTAGAAGGGGTAGGAGCTATTTAATGAGCCTTGACACTTACCAGTGACGATGTTAGAGAGAGGCTAGAGACCTGGCCTAGGAATCATGAAGAGCTGAGTTCAAGGCTCACCTCAGACTCTTCTTAACTATGTGATCCATTTAACCTCTTCGTGCCCACCATCAAATTCTAAGTCTATAAATTCCAAAGAAGGTACAGATCTAAATTGGTAGGGGGGCTATCTCACCACAAACTCCCTACACAGATGAAATCACAAGCCTGGTCAGAAAGTGTCCTAGCCTACCCCAAACTCAAATTTCGATCTTGCCTTTGAGAGCCTCAGTTTACTCATCTGTAAAATGAGATCGTTGGAATAGATGAACCCTAAGATTCCTTTTGGTTCTAATTCATTATGATCCTATTGGTTCATAAAAGCAGGCGGCTAGGTAGTGCAGTGGATAGTGCTGGGCTTGCAGTCAGGAAGACTTACCTTCCTGAATTCAAATCTGGCCCCAGTCAATTGCTAGCTATATGACCCCAAGCAAGTTGCTTAACCCTGTTTGCCTCAGTTTCCACATCTGTAAAAATGATCTGGAGAAGGCAATGGCAAACCACTCTAGTATCTTTGCCAAGAAAACCCCAAATGGGATCATGCAGAGTCAGACACGACTGAACAACAACAAAATAAGGTAGTTAGAATAGATGAACCCTAAGACTCCTTCCAGTTCTAAATCCTGTGATCCTATTGGTTCTATAAAAGCAGGCACTGATCTCCACTTAGTGACAGCACCAAATTACATCAGAGTAACTCACCAGTCTCTAGGAGTCCTTATGCCCTGCAAATCTAGTCCTATTAATATTAAAGCAATTATCACACAGGCCTTGAAAAAACAATCATAATAGCTCATATCTGTATAACACTTTAAGGTTTGCTAACCACTTTGCTTTCTGAGGTCTCAGAACATTGAACAATAGAGGCCCACAATAGCTTGGCAAAGTAGGTACCATTGCTGTCCCCATTAAAATGAGTCCTCTAATTTTATGGATGAAAATCATGACATTCAGAGTGCATCATTCAATGGAAAGATTGCCAAATTTGGAGTCAAAGGACCTGGGTCTAATCCTGCCTCCACCACTTACTGCCTGAGGGACCTTGGGCAAATCATACAAATTCTTTGGGCCTCAGTTTCCCCATCTATAAAATTAGGAGGTTAGACTATATGTCCTCTGAGATCCCTGCCAAATCTATGTCTCTTTAGCTCTAAGTTTCATCATCTATGTATAGATAGGCTAGGATCAGATGACCTTCCAGGTCACTTCCAGCTCTAAATCTATGATCCTATGAGCCAAAGTGACTTGCCTAGCATCACATGTTTCAAACCCAAGTCTTCTTGACTCCAAGTCTGGTACTCTGCCACAAGGCCACGCTGTGTGGGAAAACGGATAAATGACTAAGACTAGAAGCATCGAGATGTCTTCTGTGATTTTCATTAAAAATTCTGAATGTTTACACAAACCGATACAGAGTGAAGTGAGCAGAACCAAGACAACACTAATGATTACAACAACAGAAATCGAAAGAACTACCACCGCAAAACAATCAGAAAGGAATGTAGAAGAATTTCAAGGAAAGAGTATGGCCCCAAAGAAGAGATCTGAAAAGATATTTCAGCATACTCTTAGTGGAAATTAGAGGTTCACAGGTGTGGAACACTGTATGTATTGTCAGGTTTTTTTTTCAATGGCTTGATCAGTTTTGCCAACTGTTTTTCTCTTCTTCCTCTTTTTCTTTGGCATCTAGGTGGCACAGTGGATAGGGTGCTAGGACTAGAGGGAGACTTATCTTCCCAAGTTCAAATCTGGCCTCAGGCACTTACTACCTGTGTGATCCTGGGCAAGTCACTTAACCCTATTTTCCTCAGTTTCTTCATCTATGAAATAAGCTGGAGAAGGAAATGGCAAATCACTCTAGCATCCTTGCCACGAAAACCCCAAACAGGTTCACAAAGAGTCAGATGTGACTGAACAATAATATTTTTCTTTAAAAAAAAAAAGTGTTTGTTCTGTGTGATAGCTTCCCTAGGAGTGAGAGGAAGATAGATACAGGGGAAACGTAGCTGATGTAAAATAAAAGAAAGCAATAACAATCTTTTTTTTTTATAAACTTAAGCAATTTCACACAAAAAGAACTTAAGAAGAGATCGTTTTAACTTGCATTCCTCCACGTTCTCTCTTGGTCTACTGTACATAAGCACATTTTTACATGGCTGTAATCTGTATGAATCAATATTGCTTGCAGTTCTGCTCTCATACTTGTTCGTAGAGTACATAGTCTCTAAATGATTATTTTTATGCCATTTTTATTATTTTTATTTATTCTTTTTATTCCACTTCTAAAGTGCAGGTTCCATTTGCTGCCGAACAACAAAAGCAGCTTTGAAACCAAGCAGTCTCAGACCTTGAAATGCAGCATCCATGATGAAGCTCTCAGAGAAGACGGCACCATCTTGAGGAACAAGTAGATGTTACCAGGCATACCAACATTGGAATATCATAGAATCCTAGATTTAGAGCTGGAATCAAGTGGGACACCACCACCACCCCCTCCTCATTTTACAAAGAGGAAGATAAAAACCCAGAGAAATCAAGGAATTTGTCTAAGGTCACACACATGATAAGTCATATTTTGAACCCAGATCTTCTGATTCCAAAGCCAAGGATCCTTCTACCACATATGCCGCCCTAGCCATTTGGATTGCATTCCCAGCCTACATGCAGCTGAACATGAAAATCTGATTTTGACCAAACTTTCCTGTCTTGTAAAGGTAAAGAGTACAAGAGAATGGGGCTAGGCCAAGAAAGACCAGGACTGGGAATTCTCTGTGCAGATGAAATCACAGGTCCTCATATACACATAGACACACACACACACACACACACACACCACTTATCATAGAACATATATGACAGCTATCTATGTGGTTATCTAATTGCCGCCTACTAGATTTATTGTTCTGGTGCAGGGAGTCGTAAACTACTGCCCTCAGGCCATAATGAGGACTGTCCTTTGTTCTTGCCAATCAGTCAATAAACACTTATTAAGTGTTTACCGTGCACCAGGCACAATGTTCTCTATGAAAGTAGAAAGACCTAAACTTTATATTTCCCCACTGCATAGCACACACAGTATGTGCTTAATAAATGTTTCATAGATGAATGAATTCTTGAACCTCAATCATCTTCCATGATTTTCAAGATTCTTAAGAAATGAGATGTTACAGAGTCCTGAGAGGCTAGAGGGAAAGGCAACATGGGGACACACCCTTCAAATTTAGCAGACTGGATGCCTGGATTCAAACATCCTGGCTATTTACTGATTCCGGAGAGTGCAAGCTCATCCTGAGCAGGGCTGGACTTTGAGGCTTCCCTGGGAGAAGGAGGGCAAAATGTCAGCCGGTGCCTTCCCCCACAATCTCATGCAGGCTACTGTCACCTACCATGATGGAACTGAGGAAAACATGCCATAAGGCATTTTCTCTCCATGCAGAATTTTAATACTATCTCTTGCATTCCAAGCTAGGGTCTCTCAGGTTCATTCAGTTCATCTTGGTTCTTTGTATAATACATTAATATAATTCTCTTCCCTGTTAATTTGTAACCCTTCCTACTCCCAAGTCCCCATTTGAAAAGTCCCTGGGCCTGGTGTCACAAAGAGAATAGTGTGATGGCACATCAGTACTCTTGGGGCTTCTCCTGAGGTATCTCATTTGGTGGGAATTTTTAGCAACACCCACTTATGTACCATAAATATGTATAAAATCTAATGGCTGCTTGTGTGTATGTCTGTATCCTTGTCTCTATTGATGTGTCTATGCATGCACACACACACGAACACGCATGCACTGACAGCCAGACTTAGTTCATCAGAATTCATTTACAAACTTCATTTCTTTAGGATGAAGAAAAGAACCATATTAACATATCAACGGCACATCCATGCTGAGAATATGATTACCCCAGACATCTTAGGATCTCCCCACACACAGGCACCCAGGGATGGATTAACACTATATTTTAAACATGCTCGGTCTCTGTATCTCACGCTCTCATTCCCCTCCCCCATCTCTTTTTTTTTTTAATTCCTCTAAGCTTGTTTCTCTTGAAATTTCCACCTTGTGGTTGTGTACTGCTGACTTCACATTTGCTGTGGTGTGAACTTCACATCTGTGAATGGATGACAGGGAAGATTAATAACCCTGCTCCCTTCGCCTTGACTGTAGGCCTATCTAATGAATAAATAAATAAATAAATAAACAGAGCTCGAATCCCCTAAATAGAGACCCAGAGCCGGAGAGAAACCAGCATTTTGCTGAATCCATTCTTTAAGGAAAAAAACCCAACCTCTAATGATCTCTGCTTTACATAGTCGGCAGTTTTTTGGGGTGGTGTTTTTTTTTGTTTCTTTCTTTTCTTTTCTTTTCTTTTTTTTTTTTTTGCTAAACATTTTATGGAAAACAAAAGTTTTCAGGGAGGGATCACCTCCCCTCAGTCTCCGCCAGACCAAGGCAAGGTTTGATGGAAAAGCCAGTACCAGGTGTGGACTCTGGCTGCCGGACTGTGTGGGGAAGGCAAAGGGGGATGCTGGTTCCTCTGGGATGGACCACCTCTGACCACACAGGATGGTTCCGAGCAGTCCTCCAGGGGGTCCCTCACATATGTGCAGTGCCCCAACTTCTCCTTCCAGCCCCTTACTTACTTAGCACAATCAGCTGGAGGGCAGGGGGCTCTAAACCTTGGGAGAGAAGAGGAGGTTCTGAGGGTTTTGCAAAGGGAGAGGAATTCCCTCCTTCTCTTGGCCTAGGGGCTCTATCTCAGCTTCCTCGGATGCAGAGGAGCCAGAAGTACCCAGGGCTTCCTGGGCAAAAGCTGACAGCTTCAGGGCTATCACTAAGCAGAGCTTAATTGTGACTGGAAGGACATTCTCGAGTCTGAGAGCCCTAAGATACTCCAGTCTAATTACACAGAAGTTCACAAGCCAAATCTCTGTGAACACATCTAGACTGGGACTCTAAATTCAGCTTTTAAAAAATCACTGAAACTGATTCCAAGGTTCGTAGTTCGCAGGGACCAGGGGAATGTCTGGCTCGGTTTTCAAATTCACCTCTCCCCTCCCCTGTCTCTTAGTCACTGAATCTTTAACAAGACCTATTGTTTCTGCTTGAAGAAGCAGTAGCCTGTGAACACTGGGAGGGGAGGGGAGGGAGAAAGAGAAAAGTCCCACAGAAGTGAAATCAACAGCCACCAAGAGCCTGAACCTGAGACTCAAGGTCAAGTCCAGCGGAGGTCAGCAGGGCAATGAGTCTGGCAGTCTCAGCCAAGCCAGGAATTCACGTGAGAAAAACACAGTCTAAGCAGAAGCCATCCATCACCATCTGATCCTGGCCATGAGTGGTTGTGAATGAGCTCTAGATTCAGTTCATCAAACACCAGCCCGGTCCCTCAGCTCTCTCCTTGCCTTCCAGGGTGGAGAAAAGAGAGTGTTTAAACGAAACAGCGACAGCTACCAGCCCTACAAAGAAGAGGCTCTGCCTTTTTGTCGCAGCACAAACCTGGACATAAAGTGGAGACCCGTTGCTTGGGGGAACAAATTGAACAAATTGTGGTATGTCAGTAAAATGGAATATTATTGCACCAGAGGAAATTAACAAATATAAGCAGTTCAGAGAAACATGGCAAGACCAGTATGAATTGTTTCAGAGCTAAGAAAACAGAACCAAAAAAAAAACCCCACCAATATTCAGGATGGCTGCAATCATGCAAACAAAATGAAATGCAAACAAAATAATGCCAAACTAAAAGCAAGACACTGAGTAATAGTAATGACACATCTTGCCCAGAAAAGGACTAAGGAAGCCCCTCCTTCATTTTGGTAAAGAGGTGGTGAATTAAGGGTGCTGTCTGTCCAACATAATCAAGCATTGGTTGGGTGAGTTTAACTATTTCTCTTTCTTACAAAGGAGGGTTCGTTTTGAGGGAGGAGGGAGAAGAGAGATAAATATCTGGAAATAACTTCAAAGTAAAGACAAAATATATCAATAAAATTTACTTTAAATGTTTTAAAGAAGGTTCAAAATAGCGTCCAGACCAGTTTCCCTCCCCCTTTCTACTTGTTTTAATAGTGGTAAATCTTGCATCCAAACAACACCCTAATAAAATTCAGAGGTCCCAACTCTAAAAAGTAACCAATCTTCTAAGAGTATTTTAACACTACAAGGATCTATGACTTCTTCAATCTTCTAAGGTAACCAATCTTCTAAGAGTATTTTAACACTACAAGGATCTATGACTTCTTCAGAGAGGGTGCTCCCTCCACTAAGGTAGATAGCAACCCCTTCACTCCTCAGCAGTCTCAGGAGTTGCTGTGAACAGAATCATTCATCTGTTAGTTAAACTTTCTAATGCTGAGCTTCTACTAAGGCCAGACACAAAGTGTTCCCAGATTGTTAAGAGGAGCATCGAGGTCCAGGGGAAAGAGCAATGGGTTCCATATTAATCCCAGCTCTATTCCTCCATACTTTGTGACCTCTAGTGGCTTCAGTCCCTTTTCTGTCAAAATGGCAGTTGGACTAGGTGGCCTCCAAGGTCCTTCCTGCTCTATATCTATGGTCTTAGGATAGGATCCACCACAGTAAAATGCTGGGGGCTTTGCCTGGAGAACCCAAGGTCATGTGAAGGCTGAGAAGGAGATTTGGATGGAGAGCTCTTCTAAATGAATATTAAGAACAGTTCAAGCCTCTCAGTACCCTCCCTTTTTTCACTGTCTCTCTGCCTCAGTTTGTACCACTACCAGCTGCCACATCCCCACTGCGACCCCATCCCAGACCTGATCTCCCCCTCCAGACCTGAGGCAGCTAGGTGGTAGCAAGAATGGGGAGCGCACTGAGCTCAGAGCCAGGAAGATCTAAATCCTGCCTCAGACATCTACTAGCTGAGTGACCCCAGGAAAGCCATTTAATCTCTTTCTGCCTCCATTTTCTCATCTGTAAAAAAAAAAAAAGGGGGGTTGGATTTGAAGGTCTCTAAGGCTCTTAAATCTTTGATCTTATGATCCTTTCCCTGGGATAAAGGTTTAAACCTTGTCCCTTTCCTTCAGACAGAATCCAGGAGCTAAACTCACTTGTTTTTCTCCATCTGATGCTCCCTTCAGCTTTCTTAGCTTCTGAGTAACAGTGAGGGTACAGTTAGGGGGAGGGTTGGGGGAAAGATTTTATTGTTATTGAGTTGTTTTTCAGTCTGACCCCATTTGGGGTTTTCTTGGCAGACACTGGAGTGGTTTACCATTTCCTTCTCCAGCTCATTTTACAGATGAGGAAATAGGCAAACTGGGTTAAGTGACTTGCCCAGGGTCACACAGCTAGTAAGCGTCTGAGGCCAGATTTGAACTCAGGAAGATGAGTCTTCCTGCCTCCAGACCCAACGCTCTATCCACTGCACCACCTAGCTTCCCTGGTGGAAAGATAAAATAATAATGATGACGATGATAACAGCTAGCATTTATAGAGCACTTTAAGGTTTGCAAAAAGCTCTACATGTTGTCTCATTTGAGCTTTACAACAACGTAGTGAGAAAACTACTATAGTTATCCCCATTTTGCAGATGAAGAAACTAAGGCTGAGAGAGGTTTAATCATTTGCCCAAGGTCACACAGCTAGTAAGTGCCTGAGGCAGGATTTGATCTCAGGTCTTCCGCATGCTGAGATAAGTTCTTGATCCACTCCCTTTACACGCCTTGGAACCATGTCACTGCCCTGACAATGAATGCTCATAGATGAAATGGATACACTAATCCCTAATCCATCCCCTTCTGTCTGAGGGAACACCATGCTTTAACCATGGAGGCTTGACTTTAATGGAGGGGTGCCAGATCTTATAGAAAGACAAGATTAAATGTATTAAATAGGGAATTAGGTCCCCATTCTCACCCCGCTACAGGTCTTCCCTCTGGTTGAAACTATGGGAACAAAGAAATTTTGTTTCCCTTGGGGTTAGATACCCCATGACCCTAGGGAGAAGACTTGAACCAGCTGCCCATCCTGATCTGGAAAGAGGGGAAGAGATGATTTCCTCACAGCAAAGACTTCAGCTAACCTTATAATAACGCAGCTCACCACACATGTGCACACATGTGCCAACTTGTGCTTATGTGCGCATCTATCCCCCTCCCGTGTCTTCCCTTACCCTCCACTCAAATGACTCCTCGCCATCCTATGGACATACCCTGGACTTTCCCATCTTGGTTCCTTGATTCACACAGTTCCCTATGCTTTGATGCCTCATTTCTGCCCATCCTTCCTGACCCAGATCAAATGCCAGCTCCTCCGGGAAGCCCTCCATGACCACTCCGGGCAGAAGTTATCTTTTTTTCCTCAGCCTTCTCAGAATCCTTCCAAGGTCATAGAGTTTAGAGCTGGAAGGAGCCTTAGAGATCATTCTAGCCCAATGCCTTCATTTTACACATGAAGAAACTGAAATCCACAGAAAGAAATGGACTTTCCCAAGGTCCAACATCCTGGTTCTACTTCCAGATTCAGGGCTCTTCCATACTGCCTGTCTTCTATACCCTATTAGTTCTGTGTCCTCTCTCATCTCCCCTAAGAGACTGGAAACTCCTAGAAAAGAATGTCTTGTTAGAATTAGAGCAGAAGAGCCCTTGGAAGTCATTTAGTTTAAATCCCGGGATTTAAAATAGGTGGCACCACAGTGCATAGAGTGCAGGGCCTAGAATCAAGAACACTTATCTTCATGAGTTCAAATACAGCCTCAGACACTTACTAGCTGTATGACCCCGGGAAAGTCATTTTACCTTGTTTGCCTCAGTTTCCTCATCTGTAAAATGAGCTGGAGAAGGAAATGGTAAACCATTCCAGCATCTTTGCCAAGAAAATCCCAACTGGGGTCACGAAGAGTCAGACATGACTGAAAATGACTGAACAACACAACACTTTAGATCCCTCATTTTACAAATAAGGAAACTTTGGACCAGAAGTAACTTACCCAAGGTCATTATTACTCATTTCTGTAAATCCTTCTGCTCTAAGCACAGAGATTGGGGCATAGTGAGAATTCAATAACTTCATTGGATAAACATACATATCTGTGTATTTATATAGTTTCATGCACATATACAAATATACATGTGTGGTATATGTACTTTGTACATGCACACGTCATTGTGGTACATACATGTTTGTCTATGAGTGTGTTGTATTTCCATGAACAAGTATGCATTTGTATACATCTGGGTTGTACTGAATGGAGGTGACTGAAGAGAGCACAACATGGAAAGGCAAGCTCTGTTTGTCTCAGAGGCAGAAAAATTATTCCAACCTTTCTCTGGACTTAGCCAGCCCCTAAAGGCACCTCCTAGAAGACTTTGAACTTGTCCTGTGTTAATTCTCAGCAATGAATCACTCACCATGGCCTCAAAGTCAGATTTGAGATTTCTCAAAAAACCCACCCTGGGTGGGGCATCTCCCTTCCTGGTAGACCAGCTTCTTTTCCTCTTTGGTGTGGAGCACTTTAATGGTACTCACGTCCTCCAGCCCTAACTGTCACAAAAACCCACAGAGGGACAGAAGCAAAGGGTAGCAGATGGAGAAAAGTCAGCCTAGCTCCTGGCTCTTATCTCTAGGTCAAGAGGGGGCCAAAGACAAGCCTTCTTCCAGGTGATGCCATTCCCTACCCTACAGAATCCTGTCATTCCCTGAAGTACCTGGGAGACTTCTCCTGCATCCTACCCCTGCCCCTTTCAGGACAGGAGCCCAGAGGAACAGACAACTTGTCTCACATCCATTCATATCAATGAGCCTGTGTACCTTCAAACAGCTCTTGTCTTGATGCAGAGTGGTCTGGGATGTCATTTGTTTCTCATTTTATTCATTTCTATATACCACTATCAATGATTTTCACTTCTGGTAGATGTTGCTTGGGAACAAAACCCGTCCTTTAAAAAAATTGATCTAGAAGATACCTCCTCCCACCTCCAATACACACACACACACACATACGCCTACCTATTTCAGGCTTTTATTCCAGAAGCAACCATCTCTCCTCCCCTCTTGCCGCATGGCCTGCCCTCTGTCCTGCACCGCCTCTGTAAGAAGGGCCCGAGTATTTGCCCAGTGTCTGCTGTGTCTCACCTCCATTCATCCCATCTTCCAGGCCCTCCCTAACATGGAGACATGGTGTTAGGAGAGCCGGCAGTTCTGACCAACAAAGAAGCCCACTCCTCAATGCCACCTACACCTATTGAAGGGCACCTGTCAGTGCACTGGTCTGACAGGCCTTTGATCTATCACAAGAACAAGATTTATCTCCAGCTCCAATGAAGACTTGGAGCAAATGCCACCACCTGGACAAGGCCTTTGCTGATTCACAGTTATCATTGGGTCATCAAGCAAGAGCTGGAGGGGACCTCAAAGGACACCAAGTCCAATTCTCTCATTTTACAATTGAGGAAACTGAGGCCCAGGGAGGCTGCGGCTTTCCCCAAAATCATATACGTAGTCATTGTGAGAAGCAGGATTTGAATCCATGTCTTCCACTTCCGGAGCCAGTGAATGCTCATTCGGCTCCACCAAATGGTTATCACCAGTTATTACAGCTCCTGTTCCCCTTCCCAAATGAATCTGTATTTACTTTGTCTACATTTTGAGGTTACTTATCAGTGTGCATGTTATTTCCCTTCAGTAGAACTTAATCTCTTTTATTCCAGGGACCGCTTCATTTTTTTAAATAGAGCTCTGAACTTAGAGTCAGGAAGACCTGAATTCAAATCTAGTCCCAGAAACATAAAAGCTTTGTCATACTGACTGGGCAAATCCTTTAACCTCACTGTTTCTCATTTTCTTTATCTATAAAAGGAGGGAGAGGGATTAGACTCCAAGAACTTGAAGATTCCTTCTGGCTCTAAATCTGTGATAAGATGATTATTGACTTGAATCAAGGCTTTCACTTGCAGGTAGGCTTTTTCCCTACAAAGAAAGCTGCCGTCTCAACCACTTAGAGGCCCCTTTTTTGGGCTGTGCACATCTGGCATCAACCACACAGATAACAATTGAAAACATCAGCCAATGATCTGTTTCCAAACACCCAGATATTTGGGTCTTATGGACACAGAGTTGTAACTGGACCCGCATGTTTGGGGTCTTGTGAACAAAGGCAGATCTTCTCAAAGAAATAAACCTCTCCGAAGAAAATCATGAACACCGCTTCCTCCAGGGGGCCAATTTGATGCTGTAAAGGAAAATGATTTTTGTCTTTGAAGTTTCTCTTCTACACTGACGGAATGGGGTCTTTTTAGCAGAAAGTAAAGAAAGCAAATCTTGTTTTGCAGCAAACATGACCGATTGCCAGATCTTTAAGCCACAGGACCTGCTTTTGGAGGTGGACAAAAGAACATCTTTACCCCAGAGCCTTAGAACAATAGGGTTCAAGGTTCAGACCCACAGCTTCAGTATGGACAGGATTAATGTCAGGCTGACGCTCCACACTCAAACCAAGCAAGGGCAGGTTGTCGTTGATGATGATGATGATGATGATGATGATGATGATGATGATGATGATGATGATGATGATGATGATGATTTAATAGTAATAATACTCATTTAGATATGTCAGTGGATTCCTGAGCACATCGGTGCAAACATGCCTGTAACCAGGACATCCCATAGCATCCTCTGCCATTCTCGTCCATGCCTTTCTGAAAATGCCCCCAAAGAGGATCTATCCAACATGATACAGTCCTTCCTCAGTGTTGTGACATGATGGATATTAGAGCAATGCTACATGACTGGCTCATCTCCTTTCTGGCCATAAATACCCTGGATAATGTCTTTTACCCTACTTCTCACTTGTAAAACATCCTTGACATAGAGGCAGCTAGGTGGTGCAGTGAGTAGAGCACTGGCCCTGGAGTCAGGAGGACCTGAGTTCAAATCTGGCACCGGACACTTGACACATGTACCAGCTGTGTTACATTGGGCAAGTCACTTAACCCCAATTGCCCTGCCAAAAACAACAACAAAAAAAGCCATCCTTGACAAGATGCTACACCCTTCTTATGCCCACTGTTCATCTTTCTGTCTTCACTTTTGTCTCATATGTAATAAGTGCTTAATAAATGCTTGTCATTTGATTGATGTAGACCCACTGATAGCCCATGGGTCTGTCACCAAGCACCTATTTAGCTAGGTTTGAAGGTGCTCACCACCATAGGGTGAATTTGCTTGGCCAGAGCTTTTTGGGAAACTACCTACTAAGGCAAGGAAAGGCTTTGACTTAAATCAGAGGAGCAAGAATACAAACTGTGAATCCGAGATTTGCTGCTAGAGAGGAGCTTAGAAATCTAGCTCAATTCCCTTGTTTTACAGAGGAAAACGTAAGACCAAAAGAGAAGAAGTGATTCATCCAAGATCACAGAATCCTAAGTGGCAGAACTAGGATTTGAATCCATGTCCTCTGATACCAAACCCAATGCTCTTTACATTCTAACACACAAACCTTGGGACCCTGCAAAATGGATACAAAGCCTAGCCAGCAGTGTTCCAATTGGTTTCTAGGGTCCACCCAAATAGGAAGAAAAACTTCTTGCCCAACCCCAGCCAAGACCAATCCCTGTCCTCAAACATGTGTGTCCATGCTAAATTGGAATGACTGGTAATTAAAAAGGAGTGTGAGTTTGTGGAGCTTAACCAGCATCTAAAATCTTGAATCCACTGTAGCCAGATCCCTTATGGGATGGAGTTCTATGGCTTCTTCTACCTCTGGTATCCAAATAAAGGGCTCAGAAATGTGTTGGCCCCTAGTCATGTCAAACAAGGCCCTCACTGTACCCATTCTTTGTGCTAGGTCAGAGCATGAAACATGACTCATTGGGAGTTTTCTCCCTAATCCATCCTAATTAATGTCCCGAGCCAATCGATCAATAAGCACTGTGTATTTATTAAATGCCTACTATGTGCTAGACACTCTGCTGGGGATACAAAGACAACAATGGACCGATCCTTGCCCTCAGGGTGTTTACATTATATCACAATGCACAAATCACATTATTCCACTACCTCAGAAATTTTATCAGTCCCTCATTTCCTACTGAAGAAAGCAAAAGATGGCATTCGAGGTCCTCTACACCATGTCTCCCTTTCATGTACTTTAGGTAAACTGATTATTCTCAATCGCCTGTTCTCATCCTGTCATCTCCTGCCTCCCTGACTCTGCTAGCACTGTCCCCTAGGCCTGGAATGGACTCCCCCATGTCCCATCTCTGGCTGCTGAAGTACCTCACTTTCTTCACATCTTTCCCCTTATTAGACAGTAAAGTTTTTTGAAAGTAAGGCCTCTATTATGTCTATTTGCATATCCCTAGCACTTACACATAGTAGGGGCTTAATTTATCCAATGAATGCATTAAGTGTAATGATGTACAGGACATTTCATCTCTTGCCATCATGCTTCTGTACAGGCTGTACCTCATGACTATAATGAACTCCTTCCTCCCCCCACCACCCCACCCTCTTAGGATCCCTAGCTTCCTTCGCAGCACAATCCATGTGCCACTTCCTCCACAAGTAGCTTCCTGATTCCCCTCAGTTGTAGTGCTTTCTCACTCTTGAAACTATTGTCACTTGGTATAGTCTTTATGTTTACCTAGCTATTTGCAGCATGTAATCCTTCAAATAGATGATAAACTCCTTGAGGGCAGGGACCATTTCATTTTTGGTTTAGCACCTCCAGCACCTCGGACAGGGCCCAGCGCACAGTAGATACTTAAATCTTTGCTGTTGAACTTAACAGGAAAAAAGACACGATCGAAAATGCCTAAGATAACACGGACTTTTCATCTTATAAAGGGGGTGCCCCCACTTTCCTTTTTCTCCTGCCTGCCACTTTCTCCCCTGCTGGGGTCATTCCTTCTGTGACTTTAGACATGGATAGGAGAGCTTGAGCAGGAAGCAGGAGACATGGTGTAGTGGGCGAAGTATGAGCCTAGTAGCTTCTCTCTCTCTGTCTCTCTTTGTGTCTCTCTCTGCCTCTGTCTCTCTCTCTCTCTGTCTCTCTCTGTCTCTCTCTGTCTCTCTCTCTCTCTCCCCCTCCCTCTGTCCCTCTCCCCTCAGTCTCAGTCTCTGTCTCTCTCTGATTTTCCTGTCATTCTCTCTCTCTCTCTCTCTCTCTCTCTCCTCACTTCTCTCCTAAGTCTCTGTCTGTCTTGTCTCTCTGTCTCTCTCTTTCTCTCTCTCTTCAGTCTGCCTTTCCTTCCCTCCCTTCCTCCCTCTTTCTTTCTTCCCTCAGTCTCTCTCTCTCTCTCTCTCTCTCTCTCTCTCTCTCTCTCTCTCTCCTCTTCTCTTCTCTTCTCTTTATCTCTCTGTCTCTGTCTGCCCCACCCCCAGTCACTGTCTCTGTCTCTCTCTGTCTCTATCTGTCTGTCTCTTGGTCTCTCTTCTCTTTCTCTGGTCTCTCTTTCTCTTTCTAACCTTAGTAAACATAGCACCTATTATTGTAAGGCCCATGCTAAGTGCTGGGGATATGTGAATTCATAATAGAGGTCTTGCTCTCAAAAAAACTTTAACATCTAATAGGGGAAAAATGTGAGGAAAGTGAGAAAGAGAAAGAGAAAGATCTCTTTCAATCTCTCCCTTGTGTCTCTCTCTCTCTCTACTCAGTCTCTCTCTCTCTCTCTCTCTCTCTCTCTCTCTCTCTCTCTCTCTCTCTGCCTGTCTTTTTCACCCCCCCCTCCATATTGGTCTATGTTCCTATTACTATCTAGCCATCCCTAGCCAACCTACAGAATGCTGAGACAGAGAGAGCGTAGCACGTTCTTTTCCCATCTGCCATGTCCAGGGCCAACAATATTCTCTGGGCCTGGCTTGTCCCAGTCATCTGAGCTAGGTTTCAGTCTAAGACAGCAGCTTTTTTCTTCTAATTGAAAAGAAAGAAAAAAGACAAAAAAGAAAAGACAAGCTGTTTTTAATGATCTCGTGAAAAGACCTTTTCTTAAAAGATAATTTTGTTTTCAAATATTAAGAAAACTATAATTAAAAGATGTTGCATAAATGTTCCTGAAGTTAGCATTAGGGGAAATGTATTCTTTTCATTATATTAACTCAGGTTTTGATGTGAAAAAATCAGGGGTTGGTTTGTGAATATTTTGTTACAACCTATATCACAAGTTGGTTGTAAGAATCAAACAAGATTATATTCGTAAAGCACTTACCTCAGTGCCTGGCACACAGTAGGCACTTAACAAATTATTATTTTACTAGACAGAACTAGAGGATATAAAGAGGTGAGATCTTGAAGTTGGGAGACCTGGTGACCCTGGACAAATCACTTAACCTCTCTGAACCTCCACCCCCTCGTCTATAAAGTGGAGCTAATAGTCCTTGTACTACCTGATTCACGGTGTTCTAAGAAAAGGGCTTTGTAAACCTTCAGCAGTGGTTATTATTACAATAATTATAATTATGATTATTCATCTTCTCATCTTTTTACTATCAAGTCCAGATGGAAACAGTCCTGGGACAAGTCACTATCCTGTTATATTCCTCTATTGCTTTCATCATCATCTTCATCATCATCGTCGTTGTTAGCAATGGCAGCAACAGCATGATTATTAGAGCAAACTCTGTATCACTGTCAATGGCCATCTGTGGACTCTGGTGTTTATAGAAAGAATTCACTGAACAATTAAAGAATCCCAGAAAAAGAAAACTACCCTCTATAAATAATTGATTGGGGGGAGGGGTGGAGGGATGGGAGGTCAGGGCTTTAACATATTGATTATCAAGGCTCAGAAAGGATGGGAAAAGAAGCTATAGATCCACCCTAAAAATATCAAAAAAAATATTCCCACCCCTCTTTTCCTCATCTCAGCAGTAGCCAGTCTCATGTAAAAAGACAGGGCAATTTAAAAATATGAAAATCAAAAGAGATTATAGCTTTGAAACGCAAACTAAAATGATCTGACACCATCTAAAAGCTAATTCAAATCGAGAGGCCCTAATAGATATTTAATTGATGTAATAATATTCTTTCATGATGGTTAATAAATAAAAATGTATAAATAAAAACATCTCCTCTGTTTAATGACTATTTAATAGCTATCTGTGACATAGCTGTTAATCCCTAATAAATATGTGTTTAATAATCAATTGGAATGCGTTTATGTGATGATTGTCATTAAATCAGAATTAAATGCTACTTGCAGACAGTCTACTTGTGTCAGAATGAAACTGACGGCAAAGAAGTCCTGATTGTTTGCAGCCCAGGTCTTTCCAAGCTCGATCAAGGGACTCCAGACCTCAGCAAAGAACAGCGAAGCTAGATAGATTCCAAAACTCCATTTAAAAAAAAACAAAGTTGGCTTCTCTACTATTGCTCTTCCCATCATGGCTTCTGTTCCCTTTCTTCTTTCTTTTTTTAATTGACACATACTCAATCTTTCTTGGAGAAAACTGCTTACCCCCATAGCAGCTAGTACAGCCAAATCTTTGCTCCTTTCATAGGAATCACTGACTCTTAAGAGTTGGGAGGGACCTCAGATACCAAACAAAACAACCCATCCTTGAGAATGGATCCTCTCTATGATGTCTTGAGACAAGGGTGGGGAACTCGTGGCCTCAAGGCCACATGTGGCCCTCTAGGTCTTCAAGTGTGGCCTTAACTAGATTCCGCCAAAGAGATACACTTAAGGACCTAGAGGGCCACATGTGGCCTCGAGGCCACAGGTTCTCCACCCCTGTCCTGAGATATGGTTATCCAGCTTCTATTCAAAGATGTCCAAGGCAGGAACTCACTACTTGTCAAGATAGCCTGCTGCTCTTTAGGATACCGATTATTAGGAAGGCTGTCCTTATACGGAGCCCAAATCTCTACTGCTTCTACCCATTTCTCCTGGTTCTGTCTCCTGGAGCCAAGCACAGTATGGCCAACGCTTCTTCCACATAGCACCTTTCAAACACTCAGAACAGCTCTCATCTCCTGGGGAGGGGTCTTTTCCATGCTAAACACCGATAGTTCCTTCAGCAGACCCCCACATGGCATCATTTCTTGTCCCCTCACACCCTAGTGTCTCTGCTCTGGTTACCTTCCTCCAGACAGGGTCTAGCTTTTCGATATTTTCTTCTGAGTGTGGTTCCCAGAACCCCACAGCTTCAGGTAGTCACTAATCTGGCTCTGATCTCTGAACAGCACCACTGTGCAGGACATAGGAAGTAATGCCAAGGTATGAATGGGGCCACATCCCTTGATCTAGATATGAACTGAAGGCAGTCAAAGGTCTCCTCTGTACATTCACTACTCCAGCCAAACAGAACAACTCATCGACACCACGCTCCTCTTCCTTCCTCTTCCTGCAATATTGAGGTTTTCTACCTCCATCCCTTTGCACACAGTACTAATAATGTCCTTTCCTCCCTAACCAGCCTTTAAAAACCCAACTCAAATGTCACCCCCAGGGAGCTTTTGCTGATCTGCCTTAGTCAGTAATGACCATTCACCCTTTTGACTTTACATGGTTTTCTGCTTTCACCTTTCTTTCACATTACATTTATTTGAATGTCCTATACTGCTAGTAGACTTTAGGCTCATAAAGTAGAGATAAGACTCCGTTTTATCTGAATTACATATCGACCCTGACTCTAGCATGAAAGAGATACTTAAAAATACTTCTTGAAATGAATTTTGCAATGCCTACTTCTGGCTTGGTGACATATCCATAGGATCTTCATAGGGTATAGAGGTAGACTCCATCCTTTTCCAAAAGAAGTTCAGGGAGGTGAGTGTTAAGGTCACATTGGTAAAAAGCAGCAGAGCTGGAACTGAAATTCAAACCTTCATACTCCAAATCCATGGCTCTTCCCACAAAATTTTGTGGCTTCAATTTTGTGCTTCTCCCCACCCCCAAACTGCTTCTCCTCTAAACCCCCACCCACCAAACAAGGGACCATATTTCTATGGTCCTCCTTCTTCTCTTTCAAAAATTGTCTGAGTTCCCAGGGCTTTGGTGCTATCTTGTGGCTACTTCTCTGGTCTTCCAAGGACCTTAGATCTCTGGGCTGAAGCAAGTTTTGCTAACAGTGGGATTCAAGAAAATCCAAGTAGAAGGGCTTCCTGGAGTTGTCTGCAGAACCCACTGCCTACATCTGTATGTCCAGGTTGGATTAAAATATTTTGTTTGTCAGTCTCTTCCAAGTATTACTGTTTCCCTCCTTCATAGCCAACTCCCATTCTGCCCCCAATATTCTTTCTTGCTCTCTCTCACTAGCTCAAAGTTACTTATAAACCTAAGAGTAACTTCTTTGGCCATGCTTTCAGTTCAGAGAAAACAAATAAATCACCCTGAAAAAGTCCTCTTCCAATATCTTTTTATGCTGTGGAATCCATGGTCACATGGATTCTAGAAATCTGTGCCAAATATGAGTATGAGCCCAGGCAGATTCTATTAACCTGGAAAAATTTTTGTGTCCAAAAGATTTAATTGATTCCCCTGCATTCAGCTTCTCTCCTCCCTCTAGCTCACTCTCCACCCAACTGCCAAACTGATATTACTAAAGCATAGGTCTATGCCATTCCCTCACTCAAGAAGCCTCAGTGACTCCCAGTTCTTTTTAGGATAAATACGAATTCCTCCAATTTGGCATTTAAAGCCCTCTACAATCTGTCTCCAAACTATATTTCTAGGTCAATTATATATCACGGCCCCCTTATGTACCCTATGTTTTATCCAACCTGGCCTATTGGCTGTTTCCAGTGAATGGTGCTCACTTTTACCATGGACAGAATTAGGGGCAATATGATGTAGTGGAAAGTTTGTTGGCTTTAGAGTCCAAAGACCTGAAACCAAATCTCATCTTTCTCATTACTTGTGTGAACTTAGGCAAATCGTTTAGCCTTCCGGGTTTCAAATTCCTCACCATTAAAATGATCTCTAAAGTACCTTCAAGCTCTAAGTCTATGAACCCATGATCTCCTACTTTTGTGCCTTGCATCAACTGTCCTGTCTCATTGTTTTGTCTTTTCATCCCCAGCACCCAGCAAGTATCTAATAGACGATGGGTACTTAACAAATGCTTCTCTTATTGGAACTGGAGTTCCTATCCCAATGATTTACGGTGCCTGCTATCCCGGGAATGGCCTAGGTCAGTACAGAGAGACCCACGACCATCAGGTTGGCCACTAGGCGATGAGTTCTTCAGCCACAGTAACTCCTGAAATGGATTAAAAAGGACACTAAGAATTGACACTTAGTATTTTGATGTTTACACATCCTTTTTACATGCATCATCTCATTTGATACGGAGCTGCTGATGCAAAGCATAATCCAGAACTGGCTTCATCCAGTAGCTTCCGTGTATTTCAACCTGGTGCGCTGTGCCACTTAAATGAAACCCCCTATTGTCCAGTATCAAGTCAAGTACTTTTTAAGACCAAACTCTTGGGAACTGAGAACCCTGCCATTTCATATGGTCCAGCGCTTAACACGGTGCCTGGAACATTGTAGGCTCTTAATAAAAGCTTATTAACTGACTGGTCTATATGTATTCAGTCTCTGTCTGTTCCTGCTATGTGAGAATGCCTAAGGGGTAGGTTGCTTGTGGGCAGAATCTGTTATCCATAGCTTCCAAGAATTTCCTGATCTACTGCAAAGAGAAAGACACAATTAAATGTTCAAGTCTCCATGTCAACCCCAGGGTCTCACTGGGGCTCCAGCTGGCCGTCATTGGGAAGGCACCCACTGGCAAAGTCTGCCCTTTGGAACACAGGACCAGTCACCCAGATGGCCTGACCAAACACTCAGAACTCCTTAGCTTTAGTTTTATGCACTCTACTGACATATGAGTGCTTCCTTCAGAAATACAGTTTTTATTTTCTCATGGAAAGCACTACAGACTGGGAGAAAGAAGAAACCTGGGTTGGAATCCTACATGTGATTTGTCTTCAAAGCTATAGTCACACTCAAAAAAGAAAAGATAGTTGGGGGAGCAATTAGAAAAAATAAAGAGTAGGAGAAAGGGGTAGTAGGAGAAGTCTGCCCTGGTTGGGAGGCAGCAACTAGGTCAACCAAGAGGACTTAAGTTCAACAACTACTTCTGACACTGACTGCCTAAGGACCTTGGGCAAGTCACTGCCCTTCCCTGTACCTCAGTTTCCTTAGCTTTAAAAATGAAGGGGTTGCTAGAGATGAGCTAAATTTCAGGAGCCTCACCCGAGAAAATACCCCTTTTATCACCCTTGAATATTGATAGCTCTCGGCCCCTGGACTCAGGTCCCAGCACAGACAGGCCAGCCACAGAGATAGAATGTTAGTATCCATTGAAATTCAGGCCTCAAAAATGGAAAGCTGCATTTCGAAGAAAAAAAATAACCAAAACCTTATGTCACGGTCTCTAAAAGAATCCATAGACCCTCTTAAACACTTTGTTTTAACCAGCTGCTTACTGTTGTCCAAAGTCCCAGGGCGCCATCTTGCGACCATTTCATAAAATTAAGAAAATTCTCTTTTTTGAATGACCAAATAAGTTACTATGGCCAAGCACAGAGTAGAATATTGAGCTTCAGACCCCTGCTGAGCTAATCAAAGGGTGTCCTCGGTCCATCCTATGGAGACCGGTCTATGTCTGAAAATTCTATTTCTTCTGGTACCTGAGTGAGACACCATTGGGAGAGAGGAGCTAAGAGGAAGCACCTCAAAACAGATCCCCACAGCCTGCTTCTGTCACAGAAACCTTGCCTTGTGGATGATTTTAGAGCAGTAGCAATTCCCAGACCCTGGTAGATAAGAGGCGTCCCTTTTCACAAAAAGATAATATACCGAAGAAGGGAGAGAGTCCGAGAAACTAGGCTGCAGTACAGACTCTCTTGGTCACCTCTATGACCTGGCCAAGTCACTCATAGACTTAGAATTGAAAGAGACCTTGGAGACCATTTCTTCCAGCCCCTTCATTTTACAGATAAGAAAACTGAGACTTAGGGAGTCTAAGTGATTTGCCCAAGTAAGAGAGAGGCACCTCAGCGTCTTCCTCTAAAATGAAGGAATTGGACTAAAGGACCACTAAGCAAGCCCTTTAAATTCTAAATACTTTGGGAAAATATATTGAGGCATCAAGAGGGGTGATGATGGTATAGCCGAAAGAACACTAGACGTGGAGTCATAAGGCCTGAGTTCAAATCCTGGTTCTGCTACTTATAAGTTACATGAGCTTCAATCACTTAACTGCTCTTGGCCTCAGTTTCTTCTTCTGTAAAATGAGAGGAAGGGATGGATTCAATGAACTTTAGGGTCCCTTAGAGTTCTCTCTCCTAGGTAGGCATATCTATGTAAAGAAGGTCTTCTGATCAAGTGTTCGTCTCTTATCTCTTTATGTGATTGAAATGGGGGGAGACAAGCCTATCTCAGCATACAGCCAACTGCTACCAAGGGCAAGTGAGCTGTGAATTTTACCACAATTCCCAGATTGTGTCACCCAGTGACAAACATCTGCATCAGGTGGAACGAAGGAAATAATAAATGAAATTGATTTTAAAAGCATTTAATGTTTCCAAACACTGTGTTAAGTGCTAGGGACACAAACAGAGAAGCAAGACAGTCCCTGATCTCAAGGTGTTCACATTCCAAAAATAAGAAACTGACAAAACACATAGGAGGGCTCAGCAGCGGGGTGGATAGCAAGGCCCGATAGGTCCAAGGTGAGGATGAGGGGGGACCTGTGGCCTCAAAACCACATGTGTCCCTCTAGGTCCTCAAGTGAAGCTCTGCAGTCAAAGGGCTACACTTGATGACCTAGAGGGCCACATGTGGGCTCAACACGTTCTCCACCATTGGTCCAAGGGTTCAACACAAATAGGTGTGAAGAGAGCCTACAGATGCACTCTACCCAAACAGTTTTCCAGAGAATCAAAGATCTCAGAGTGAAGCTATGCCTTACCCTTGATGGCCATTCCAAAAGTCTGACACTAAATACTATAGAAAGAAACACTCGGATTCCAAAAGGCAAAGAACGAGGACAAGGAAGAGAGGCCATTTTCAGGTGTGCTCTCATTCTCAAATCAGTTTGAGGGCAGCCCTTCTTTTCATGGTGCCCATCAGGTGAATAAATCCAGTTCAATTGTAGATGGTATAGCCTTAAAAACCTTTCTTTCCAGTTACTCTCAGAACACTCAGCCAGGACATAGCAGACCATTCTTAGTGGTCATCCAGTCAGCCATTCTAACTAAATGCTAAAATCTTCAGAAGCTCCCTGAAATGCTCAGTCTTTGCTCAGTTCTGCAAACACCTCTTCTTGATCCCCTTCAATCTTTATAATCATTTCTCTTCTGTCTCCTTCTGTCTCCAAAGCTCACCTTCCATCTTCTGTCCTTCAGATTGGTCCTCCCCATTCATGGTTTTAACTCCTTCCTCATTCTACATCTCCAGTCACAACCTCTACAATCTCTAATCTCCAGCTACCTAGAGACGTTTCCACTTGGACATCCCAATGACACCAGAAGTTTAACATCCAACCTTAAGTTCATGCCTTTCTCCTTCAAACAGGCTCCCTTGGCATAGTGGGATGGAACTTGAGCATTATAAGATGTGAGTTCAAAATCTGGATTTGTTACTACCATGTACCAGGTGAAAACAAAAACAAAGGTCTCAAACATAGTAATAGCAGCTACTCTTTATAATAGAAAAAAAACTGGAAATAACATGGGTGCCCATTGAGTGGGGAATGGCTGGAAAAAAATGATGGTGCATCAATGCAGAGAAATATTATCATGCAACAAGAAATGAGGAATAGGTGAAATTCCAAGAAACATGAGCTTTCTATGAATTTATGCTGAGAAAATAAGCAGAACCAAGAGAACATTATCCACGATGATTATAGCAATGTAAATCAAAAGGTCACTAAAAGGAATATGAACTCTGAGCAACTGGAAAACAAGTGATGGTCCCAGAGAACAGATAATGAAATACACACTTTCATACACATCAAAGAGGCAATATGCTAGATAGGCTGAATGCCATATATACATTGTCTGATGTAGTCGCTATATCAAGTGCGTTTGCATTGAGTCTTCATTTTCTTTATGTATAAGGGAGAGTCCATTCTGGAACAGAACAAAGATTTGTTGTTTTTAAGAAATGAGAGGTTAAAGCAAAAGAGATCAAAAAATTGTTTCTAAAAATACTGTGAGCTACTAGAGGCCAGAGACCTTCCTCTCTATTGCTTTTTCCCTCCTTTCCCCCTCGTCACAATTTAATCTGAAGCTGAGCACACACTGGACTCCACTAATGTTTAGTAACTAAGTAACTGGTTTTCTCCCACCGGCAACAGGAGTGGACCAACCCCCAGATGCAGATGAAGATAAAACTTTCATAGGTTACAAGAGATATGTAGAATCAATGAACTAGAGAACGTTTGAGCTGCAAGGGCCCTTGGAGACCATCTAGGCTGTCCCCTTCATTTATAAATGGAAAATTGAGGCCAAGAGAGGGGAAGGGGCTTGCCCAATGTGACACAGAGATTTAAGGTAGAGCCAGGACAAAAGCTTATGGTTCAGGACCCACTCATCCGTTCACATTGAGAAGATAAAGTATTTTTAGATCAGGTATAAACTAAATGAACCTACTTGATTGTTGTGAATTTCCTGTGCTGGCTGAGGAAATCATGTGGGTGAGCAAATTGGTCAGTATTTTATATTTATTTTGATGGCCAAGCTATCATAAGTAACCCAGATAATCCCAAAAGATTTTTTGAAATGGTTTATCCTGTTCTATTAAAAAACAGATTTATGTTTTTCGAGAAAACTATCTTCTAGCTTCAGTGAGTTATAAAATGCCAGGAAAGACTTTATAACTGGAAAGAACCTTAGAAATAGAATGTCAGAGCTGGAAGGGACCTTAGCATCCTGAATGTGAGCTAGAAGTGGTCTGAAAACATAGAATATTAGACCTGATTCAGACCCTAGGCCTCAGAGTAATAGAGCTGGGAAAGACTTAGCCTATGCTAACTTAGATAATGAAATTAGAACCAGATAATTTTCAAGGTCTCTTCTAGTTCTAAATCAATGACCCTTCCAACTTATACATGAAACCTTAGAACATAGAATGTCAAAGCCAGGAGTGCCCTCAGTACACAGGGTCACTCAGAGCTGGAAAAGACTCTTAAAATTATCTAGTTCACCCTCCTCTTTTTACAAATGAGAAATAGGAGTCCTAGAGAGGCCCCGAACTCCAAATCTAGCACTTCTCACAGTATCACACATCTCCCTCAACATAAAGTGTCAGAGCAAAAAAAGACTTTGGAGATCATCTAATGCACCCCTGCTGAGTCCTAGAAAAGGAAAGTGACCTTCCTCAGAATCCTATGGCCCCGACTGCAAGCACCCTTCATTGGTAACTCATTTGTGCTTCTCCACTATTGTGAGTACACTGCTGTTCTCTGGGTGATGCTCCATGGCTGTCAAGTATAAAACAAGTACAGTCAACAATTGCTGATTAAGTAAGCACTTGCTGTGTGTCAGGCCCCATAATTTCAGAAGAATCCAAATCGAGGCGACCCAAGGAGCAATGGGCAGATAAGGGTGAGCCATTGGCTGCAGCAAATCATGAATCACAAATCACGAATCACAACTCACATGTCGGCAGTCATGTTAAAAGGCATCATCAAGGAAAATTTTCAGCATTCATTTTTAAAATTTTGAGTTCAAAATTCTCTCCCTCCTACCCCACCCCCTCATTGAGAAGGCAAGCAATTTGAGAGAGGTTATACATGGGTAGTCATGCACAACCTAGTGCATCACCAAGGATGTAGATGATGATAAAAGTCAACAGAATGAGAAACAACCAATGACCTGTCTGCCTGCTACAGCGATATCCATATCCAAAGAACCAGAAGAAAGCCTTTAGTATATTAGGTGATTATCCTCTATGGAGGATTTATGAGAAAACACAGACAAGAATCATACCAAAGGAAGGGGTGAGTGAGTTGCTGTCTGCACTGAGAGACGTTCCCACCCCATGCCTCTGGGAATCCCCAAATTCCTTTAATGTTCAGCTCAAAAGCCACTTCCCACAGGAGGTGATACCTCCAGTTGTTACAGTTCTTTCCCTTACCCCTACCAAAATTACTTTCTATTTATTCAGTATATAATTGTTATTTGCTTACCTGGAAACAGGGTGTAAAAATTAGTAAAAATTAGGCCCTTAAAGGTAGAAATTATTTCACTTTAGTCTTTTTCTTCTATTTCAGTAATTGGCACACAGTTGGTGTTTAATAAAAGCTTAACCAGTTGAAATGAACTCAACTGGACTGATGAAATCATGGCTCCCTTGAGGCACCAAAGGACAAACTAAAGAACCCTGGGAAGCAGAGCATGGACCAGCTTGGCCCATAACTTCTTCAGTAGGCTGATCCCATGAGGCCAGGGACTGGCTTGTGGAGGTCTCTACTCCCAATCTACTCTCGATCACAAGGCTAAACCTGTGACAAGTGCACCATGATTCTATTTTGACTGGTTGGTTTGATGGCATGGATTCTCAACATAGAGACACACATATTGTTTCCCCCGATAAAATACAAGTTACTTAAAGGCAGGGGATGTTTTATTTTTGTATCCCCAGGAGCCAGCACATCACAGGCATT
The DNA here is from genome assembly GCA_028646595.1 of Phalanger gymnotis. Lineage (NCBI taxonomy): Eukaryota > Metazoa > Chordata > Mammalia > Diprotodontia > Phalangeridae > Phalanger > Phalanger gymnotis. The sequence goes on from CM053625.1 coordinate 77,356,537, forward strand.
AAGCGGGAAAAGCCTGTTGATTGATTGATCAAGAAAATCTCTGAGGAGCCATGAAGAGTCAGTCTCGGTGAATCTAAGGAGGATTGAGGACGCAATGAATCCAGGTATAATAATGGGGTAGTGAAGCAGGGATATAATAACGACTGCTGTCTGGACTGATCCTAACTGTTATCTTACCACCGCCTACCTTCTTCTTTGGGAGAGAGGATGAAGGAGGGGAGCTGTTGGGAGCTGTTGGGCAGGCCTCGGCAAGGTACAGAGCCGCCTGTCGGTGCCCTCTAAGCTAGCCATATGGCCATCTCCTGGGTTTTTTCCATTTTCCTCATAACGAATTTTCTTTCTTCATCCATTTCAGAAGCAAAGAGCCAAGTACAGGAACTTGACTGGCGCGTGATTTCTCTCTGTGTCGGCACTTTTTTTTCCCCCGAGCTGGGGCATAAACTCGTTCTCCGAGAGTTAACGCACCTGCCATTCCTGTGCTGACACACAGCTTTTCAGAGAAACGAGAGAAAGGGAAAAAAAAAAGACCTCCAAAGATTGTGCTCTGGAGACTTCTTGATTTCTGCCAATAACGAGCAGGTACCAACATGTGCGTGTTCATGACCGCCCTATGATTGATGGTACCTATTTACAGTTCCTGCTCTCTCTCTCTGTCTCTCTTTCTCTCTCTGTCTCTGTCTCTCTCTGTCTCTCTCTCTCTCTTTCTCTCTCTGTCTGTCTTTCTCTCTGTGTCTCTCTGTCTCTCTGTCTCTCTCTCTCTCTCTCTCTCTCTGTCTCTCTCTCTCTCTCTCTCTCTGTCTCTGTCTCTCCCCCCCCCCTTTGTCTCAATCTCCTTACACTTTGAATAAGGCAATGACATTTCACCCACTGGGTTGTGGCACATAATTTAATGGGATGGCATTCATAGGATCATATGTTCAGAGTTGGAAGGGGTCTCAGAGGCCATCAAATCCAGCTCCATCATTTTAAGCAAAAGGAAACTGAGGAACAGAGAAGGTGAGTGACCTCTGAGTCAGACAGTTAATAAATTCCAGAGGCAGGATCAGAACCCAGCCACTCCTGACTCCAAATCCCCCATTCTAGCCACTACAGCAAGTTGCTTTTTTTAATCTTCGTGTTCACATTATGCAGGTGAAGGAAAGACAATCTCTTGGACCTCTTGACTAAAAACTTAAGAGATATCTTCCAACCCCTCAGAGAAGATTGGAGCCAGAGAGGACATTCGAGGCCCTGGAGGACAAACTCCTCCTTTTTTGAGACGAAGAAGCTGAAGCCAGAGAAGAGATGACTTGCCCAAGATCACAGAGAGAGTAGGTTTATAGAAAAATGCAAGGGTCATTAGTGCTGGGGCAGACAGGGTCCTAATTTTGTAGGAAACTGAGCTCTACAGTTCAGCGACTTGCCTGAAGTCACACGTTTTGGGATGGCTGCATTTAAAACCCTGCTCAGCTGACTCCCAATCCAGTGTTCTCTCTGAGTTCTTTCTTTTCAGTCTTTGCAAATGAACTTAAAGAAAAACTCACAAAAATTACATGGTGTTAAAGTTGTACTTCGGTTGGCCCCTAGACAAAAAAAATTGCTTGAGGCATTGTTTTAACCAACAGCTCCTTTTTGGCTGATTTATTTGTATTTTGTTTCAAGTATTTTTCTTTAGAGTATAACTCCCCTTATACTGTCATTACTATGCCATCCCCAGCCATCACCAGTTGAGGGCTCAGAGCTCTAAGCTTAAAAAGTTAGAACTAACATAATCACCTTTTAAGTCCTTTTCAAAACAAATGCTAGCCATTGTTGAGATGGCCTTTTATTATATCTTAATGTGTAGCCTCCTACACAGGATTCTCAGCCCATCTCCTAGGCCAAATTAAGACTAACTCATCCTTGGGTTCTGTCAGTTCCAAACTAACACTTGGCCTTGGTCTCTGCCATGGGGTGGCACTGCTAGAGAACTAGATACACCCACCACCAGCAACATACCCAGCTGTCAGTAAGGCCTTTCCTAGGGAGATCATGCCAGAATGCTGCTTCACAAGCTAGGTGGGACGTTTCACCAAACCAGAGAAATCTAGACAAGACAACATCCCTTAAGCAGACACCCTGCCGGCCAGCCCAACTCCATGCCTGCTCAGACCTAGAGAAAAGTGAAAGGGGATAAGAGATCTCTGGCTGGGGCACTGATAAGGAAACACACCTTCCTTCTTTCCTGACAGAATTGGGGAAGATGGATACGGAAAGAGGTAGGCACTGTCAGACGCAGTAGCTATACTGACTGAATTTGCTTAATCTCCTGTTGTTTTGTTTCAAAGGATGGAGAGAGGAGATTTAAGTGGGAATTAGTATGAAAACAAAAGGCAACAGCAAAACTCTTAAAAAGTAAAAATAAAAGTAATCATTTGGTGGGAATAGCACTACATTTAGAATCAGAATATCCAGCATCAAATCCCAGCTCTGCTATTTACTGTCTCTGTGACCTTGGGTAAGTCACCTAAAGCCTCATCTTCTCATCTGTAAAATGAAGATTTGGCATCAAGAGACCTAGGTTTATATCTTAGGCTCTGACACCCACTATATGTCCTTGGGCAAGTTTATCCCCTTTTCTAGATGTGTTTCCTAGTTTAGGAAAAAAAAAAAGGACTTGAATTAGATGATCCCAAAAATCTCTCCGGCTCTAACATTCTGCAATCTGGTAGGAGACAGATCAGGAAGGAAGGAAATATGCATTTATTGAGCACTTACTATGTGCCAGGCACTGTGCTAAGCGCTTTACAAACATTACTTCATTTGATTGTCACAACAACCCTAGGAGGTAGACACTGTTATGATGCCCTTTTTACAGTTGAGCAAGCTGAAACGGGCAGCATAGCACTACCTAGCTTTCTCTAATCAGGCAGAAGATCTAAAGATAAAAAGGCAATGAAAAAACCAGCAAACACCTGAACCCCCTTGTCATATCTCCCAACACTCTTTTTATACTTGTTTCATATTCTAATTTCTATTTTATTCATCATCTGTGTTCATGTTTCATCTCTCCCTGCTAGATGTACAGTCGTTTTAATGGAATCTGACTCCTCATGACCCCATTTGGGGTTTTCTTGACAGAGACACTGGAGTGGTTCACCATTTCCTTCTCCAATTCATTTTATAGATGAGGAAACTGAGGCAAACAGGGTTAAGTGACTTGCCCAGGATCACCCAGCTAGTGAGTGTCTAAGGCCGGATTTGAAGTCAAGTCTTCCTGACTCCAGGCCAGCGCTCTATTCACTGTGCCACCTAGCTGCCCCAGATGTTCCTTATGACTGTCTTATTTAATCTTTGTAGGTCCCCAGAACCTAGTCCAAGGCTCCCCACACAGTGGGCATTGAATAAGTGTTTGTTGAATGGGTGAATGTAGAGAATGGAAACTACTTTTCAAATATTAAAACACTGTATCAGTGTAAGTTAGTCATCAAGCTTTCATCAGCTTTAAAACTGGATCTCAAAGCCTTCAGTGTGAAAAGTTCAGAAGGATTGTGTGGGCAAGTGACTTAACATCTATGAGCTTCAGTTTCTTCATCTGACAAATGGGGATAATAATATCTGTAGTAATTACTTCACAGGGGTTTTTTTTGAGACTCAAGTGAGAGATTTAGGCAAAGATGCTCTGCAGATTTTGAAGGACTATCTAAATATATATTGTTATTATTAACATGATGCCTTTCGGAAGCTCTCAGCCATGACTAGCCTGCCATGTGATACTTTATTGATCTCTTTTGACCTTTAAAGCAAAGTCATCCTACATGAGCCTCCTCAAGGTTCTCTGTGCTCCATCTCCAACTTTCTCTGTATTTTCACTTCATCTCCTCGTGCTTTCCTCCTGTATTAGAAGAGTATCCCATTCACTCAAGAATCCTTCAAGGCTTTGTACAGTTCTCTAAAAAGAAAAAAAAATCTTCCTTTCACCCTAATGGCCCCTCAAGCTGTTGACCTACCTCTTGCTTCCCTTCTACTGCGAATTTTTTTAAATCTTATTTTTGTCAATGCCTTTTGTTTTTCCAACACATTCATTTCTGAATGTAGCTCTCCTCTGAGCCATTCCTTGGAGAGAGAGAGAAAGAGAGAGAGAGAGACAGACAGACAGAGAGAGAGAGAGAGAAAGGCGAGAGCAATTCACCTCCAATTTCTATTGGGTCTATATATGCATCATTCCACATCCTTAGTCTCCTACTTTTGCAATGAAGGGACAGAGGCTACTGCCAAATTTCATGTGAGTGGTCTATGTTTGCTGCTTCTCTCTCCCCACTACCATCTTTGCAGTCTGGACTCTAACACCCTACTCCCTGCCTCCCTTCACCACACTCTTGAAATGACTGTCTTGACATTTCAGAAGTAAAATTGTCAAGTCTGGTGGCCTATTCTCAATCCCTGCATCTTAAACTTCTGTGTATTCAAGGCTCTTCTCCATTTTGCTTCTCCCCTGCACATCTGTACTCTGTGCCTTTCCTGTTAGAATCTTCCGCTTGGGCCACACTCCCTGGACAGCACCCTGCTCCCAAATTCATCAAACTCCTCTCCTTCTGTGGATGCCTCTGAGGGCAAGGCTTCAGCCCTGGCTACAGTACACAAGTGCCTGGCACTGGAGCCTTGAGGCTATCCTCCCTGGAGCAGGGGGAGCATAGGATGGGATGACAAACTTTGGAGCTGAGTCTAAGAGCCAGGGTGGTAACACTGTTGGCGAGGAATGCTGTCTTTTCCTAGCAGGAACCCTCCCTGATTTGGAAGGGATACGAATGGCTTCCATAATTGAAGGGAAAAGGGATTATTAGATTTTTCATACTGGAACCCAGTTCTTCCTAGCCCCAAGCCCAGCCTTTGATCTTATACCACATTGTCTCCCCTACTGCTCTTACCAATAACACCTTCCTGGGATCCTTTTAATATTTTTCAGCACTTTCACAGGCATTGTCTCCTTTCATCACACGGGGTTTGTGGTTTGCTATTTTTTAAACAAAGGGTATTCAAGCATATATTTATAATTCTTTCCCTACAATCCATATATTTCCACGAGAACTAAGTTTATTTCATAGTATGTCTCAGGCTCACATTTTTTAATAGTTCTCCTTTCCCCTAATTCAGAGGAAAAACTCCAGAAGTGGAGTCAGAGAACATCGGCACCAAATCCCAATCTCTTATTTGCTACGTACGTGACTTTGGAGAAGTTATGTCGTGTCTTTGGGCCTCCATCCCCTCACCTATAAAATGAGGGGATGGAGATAGGTGATCTCTAGTTCTAAACTATATAGTGGCCCTAATCCTTCCTGGGCCTCAACTTCCTCGTCTGTAAAATGAAGGTGATAGCCTCTGAAGTTGCTTCCAGTTCTCGATCTATGAATGTCTGAGCCTAAGCCAACCCTCAAATTTTAAATGTATGAGTCTCCACTTTGCAAATCTGAAAGCACTATATACTGACGAGTTGTCAGGAGAGGCAGCAGGGAAGCCTTGCAGTCAGGATGCAAATCCTTACTGGGAAACTTTATCATCTGGGTGACCATTAGCAACTCACTAAGCTTTCTGGCCTTCAGTCCCTTCATCTCTAAAACAGAATGAATAATATCTGCAATGCCTCTTCATAGGACTGTGAGGGAACTGTCATATAAACTGAGCTGCTACTCTGATAATTACAATGTGCTTTCCCCTTCTGGCCAGTCCTCTTGCCTCCTTTACACATTTACAAGCCTCAGCATTTCTGCTACAGCAAAGTCTTTATCCTAAGTTGTTTTTGCTCTTCCTCCCACCCCTTTCTTTAAATAGGAACCTCATAAACCCCTTCAGCGGGCAACTGGTTTGCCCGCTCTTTCTTTCCCTGTAATCCTGGACACCTGACTGCAAAAGTGTCTCCCTGTGGCACAGTGAGGGGCCAGGTGCTACTGTGTCTTTCTCCCCCCCTCACACCCTTCTCTCCGGCAGGTGCTGTTTCTCCTGACCTGGAACCTTATCTTGGCTCTAACCAGAATTCAGTTATGTAAGACACCCCACATGACATCTCTGCTTTGTCCTAGTTCTTCTGTTTCCTGCAGCTTCTTAAAGGTCTTCTTAATGTCCTCATCCTCCAATCCCCCACTTTCTGTGGAGCTGCCACAGATCTCCTTAGATATGTCTTTGCATAAATCTTTTTCTGATTTCCTTTCTTAGGTCTCTGTCCCTTCCTCTCTTTTTTGTAGGCCATTCATTTAGGAATGAGATGAGAGAAATCAGATTTAAAGCTGGAAATTACTTTAGTGTCCAACTCCTTTCATTTTACAAATGAGTAAACTGATGAGGCTTAGGGATGTTAAGTGATTTGGCGAGGGTCACACAGGGTTATAAAGCAACAGTGCATGATTTGAACCCAAGTCCTCTGACTTTGAAGTCAGAATTTTTTCTATTACACTGTAATGCCTCTCCCAAACAGCTTATCTCTAAGGTCAGCCACTCCCTTCCTAGTTTTTCAAAGACTATTTAAAACTTTTTTTATTATTATTAATATTTTTTAAATTCATTGAGTTTAGTTACAACCCTGGAAGGCTAGGTGGTTTAAGTATTGTTAACTCCCTTTCCTGGATGAGGAAACTAAATTAAATGATTGATACAAGGTCAAACGGCTGGACAGTATGAGAGCAGCATTTGAACCTAGATGTTGTGAAGCCGCCACATTCTATTCCCTGAGCCAAGCTGCCTCTCCTTTCTAGCATTTCATGGTGGCCAGGCTGGATTCAAAGTTGTCCCTCAATTGTAGTTACCTTCTACCTTCATATCACTGAAACATAAACACACTAAGGAATTCTGCTCTAGCCAAACCTTGCTCTCCTACTACTAATAGTAAATGACCACGACCACGCTCTTATGAGGTAAATAGAACAGGAGTTATTATCCCTGTTTTATAGATGGAGAAGCTGAGACCCAAGAAGTGTCACATAATTAGCTGCCTGAGATCATCCCAAAAAGGAGCAGAAGGGAACCCTTGTACCTCCCTGCCTCTGATGCAGCCAGCCCCTCCCATGTCTCTGTGCTAACCTGCAGGAGAGTCTGTCCTCCAAGTAGCCCAAGCCAGCTTCCTGCTGGCCCAGCACAGAGAGCAGCACAAGACTCATGTGCCCAAACACTGCCCACTCTAGGCAGTTGAGCTGGTACTGGTGAACTGAACTTGTCTCTCTTACATACCTCACATGTTCACGCTGGAAATCATGCCTGGGATGATTACACAGAGGAGCCGTATGTCCTGACAGATATGTAATTATGTACTGAGTAGCTTATTGGGCAGAATCCGTTTATTTTTTCTAGGCAAGCTATGCATCAAATCTAAGTAGAAGAGAAAAGGAGAAAGAGGGAGCGTAGGCAAGGAAGAAAGAGAATGAGAGGTCACTAAAGGAGTACTAAAGGAGATTAAGAAAGGAGGGAGGAAGAAAGTGGGAGAAAGTGGGAGAAAAATGAAATAAAAAGAAAGAAGGAAAGAAAAAGGAAAGATGGAGAGGAGAAGGGGGGAATGGAGGGGAGGTGAGGAAAGGCAAAGAGGGGAAAGGGAGGGGAGATAAGGAGAAGAGACATAGCAGTGAGAGAAAGATGGAAGAGAGAGAGAAGGAAGAGAAGAGAAGAGAAGAGAAGAGAAGAGAAGAGAAGAGAAGAGAAGAGAAGAGAAGAGAAGAGAAGAGAAGAGAAGAGAAGAGAAGAGA
>CM053625.1:77364321-77386210 GCA_028646595.1 Phalanger gymnotis
GCCATTGCTGCCACAGTGGTACCTCTCAATATTTCTCAGTGGATCTACTAATATCTAATTATTAGGAAAGTTTTCCTTACTTAGAGCCAAAATCTTCCTCTCTGCCGCTTCCATCCACAGAGCCCAGTTCTGCCTCCCAGGACCAAGCAAAACAACTCTCAAGCACCTGCCATTGAACAACCCTTCAAATACACGCCAACGACTTATTATGCCCCTTCCCTTCCCCTCAGTCTTCTTTTCTCCACTATAAACATCCTCAGCTCCTTTAATATATCCTAGCCTGGCATGGTCTCTAGTCCTCTCCCCGTCCTAATCACTCTCCTTTAGACATTTGTCAATGCCAGTATCATTTGTCAAAGGAGACATCATTTTTCACTGTCCTTCCAAAAATGTGGCATCTAGAACTAGGCACAACACTTCCACTGTGGACTGTCATCTCCCCAGCTCTGGTTCCCAACCAGAATCATTGGGCAAGAAGCAGGAGGTCATTCTGGTACACTGGCAGAGATGGAGCTGGATAGGAAGGAGGGGCCTGGATGGCTAGCCCTCCTGGGAGTTTGGGAGAATGGAGATGGTCTAAGGCAGCCTAGATCAGGCAGAAACACATCAGGGAGTAGGAATTTGAGCTCAGGGGAATCTGGGTAGGAAGGAAGGGTCCAAAAGACACCAGAGATAAAGAGAGTAAGCAAAGTCCAGGATCCAGTAAGTCAGTAGTTAGCAAGAACATCACTAACACTGGAGATGAAGGTGAAATATGATCCAAGGCATTTACAATGTACTTTTTTTTCTGTACCCCACACCATCTGGTTGTACTGAATGGAGCTAAACAGCCAACCTGTCTCCACAGAGATAGGCAGAGCAGAGAATGTAGTCTTCTTTTGGGTTCTCACATAGGAATAATGAGCCTAAAACTCCTTCCTCTGTATCCTACCATCTCATGGATATACTGACAACCTCCTCCCCATGTCGCATTTAGTCCTATGTTCTTATGGGAAAATCATCTCACCCATCCACTCTTGGGAACATATACCTTTCTCCCCTAAAGCTATTCTAGTTTCCCTCCTGTATTTTGTACCCATCTCAAACAGCAAAACTTTCATTGGTCTGGTCCTGCTGGCATCCTTCCTTCCCCTCCTAACATTGCTTTTCCCATAAAATGCCAAACACCTCTCCCTCCTGAGGTGTTCTTTGATGCCACTTCCAACCTTTGTGCTTTCTATAAAAACAAATTCCAAAACTATTTCAAAGATGTACAGCATGTAGAATGTACTAGGTGCTGGGGGAGACACGAATTTTATCTGAGCGATTGTCATTGTCCTCACAGAACTTAAATTCTAGTAGAGTTATGGGAGACAACAAAGGTAGCAATATAATGCATGACTCAGAGTCACTGCCCACATTTTTGGGGGCTTCTTATACAAATCTCTCTTTGTCTTATGCCCCCACCTAGAGGAACATCAGAATTTGGCTCATGTCTAGAGAGCCAAGTGGCAGCTAGGTGGTGCAGTAGATAGAGTACCAGGCCTAGAGTCAGGAAGATTCATCTTCCTGAGTTCAAATCTGGCTTCAGACACTTACTAGCTGGGTGACCCTTGGCAAGTCACTTAACTGTTTGCCTCAGTTTCTTCATCTGAAAAATGAAGTGGCAAGCCACTCCAGTATCTTTGCCAAGAAAACCCCAAATGGGGTCATGAAGAGTCAGATAAGATTAAACAACTAAACAACAATAGCCAAAAAGAAAAAAAAGGAAAGCCCTTGCCACAGTGCCTAGTGTGTAGTAGGCACTTAATAAATGCTAGTCGGCTGACTAACTAAATTCAGTCCCAGCACCGAGGCTAACAAGACTCAATATAGAAAAAGCTTACTTAGCCTACACTTAACAATGCAGAAAAGATTCATGCCCAATCCCGTAAAGCATCCAGAGAAGTTTTCTCGCCTCTCTGATGGGCCTTCACTTTCTACAAAGACCAAGGATTTCCCCTCCTCTCCACGCTCTGGTAGGCCTTCATTTTCTCCAAAGACCAAAGACCAACGACCTCCCCTTCCCTTCCTCTGCCCGACCCCAATCTATTCCACCTCTTGGGATATCTGTGTCTGCTTTTAAAGAGGCCGATTCAAGTGTGAGAACTCCATCAGCAATAAGGTCCATTACGGCTGCCAACTCCTTGGCAGTGAACTTGAGAATTAGGGTCTTTTTAAATAATTGTTTCTTCAACTTCAAAGCTGAGACCTTGAGTCGAGGGCAGAATAAAGGACATTTAAGATAATGGCTAAGTGGGGCAACAAAGACCAGAAGAAGGCAGTTGACATCAAAAAGACATAAAAAAAGGGCTTACCCATTTCCACACATGACAGTCATAAAGAAAGCCCCTTTTCCCTGGGACCCTGAAAAAGCCATCTGTTCAGGAATCATGGAATCAGTTTTCTCCCTGAAAAAAAAATCTCTCCTTTTAAATCCTTTTCCTTCTCTCCTTCACAAGGGGACAGTCCCTTCACCCCAAGTACTGGTAGCTCGGGTACCACTTTGCGGTGTCGAAAACACCCTTGCATGCGTCTTAGTGGAAGAGGCAAAGGAAGGATGAGAAGTCAGCTCCTAAAGAGATCAGGCCTAGAAATCTGGTTTTGAGTTTGGGGCAATTCTGAGGAGGGCCAGGCTCTGTGGGCTGTTAATTTGAGGTTCCAAAAAGAAAGAAATAATAACAACAGTAACCGTAATAGCTGCAGCCACAGCATTTCCTGCCCATTATGGCATCGGAGAAAGTGCTGACGGGGACGGCTGACAAGCTCCCTGCATCGTAATTCACCCCTAACATCATCTCCCAGCCTTATGGATTTCTCATTGAAAAATTATGTGATGCCTTTTTGGAAACCCAATACTGAGTTATTGATATAGAGAAGGCAGCACGCTTTCAACTCCCAGCATATTAGCTTTATCCTGCCAGAAGGACTTTCCTCTCTAATTTCCAAACTTGGTTTTCTCCTTTCAGTTTAAATCGCATGGTTGTGTGTCTGTGTATACTTTTGTGTATGTGTTTGTGTGTGTGTCTCTAGGCATATGTATTGTATATGTGCCTGAGTATATGTATCTAGATGTAGGTCTCTATGGATCTGTGTATCAGTAGATAAAGAGAGAGCGAGTGAGAGAGAGAGAGAGAGAGAGAATCTACTTGTGTCCTGTGTGTAGACATATATCAACATGCCTGTGGCTGTTCACTTGTATATGTGTGTGTCTGTGAGTGTCTATTTGTATCTATGTGAACAGCAGCCTGATATCATGAAAAGAGAGATGGAATTTGGACTCAGACCTAGGTTCAAGTCCCAGCTCTCACACCAACTAGATGCATAACCTTGAACAAATTACATGCTCCCTCTCCAAGCCTCAAGTCTCCTCATTTGTAAAATGAGGATAATAACACTTCTACTATCTTTCTTCCAGGGCTATTGTGAAAAAAGTATTTTGGAAACATAAAGGCGCTCTAGAAATGTGAGGTGTTATTATTCCAGAAGCAGCTCCACTTTTAGAAACATAATTTTCCACCAACCAAATTGTTTGGCCGGTACTCAGCTAAATCCACTCTTTCTACCCCCTCTGGTGTGCTTTAAATGGGCTTCTTGCCTACTACCTTCATACCTCTGTGCTAGGTCTTTGCTAAAGTTTCCGTGGCTTGTGATTTTGAAACGTTTTCTTATCTAATCTGCTTTATTTCTTTATTTTTAAAAAATCTGCTTAATTGAAAGCATGGCCATTTTCCTGGCCCATGCTCAGAGCACCCTGTGCATACCCTCCCTTTGTATTTCCTACAGGCCAAGACTAGGGTTCCTTGACTTTGGTTTCTGGGTCCCTGAGAATGCCAGATAAGAGGCGGTGTGATGTCATGAAGAGAACACACACCATCAGTCTTGAAATTGGGAGTTTACATCCAGCTCTAACACTTATTATCTGTGTGACCCTGGACTAATCACACACCCTCTCTGTGCCTCAGCTTCCTCCATACTACCTAGACTGACTTGTTTCACAGGGCTATGGTGAAGAGAGGAGAATATTTTGTAACCTTTGAAGGACTCTAGCAGAGGTTCTTAACCTGGGGTGGATGAATTTGTTTCTTTAATATTTTGATAATTATATGTCAGTAATTTGTTTCCTTTATAATTCTATGCATTTTATTTTATGCATTTAAAAACATTGTTTGAAGAGAGGTTGGTGGGCTTTGCCAGACTACCAAAGAGGTCCAAGGCAAGGATTAAGAATTCCTGTGCCATGGAAATGTGAGCTAATATTTACCCAAGGTAATCCTCATATAGGAATGAATAGAGAGCAGTCCTTCTGAGTCAGGAACACCTGGGTTCAAGTCCCCCTCTGACACACACCCTGTGCAACCCTGGACAAGACATCAACCTCTTAGTGTCCTGGGCAATGTTCTAAGATACAAGTTTCAGCGCATGTGTCTATCTGCATTGGTAGATCTGGCCACAAGATAAATAATAATAATAATTCAATTAGGCAAGCATTTGAGTGTCTGCTATGCGCAAGGCACAGTGCTAGGCACTAGGGATAAAAAGACAAAAGAACATAGCCCTACGTTTCTCAGAGCTGCCTTCCAGCTGTCTAATCCCTGTCTATCAGAAGCGTCCTACACACAACAATGCAATTTCATCATGGGGAAATTCCCAGCATGACCAGCTACATTCTGCTGGAATCCCTTTAAGCACCAGAGTTCAATGACTTGCCCAGAGTCACACAGCTCCAGCGTGACCAAGGTGTGATTGGAAGCTAGATCCTCCTGGCTGCCCAAGTTTCCCTACCCTGTTAGCTTCAGACACCAGCTGCCACGTTGCACTTCAAACCCCATGCTGTATTTATAATATCATCCTATGCAGAGCAAACGCCAATATTTAGAAAGAAAAATGTCCTTTTTATTGGACTCCTGCTGATACCCCAGCTGTTAGCCAGCATGCCACACACACACATACACACAAACAGACACATACACACACTACAGCTTCTCTTTCTGTCTGGGAGAGAAGAGGCAGGGCCCCAAGCACTATGTAAAGAGCCCTTCCATTGGAAAGGTGCTTCTCTGCCCCAGCAGGTCTGCTTGGCTGAATGGAAATGTGTTTTTTATGAGATGAATTGCATCATTAAATTACATTATCAAAACTAAAAATGCATCATTAATTTTCAAAAACAATAGTAAATACATCTCATTTCTAATACATGATTCTGCATTTAATTTTTGCCTGGGGCCACGCTTTTCTCCCCCCAGCCTCACTGTCTCCCTTTATGCAGACTCTATAAATGGAGCTAAATTGCCAAAGATATTTTTGCCAAATGTCTGTAATGTGAAAATAAATGAATTTCTAATTGGCTGTTGCAAAAGGAAAAATTACTTTTTGATCTCAGCTCAGCCAAGCAAAAACCTACCTAGCCTGAGTAATAAGATGCCAGGCCATGGTAGGCGGTAAGGAGAGAGACAAAAGATGTGGCAGAGGAACCCAGAGAGAGAGCAAGAAATGAGATGAGTGCACCCAGGCACTCACAACTGCTGTTCTTTCCGTCCTGTTCAGGGGCTCTTGGTCCATTAGCCCCTAAGTGCTTCGGGGTCTTTTCCTTCCTCAGAGTGTCTCCCTGTTTTCCAGATGCAGAGATCCACTCTGTGAGAGACAGGGCCAGAATATTGGGTCTAAAAGCCCGTGGTAAGGTTCAAAGATTACATTGACTTCCTTCCTACCCCCCGCCTTTGAAAGTGGCATTATGTGCGATGGACTGTTGATAGGAAGCTTTGAGCCTTCCCTGTAACCCAGGCCACATCACAATATCAATTAAATCACAGGATTTCCAATAAGAATAAAATCTTAGGGGCAGCGCAGTGAGTAGAGCACCGGCCCTGGAGTCAGGAGGGCCTGAGTACAAATCCAACCTCAGACACTTGATACACTTACTAGCTGTGTGACCTTGGGCAAGTCACTTAACCTCAATTGCCCTGCCTTCCCCCCCTCCAAAAAAAAAAGAATAAAATCTTAGAGATAATAATTATCCCAATTGCCTTACTCAACAGAGAGAAAGTGACTTTAGAAGGTTACACAATTTGTTAAGTAGCAAAGTCAGAAATGAAATTCAGGTTCTCTGACTCCAAATCTTGTGTTCTTCACACTATAACAGGCTGCCTCAATTTCTATACACCTGGCAATTAAAACATGTACATTTATAAAGGTCACATTAAAAAGCATTCTTTAAAGGTACCTCCTCTACTTCTTTGAAGAAGCAGAAAACTATGGATGTGGACACTGCATACATCACATTTGTTCTACGTATTGATTTGTTTTGTGTGGTTTTTTTAATTTTTCCTCCATCCCTCCAAGGGATGGCTCTCTGGAAGGAGGGAGGTTATATCAGGAAATATAAGCAATGTAAAGACAGCGTATAATCGATAAAATTTATTTTAAAAATAAAGAGGGTTCCTTATTGTGCCCCCACTCCACAGACACATGCACACTCTCACACCTCAAGAGCTGTCTTCCTGGCCTACCACTCACTAATCCAAGATCAGAAAAGAGAAAAACCCAGAACAGCTCCACCATCGAGTCTAGGCAGCTGTAACCATCTGAAGAGAGAAGTGCATGCTACAAATACTATGCCCAGTAGGCTTGATGTTCGGTTGTTTCAGTTGTGTCCAACTTGTCATGATCCCATTTGGGATTTTCTTGGGAAAGATACTGGAGTGATTTGCAATTCCTTCTCTTGTAAATTTTACAGACGAGGAAACTAAGGCAAAGAAGGTTGAGTGACTTGCCCAAGGTCACATAGCTAGTAAGTATCTAAAGCCAGTTTTGAACTCAGGAAGATGAGTCTTCATTACTCTAGGCCCCCTGCTCTATCCACTGTGCCACCTAGATAGAATCCACTGTACTAGATAGAATTAAAATAGAAGCTCTTCAAAATGTCTCCTGAATTCTCACACTCTTCAGATTTCCCGTTCTTTCTCTCGGCTGTGAATCTCCAGCCTTGGTGCCTAAGTAATGGTCCCCTCAAAACTCATTCTCTTCCCACCTCTGACTCCTCTTTTCTTGGGAATGGAAAAAATTAAAACAAAACAGCAAGAGGAACAAAGCTATGGGAGAGTGCGTGGACAGAGCCCTAGCTGTTTCCTTCTGGCTCTGCCCAGAGTCTAATATTATCCAAGTCAAACAAAGAATCTTTAAATAAATGGCATCGACAGTTGGCCTATATCCAGAGAAGAGTGACCAGGACAGTTAAGAGGATTAGAGATCATACCATACACAGTAAGATGTATCAAAAGAACTGGGAATGGTTAGTCTCTGGAGAAGGGAAACCATGGAGATGGGGGAAAGGAGAGAATATGATTACAATTTTGAGGTACCTGAAGGATTTCTCAAAAGAAAGAGGGACTAGATTTATTCTGTTTGGCCTCAGAGTGCAGAATTGGACACAATTAGGTACAAATTCAGGGAAAGCAGATTTTAACACTAAGGAAACATTTAAAGAGTCCAGAGTGAAACTAACCACCTCCACTGGGGACTTGCCTCTCCTGGGAAGTCTCCAATCCGAGGCTAAATGAGCACTTATTGAGAGGATTCCACTCAGGATGTATAAAGTCAGTAGTCTACAACTTTTTTTGATTGTGTACCACATCAGTAAAAAAAACATTTTGAGTCTGTACTGTACCACTGGCCATGAGATGATGAGAGTGGGAAATAAGTGAGGGATGAGGTGAAATTTTCCCAGTTTTACCAGCTTAGCAGTTGTTGTGATCTTCTGCTGTGTTTTTACTTTTCTTTGTATGCCCAGAACTTAGCTCCATGCCATCCACCTACTAAAAGCTTAATGAATGTTTGTTGACTGACTGATCGATTTGAAGGGACAGACGGATAATTGGGAACTTGAACAATCCAGGAAGGTGGGAGGCGAGGTGTTGGTCTATAACGGGTGACTGAGAGGCAGAGTTGTGTCGGAGACAAGCCTCAGAACTGATAGTGGAGGGAAGGGTGGTATGCAGCCCATCTTCTATCCTCTCATCAGCTGGTCACAGGTCCTTTGGGGTTGTGCCACAGCACAAACTTTGGGGGTCAGATGAGCTCTGAGGTGCTTTCCACCTGAGATTCTTCGATGTTAAGAAGAAAGAAGAGAGGAAGAAGATGAATTTTAGCAATATTCCATTTAATTCTACATATAATTAAATGTCCACTCTATAAAGACATGGGAAGTATGCTATATAAACAGGTATATATAATTTCATGCAAGGAGTAGAGAAGACAGTGACAGCAAGGCTGGTCAAGAAAACTTTTGGCAGAATGTGGTACCTGAAAACTAAATGGTCTAAGAGGCAAAGACGAAGCCAAAGGAAGGGGAAAAGGAAATGAAATTTTAAACTACAGAAAGGGCAAGAAAATAGATATTGCTGGTTTCTTTTCCAAACGTGCTTTAGGAGGAAGAAGAGAGGAACATACATACAGTTTCTTGGATGCTGTTGAAGGAAAAATTAAGCGATAAGGACCTACTCCATAGGGGATGAGAGCTACTGTTCAGTTAGAGGTGGGTTTCCGGTTGTTGATTCAGCTGAGATTAACTCAAAGGATTTAGTACTAGTCCTTGAAATCTGTGAGATGAATTTGAAGTGAATTTCAGGCAAACAAAAGAATTGGAGCTGGGGAATGGGGAAAGAGGACAGAATGTATCATGAGACAACATTTTCTTGGATGGTTGGGAGAGATTCCAGGGAACAAGTCAAAGCCAAGGACTCTGCTCAGTACCCTCTAGTGCACAAGAAGTCAGTATAGAGTGATGGAAAGAACGATGGACTTGATGGCCAGGTCTGCCATGTACTACTTGTATTGCCTTGGGCAAGTCTTATTTGGCTCTTCCTAGTTTAAGTATCAGCACCATATTTGTGTCATAAAAGGAATTTGGTATTTGGAAAATTTGGAATTTCCCCAAAAATAGTTTCTATAGTATTGGAATTAATTATTCTTTAAATGTTTGGAAGAATTCACTTGTAAATCCATCTAGCCCTGAGGATTTTTTTTCTTAAGGAGTTCATTGATGACTTGTTCAATTTCTTTTTCTAAAATGGGGTTACTTAAATATTCTATATCTTCTTCTGTTAATCTGGGCAATTTATGTTTTTGTAAATATCCATCCATTACACTTAGATTGTCAGATTTATTGGCATACAGTTGGGCAAAATAGCTCCTAATTATTGCTTTGATTTCCTTTTCATCGATGGTGAATTAACCCTTTTCACTTTTGATACTGATAATTTGGTTTTCTTCTTTTTTTTTTCAAATCAAATTAATCAATGGTTTATCTATCTTACTGCCTTTTTCATAAAACCATCTCTTAATTTTATTTATTAGTTCAATGGTTTTCTTACTTTCAATTTTGTTAACCTCTCCTTTGATTTTCAGGATTTCCAATTTGGTGTCTAATTGGAGATTTTTAATTTGTTCTTTTCCTAGCCTTCTTACTTGCATGTTGAGCAAGTTTTGTAACCTCCTTTGTTAAAAGTGAGGATTGGATTAAATGACCTGTAAAGTCCCTTATGAAACCAGACACTTCATGAAGATGTCATAATTTGGGTAAAAAAGATATGGTGTTGTGCTCATAACCCCAGGCACTGTTGCTGACCAGTTGTGGGTCTGGGGATTGTGATTATGGCAAGAAGAAGACATTGGTAGGTAGGTAAACACATGCTCCCTGCTTTTCATTTAGTGATGAAGGCAGATTATTTCCAGGACAGGAGAAACCAGAGCCATTCCTATGGCTCAGGAAAGTGAATGCATAGTGAGTGTGTTCAGGAGTCATGTTTCAGGGATAGAAAACCAGAACACAAGAGTGGCTGCTATAGAAAAGGAACTGGAATAGACTCACAAACTGAAAGAGAGGGAAAAGAATATACAGGTCATTTAGTTCACACACTTAGAAAGAAGCCTTTTCTATACCTTCTTTGTTTGCTTTTGAGCTCCTAGAAGGAAACAAGGAAAATCAGGGAAATATCGAAAAAAATGAACAGTGGGAAGGAGATGTAGTGGAAAGAGCTCTGGTGTGTGTGATGGTGGATGTAGAAGCAGCACTGGGTCTGAGTGGGAGGGTCCACATACAAATCTGGGCTCTCTTGCTTAGTGTCTAGCCACATGGGTGTGCTAGAGGCAGGTTTAAGAGCTGATTGTTAAATTTTTAGTGTGATCATTTACAACTCTAAAATCAGCAAAAGATATGAATTTTATTTATTGATTTTGTTATTTTGTTGATTGTCTAGACTTAAGAAAGTGATAGAGGAAATATTTATAATACAGATTAAGCTTAAAACTGTGTCAAGTATACATTTTCAGAGAGCCAGTTATTAAACATTTACCAGCATACCTCTGTGCCTAGGGACTTTGGACAAGTTGTTTAATTACTCTAGGTCTCAATTTACTCATTTGTAAAATAATAGAGTTGTATGAAATGATCTCTGAAGTTCCTTCCAGCCCTCAGGTCTAAAATTTGATGAGAACAGCAATCTTACAATGAGAAAGAGAAAGAGAGAGAGAGAGAGAGAGAGAGAGAGAGAGAGAGAGAGAGAGAGAGAGAGATCAACTTTAGAGAACACTTAGTGTATGACCCTGGGCAAGTCACTTAACCCTGTTTGCCTAAGTTTCCTCATCTGTAAAATGAGCTAGAGAAGGAAATGGCAATATTTTTGCCAAGAAATCTCCAAATGGAGTCACAGAGAGTTGAAATGACTGAACAACAAAATGTATAATTTGTTTAAAGGGTTTTGTTTTGTTTTACTCTGCCCCAATGGAAGAGACTGAGAGAGATAGAAGGGTTAGTGATAATACTGCCAAAAAAAGAGAGAGAGAGAAAGAAAGGAAAGAAAGAGGACCACTAAAGCATTTTTAATGCACAAAGAGAACAGAAAGAGACCAGAAGGAAACACTGACAAGCTTTGACAAGGACAGCTTTGAAAGTTATTTATTGAATTTACTATATATTTAAAATTAAAAGTAAGCAATATGTAATAGATTCATAGATGCATTGCAGTCTTCTTCTGTCCTATTTTGTATGTGGAAATACTTTATTTGACATTTTAGTTTAGAATAAAAATAAAATTTTCAAAAATATGATCAGGCCCCCGGACTTAGTGGGTGAGTGGGGAAATTAAATGATAGACTGAAGCAAAGCTGACTTGGTTAGTGGACCTTATCCTAAGCAGGTTGCTCATCCCATCCTTAGCACCTAAGGCATTCAAAATAGGTGGACTTTGGAAGAAGTGAAGTATAACTGTGAAAGGAGATAACAAGGCGCAAGGTGACCCCAATCGTCCCGTATTCAGGATATAGCACTCTGATGACTACAGAAGGAAAAGGAGATTGGAGTTTTCAGACAGAGAGAACACTGGAAAGGGTGGAACGTGAGCTCTTAGGACAGAGAACAAAGATAAACAAAAGATGAAGGAAAAACGACGCATCTGGAGACAGAAGAGAGGAAAGCGTGGCTAGCATGAGTTCTTGGCCCACACTCTGAAGGGGAGGAAGATTCAGAAAGGCACTGGAGACCAAAATTAGAGAAAGCAGAAAAGAAACTGGATGTGAAATCATAGGATCATTGATTCTGGTCCTGAAGGGACCTTAGACTTCATTCATCCATACCCCTTGTTTAGCAAAAGAAACTAAGATCCAAAGAAGTTTTAACATGCCCACAATCACAGAGAGTAGATGGAAGTTCAAAACGTCATCATCTTCCCGGTCCCTCAGGTTGGAAACCTAGAAGTCATCCAGGATAACTTACTATCTCTCACCCCCATATCCAATCTGTTACCAACACCTGTTGTTTTTACCTCTGCTGCAACATCTCTTAGATATGCCCCCTTCTCTCCTGACACTGCCACACTCTAGTGCAGGTCCTCATCACCTCCCTCCTAGATTACTGAAAGAGCTGCTGCTGGGTCTGTCTGCCACAAGTCTCTCCCCACTCCAACCCATTCTCCATTAGGTCACTAAAGTGATTTTCCTAAAGCACAGGTCTGATGATGTCACACACACACACACACACACACACAATTACTGGAACAACATAAATAAAGCTAAAACTAAAAGGCAATAAAACTCAGGACAAATACAACTGAAGAGCGGTAGCAGCTATTCAAGTCAAAGCACAGATCTTTCTAACTTTATGTCAACAATTGTTAAACTACAAAGTAGGAAGTGACAGATACTATGAGCCACAATCACTCTAGTAGGTAGCTTGGCTTAGCTATTTTTAGTGATTATAATGGAGGGGATGTGAATATTTATTGGGAAGTATACGTAGAAAGGAAGGAAAGAGGGAGGGAGGGAAGGAAGGAAGGAAGGAAGGAAGGAAGGAAGGAAGGAAGGAAGGAAGGAAGGAAGGAAGGAAGGAAGGAAGGAAGGAAAGGAAAGGAAAGGAAGGAAGCAGGGAGGGAGGAAGGAAGGAAAGAAAGAAAAGGAAGGAAGCAGGGAGGGAGGAAGGAAGGAAAGAAAGAAAAGGATGAAAGGAAGAAAAGAAGTTACATAATAAACAGAATAACCCTGTGGAAAGTTAAGGTGGGAGAAGAAAAGACAGAAAAGCCATGTAAATGTGACATTAGTAGCAAGATAAAAGGTTCTGATATAAAGAGAAATCTTAAATCTCATAAGGAAGAGCCCTCTGGACCCAGGAGCTAAAGGATATTATTTATTATATTATTTATCTAAATATTTTTAATATTTAAATATCATTTAAAATTATTTAAATAATGAGGTGGTTATTTAATTGAGTTTAGGTACATTAGAGGAGAAAAAAAGCAAAGAGGTAGGGCAGGAAGGGAACAGAAAATGCTATGTGCAAATTCTGTGCTAAGTGCTAAGGGTACAAACAGAAAACCAAGACAATCCCTGCTCTCAGGGAGCTCACTTTCTAATTTGAGGATGCACCAAATAATGAAGGGCTCTTGTTCGTGTTCAGGGCAGACAGAAAGGCTAGGTAGTACTTAGGGAAAGTAGCAGGGTACCTGGCAAGAGAACTGTGAGTTCAAGGTTTACAACGCATCAGGCAATAAATGGGGGGGGGGGGTTAAGTCAGCAGAAGAATTAGCCAGAAATGGAAAGAACATTATGGAAAAGAAGAAGAAAAAAGGCAGCATAAAGGAAAACAATAAAAATGTGAGGGTTTCAAACATGAGAAATTGACATTCAATTCAATTAAGCGATTCAGTGCCTACTTAGGTGTCCCACTCAGGACAGGGCTTTACAAATATTATCTGATTTGATCCTCACAACAACTCTAGGAAGTAGGTACTATCATTATCACCATGTTACACAGATGAGGAAACTGAAGCAAACAAGGTTAAGTGAAGTGCCTGGGTTCACACAGCTAATAAATAGGTAGGGCTAAATTTGAACTCTACTCTTCCAGATTTCAGGTGCAGCACTATCTGTTGTATTGTATGTGGTTGTTGTATTTATTCTATTCTTTTATCTATTTCTCTAATTTTTGGCCAGCACCAGATAGTTTTGATGATAACAGTCTTAAAAATTTGAGGGGGTAAAGGCTACCTTTATTAGTTTTTTTTAATTATCTTGATATCATATTTTGTTTTTCCTAGATGCTTAAAAATGAAGCTTGCCTCTAAGGAGGCAAAACAGGTGTGAATGAGGCTTAAATCTGCATAGAATCATAACTTCAGAGGTGGAATAGATTGTAGTGATCATCTAGTCCAGTCCCTCCATTTTAGAGATGAGAAACTAAAACCCAGAGAGATGAACAATGATTTGCCCAAGCTGAAACAGGAAGTGACAAAGCCCCGATTAAACATTGGGCTTTTAAGTCCAAGTTAACTCCTTCCACTGTACCATAAGGACCTGGCCAGAGTATGTTGATTTGTCTTAATTATACTCCTTTGTTACAAAAAGAGGCATCCATTGATTGGAATGAGGGGAGTCATCAGTAAGTGACAAAAATATTTAAAAATAAAAAAATCAGTAAAACATTTCAAAAGAATTCTTTTCCTTTAAATAATCTACTTGGCTCACGCCCTCCTGGAAACCTACGAAGGTCAGGCGATCTCAGGCCCCATACCCAGTCCCTCCTTGGTAGCAGCCACTGACACCCCTATCCGGCCAGCTACCTCAATTTCCCCAAATCTTGACCATCACTACTATCTATTGACCCTCTATGCCAGGTTTTGGAGGGAGATAGAGTGAGGTGGAGAGAATGAGTCAAGGGTGTCAGGGACCAAAGCATCTTCCACACCTTCAGGTGTACAATAAGGCACCAGAAGAAGTCCCGGCGGGAGTTAAATACCCTTTGGGCTCCCTGTTCGCTCCCCTTCCCAGGATGTCCACGAAGCCGCAGGACGTAGGCTAAGTATATTGCCCCCATCCACCCACTATTGACCCCTTGTCACCGGAGATTCAAATTCATCTCCAGAGCCAGGGCAGCCTCGGGTTTGCCAAAAGGAGCAGCCAGAAGCATCATTTGTTAGGTTTTAAAAGGAAAGCCTCCTCTATTCTCCACGTGCATAGTAATTACCCTGAAACAGGTGCAGCCCCGGGCTCGTTTATTATTATTTCTTTGGGTCCTTAATGGCGGTTGCTGCAAATAAATCCCATTAATGCAATAAGAGGATTTATGGCCCCCAAATTTACACCGGCCGTTTAATCATCACACCTTCTCCTCCGACAGACTTTTTCGAGAACAATTTGCCCTACAATTTGTCAGAGGGAAAATGGCCTCATATAAACGCTGGGCGGAAATAAATGCTAATCCGCCGCTCAGTCTTTCATTCTTCTAATTGCCTAGGGAGTTTAAAGGAGACAGACTTATTTACTCAGAGCAGGAAGTAGCGCCGTAATAAACTATCCCCGGCGGGGTCTAAATAAGTCCCTGACAGGGACAGAAGGGGGATGGGAGCTCGGGAATTTAGATGCCGGTAAATGGGTGGGTGAAGGAAGGTCTGGATCCTGGTGGAAGGGAGAGCAGCCTCAACCCAGCCCAACCCAATCTCAGGCCAGCCTCAGCCTCGACTCTGGCCAGCCCAGCCCCCAGCCCAGCTCCTCTCTGCCCTGGTAGTTATTAATATTCGCTGTCCCCAGGGAAACCTCTTAAGGGGCTCCCCGCACTTCAAAGAGACGGTCTCTCTCGGCTGAGACAATGGAAAGTAGGTAAATGGCCTCAGCTGTGATTTCTGCATAGCCTCTCCCTTTTCCTTTGGCCCGACTCCTCTTCTTTCTCACTCCCTACACCTGATTTCGCTCTAGGGCCACACGTCTTCAACACACACGCCCAACGTGCCCTGAGTCCTCCTACTTTCACTGGGTCGGGTTTAAATCCGAGGCTTTTTGTGTGATTGCCCTGGTTTATTTTTATTGGAGGATGGGGTCTGAGCGGAAGCCTGGCCTGTGATTTCCCTGTTATAGGGAGCCCCCACCCAGTAACAAAACTCCCACTTTTAGTGCTTATCAGCACCTGATGCTGTCTCTAACACTCGTAAGTTGCCTTAGGACACTTGGAGGTTAAATGACTTGCCCAGGATCACACGGGCACTCAAACTCAGGTCTTCCTGACTCACACTCAGGATCTCCACCCACTGAGTGATGTTGCCTTTCACTGAACAGGGATTTTGTTGTTGTTTTGGAGGAGAATACATCATTTCATTTATCTACAATACTTTAAGTGAGGAAATTCCCTCTATGAATGCGGTCTAGAAACTCCCACAATTTTCAGTTTTAGAGAGCTCCTAGGATCAATTCCAAAAGAAAAACAAAACAGGTCATAACATGGATTGATAAGGTATGAAAAGCTCTTCCCTAGGTTGGGTTCACATGTCCACTCTTCTACTTTATACCTTTCGAAGCGTGGACGAACCACTTCCTCTCTAAGCCTCAGTTTCCTCGTCTGTAAAATGAAAGGATTGGACTAACCATTAAAATTCATATCTTTCTTCAAGGTTTACAAAACCTTTGACCAGTGGTCGATTCAAATAAATTAACAACCTGTTTTCCACAGAACAGAGCGGAGGCACCATGCCTCAGCTGACTGGCCAGACCCGCTAACAACTGGTTCAACTCAACCTAAAATTATGTACTGGTTCTGCGGAACAGGTGGGAACCAGTTGAATCCCACCATTGACTTTTACTCACAATAACCCTATGACCTAAGGTGATCTCAAATGTCCTTTATTAAGATAGTAAGTCCCTTATATGTCAGTACCTACATTTCCAGTCTTTAAACTTGGGCTTGGCTCTGTGTCATAGTAGAGTGTTGTTCTAAACTAAAACACCCGTGTTCTTTTGGGAAAAGACATTTGAACTAAGAGGAGAAGAGATAGACACTGGTGTCCCAACTGCTAAAGAGTCCAGGAACCCCTGCCCTTCCCCCCTCCCCACACCAAATCAACTTCCAGTCTGGAGCCTTCAGGATTAATATCCTAATAGACTGAAAGCTTTGATGAAGGTAATGGAGATTTTTGACCCTAGACTTTTGTGAGATGGGAATCATCTCTCCCTGAAAAAGGTATGACTAGGAGAGAGCATGGGGAAGGGGAAGAATACTGGATTGGGAATCAAGAGGACTGGGTTCAAATCTCACTTCTTAACTGTGTTACCTTGAGAAAATCCCTACCCCTCTCCAGACTTCAGTTTTCTCAACTATGAAATGAATGAGTTG
The DNA here is from genome assembly GCA_028646595.1 of Phalanger gymnotis. Taxonomy (NCBI): domain Eukaryota; kingdom Metazoa; phylum Chordata; class Mammalia; order Diprotodontia; family Phalangeridae; genus Phalanger; species Phalanger gymnotis. The sequence continues at coordinate 77,380,988 of CM053625.1, forward strand.
AACTTTGTAATTTCTAAGGCTCCATCCACCTGGAACTCTAACACAAAGAGAGAGAGGCCAAAGGATGGACTCTGGTAACCAACTTGCCTCTCTCCCAGCCTCATCTCTCCAATTCTACCTCCTCCTCTTCCCCAGATTCCCTCTTCCTTTCTCTCCACTTGGCTTTCTCAGCCTTCACCTCTGAGACATGGTAACCTGCACCTCCCACAGTTCAGCTTGAGACCCATTAGCCCAGGATCCTGAGACTCTGGTTAGCAAAGGAGCTCCACTTCCCTTCTCCCAGGCTTACCTCCTTTTGCCTCTTCTTTTCCACTCTCTGCCTTCCTCACTCTCTTTTCTCTCCCCAGAAGTCACTCATTTCTTGGAAACAAATAGCCCACTGCATCCTTCCCCATTCATCACAGTTCGGGCACTGGGGCCTTATCAGCCCCGCTCTGCATCTCTCATCTATTAGCCAGGCTGTTTGCACCTTCATCCGGCTGTCCTTGCACAGGGGGAACACATCGATCACAGGCCCATCTGCCCGCTGTCACAGACCTGTCGAGCCCCTGACAGGCAACATGACAAAACTGTTGTTACACAGAGCAGGCTCTGGGTGCCAAGGTAGAGATTAAACTGTACGAAACCCCAAGAGATGTTTGGAGCAGAGACCAGGATCCAAAGAGGCTTAGGGGAGGAGAGCAACTAGAACCAGGAATAGGAGCCTGTAAGTGAATATAAAAAGTAAAGTTTGAAGGAGGCCAAGAATGTGAGACTGGACCCAATGTAGGTAGGCCTCAGAAAAGGGGGGGAAAGGTGATTCCAGTGTCTGAAGTTTGGTGGACAAGGCAGGCAAGTCTGCCTATTCATCTCTTTTATGATTGTATAGATTTGTCTCCTATTCTCCCATGAGACTTACCTTTATTTTAAGATAGTGATTAATAAAATCATAATAAATTTACATAGAAAAACACAAAAATATCAAGATAAAGAGTGAAAAAAACTGTTGTATTCTTTCTCTCTTAAATTTGAAAGCGGTGATCATCAAAAATATCTGGTACTGGACAAAAATGAGAGAAATAGATAAATAAAATCAAATACAGCGATCATACACACCAGCACGGTGGATAAACCGCTGGGTCTGAAATCAGGAAGACCTGAGTTCATATGTGACCTCAGACACTAGCTGTGTGAACTTGTCAAGTCACCTAACTTCTGTTTGCCTCAGTTTCCTCAACTGTTACACAGTAATAACAATTGCATCTACCTCCCAAGGCTGTTGTGAGGATCAAATGAGATAATATTTGTAAAGCACTTAGTATAATGCCTAGCACATAGCAAGTGCTTAATAATGCTTATTTCCTTGTTTCTTTCCTTCTTACAAAAGATTAGTGATCGTTAAACTTATACGTCAAAGTTAGTTCCATTGTTTAGGTTGTCATTTATTAAAAATACAGCTTGAGCCCCCATCAGCACATTTCTATACCAGATCATACCAAAAGGTATATGAAGTGAGAAGCATAAGGCATATAATTAAAATGGCATAATTAAATAAATATAAGGATTTGAACCAGGTAGTAAACATTCTGGGCAGTCATATACAATGGCTGCCATTGCCAGCTCCTCCTGATGAGTACTACATTGAGGAGGCAGAATGACATAGTGGAAAAATCATTTGATCTGAAATGTGAAAGATCTGAATTCGAAGCCCATCTCAGACACTTACTATATATGTGATCCTGGAAAAAATCATTTAACTCTTTCAGCCTTAGTTTCCTCAATTATAAAATGAAGATAGTAATAGCACCTACCTCCCAGGATTGCCATGAGGAACAAATGAGACAATGTTTGTAAAGTACTTTGCAAACCTTAAAGTCCAAATAAATGTTAGATGTTAAACCTTCCGCATCCCCCTGTATAATAGGAGTGGAATGCAATCAGATCAATTCCTAACACTAGAGATAGATTAGAAAACCATATAATCTAAAGACTTTCCTCCAACCCCAGTAAAACATGGTAGCAAGTGCTAACTCCTTGGGACTGGGTGAACACTGAAGCCTCTTGTCATGCCCTTGCAGCAACAATCGTGGTCCAGGCCGGATTCCAGTATTCAGGACACCTTGACCACATTCATGCTGCTTCTTTCCTTTCTAGACTCTCTGGTAAGACCAGAGCAGTACTTTATAATTTCCTGTGGTACAGTATCTTTACTCAGAGTCTATGCCAAGTGACATCAAGGGAAGGGAACACACATTTATTAAGTATTTACTATGTGCCAGGCACTGTGCTAAGCAATTTATAATACTTTATATTTACCTTATTTGATCCTCACAACCTTGTGAAGTAAATATTCTTATTATACCCATTTTATAGTTCAGGAAACTGAGGCAAACCCAATGGCTTGCCCAAGGTCACATGGCTTTTAAGTGTCTAAGGTAGTATTTAAATTCAGGTCTTCCTGACACCAAGACTAGTGATCTATCCATTTCAACGGCTGCCTCCAACATCATTTTGAGGGCTCAGGCAGTCTTCCGGTAAATGCAGGCCAGGTAATTTCCCAGATAATGTGCCTGCTGGAACCCTCTAGCCTATCAATACCCACTGCACATTCTTTCCATCTTCTTATGTAACCCATGTCTCCAAATCCATCTGTTTGGGACTTTCTCCTTATTGGTGGGAATGAAAGCCTCGCCCTTTGACAGGGGAGGGACAGAATTGGCTAAAGGCAAGAGCTTCAGTTCTCGGTCAATCCCTTTCAGGCTTCTCCAAGGAAGAATCCCGCCCCCCCCCGCCCCCCCCCCCCCCGGCCCTGCCCCAGTCCTCCTTCAGGACTCTTCAGGGCCCCTCAGGGACTGGTCAAGCTTTATGTCTTCTTCAAGAGGCAAGTCGCTTCAGGAGTTCCTGGATTTCATTTTAATCTACGAAACCTCCAGAAGGCACTGAATCCCTGGCCAGGCTTTCCAGTAATAAATGTTCCTTTCCTTCATCCAGACATCCTTCATCCCCCCCTAAAATTATTCTTCATCCTTCCTGAGACTTCCAGCCTCTCTATCACTCCCTGGTCTCTCAGCCCATGATCACAAGCCCATTAAGTGTCAGAAGAGAGATATGAACCTTGACCATCCTGACTCCAAGTCCTTCACATCACCATGATTTCTGCTGAAAGTACCATCACCCTTCCAGTCATCATGGTTCACAACCTCAGAGCCATCTGATTTTTCCCTCTTCCTCATACCCTATGTCTAATCAGTTTCCACATCTTAAAGATTCTACCTACACACCTCTTTCATATGTCCCCTTCTCTCTCCTATCATGGCTACTACCCTAAATTCAATCCCTAATCACCTCTCACTTGGCAGTTATTGTAATAGCCTCCTAATTGACCTTCCTGTTTCTAGTCTCCTCCTCACTAATCTATCTTCCACAAAGCTGCCAAATTAATATTTATAAAGAAAAAGAACAGATTGGGAAAATATTTATGACAAATAGAACAGATAAAAACTTGACATCTAAAATATATAAGGAACCATTAAAAATTCACAAAGGTAACTCCTGGTCTGCAGTGGATAAATGGTCAAAGGCCATAAATAGACTCTTTCAAAAGAAGAAATGGAAAATTTTAACCACTTGGAAAAATACTCACCTTTACTAGTAATCCAAATTGAAACAGTATTTATCTATACACTCTTCTAATTGCCAAAATAATAATAATAATAATAACACTTTTTAAACTTCAATGCTGGCAGGATTATGGTAGAAATGGTATTCATTGCTATATGCCATTTTGCAATTGCAAACCTGTAGAATCCTTTAAGAGAGCAGATTGACAAGATGCAATGAAAGTTATTTTTTAAAATAATGTTCTTTGACCCAATAATTCAATTGTTGGGAATTTGCCATGGAAGATTTATTTATTTAAGAGTTATCCATTCAAAATTTTTCACTGTAGCATTATTTGTAATTATAATAAAATGGAAACAACCTAAACATCTAACAATAAAGGAATAGTTAAATGAATTGTAGTACATTAAAGTACTGGAATACCATAATTCAATGAGAATACGATGCTATAGTTTAGGTATAAGGTATATTATAGCATACGGATGAGGAACGTAAATAAACCTGAAAATGCTTTTATGAAATAATGTAATTTAAAGAAAAATACAGAACCAGAAAAACAGAATAAGCACTATCAACACAAAGCAAAAGTAAATGAGAATAAATGGATAGACAAAGAAGCCCGATGGAGACCGAGAAGCAGTGGCAGAAAAGTTGAGATATCTTATGTATGTAAATTAATTAATTTAAATGTAAATAAGTCTTATTGAAAATATTTGTTTAATTCAATATTTAGCTGATAATAAAGCATTTAATAAAAAATAAAGAAAATAGAATGTAGTCTGAAAATGGGCAGGAAATATAGGAAAGAGGCTTCAGATTTTGAAAAACATGAAATCCTGCCAGTGTTTTGGGATTTTTTTTACAGATATCCTAATCTATATTTTTTTAATTTAATTTAATTTTTTTATTTTTGGTTTACAACACTCAGTTCTACATAATTTTGAGTTCCAGATTTTCCTCCCTCTCTCCCCCTCTCCCTCCCCAAGACGGCATGGAATCCCATATAACTTCCATGTATAACTTCACATTGAATTAATTTACACACTAGTCAAGTTGTGGAGAAGAATCATGACCAATGGAATGAATCATGAGAAAGAAGAAACAGAACCAAAAAAAAAAAAAAGACCAACCCAAAAACAAAAGAGAGAAAAAAAAGGGAGTGGGGAAGGCAAGCATGAAATGTGCCTCAATCTGCATTGATACTTCATAGTTCTTTCTCTGGATGTAGATAGCATTCTCCATCATGAGTCCTTTGGAGTTGTCTTTGCACCTTGTGTTCCTGAGAAGAGCAAAGTCTGTCAGGGTTAGTCCTCACAGAATCCATATATCTGTGGTTGTGTATAATGTTCTCCTGGCTCTGCTCCGCTCACTCAGCATTATGTTCTGTAGGTTTTTCCAGGTTGTTATGAAGTCTATATCATCCCCATTTCTTATAGCACAATAATATTCCATTACCTTCATATACCATAGCTTGTTCAGCCATTCCCCAATTGATGGGCATCCCTTTGATTTCCAATTCTTAGCTACCACAAAAAGCACCACTAAAAATATTTTTGTACATATGGGTCCTTTTCCCACTTGTGTGATCTCTTTGGGATACAACCCTAGGAGTGGTATTGCTGG
>CM053625.1:77386710-77455463 GCA_028646595.1 Phalanger gymnotis
CCACCAGCAATGTAACAATGTTCCAATTTTCCCACATCCTCTCCAGCATTTATCATTTTCCTGTTTTGTTATTTTAACCAATCTGACAGGAGAGATGTGGTATCTAAGAGTTGTTTTGATTTGCATTTCTCTAATCTGTAGTGTTAATCTATATTTTTTAAAAGAGAGAGGGAGCATAATGAGATTTTCCCAACCCCAAATCAAGACATATAGGATCATAGGACTGAAAGTAAGGAAGTACCTTAGAATTCATCTAGGCCAGGGGTGGGGAACCTGCAGCTTTGAGGCCACATGTGGCCCTCTAGGTCCTCAAGCCTTTGAGACTGCAGGTTCCCCAACCCTGATCTAGTCCAATCCTCTCAATTTACAGAAAAGGAAACTGAGGACAATAGAAGTAAAGCAACTTGCCCAAGGTCATACATTTAGCAAATAGCAAAGTTGGGATGATTCAAGAATTTTACTTTGTTGCTTCAATAATGATAGCAATGTTATCTCATATTCCTGTGGAACTGGGTTCACAAAGTGCTCCCCTCACAAAATGGTACAAATATCATCACCTCCATTTTACAAATGAGGAAACTGAGGCGATGATAGGTTAATTGACTTGTTCATGGTCAATCAGTGAACAAGCCAGCATTTATTAAGCACCAGTTGAATCCAGATAGATGTATACCCTGAATCAGTAACAAGGTGGAGGAAGGGAGGGAGAAAATCTTTTTAAAATAGTGTATTGCCCAATTTGTAGGCAAGCTTTCTTTGATTAAACTAATCAGGTGTTTAACAAAAGATAGCAGTACTTTCTTCATGCTGTAATTAGAAAGAGCAATTCAAATCATTTAAAAGAGAGAATGCAACAAGAACTATGTGTTTCTGCAGCACTGGATAAGGAAAGAAGCTATGCAAAAGAAGCAGTAGGAGCCATGGATATCTGGGGAAGGTCTATCCATCCCTAAAGGGGATGGGAAACAGTTCCTAGAATCTTAGAAGGAGAGGTCTCTTGGAATTGTGGATCTGTCTCAAGGAGTGGTACAGACAGTATATATCTATGTATGTATTGTATGAATAGATATTAAACTTTTTTCCACTTTTGCTGGATCCATGATCTCACTAGTATAAGTGCTGCCTCAGCAATCCAGATCCTAACCCATCCATGCCTTTTCATTGTGGGTGACTCTAATTTATTCTTTCTATAAATTCTCTACAGAGATTCTACTTGGTGTGCTGGAGGACTTCCTCAGTTTCTTTTAATATTTAGTAGAGATTATTGCAATGCTTGGTCCTTCAATTTCTTTTTTTAATCTTTAATTTATTTATATTTAGTTTTCAACATTAATTTCCATAAGTTTTAAATTTTCTCCCCCTCCTTCCACCCTCCCTGAGACGGCATGCAATCCGATGTGGGCTCGACACATACATTCCTATTAAACACGTTTTCACATTAGTCATGTTGCATAGAAGAATTATAATGAATGGGAGAAACCATGAGAAAGATAACGAAACAAAACAAGACAAAAAAGAAAAGAGTCTGCTTCACTCTACATTCCAACTCCCCAGTTCCTTCTCTGGATGTGGATGGTCTGTCAATTTCTTATCCCATACCATTGCCCACCTCCAGTTATTCATGAGCTTTTTGTAATCTTTTAGTACATTTCTTGTCCCCAGGCTGTTGCAATCAGTAAAGACTTCTTTTTTTTCTACTCTAGTCTTTCTCAAACAGGCTATTCCCTAATCATGCACCCTCCTTCTACTAAGTGCCCCTTTTTGCCTTGCTCCTCCTCTGCAGAACCCCTATATCTAGACATTTCTATACTTGGAACATTGCTGGTTAGAAACTTCAGTTTTCCTAGGTGATCGAAGGATTCCTGTTCGTGAACTCAGGGGTGAGAAACCAACTACAGCACCCCCTCCAAAAATACCTAAGCAACTCTCTTCCAGGAGCTGCCCTGAGCCCCTCGCTGGCCTTTCAAGCATGTGTTCCCCTCTCTTAGACTTCGGCAAAGTTGAAGGTCACAAAAAGTAAAGACAAAGACAATGATATATTAAGGTAAGGTTTTTCAGGTGTAAATGAAGCAATCTCCATCTTGAAGAGATTCTGAACCTTTGAGGAACCTAATCTAAAGTGAAAAGGCCAGCTGAGACAATTGATCTCCTGAGTACACTGCCTCACTATCTTTGTTCTAGCCATTCATTTGCATAAAACCAAACAGGAATCTGGGAACTATATATCTGGATAGTCACCATAAGTTAGAGTGGAATCCCTCACTGAGGAAACCCAGCTCTGAACTAAGAAGAATTATTAAATGGAAACTATACCTCTCTCACCCCTTTGGTGAGAAATCTCAAAACTAAGCCCTGAGGAAGCATAACTGAATTGGCTTCCTCCAATGCTAGTCTAAGAATCTCTGCCCTTCCTGAGAGAGTATAGTATTACTCCCCAGGGAAAAAGCACTATAATAGCTCAGCTGAAAAAGTACAGTTGCACCCAGCCAAGCCTGAGGCTAAAGGCGATGGAGACTACAGCTATGCATTGAAGAGGGAGATAAGGAAGTCCAGCAGATTGACCCATCTAGCAGAGACCATACCCTCTAAGGAGCCAGTGCAGCAGCCAAGTGACCTGCTTAATCCTACCAGGAAGCAGATTAGCCTGCCCAATAGACATAATGCCCTGAAATAAGCATCCTCATAAATAAGTCAGCAAAGAGGTCTATTTTTGTAGAAAATTAAATGAGTGAGTCTTGTCAGGACCCTTTCCCAGGGAATATCGGTCACCTTGTTTATAACCCAAGGAGAGAATACTCCAACAAAGGAGGAATTCAGGCCCAAGCTGGTAGCTGCAACCCACCTTCCCCCACTGAGAGATGATTTCTTAGGGTTCTTGGAAGGTATTGATCCCACCCAAGTGCTTTCACTGTGGTTAGTTGAAGGGCAGGGAAAAGAAGTTACAAAGAAAGAGAAGTAGTCTCACCCATTAAGAAGCTCAGGTATTATTTAAGGCTTTCTCCCTGGTTCTCTGCTCTCTTCTAACACTCCCAAAGAGAGCTCACTTATCCACTCTTATGTCTCCAGCTATCGCTATGCTCTTCTGGAAAAGGTTGAATGGCCACTTGGAGAACACCTCATTCTTTGGAGAGTTCAAGTTGGACTAGATGGTGGCTGAGGCTCCTTCCAACTCTGAAATTCTGGAATTCTCATAAAGTGACTCTCCTATCTCCACCTCTCCCCTGAATTTATTTTCCTTACTGACAAATGGCTACTTAGATGTCTTAACATCACTTTCAAACTTAATGTTCCTGAAACTGAACTCTTCTTTCATGACCCCTCTCCTCCTTCCACACTAATGCCAATAAGCAAGTAACTGGTTTCCCTTCCCAGCTATTCCATTAGAAAGGCAAAGTGGTGTGGGAAAAGAACAGTGGATTTGGGAGTTTAAAGGGCCTGAATTCAAATGCTGCTTCTGTAACCTAGTGGCTGTATGACAATGGGAAAGTCACCTAACCTCTCAGGGTGTTAATTTCTTTATCCAGAATTCCTTTATCCAGAGGCAGCTGGATGGTGCAGTGGTTAGAGCGCTAGGCCTAGCATTGAGAGGACCTGAGTTCAAATCCAGCATCAGATGCTTGCCAGCTTTGTGACCCTCAGCAAATCACTTAACCTCTTTCTGCCTCAACTGTAAAATGAGGACAGTAGTAGCACTTATCTCCCACTGCTGTTGTGAGATCAAATGAGATAATATCTCCAAGTCATTTAGCACCAGTGTATGGTACATAATAGATGCTTAATAGTTTCCTTATTTCCTTCCATAAAATAAGGAAGTTGAAGCAAATGATTATTAAGTTTCCTTCCATTTCTAAAGTCTGTGATCTTCTTAACTTCAGAAACAGGTATTAAAAAAAAACAAGTAAAGAAGGCAGAATTAGAAAAATGGCTATTTTTTTAAATAACAGCAACAAACTGTGTAAGTAGACAGACAGAAAAGATATAAGAAGGAACCAGAAGAGCCCAGATTTAGAGCTCAAAGGAGACTTAAAGACCATCTCATCCAAGCCTCCTTTGAGAGATGAGGAAGGTGAGGCCCGGAGAAATTAAGTAATTTTCCCAAGATTGTAAAAGTGGTCAGTGCCAGAGCCAAGATTGAACCTGGTTCCTCTGATTCCAAATCCAATGCTCTTTTATTGTGATTGTTAAACTTTCCTAAATCTTTTCTCTTCATAAAATATGAAAGTAGATCCAATTATCTGGTTTTATTTAAGATTTCCATCAATATTCTGTTTGCTCGTTTGCTTTTATTTGTTGAGAATGTCATTAAGTTTATAATTATTAAAAAAACTTAAATGAACAAAACAGTTATGGAAGCAATATGGACTGGGAAAAGTGGTTCTGCTCCTCAAATGAGTCAGCAGTCACCATAGCCAATATCCCTTTTAAGTCCCAGAGAGTTCTGTGCAGGTATTGGAGCAGTGAAGCTTATTCCTAGGTTTTATGAACCCTTTTGGCAGTCTGGTAAAATGTATAGACTTTTCCTAGGCTATTAGGTAGCAAAGTGACTTGGAGTCAGAGAGACCTAAGTTCATATCCAACCCCAGATGCTTACTAGCTTTGTGACCCTGGGGAAGTCATTTAACCTCTGTCTGCCTCAGTTTCCTTATCCATAAAATGGAGGGATAACAGCTCCTACCTCACAGGGTTATTGTTTAGATCAAATGAGTTAACATATGTGAACTACTTTGCAAACCATAAAGCATTATATAAATGTTGTTATTATTATAGCGGTTTGTTGTCTATACTCATAATTGAAAAAAGACTAAATTTCAGTTAAAGGTTAGTGAAAATGAAGATGTATTTTTCCCATCCAATTCCACAGACCTTCCTGAAATATCCCCATAAGCCCCTAAAGAGCACCTGTCCTAGATTATCTAAAGAGAAAGGACCTCAGAAACCTGTAACCTCTATTGGAACAAAAAATCCCCGAGAGCTCTTCTTATTTTTGTAACTGATGTCTCCAGGCATAGGATCTTGGATTTAGAACTAAAAGGGACCTTAGATGTCGTCTAATCCCATGCTTTCATTTTGAAGAAGAGAAAAATAAGGCCCGGAATGATTTCATGGCTTGCCTAAGATCACACAAGTAGTTAGTGGTATAGCTGGGATTTGAACCCAAGTGTCATTCTGCTTTGTCTTGTCCAAAGTCTATCCTAGGACTGTCTGACTCTATTTCCCACATATTAGCATATATCCCACTTCCCACCACCATCCCATTCCTTTCACTTCATTGCCAGAATTTTTGTCTATTCCAATCAGCCCAAGGCACATTAAATGCTATACCCATTTCTCTCAGTTATCCACAGCTAAGGAGAGAGCCTAAATACTATGGCTTTTTTAAAACCCATAAATGACCATCATCTGGTACCTAGTGGCCTAGTCCCAGAGTTGTAGCAGAGCGCTTAGATGAAACTCATTCATTCTCCATAGGTCTTGTTTTGCAAAAGTGGACATTTTAAAAGATATCTAACATACCAAGCATCAAGGAGGTAGGAGCAAACTAGGAAAGTTTAATGCTGCAAAAGTTACAGGAGACACCTTCAAGAATGGATGGTGAATGTTGTCCATGGATGCCTGAGAAGTAACCATCGGTTCTAGCTGAGGACTCATTAGGGCACAATGGTAAAGCTGATAACATGAGTTAACACATAAACGAGAGCTCTGCTGCAAGGTGGGTGGAACATCTTAGAAGTCCTAAGCATTCAGCAATAGGGGGAGTGCAAGGCCAGGGGTCCTTAGGGCATAACATAAGATTAGACCTTGGGGTCTAGAGGGCGCACAGGCAGGGCATATTGTAAAATCCAGAGGACCTTAGGACACAGTAGCAAGATAAGACCTTATGGTCCTTCAAGAGAGGGGTTAGAGTTGGTGACTTTTATCTCATCCAAGCCGTGTAACCAACCAGTCATGTCTCCCTTCCTGACTGACAGCCCCATGGCATATGAGCAGACCTGGGTCAAGGGATGGGGCAAAGGAGAAAGCAAAGTATGGGTGGGGGTACCTCTAGTGTAGGTCTTCCCTTTATGTTTTCTCGTTTGGCATTTTTATGATTTTGACCATAGTTTCCCACAAATCGTCAATGAAGGATAAACTCAACACATTCCTTCAGGGGTACCAACATGCCAGTCAAAGCACATATCTGTCATTGCTCTTTCTCATTCTCTCTCCAACCACCTTTTTTTCCAGGTATATATGTCCCCTGTTCAAGAATTCACAATCCTGTCAGTGACCTGATGGTCCCAAGGACCCATGGGTCCAGCATCACACAGATCAAACTTCTAGATTCTTAACTACAGTTTTTCATAGTCCACCACCCAGATATTTGGCAACACCTGTCTCAGCAGTCAAGAGGGAGCATAGGACACCCGAATCCCCAAATTTCCCCAGAATTTCCCTAGCTCAGTTTCCTTCCTATTAGAAAAAGAGCATTAGAGTGTTCTTTCAGTCTTTCTGGCCAAGCTTTCCTCCCGCCCCCACCCCAGCCCAGCTCAGCCCAAGTGATGTTTGGTTCACAGGAAATAGGGATTGTTATGGTTAAGAAAGCAGAGAAACACTTGTGTGTTCCTTTTCCCAACTACTTTAGTGCTTTGGCTAAATAAAAGTCCATTTTTATTCTTCCAGGAGCTGAGCAGAGGGATGTTTTACACCCCAGTTTTCACCCACCATGATCTATGTCCCTTTTACAAACTTATCTCTGGGTTTTTGCTCAGTTTATAAGCGAGGGGCAATCTTTCTTTCCTAAAGCCTCCTTCTCCCACAGTCTGGAGGAACCTTGAGATTCCCTGCTGGTGATTTAAAGGGCTATAACACTCGCAGCCGAGATTTGTTTTAGTGTCCATAAAACTCAAAAATTTCATAAAACAATTGGTGAAAATAAAATTACCAAAAAATGATATAGTGCCAGCAGACTGTATAATAGTTACGGGGGAAATGGAGACTATGATTCACTGGGGGATAAAAATGACAATGTATTTATTGCAGTACCCTGACAAGAAACTAATTTGTCCCTTTTACTTTACAGACAGGGCTAGAATTCCGATTTTTCTCTTTTTGCTTTGGCTGTGACAGGGGATACAGTACTTTCCTGCTTCTGGGGGCAGAGAAAGAGAAAGAGAGAGGGAGAGAGAGAGAGAGAGAGAGAGAGAGAGAGAGAGAGAGAGAGAGAGGCAGAAAGAGAGAATAAAGTAGATAAAGTAGATGTGTGTACATCTATAGACACATGAACAACTCTGACAAAAATTGTGTTTCACTCAAACTTTTCCTAAATAATTTTGAACCCGTCCTCCAAAAGTTTATACACCTTGAAAGGGTTAAAAGAAAATAGGTGTACATATTGAGCAAAATTCTAAACATTCTAGGAGACCAGTGGAATAAAATAAATAGTCATTTTCACTGAGAAATTTCATATTCTAGAGAGAAAGAAAAAAGAGACAGACACCCTACCCACCACTAACAATATTTACAGTTTTGCCCTAGGGATAAGCCGCTAGTGTTAAGGTGAGGAGAGAGATGGGATGGGACTAGACCTGTGATTTAAATGTAGATTGGCCCTGATGGGGAAATTCCTTTTACTCATGCATACTGGCACCTTCTGTCCTTGTACAAGGAAGGTGAGAGGGTCTGAAAGGGAAAGAAGGAAAGAAAGAAGGACAGGGAAATAGAAATTAAATTAGGGGAGGGGAAGAGAAAGGAAGAAGGAATGAAAGACAGTGGAAGGAAGAAAATAGGAGAAGAAAAAGAAGAAAGGAAGGAAAGTGAAGGGCAAAGAAAATGATTAAAATAGGTATTTAGACTAGATCATTTCTTAGAACTTTTCTCACTCTAAAAATCTATGCATCTTCTTTGCTATTCACCACTTGTGTGAAGGCCTTGGACAAGTCTCCTGGTGATCATTTCCTTAGCCAGTGCTTTCTTTTGACTACTCTGATCTATCTCACTATTCGAGATGCTACTTATTTATGAATTTCGACCTGTAGAAGTGAGGCTAAGTGGTGGCTCCAAATCTGCATGTATTATTGTCCGCTGAAACCACAAGCACGGCTCCCTTTTTGAAAGCTTCTGGCACAGTGGAGAGAGCCGTGAGCCCAGAATCAGGAAAAACCAGCTTCGGACACTTCGAACTGTGTAACCCTGAACACTTAACCTCTGTTTGCCTCATTTTTCTCTTCTGTAAAATGAGGGTGACATTAGCACCTCCCTCCCAGGGTTGTTATGAGCATCAAATGAGCTAATATTTATAAAATGCTTAGCACAGTGCCTGGCACATAATAAACCCTATATAAATGTTAGTTATTATTATGCTAAGTACAGTTAGTTGTAATCTTTTTTGCTTGCATGTTGAGTCAATATTTTTTCTTTTTAAGTATATGTACTGTAACCTCATAGTTTCAAGTTAAAAGTTCAACAGGGTTTGTTTGGGGGCTTTTTCCCCTTTGTCATTTTTGTAAGAAGTTGAATCAACTTTGCTCCTGTCCCTCACTCTACAATAATGATAGCTTCTTCTAATATCATTCTCAAGATCATTATTCATCCCTGAACTGGGCAGATAGTTAGTTACCTGAGGTAACAGACACCTACCAAGGTAATTGAATATATGTCCACTTTAGGCTAATTTTGAGAAACTGCCCATCATAGGCCTTTCCACCAGCTAATAGCCACCTGTATCTGAGACCACTAAGGGCCTTGAATGTTTGCCAAGGCAGAGTTGCCCAAAAGATCGATCGTGAGTTTAAGAAACTGTCCACAAGCTCAGCCATACACGCCCTAGCCAATTAGTACTTCCAGACCTTCAAGGCTGATTTAAAGAAAGACCACTGATTAGAAGTGGCACCAGAAGAGAAGCTTTTTCTCTATATAGGAAAGGGCAATCTAGCCCCAAATTGCATTGTTCCTGAAGAGTCATCCTAGGACCCTCACACAGATACGGGTGCTTGTATTGACATGTTGGCAGTGGGCCTAGGAGAAGGATAACGTTCCTCCCACCTGAAGGCACTCAGGGGACCCTGGAGTTCATGTTCCACATGTCCACTATCCAGCAGAGATCTATGTTGCTGTACTATCACCTTTAATAGACCATTTCTGGAATAGAAGCAATTTGTACATTGGATTACATTTACATTACATCACATTCTTGTGGCACAGTGGCAATATTTACCACATTACTATCGATTTAGAGAGCATCTGCCACTAAATGCTGTGGGATCAAGGAAGGAGATAGGGGAATTAGCCTCTTGAACCCAGGACAGGTGACTTCTATATGGGTCTCAGCTTAGTTATCTAGAAAATGAGGAAATTAGACTAGATAATAGATCTAGAGCTGAAAGGGATTTTAGAGGTCATTTAGACCAGCTCCACCAATTTTTGCAGATAAAGAAACTGAGGACCAGAGAAGATAAGCGACATATGAAAAGTGACACAGCTAGTAAGTGGAAGAGTTGGGATTTAAAAATAAGGTCTATGACTCAAAACTCAGAGCTATCAACATATCCTTATCAGGGAGGGGCTTCCTAGTCATTGTATCCAAGTAGAAGAAAGTGAAGATGGCTTCAGACACCGGGAAGATATAAAGTCCAGAATCTCATACCATGGTAAAGTTCAGGAATCAAGATATCAAAAACAGAGAGCTATGCCTTGGGTGGGGAGAAACCCCCAGCAGAGCAGCAATGATTGCATCATCAGGAGAAGTTGCAGTGTCAGAAGCACGACACATCTTCATAGATGTGCCCTAGTCACATGGATTCTCTATGGGTATGTCCCATTCATGATTCCTATTTAAGTCTATCTTTTCACCCACAGTGTGTGAATTTGTGGGACGCTGTGCCCTACTTTGGGGGGTAGGGAGGAAGGTTATATCGCTTTTGACTGATTTGCAACTTGGCCTGACTAATAAAAGTAAGCACATTTACAGGAACTCAATTTATCTTTTTAATGAATTTGGACCTACAGAATATCTTGAACCCAAGATAATTTTTCTAGGGGCTTGTGTTTAAGAGAGAATACCTCAGACACTACACTCCCACTAATGATTTAAAACTTTAGGGGAAGGTCACCCCCTAAATAATAATAGCTAACATTTATGTAGCACTTACTATGAAGCAGACACCATGCTAAGTGCTTTACAATTATTATATAATTTGTTTCTCACAACAATCATGGGAGGCTTGGGTTAATATTGTTCTCATTTTACAGATGAAGAAACTGAAGCAAACAGAGGTCAAGTGACTGACCCATGATCATACAGCTAGTAAGTATCTGAGGTTTTAAACTCAGATCTTCCCCACTCCTAGTCTGGAACTCTGTCCACTGCACCACCTTGCTGCCCCAATACTTTCTGGGAGAAGGGAATTTTATTTTTACCAGCTATTTCTTCCTAGGAGAATGTGTATTGTAATAGGAGGCAATGTCTCTCAATGAAAAGAAAGCTGTACCAAACTCTCAAAAGAATATTTTAGAGAGGTAGAAAAAAATATACCAAAATCATATGGAGGAACAAAAGATCAGAAATATCAAAGATAATAATGGGGAAAAAAAGTAGGAAGGGGGTCTATCAGTACCAGATCTCAAACTGTACTACAAAGAAGTAATCATTAAAACCACTTGGTACTGGCTTAAACAAAAGAAAGATTGATCATTGGAACATAGTAGGTGCACAACAAATAAAATTGCGGAGTGATAAACTCAAAGAACCCATCTATGGGGAATAGGATTCACTATTTGACAAAAACTCCTGGGAAAAATTGGATGGTGGTCTAGCAGAAATTAGGTTTAGGCCAACAACTCACACTATATATCAAGATAAATTCCAAATGAATATATGACTTAGACATAAAAAGTCACATCATAAATCAGGAGAAAAAGGAAGAAATTACCCTTCATATCTAAGGATAGTGGATGAGTTCATCACTAAGCAAGTGGTGAAAAGGGTCACGTAAGAAAAAATGAACAATTTTGATTATATAAAATTTTTAAATTTCTCAAAACAAATCTAATATAGTAAGAATTAGAAGGGAAATAGGGAACTGGTAGAAAAAAAAAATCTTTGCGACAGATCTCTCTAATAAAGCTCTCTCTTGCAAGTTGTATAAGGAACTGACGCAAATTCTTAAGACTAAGAGCCATTCCCTATGAAACGAAAGGTCAAAGGATTTAAAAAAGAAGTTTTCAAAGAAAGAAATCCAAGTTATTGAAGACAATATAAAAATTATCTAAATCACTAATAATTAGAGAAATGCAAATTAAAGCAACTTTGAGGTTCCACCTCACACCTCTCAGACTAATAAAGATGAAAAACAGGTACAGGTACACATTGATACACTATTGGTAGAGCCATGAATTGGTTTTAGAAAGCAGTGTTCAGAAAGCTATAAATTTTGTATACTCTTTGACCCAGCTATACCACTACTAGATATATATCCCCAAAGAAATAGGAAAAGACCATTGTGTTCAAAATTTTATATCAGCTTTTTTCACGGTAGCCAAAAATTAGTAATTAATGGGGGAGAGGGGCCTGCCTATTGGGGAATAGCTAAACAAATTGTGGCATATGAATGCTATTATGGATAGCCATGTGGCACAGCGGATAGAACATTTGAGCTGGATTTCAAAAAGACCTAAGTTCAAATCCAACCCCAGACACTTACTAGCTTTGGGATCCTAGACAACTCTGCTGTGAGGATCAAATTGGATATTTGTGAAGCTCTTTGCAAACCTTAAAGTACTATATAAATGTTAACTATTATTACTAATTGTTGCTGTTGTGCCATTAGAAATGACAAAATGGACAATTTCAGAGGAAACGGGTAAGACTTTTATGAACTGATACAGCAAATTGAGCAGAACTAGGAGAATGTTATCTAATAACACTACAGAGAAAAACAACTTTGAAAGACTCTTGAGCAATGCAATGAGAAAGCCCAAGTACAAAAGAATGATGATGAAATATGCTACTTACCTTCTGACAGAGAGCTGATGCACTTAAAATGAACATCGAGACATACATTTTTGAACATGATTCATATGGAAACTTATTTTACTGGAGTATAGCAATATGTAATAAGCTCCTTGTTTTTTGAGGTTTTTAAAACTTGCCTTATTGGGCAGCAGTGGGAAGAACAGATTCAAAGTACTTGTTATTTGAAAAATAACAAACAATTAAACTAAAAGAATGCATTTCTTAAGTGGAATTACAGGTGTCATAAAATACTCATTGGGGAAATGTGGGGGTGAGGAGAAGAGAGGAAGGGGGAAAAGAAGCCTTTCTGGCTTCACTCCTATTCAAAGCACATGGTGCTGGGATAAACGATAGGATAGATAGGGTGCAATTTAGTGGAATTGGGGAAGAATAATATTGTGGATATATTCTTCAGAATCCCTGAAATTATTTGAAGCATTTGGCCTTAGGGCGTGGGGGGAGGAGTGGGGAAATGGAGAGATCACTGTAATTGGAGATGATGAGGACCTGGCCTTGAATCCTAGCTCTGCTGCTCATTAGTTGTAAGACCTCAGGCAAGTCATTTAGCCTTTTTCAGGTTCTGGCTTAGATGGTTTCTTAGAGGTCTCTTCCAGCTGGCATTCTCTGATCCTGTCTTTGAGCCTAAGTGCAGGTATTTGAAGCACTAAGTTTCCTTCCAGTTTCTAAAGGCAATGTCTAACTTTCAAAGGCAATACCTTACTTTCTCAGGGCAGCTAGGTGGCACAGTGGATGGATTGCCAAACCTGGAGTCAGGAAGACCTGAGTTCAAATCCAGCCTTAGACACTTACTAATCTCTGTCACCCCGGGCAAGTCACTTAACCCTGTTTGCCTCAGTTTCCTCATCTGTAAAATGAGCTGGAGAAAGAAACGGCAAACTCCAGTATCTTTGCCAAGAAAACTCCAAATGGAATCACGAAGAGTCAGACATGCCTGAAAAACTTTCTCAGACTCGGAAAATACATTGAAAGAGACAGGTCCTGAAAAAGAGTTCTCTCTCACATTCCCACCTGTGCCCTCTCTCTCTCTTTCCAACAATTCTTCTCTTTTCAAAGGTTAGTGCATGTGCCTCATTAGACCGTCTGGGCCTGACCCTCCTGAGCCTGAGCAAAGATCATATGTTTCTTAATTAAATGCCATGAAGCTCATTATCCCTGGTGAACTTTGGGAATAGGCACCCTGACTGCAAGATACTCATTCATTCCCATTTCAACCTCTCCTGCCAACCCTCTGAGCATGGTTGGTACATGTGCTACAGGAAGGAACTTACTGCCTCATCACAACCAGAGGCCTTTGTCTTGTGCTCACAGAACTGTGACCAAGTCAATCCAGGCTCTCTATGACCAGGCCAGGTGTTCCTGGTAGAGCTAGCTCTGCTCCAGAAGCCCCTGCAAACAAGCCAGAGAGTGTTTATGTGACTATGGGAATCACCACATCTAAGCAAAGAAAGTCACAGTCATGGAGGTTTCTAATATCTTTTCTGCAGCCTGGAGCTTCAGATGTTCGATCTTGAAACAACCTTAGATATCATATATCATAGCCCTCCTGTTTTACAGATGATAAGACTGAGTTCTTGAAAGGTTAAGTTGCCTAAGGTAATAAAGCTAACAGGAGGCAAAGCCAGAATTTGAATACAGGTCTTCTGACTCCAAGTCCAGTGATCTTTCTCTATATAGCACACCATCCCTTTGACGAAACATTGAGCAAAGGTTCTCTCTAGTCTAGGCAGCCCAAGCTATTTGGCATCAAGGAAATGTGTATTCAAAAGGAAAAAGATCATGGTACTTGTCTTCGTACCTCCTCCGTCTGGAATGCTGTAAAAAGGGTTCTTTCATAGAAAAAGATTGCTAAATTAAATAGACTGGATCTGTGGAATGAAACTGAAATTGGCCTTATTTTTAATGTGGTATTAAGAAAGCATTTGATCTTTTAAATTGACACGATTTTTTATCTTTCCATCCAGATGTTTGCTGTTGTGTAGACACAAACAAAAGCACTTTTCCCTCCAAAAGGTATAGGTTTTCCTTAGATCACAACTTTGCCCAGAACTCTCTTAGAGCTGAGAGGCTTATATCTGAAACAGCCTAGCCCTAGAACTAAAGACCATCTGTCTACAATTTTATAACATGTCTGTGATTTCACTATAATCTGCCTATAATTTCACCACAACATGTCTACATTCCAAAAACAATCTGTCCACAATACCATGGCAATCCACCTCCATCTCTGTCACAATCCTTCAACAATCCCTCGACATTTCTCCAACAATCTGTCTACAATGATACAACGATCAACCCATGATTCCACAACAATCCATCTACGTTTCCATGACACTCCATCTAGAATTCTATGACAATCTGCCTTCAGCAACCCAACAATCCGTTTACAATTCCATGACCATCACAAAGGAAGGAATGGAGCTGAACCCAGGGCCTGCTGGACAGTTTTCACTCTGCAGATCTAGCTTTCAGCAGCAGGTGGGTCCTGCCTAGCCTGAGCCCAGTTTCTCCACAGCTATGTAAACCAGCCTCACCCACCATCTGGATTTCAGCATATGCTTCATTTATCTATTCTAAAGCCAAGCCCCTGGGCTAGCACTCAGGATAGTAAGAAAACAGGGAGAAGGAAACAGATCTCATTTCCACTATTATGGTAACTTCGAGTTGACCTATCGGTCCTTCTCGTTTAATATCTAATTGGAAAGGACAAACAAATAGGTAGGCACCCCCAAGCGAGCACTCTGGCTTAGGGATGTCATTAGCTTGAGCTCCCCTGTTCAGTTATCAGCCTAATGAAGCCACTGCCTGTCACAATTAATATCATAGAAGTATAATCAGGGGAACAAATGAGGGGAGGGAAGAATCTAATTTCTTACGTCATTTCCATTCTGAGGTGTGTCTTTCATTCTAAGCATCTTGGTGCTCCAAGGTCTGTCTCCTGCCTCAACTACAAACAAGGCTGCTGATATGGTATTTTAGAACCCCCAAAAAGATAGTCCACACACACATCCCAGATACTTGGGGTGCATATATGTTCTCATGTCTGGGCATCTGTCTGCAGCTATCTGTCTATACCTGTGTGTTTTTCTATGTAAGTGTGTATTTCTACATATATGTAGTAAATGCCCACAATCACTCACAGATCATTTTTGAAGAATGGAGTATAAAGAGTGCTGAGATCAAAGCAATAGAGCAGAAGTGAAATCCTAGGCTTGGGATACAAATTAACTTGGACATCACTCAAGTCAATAAATGTTTCTTCAGCACGTATATGAAGGTAAAGAGAGGAAGCACAACACAGCGGGCGGCTAGGTGGCGCCATAGCGCTCAGAGCTCTGGGGCTGCGTCTGGAAGGCTCATCTTCCTGAGTTCAAATCCAACCTCAGATACTTATGAACTCTGTGACACTGGACAAATCACTTAACCCTGTTTGCCTCAGTTTCCTCATCTGTAAAATGAGCTGGGGAAGGAAATGGCAAACCAGCCCGGTATCTTTGCCAAGAAAACCCCAAATGAAGAGTCAGACACAACTGAAAAATAACTGAACAGCAACAAAAGCATAGTGTGGTAGATAGAGTCAGCCTCAGAGTCAGGCAGACCTGGGTTCAAGTCCCACTTCTGACACGTCCTGGCTATGTGATCCCTCACCCAAATGACTTAACCTCTCTAAAACTATAATTTATGAAGCAAGCACAAATTGAGAAGCCTAAACTAGTCACAGAAACTTTCCTCGCTGGCATTCCCAATAGGAGTGAAATTACAGGTCCTGTACAAAAAAAAAAATGGAGACGAAAGATGAGCTTACAGTGTGGTGGGGGAGAGAAACCCTAAACACACGAACACATCACGAACAATGATAAGTATTCAAGGATAATACTGGCTCATGTTTAGATGGCACTTTATGGTTTACAAAGCACTTTACGTATGTTAGCTCATCTGACCCATAAGTGAGACACAGAGAGGTTAAGTGACTTGCCCAGAATCACATGGTTAATAAGTTTCAGAAGCAGCATTTGAACTCAGGTTTTTCGGACTCTTAAATCCAGTACTTTGTCATCAGTCTACATCACCTAGCTTTGCTTATTTTTGTTGTAGTTCAGTCATGTCTGACTCCTCGTGACCCCATTTGGGGTTTTCTCAGCAAAGACACTGGAGCAGTTCGCCATTTCCTTCTCCAGCTCATTTTATAGATGAGGAAACTGAGGCAACCATGGTGAAGTGACTTGCCCAGGGTCACACAGCTAGTGAGTGTCTGAGGCTAGATTTAAACTCAGAGAGATGAAGTCTCCCTGACTCCAGGCCCAGCCCTTTGTGAACTGTGGCACCACCTAGCTGCCTCCGCTTTGCTTCTGTAGCCCCTCCATTAGGGTACTCGATGTGAATCTCCAAACTGAATTCTCTGAATCCAAAAGAGCATGCTCAAAGGGTCAAAATGATCAAGGCTTCCTTGGAATCATAAAAATTATAGAAGCAACAGGCAGGAAATATTTCTTAGACTCCCTAGCTTTCTCCGAGCTCTCGTCTAAGCCCTACCTCCTCCTATACAAAGCCCGTACTGATTCCCTCCAGTTGGAATTTTACAGTCTACGTCTGTCTTGTGTCTCCCAGTAGAATGTAAGCTCCTTGAGAGCGGAAACTATTCTTTTTGTTTGTGTGTGTGTTGCGTGTGCATGCTGTTGTTGTCGGGTTTTTTCCTTTTGTCTTTGTGCCTTGCACAGGAAGGTATTTAATATTTGTTCGAGTGAATACAGTCCTAGAGTTGAAGGACCCTTAGACAGCCTCTCATCCAACCTCCCATCTTGTGCATGAATGCCCTTCACAGTATCTCTGATCCAGGGTGATCTAACTTACATTTGGACACCTCCCGTGATGGGGAGCTCATCACCTCCTGAAGCTGCTGGAGAAACAAACCTGGGCTGGGGTTGGGTACCACCTTCACGTTCCGTTGTGAAGAGCTATGATTATAACCATGCTTTCTGTTAACCTTTATGTATTTAATGTATAGGTGTGTATAATATATCCACATATGCAGAGACGCGCAGAGAAATAGATTTGATAATTAAGTGTGGCATGTGCTCGCACACACACTGACACAAGCACACACGGGCACAGACTCACGGGTTTGACAACTGCGAAAACGAGAAGCACCCACACAGACTCACAAAGACTCTTGCACAAGTTTGATGGCTGTGTATACAGTGTGCACACCCAGACTCGCAGAGGCACTGGTGAATTCTGAGCCTCCCCAACTGTTCCCTGCTCCCAGCTGAAGCTCAGAAAGACTAATGGTCTCCTCTCAAAGACGAGATACCTACCCCACAAATCACTGCTCCCGGGCCCCTCCGCCATCCCTTCCCTCTGACCCTCCCCCATTACTCATCCACTGGAGGAAAATGCAAAGGGTTATAATAATTAGACAAGGACAAATAGCGGGGCTGGGATATGGATGGCCCGCTTCACTAAATAAAGGGCCGTTTCCATGCCAACAGAAGGGCCTGCTCACCCATCTCCCAGAGCAGGAAGGGGCCCAGCCCCAGCCCAGGTTTGCTGCTCCAGCAGGGGAGTCCAGGGAAGGGGATGTGGCCCTTCTGGAGGGGTTCTTGGGAGAGCAAAGGAAGCCAAGTCCCCAAGGTCCACCATGCTACTGCCAAGGTGCAGCGTCCAGAAGTTACTCTCCTTCCTGAGTTAAGCAGATGGAGACTGACTGGCATGTGCTTAGCCTCTGTACAATCCCATAAAACAGCGTAGCCCCCGAATCCTGGAAATTAAAAGCATTCTCCTACCCGAAAAAAACCCTCATCCCCTTCTAAGATAAGTTTAGTACAAATCGCATCAGGGAACATGATCATTCTTTTCAAATATCCGAAGAGCTGTTATGGGGAAGAGACGTTATGTGGAAGAGACGTTATGTGGAAGTATTCTTTGTGTCTTCAGAGGAGGCAATTGGGGCCAATGGGTTCCAGGAGGCAAATTTGGGGGGGTGGGGGGTAGGACGAAATGAGACAAGAAATAAATAACTCCTTGCCAATTAGAACTACACTTATCCAGCAAAGGAACAAGCTGCCTTGTGAGGGAGGAGATTAAATCTAGTCTTTGCTGAAAGTGTTCCAGCAGAAGCTGGATGAGCACCTGTCAAGGACATGCTATCAAGAGCTTTCTTGTATGAGGTAAAGGGTTGTACCAGATGGCTGTTAAGTGTCCTTTCCATCTCTGAAATTCTAAGATTCTAATTTTTTTTGGAGGGGGGAAGGCAGGACAATTGGGGTTAAGAGACTTGCCCAAGGTCACACAGCTAGTAAATGTGTCAAGAGTCTGAGGCCGTATTTGAACTCGGGTCCTCCTGACTCTATGGCCGGTGCTCTACTCACTGTGCCACCTAGCTGCGCCTGAAGTTCTAAGATTCTAGATCAGATGCGATTATTTCTGTTCAGTCATTTTTCAGTTATGTCTGACTCTTCATGACCCCATTTTTCTTGGCAAAGATACTGGAGTGATTTGCCATTTCCTTCTCCAGCTCATTTTACAGATGAGGAAACTGAGGCAAACAAGGTTAAATGACTTGCCCAGGGACACATGGCTAGTAAGTGTCTGAGGCCAGACTGGAACTCAGGAAAGTGAGTCTTCCTGACTCTAGGGCCAACACTGTGTCCACTATCAGACAGGACAGGGGGAATCAGGCAACAAACCCCCTAGAAATTTTTCAAGTCACATTTGGTTGCCAGACAGAAACAGTCCAAACAGTCCTGGACCAGTATGAGGAAGACAAATGGCCATATCTTCTTCCCCTAGACCTGTGATTTCATTGACTTAAGGTAGAAATTCATTCCACCAACACAGACTGGTAACTTTCAGTAATTTTTAGTCTTAGCATGGAGCAATGGAAAGTTACATAACTTAACTCAAGGTCACTTAACTAGTATGTATCAGAGGCATGACTTGAACCCAGGTCTTCCTGATTCCAAATCCAGTGCTCTTCAGACTATGACAATTGCTTCTTTATATTGTTCACATATCTCCACATATTGGGGAGCAATTGATTGCGGCCACATTCTTGCTAAATACATTGTCATACCTCACAGGGAAGAGAAATATTTGGGGGAAGAGAGCCCATCTGAATCGGGGAATGATTTCAATTATATAATATCTTTTCCAGAGACACGTAGTTTTGTTTTGGTTTTGGAGGCAGAGTTAAATGACTTACCCAGGGTGACACAGCTACTAAGTGTCTGAGGCCGGATTTAAACTCAGGTCCTTCTGACTCCAAGGCCTGTGTTCTAGCCACTGCACCACCTAGCTTCCTCGCCGTGTAGCTTTAATATTTTCAAGAAATACAGTGATTTTGACAAACACCTTGCTAACAGGTAGTGTTCCTCAGGGGACTGAGTTCCTACCAGTCTGTAAACTTCTTGATCTCAATCCTTCACTTATTCATCTCTGCTCAAGGTCCTGCACACGGTAAAAGCTCAATTTTTTAAATATGCTGAATTAAATTATTTTAATGAATATATTAAAAGTATGTAATTAATATGTAAATTACATATAATCTGGGGAGGGCAGATTGTGACGTCATGAATGTATGGAACTTCTAGTGTGGAAATTCCCTCCATCAAAGCAAATTAGCAATTCACCTGTAACTTAGAAAGTTGGCTAGGGGGGCACTAAGACAGGAAGTGACTTGCTCATGGTCATTTCCCATAGGTTAGCCTTCCTGATTCCAGGAACTGCCTTCTACCCACTACAGCATACCGCCACTGCTTTTGCGTATAAATAGGTACTTACATTTTTCCCCAAGTATTTTAAACATTCCCCCTGCAATCTTGTTTAAATTCCTCTTTCGTGGTCCCTGACAGACTTGTAAAGGCAAAGTCGACTTTATTCAGGACCTGAATCCAGTTCTTATTTCTTCTCAATGAGAAGACACAGAATGGATGACCTCTATAAAAGGAGAACCTCCAAGGGTTCCCTCTGCTAGGGAAATTAGTCCGATGGGGATGCAGAGTTGGCTGCAGAAGTAACCAGAGGCAAGAGAAGACAAGAACTATGTCCTGGAAACCCAGTCAGAGAGCAGACTGAGAAGCAAGTACAGAAGAGATGAGATAGGACTTCCTTAGTCCAATCCCTGAATTCCTCCAAAAAGAGGTGGGCATTTGAGTCAGGAGAGAGTCTGCCATCTCTGTCTGCTTGCTCCAGCAATCTTCTTTTTTTCACTGCCATAACAGATGATGCCCAGCCTGAGGTCCTCTTCACCCTTTGGACTAGCACCTGATCAAGGTTCTGATCAAGGGTCAAGAAACAGCTGTGCCTGACCTGCTACAAATCCTGAGAAAGTTAAGTGCCTCATGGGGAAGACCACGATTCCTCTTACCTCCGATCCAGTGTCCGTCTCTGTGGCCTACCTTTCAAAGACCATGAAAGGCCCTAGATTCAGGGCGTATGAACCTACATGTGGCTGCTGGGTCGGAGCCCTGGTACCTGCATGTGACTGGAGGACACTCTGTGTCAGTGAAGTCACCTCTAAAGCCAGAAAAACCCATCTCCTGTATGACCCTCAGCGAGTCATTTAACCTTTCTAAACCTCAGTTTACTCATCTGTAAAATGGAGCTAATAATAGCAACTACCTCATAGGACTGTGGTGATGATCAAATGAAACAACATATTTCCAGCACTTTACAAACCCTAAAGTGCTGTATAAATGCTAGTTATGATGGCGACAATGATTCCCCTGTAGTACTATCAGATACAACGCAGTCTGACGTTAGTGACCAGGACAAGGGTTCAAGAGATCTGAGTTCTAGTCCGGGCTCTTTCATCATGATCTTAGGCTGTGGGACTCAGTTTCCCCATCTGTGACACGAGGCTGATGGTCTGTAAATCTGATCAATCCTCTTGGCCAGGAGATAAAGGAAGTGCCCTCCAAGTAGGAGGAGGGTTATTATGCCTTTGCTATATGTATATATGTGCATACCTAACAAACATCCTACATGTGAAAATGCCATATGTATGTATAAGCCATGTGGTTGGGGTGCACACAGAGAGCCAGACAGCACAACTCTAAAGGATGCAGGTTAATATACCTGTTTGTTTTTCATATTTAGATGTTTTTCTTGGTGTATGGTTAAATGGTTTCCTTGGCCCCTTCAGAAGCCCCTTCCTCACTGTCGAACAAGAGTAAAAGAAAGAGCCAGGGCCGGGGCCCAGGCCGAGAATCAGGCCTGATGGGGAAGGCTGGCTGGTCCCCCTTGCCGGCCACCAGAAACAAAGACAGTTTAACAAGAACTTTCCAGCTAAGTGTATTTTTTTTTCCCTAAGACCTTCACAAGCCCTACTCCCCTGCCCACAGCAGCCTAGCTGTTCAGTTCACTTTATTAGTGAGTTTGGCCTTCAGTGTCTCAGCTGTTTGATCAATACCGCAGGGGGGTCAGTGATATTTTCTCCCTCACAGGGACTCGCAGCCTCTTCCTCTGGCACCTGATGAACAGCGATGCCCCTGGACCGCTTATCTCCTATTGATTTTTCAGATCTCCTACCACATTTCCAGCTGTCCCACCATTTCCTCCCCTGTCACCAGGGTCCATTTAGCGCTAAGTTATCCCCTCCGACACTCTAGCCCCCCCTCCCCCACTCCCCGCCTCCCATCAGTACAGGGCATCCCTACCCCCTCCCCTCCCCCTGAAATGGTCAAAAAACAATTTCCTTCTCCCCTTCCCCCTTTCCCTGCAATCCTTCAGTCATTTATTTGTGTCTGGATGGCCTCTCTCCACCCTCCCTCCCCCACGGGGCTGAGCAAAGACTAGAGATGGCAGGTCTGTGGACCAGACAGACCTCTCAGCTGCCCCCATTGGCCACTTTCCATGACCCCCCACTCCGCAGCTCCTCCAAAGTCCCAGTTCCCCGGGGGCCTCTCTAGGGTCAGCAGCTTCACAGCTTGCCGGGGCTCTGCAGCAATCCTGAAAACATCATCCCAGGTTGCCATCCCACTATAGAAAAGCAGCCTGGTTTGGTGGAAGGGCCCAGGCCTGAGAACAAGAGACCTGGGTTCTAGACCTGGTCTTGTCGCTGAGTGTGACATTAGACAAATCACTTCGCTTGTCTGGGCCTCAGTTTCCTCATCTATGAGGATTTACAAAAACCATTTATAAAGTCCCTTATAATGATTTATAAAATGGAGGGATGGGATAGAATTGGACTAGTTCATCACTGAGGTACTTTCCAAAAAAAAAAAAATCCTATATTCCTTGGCCTGCCAGCCCAACAAGTTGTATAAAAATGATAAATCACTATTATTTTTTTGGAGGCAATTGGGATTAAGTTTCTTGCCTAGGGTCACACAGCTAGTAGGTATCTGAAGCCAGATTTGAACTCAGGTCCTTCTGACTCCAGGGCCAGTGCTCCATCTACCTGCCCTGATAAATCACTTTATAAAGACAAGTCCTTACTATTTCTTTCCCTTAAGGAGAACTTCTCTCAAAGTTCCTCATCGATGGCGTCTTTACCAATACAGTTCCTATTGGCCTTCAGGCCAGGCAGATCCCTTGCATGGTGCAAAGAACTTTGACCCTGGCATTCAAATCCTGCCCCTGAGGCTTACTACCTGTGTGACGTTGGGCAAACTTTCCGGGCCTCAATTTCCTCATCTATAAAATGAACAGACTAGATGGTTTCTAAAGTTCCTTCGAACAGTAGATCTAGGAGCCTTTGTAGCTGGGATTGTGACAGCCGCCTCAATTTCCCTTCTGATGGCCAAATTTGACCTGCCTGGACTCTGGCCAGAGGGTCTTGGGCAGGGGCCACCTTCTGCCTCAACTTTCAGCCCCAGAGGCAACATGGCATGGTAAAAAGAGCACAGCAGTTGGAGACAGAAGACTTGGGTTCGAGTCCCAGCTTTAACTATTCACTAGAGATGTGGCCTTGGGCAAATCATTTCACTAAACCCAGGTCTCTGTATCCTTGTCCGCAAAATTAGGAGGGATGGACTAGATGCTGCTCTCGGGTCCCTCCCGACTCTAATGTTCCTTGATGCCCACACTCTCTCCTCCCTCTAACAAGTTCATTCCTTTGTCAGGCGCAACCTCGCAGGAGGAAGCTGCAGAGAATTTATGATTCTAACAGGTTTATTCCTTCCCCCAGCAGCTCGCTATTCATTCATTTATGCAGACCGGTCTTTATTGGAGGCTGTGTGCATAACCAGGCTCAGGGCTCCCCCTCGTAAGCCTCCAGTGCCCCCTGGTGGACAGCTGAGGCCCAGAGGGGTCCCCCACCCCCCATTAATCATAGCAGCAGGAGTGTAAAATTCAATTTTACCTCTCCATTCATTCTGAGATGAGCTGAAGGCCGGCCTTGTACACATAAACCACACTTTACTTCATCAGAGCTCCGTAACAAATGGAGTGTCTTCTTTGGGGAGTTTAACCATCAAAAAGCCCCACGCCATTTAATTCCCCTCGCGCCGAGGGTCAGGCCGGGGGCCCAGCATCAGCAAATGTCTCGGCGCTCAGCTGTGCAGTAAACTCTGCTTTCCGGATTGTTCCTCAACATGAAATGATCGGTCCATTTATCTGCTGGACCGGCCTGTCTCTTTGCTCTGCCTCCCAATATTTTTCCCACTGACCTGATCTGGACAATAAGCCAGAGTCTTTTTTTTAAGATATCTGCGAGTCCATTTGTTTCCTCACTCTCCGCCCCCCCCCCCCCCCCCCCCCCCCCCCCCCCCCCCCCCCCCCCCCCCCCCCGCCCCAGAGCCCTTGTACAGACGGAGCAGGCCCCAAGGCCTGGAGATGCTGAGACTTTCATGTTCCCCTGCAAAGAGCATCTGTGTTGCCCGAGGATCAGTCCAGAGGAGCCGTGGCTACCACTGCCTGCGTGAGCCCTCAACAGCCGTCTTTCTGACTATACTGAAGACCTGGCCAGGACGGGACATAAGGGTGGGCTGAGGACAGAGCTGGGTTAGTGCAGAAAGGGGAAGCTTTAAAATAATAATAATCACTGACATTAAGACTTTATGGTTTGCAAACCACTTCCTCACAACGACCTAGGAGGTCGATCCCAGTTTTACGAAGGAGAGACAAGACTAGGGCTGAGGATGCGAAGTGACTTGTCAGTTTTTGAGACAAGATTTTAACATACGTCTTCCAGCATGGCTAGCTATCATCCTGCTTATCTGCCTCCTTCTAAGATCTCTTTGTGGAAATGCCGCTAGGTTGCGATGGAAGTATGAGAGTTCAGAGGGAGGGGAGCCTGGGTCAACAATGAAGGGTTAGACCCATTACACAGATGATTCCCAAATCTATCTATTCAGCCCTAATCTCGCTCCTAAACTCCAACTGTCTGCTGTAAATCTAGACCGGAATGTGTCCACACCTACCCCCACGTCCCACCCCCAAACTCCCAAACACGTCAAATTTAATATATCTGAAATTAAATTCATCATCTTTCTCCTATCCGCTCCTCCTAACTTTCCTCTATTAAGAATACCACCATCCTCCCAATTACCTAGGCTGAGTATTTTGACTTTTCCGCTTTCCTTAGCCCCAGCATCCAATCAGCTTCCAAAATCCTATTGATTCTACCTCTACAATGCTTCTCCCAATTCATCCTGAATTAAGACCTCCATCACCACTTACTAGACTATTGGGAAGCATTGGTCACTTCAGTGTAGACCTTTCTGGTCTGCATTTGGTACTTTTCGGGTAATTATCCATTCAAATTCACTTTTCTGAGCCTCCACCTATACATCTCTTTGTAATAGACCAAAACAAGTAACACATGAATTCCGAACAGTCATTTTATTTCAACTGGATAACAAAGTATCATGGGGAATGAAATGAGGTATCAAATGCTCAGCACCCATTTCCCACTGGTTGCCACCTCCAAATATCTCCAGAGTGTTCTAATAAATTCCTAATTAACCCTATCTTCCCAGGGCAAGGGAGAGGGACGAGTCAGTTGTGAAAGGACCAGCAGGCTCTCCTTAGTGACTTCCTCAATGCAGCAGTGTTCTGATAGCACTAGCTTCTTGGCACAGAAACTTAAAGCATGTTAAATGTGGCCAGAAGTGAGATTTGTGCTAGCCGCCTACAAGCATAGAAATTTACACAAACGCTTTAGTAAAGGAAGCTGAGCTACCACAGAGCCCTCACTAAAATGGCAAACCAAAATAGATTGTCTATTGTTTCAATGAAAACCTAAAGTTGGACAGCCCTGTTTTAAGGGGTGCTGTTGGCTTCTTCCCGCACATCAGTAGCCTAGAGTAAACTGACTTCTTTCGGTACTGGGCCACACTCACCTCTCAGTCCAGGAAGTGGCTTCCATTTTCACTTCCTTTCCTGCCCCAGCCTTGTTCGTGGGACTCTTGAAGACTTTTCCAAATTGTACACACTGAAAAAGCATCTACCCAGGCAGGGAATGTGCGAGGTGACATCACCATGCTGCAAAGGCCATGAATGATAGGCAGTTCAGGGATAATTCTCTTCAGCAAGTGAGGCTTTCTCAACCTCAAGCGCTGTGGCGATGCAGGATCCTAGCACCATGCCGGTACAATTATAGAGGTTTCTTCATCTATCTCTCTGTTCCTGCCTCTCCCCTATTCAACCTGCCAAAACAAACTTCCCAAGGCCCAGGGATGACCATGTCCTTTCCTGTAGAAAACCCCTTCAGTTCTCTCTATTGCCCTAAGGCAACAGCCGCCACAATAACAATAAGAACATTTGTTTAGCATTCTAAGATTTGCAAGGTGCTTAATAAACAATACTTCATTTGATACGGTACAAACTCCTTCACCCAGTGTTTGAGGCCCTCCACAAACCAGCTCCAATCTATCCTTCCTGCCTTGTTGACCTGGCCAGTGTGAAAGAAAGGGATACATCCCTTCCTTCACGCTTTTTACTTTCTAGCCAAAGTTGACTACTAGCCATTACCTCTCCCCCCACCAAAAAAAAAATCAATCAGCATATACTAAGCACCAGATGGGGCTAGATGGCACAGTGCAGTGCCAAGCCTGGAGTCAGGAAGACCTGGGTCCAAATCTGGCCTCAGACACTTAGTAGCTATGTGACCCTGGGCAAGTCACTTAACCTTGTCTACCTCCGTTTCCTCATCTGTAAAATGAGCTGGAGAAGGAAATAGCAAACCGCTCCAGTGTCTTTGTCAAGAAAACTCTAAATGAGATCACGAAGTCCTAGACATGACTGAAATGACTGAACAATAACAAAAATGTTCCAGATGCCATGCTTAGCACTGGGCATACAAATGTCCCTACCCTCCAATAGGTTACAGCCGTCACGTCGCACCCATGCAAGCGTGCCATCAGCTGTTCTCTGTACAAGAAATAAAAACTCGTCTCCGTCTTTGAACTCACTTATCCTCTTTCAAGGCTCAGCTCAAGGGTGCTCTATTTCGTGTCTCTTGACCCCTTTTCCCCCAAGCTATGAATCTTCCTCCCCCTCTTCAGATATCCCTAGCAGACCTTTCTGATTTTTCCTGCACACCCCTTCCCTGCCCACCTTATACTGGACTAATCTATGATGATGTGATTTCTCCCCCAACCCTTAGCAAAATGTAGGGAGACCAGGGGACATTTTGTCTTCATCTTGTATTCCCACCCTGCTTTGCACATAGATTAGCTTAATAAGCGTTTGTTGGATTTAACTGAATTTAATCAATTAACAAACCTTTATTTAGGACCTACTATGTGCCTAGGTTCTAGAAATAAAGAACAAAAAAGAAATAGTCCCTTCCTTCAAGGAGTTGATAGTCTGTTAGAGCAGACCTATAAAACTTAGCAATAGGTAGAGGCCAAAATTTAAATAGGCTAAACCTCTTCGGGCTGAAGATAGGTTAGACTAGAGATAGAACGAGGATGGTTGGTTGCCTCGAGTTGTGTGTGTTGGGTGACAAACAGGAGAGTGCACATTTTTCAAGGGCCACTCTATATCCTGCAGCAGGCTGCAAGCAACCCCCGGGGCCATTTGTTGTGCAGGCCTGTATTAGAGGGGATGACAGCTGCACATGTTAAAATATAAAGTGTGTCTAAGGCAAATAGGCAAAGTGATTGGGGGAGGGGTAGTGGTAGCTATGGGGACCAGGAAAATGCCTCGTGTAGGAAAGGATGGCTATTGAACTGAGCTTTGAGGGAACTTGGGGATTTTAAGAGGTAGAAAGAAGGAGGGAATCCATTCCAGGCATGAGAAATAGCCTGTGCAAAGAAAGGTATGTAAAAATAAAGGAGGGCAAAAATAGAATGTCACATATGAGAAAGAGAAAATAGGCCATGGTGTCTGGAACATAGAGTGTGTGAAGGTGAGTAATGTGTAATGAACCTAGAAAGATAGACTGGAGTCAAACTATGAAGGGTTTTCAATGCCAACAGGGTTTGCATTTTATGTCAGGGCCAACAGAGAGCCCTTGAAACTTCTTGAGTAGGTGAATGATATGGTAGGGTGGGACCAGTGCTTTAGGAAGGCTACTTTGGAATAGGGAGAGGCCTGAGGCCTGGAAACCAAATAGGAAGCTGATGCTCTCACCCAAGCAGGAGGTGATGAGAACCAGATCTAGAGTGGGGATTATTGTAGGAGCAGAAATAAGGGGACAGGATATGAGAGATGTCACCAAGGTAGAATCAGCAACATCTGGCAACTGATGGAATGTGTCAGGTGAAGGAGAGTGAGGAATTAAAGATGACCCTCAAGTTGGAGACCTGGGTTACTGGACACTGGGTCAGTATTCTCGAATTGCCTCAAAGAAGTTTTAGGCATATATTAAAAAAAAGACAACACTACTTCCAAGGCTTTTATACAGGAACCGTGACCACCTCTACCCCTCCTGGTTCACCTGGCAACTTATAAGAGAGCTCCTTCTTGGCCTTTGACCAGTAGCTCCCTGTACACACCCAGTGTCTACTGAGTTCCCACACCTACTCACCCAGGACCTAAGCCCACACGCCCTCTCTAAAGTTGAAGAAGGATACCTGGTGCCAAAGGCTTTCATTTCTGGAGCCGCAGAGGTTGGATGGGAGGGGTTGAAAAAAGTTGGTTAGATTAGGCTGGGAAGAGGCTCTGGGAGGCCGGGTTAGACCAGGCTGTCTTGTTTGCTTGTTGTGAGCATTACACTACATCTTTTCAACCATATTCTTAAAAAAGATAAAGTCAGAGAGGGTGGCCACTTGAGTTTTTGAGCCAAAAAAATGTGTGTGTATGTGTGTGTGTTTGTGTGATGTATTCTTTTCTAATAATATTTTCTTTTTTCCCAATTACATGTCAAGCCAATTTTTAGCATTCATCTTTAAAAGATTTTGAGTTCCAAATTTTTCTCCTTCCCCTTTCTCCTCTCCCCTCTTCCTAATATGGTAGGCAATTTGATACAGGTTATACATGTGCTATCATGTAAAACATATTCCCATATTAGTCACAGTTGTAAAAGAAGAAACACATCAAAAAGGGAAAAAAAACAAAAAAGAATAAAATAAGTGAAAAAATGTGCTTCAGTCTGCATTCGGAGCCCATCAGTTCTTTATCTGGATATAGATAGCATTTTCCTTCATGAGCCCTTTGTACTTGTTTGGATCGTTGTCTTGCTGAGAAGAGGTGAGTCACTCATTGTTGACCATCACACAACGCTACTGGTACTGCGCATGATGTTTTCCTGGTTCTGCCCATTTGCATCAGTTCATACAAGTCTTTCCAGATTTTTCTGAAATCTGCTTATCATTTCTTATTTCACAATGGTATTGCATTACATTCATGTACCGCAGCCTGTTCAGACATTCCCCAATTGATGAAAATTCCTCAATTTCCAATATTTTGCCACCACAAAAAAGGGCTGCTATAAATATTTTTGCAGCTGTAGGTTCTTTTCCCTTTTCTATGATCTCTTAGGGATATAGACTTAGTAGTGGTATTTCTGGATCAAAGGGTATGCACAATTTGGTTGCTCTTTGGGCACAGTTCCAAATTACTCTCCAGAATGGTTATATGAGTTTGAAACTCCACCAACAGTGCATTGGTGTCCTAATTTTCCCACATCCTCTCCAATGTTTATCACTTTCCTTGTTGTTATATTAGCCAATCTGATAGGTGTGAGGTGATACCTCAGAGTTGTTCTAATTTGCATTTCTCTCATCAAAAGTGATTTAAAGTACTTCTTCATATGCCTATAGATAGCTTTGATTTCTTCATCTGAAAACTGCTTGTTCATATCCTTTGACCATTTATTATTTGGGGATTTTGAGCCAGAAATTTTAATTAGAGTCAACAAACATATATTAAGCACCATGTGAGGTGCAGTGCTAAACAAGCTGGGGAAGAGGAAAAGAAGAAGAAGAAGGAGGAGGAGGAAGAGAAGATTGAGGTTTGCAAAGAATTTTACAAATATTGTCTCACTTTATCCTCACGACAAACCTGAGAGGTAGAAACTATATCCCCATTTTACAGAAAAAGAAACTGAGACCAAAGGAGTCTAAGTGACTTGCCCAGTCACACAGCTTATAAGTGTCTAAGGTCAGATTTGAATTCAGGTCTTCCTATCTCCAAATCAAGGATTCTATCTCTGTGCCACCTAGCTGCCTCACACAGTGACAAACAATGAAAAACAGCCCCTGTCCTCAAGGAGTTTATATTTTAATGTGGGATACACCATATAAACAGATGAGTAAATACAAGAGAATTTGAGGAGGATAGTACTAACCAGAGAGATCGAGGAAGGTTTCTCTTAGGATGATGAGCTGAGCCTCTAGCCTTCCTTTAGAAGGCAGCTGACCTCTGTTCTGCTTCTGGCATTTCTCCTGAAAGCGTCAGGCAGCAAACACCATGTCAACTGTTCCTTGGCCCTTTCTGAAGCCACACTGACTCTCAAGCAGATAACCATCTTTTTTATGAAGCATCAGTTGATTAAAGGGGATTCTGGCAAAAATCTTGCCAGCAACGAGTATGAAAGAGATTCCCCCTACTTGTCCCAGAACAACCTGTTTCCCCTTCCTTTATAGACATGGACAACGGAGGCATCCTTGATGTCTTGGGGTGGATAATTTCTTCTTGCCGTATAACCTGAAAAATTTCAGTCAGCTTCTTTATAAGCAGTGGGCCCCCCTGCCTGATAGATCCCTGCTGAGATGCAATCAGCACCAGGCATTTTGTCACACAAGAGGAGCCTAATGGCATTCAATATCTCTTCTTCTGTTGGAAGTTTGGCTAAGGAGGGACCGACTTCAACCTGAGTTATACAATCAATGGCTTCAGCATTGGTTGATAAAGATCTGTTGAGAACACTATGGAAATGTTCATTCCATCTCTCCAGAATCATATCCTTATTAGTGATTGTGTGGCTCCATCGGTGCTAAGTAGTTGAGATGCACCAGAGGTCTTTAACCCATAAATAGCCTTCAGCGCATCATAAAAGCAGTTCAGATTGTTGCCATCGGCATAAATCAGACTCTAATCTGCCTTCTTACTAGGCCAAGAATCTTGCATGTCTCTAAGCTTCACCTGCACTTTACTTTTGATGGAGTTAAACGCTGCCTTCTTAGAGAGAGACAACCTGTCCTGATGGTAAACCCTGTGGAGTTCTCGTTTTTCCATTTAGCAGCTTCTGAATTTCCCCATCATTTTCATCAAAGCAATCCTGATGTTTGTGTGTGTTCTGGCCTAGATGAGCAAGTGCAGTGCCGTACATCAAATCTTTAAAAACTGCCCACTCCTTTTCTGCTCCACTGTTGCTGTGTGCTGACTCAGCTTTCCCTCCAGGTCCACAATAAACTGTTCATGCATGGAGAAGCGCTCTCTTCCATTGGCATTAAGTCTTCTAGTGGTCATCTTGCCTTAGGGCTGCCACTTTTGTTGAATGCAAATGTTTAGTTTGGAAAGGATAAGTCTATGATCAGTCTAGAACTGCACCACACATTGCCTGCTCCCTCTCACATCCTGCCTGTCTCTTCCTTACAATGACATAGTCTGTTAAACATCAGTGCTTGCTACAAGAGTGTGTCCATTATGTTTTGCTGCATTTAGGGAAATGAAAGGCAGTGTTGTTGAGATGCACAAGTCTTCAGTAACAAGTGACTATTGCTATTGCTATTTCCAACTCCATTTCTTCCCAAGGACTCCCTGCTATGTCTGATAGTCTGTGCCTATCTAGCACTAAAGTCACCCAGAATTATAAACTTGTCCTCTTTTGGCACATTGATGACAAGGGTCTCCAACTCTTCATAATTTTTTTCTTTGACCTCATGAGGGTTCGCCGTGGTGGAGCATATGTATTGATGATGATGGTAGTGTAGTAGTTTCCTGCAAATGGCAATTGCATTGTCATGAGCCTGTCATTCATTCCTTTTGGGAGCCATACAACCTTGCTGACTAGATTAAGTCTGATTGCAAAATGCTGTGCCAGTTTCACCCAGAAAAACTTGAGCTCCAGCTCCAACTTCAGTAAGCTGACCTTCATTTGCCTGCCCTGTTTCACTCAGAGCTGCTATTTGGATGAGATATCTGCTGAGTTCTCTCACAACAAGCACTGTTCATCTTTCAGGTCTACTGGATTTCATTTTGTCCATGAGAATGCACACATTCCATGTACCGATGGTAAGTGGAATCATCTTCGGAAAAATTTTTGTACATTTTTTTGTGTGTTTCATCCAGTGTGAGAATGCTGCCTGTCTAGGTAAGCAGGCCAGGGTTGGGTGAAGAGGACAATTTTTAGGGCAACTTTTCTAGCCTCTTCCTCACACTAGGAGGTGAATAGTGCAGTCCTTAAAAATAGCTGCTCAGACACCCAGAGGCTGCTGAATCCCACTGCAGCTTCAGTGCAGTGAGAAGACAACCCTATGCTCTGGGCTGCCTATTTATAGGGTTATGACACCAGCTCTTACTGTATCTGAATCTTCTGCTTTACCACCTGCTTGTCACTGCAGGACTTTGAGGTAGGTAAAATAATAGTAAGATAGTAAAATAATAACATGGTAAAGTAGTGGATGGTGGGTGGCTTTGACTTGCATGTGAATTGAATTTAAGTGAGGCAGAATTGCACAAAGTCTTCAGCTTCACTTTCTCTTCCAGAGTCATCAAAGTCCAGTGGCAAGACAAAATCAAGACATCTGGTGATGGCCCAGGATGCAATGGATGACCTTGGTGTCTTCAATGTCTGACCAAGTTCTAAGCACTCCACAGGGCCTGCTTCTGCCACCTTCATGGCCCACTGGAACAAATCCTCCTGTCTGCCCATTCCACCAGGGGAGGTCTTCACATGCTTGCAGTAGACACCCCCCCCCAATTCACTGAGGGGCTTGCAGCCAATCTGTTGCCCTCGACCTCAGCCCATCTGCTGAGATAGTTTTGATACTGTGCATACTACAGCTTCTTGGAGGCACAGGTGAGAGTTGAGTGGCAGGTTGAACACCAAAGGTGGATAAGCAGCCCTAAAAGGGCCTTGGCGAGCCCTTGCACCAGAGGTGCTAATGTACCCTGTATATCCCATGCACTTCAGTAGAAATACCAGGATCAGAACAGCAGTGTGTGCACAATGTTTGTCAACCTGACCAAGGCCTTTGATACTGTCAGTCATGAGGGTTGGTGGAAGATCATGGTGAAATTTGGTTGCTCCAAGAAGTTCATCAGTATTATATACCAGTTTCATGATGGCACGCTTGTATGGGTTCTGGATAAATGACAATACTCTCACACTTTCCCAGTCACCGATGGAGTGGAACAGGACCGTGTGCTTGCTCCCGTGCGTTTTACTATGATGTTTTCGGTAATGTTGTAATACGCCTTCAATGAGGACAAGAACAGCATCAAGGTCAGCTACCACACTGGTGACAAATTATTTAACTTGAAAAGGCTACAAGCCAAGATTAAAGTAGAGGGCGAGTTGGTACATGACTTTTTGTTCACAGATGATTGTGCATTCAATGCAGCCTCTAGGGCTGAGATGCAGCAAAACATGGATCGATTCTCTGCCACTTGTGCTCATTTTGGCCTGCCAATCCACACCAAGAAAACAGAGACTGTCCACCAACCAGTACCACACCACCCATGTATAGGACCATCGATTACAGTTTTTAATGCTGTGGATACGTTCGCTTGGCAGCATACTTTCTAGGGATGTATACATGCATTGCCAGAACTAGCTCAGCGTTTGGGAGGTTCTGAAAGAATGTACGGGAGAGAAGAGGTATGATAAACTGAAGGTCTACAGATCATTGTGCTGACCTCATTGTAATATGCCTATGAAACCTAGACAGTTTACCAGTGCCATACTAAAAAACTGAACCACTTCCATTTGAATTGTTTTAGGAAGATTCTGGAGATCACCTGACAAGATAAGCTGCTGGACATTGAGGTCATCTCTTGTGCTGAACTGCCAAACATTCAAATTCTACTGCTGAGAATGCAACTCTGCTGGGTTGGCCAGGTAGCCAAAATGGCAAATGTCTAAAGACGATTTCATGGAGAGAGAACCCACACGAGGCAAGCACGCACACAGAGGTCAAAAGAAGCAGGGCAAGGACACTTCTGAGGTCTCTGAAGAACTTCAGCTTCAGTTATGAGACATGGGAGACATTGGTACAGGAACACCCAGCATGGCGTGCCCACATCAAAGAAGGTGCTGCACTCTTTGAGCAAAGCGGAATCTCAGTAGCACAAAGGAAACAGGAGAAGCACAAATCTGGAGACATCTCCATCCCAAATGTTCAAACAGACTATTTGTGCCCGACCTATGGTAGAGCCTTCTGAGCTCGTATCAGACTGATCAGCCACAGCTGATTACACTGTACCTTGATCCCAGCATCAAGATGTCATTGGTCCTCTTCCAGTATGAAGAATACACAACAGAAGGAAGCTGAAGATTTTGGGGTGGTGGGAGTGAGAAGGGAGAACATTCCAGGCATGGGGGACAGCCTGTGTAAAAACCCACAGGTAGGAAAAGGGAATGCCAAGTATAGAGAATGAGAGGTAGGCCAGTTGGGCTGAAATCCGGAGTACAAAGAAGAATATAAAATAAGTCTGCAAAGGCAGGCTAAGGCCAGGTTGTGAAAGGCTTCATATAAATGTCAAGAGGACAAGTTTGTATTTTATCCTAGCGTCAGGAGGAAAACAATGAAGATTTATGAGCGGAAGAATGTCATGAATAGGTTTAGCCTAAGATCTGAGCAGCTACTGCTGACCACAGTGTGTCCCTTTCACACCTTTTTTTCATATCTAAATATTTCTCTTGGGTTGTTTTTGTTTTTTAATGTAGGGTGTGTTGGCATGCTATGTGTTTTGCTGTGGTCCATGTAGATTTTGTGTGTCCACATGGGTTTGTCTAGATGTGGCTTGAAAGTAGGTAAGAATAGATATTTATAGAATTTCCTCCCTCACCCTCCTCCAAAGGAGACTTTGATTCCTGACACAAGGGGAAGCAGGAGGAAGAGGGGTCAGAGGCTGGCCAGTCTGCTCTCCTTAGGCGAAAATTATATCTATCCACCTACCTAAATATCATTATTCTGGGGAAAATTTTTTTAGGTTTAAGCTGATTTCCTGATCACTGCCCCATAATATTAAAGAAGTATCCCGAGCTATATACCCAAAGCTTGGTTCTCTTCCAACCAAATGCCAATTTCACCAAGAGGCCACATGACAAATAGCAAATAAACCCATTTATTCAAGCTGATAGCAAAACAGAAATCAGAAAAACTGTACCTATGAGAATAAATAAGGCAAATACAGAGTGAAGGACCTTGCTGGATCAAGAGAGAGAATCTCAGGTTTCATCCAAAGGGAAATTTCCCCAAGTCACTAGTGTATTCAGCTGGGGGTGTTGTGCCGAAAAAAGCGAGGGAGACCCGGATATAAATTTGGATGTGGATTAATTCAAGCCCTCAACTGTTCAGAGTAAAGACTCAAATCGAACAGCCCCAAGCAGTGGTAGGGACAGGGTACTTAAAGGGAAAGAACACAATTTGATTTCCATGGGGATGGGAGTAAAAACAGTGGGGTGATCTGGGGCAAGATGGAGAAATTGGGGGGGGAGCAGGGCATAACAGGGGCAGGGGTACGATCAAGGTGCCAGCTCTTCTACATGCTGACTTTTTCCCAGAGTCTTTCTCTCCCTTTGGGGACATGAAGAGAGTCTGAAACCTTGAGTCTTCTTTCAAAGCTGGAAACCAGGATCTCTTCTCTCTTCAGAGGTCACCAATTCTGCCCCCTCATGCAAGCCAGGAACGTGGAATAATCACTCCCCACCAAGGAAAAGAGTCTTATGCAGGTGGATTTTGAGCTACCGGTTACATGTGTTTGCTTTTATTTTTTCCACACTCACAGAAACACAGATGCCTTGCCTATAATCTCTTAAAATAAGTCTAAATTCATTAATGTGACTTTGAAGCCTCATCACAATCTTGTGCTGCCCTCACCTTATCTTTCCAGCCTTATTTCACATTGTTGCTGTCACTGAGTCATTTTAGTCATGTCTTATTCTTTGTGACCCCATTTGAAGTTTTCTTGGCAAAGACACTGGAGTGATTTGCTATTTCCTTCTCCAGCTCATTTTACAGATGAGGAAACTGAGGCAGAGTTAAGTGACTTGCCCAGGATCACACAGCTAATAAGCATCTGAGGTAGGAGTCTATCCAGATTCAGTTTGTAAGTGTGCCATGTGTATATTTTTCCGCAGAAAGCTGGTTGTTAAACACTTATCAGATCACTCATGGAAGGAAGGCACTAGCAGTTGAGAGAATCAGAAAAGGCTTCATGCAAAGGAGGATGCCTGAATAGTATCCTAAAGGAAGAGAAGGGCTCTGAGGCTCAGACAAGAAGCCTTCACTACAGATGTGGGGGGTGGCCAGTACAAAGACATGGAAAAAGGAGGAAGAGTGTGTGAGTGAGGATCAGAGAGCAGGTCAGTCTGGCAGGATTGCAGAGTGAGGGAGGAGGAATGGGGTCCATTGAAACTAGAAAGGTAGTTTGGGGCAGAGTTTTAAAAGCTAAACAAAAGAATATATATCTTATCATAGAAGCAATAGGATGCCACTAGAGTTAGAGGAGTCACAAGGTCAGAGCTGTGCTAAGGAAAATTACTCTGACAGCAGAGTGGAGGAGAATAGACTGGGGAGGCAGAGGCTGGAGGCTGGGAGGCCAATTAGGAGGCTTTGCAGTAATCCAGGGGAGAGGTGATGGGAGCTTGAACTAAGAAGGTAGCTGTGTGAGTGAAGAGAAGGCCTTGGATGTGAGAGACTGTTTTGCTTTTGTTTTTCTGAGACTGGGTTTCCTTATCTCACTCAGCCTAGAGGTTCAGTGGCCACTCGCAGCCGACTTCCAAAGCTGATCAGTGCAGAAGTGTTCGATCTGCTTTTTCTGACCTGGACCACTTTGCCCCACTTTAGTAGATAGCCTGATGGTCCCCTACTCCCTGGGGCTCACCATACTTACACTGAACTTGGTCTTTAGACCCACAGCAGCTTATTCTGACCTAACTCAAGCAAACAGTATAGGTGAGCACCACCACGCTGTCCATCAGGAAGTTGTGAAAGTATAAACAGGAAGCTTTGGCAACTGATTAAAAATATGGAATGAGGGAGAATGTGGAGTCCAGGATAATTCCATGACTACAAACCTGAGAACATTTCCAGAAATTATCATAATATAAGAACTAAAGTCATCCATAAAATTTAAAAATTTTTTTAAAACGATATTATTATAATTAAAGAGAGTTTCCACTTCCCTAAATTCTGAGGCTGGAAACTGGCCTCTGAAAATCCCCCAGAGGTTGACCAGATTTTTATTCCGATGTAGTCAGTGCTTTGCTATACTTGGTGAATTTCCTATGGAATGGCACATAGATGAAAGCTTCTGCTAGTCACCTTCCCCTCACCCTCTTCTGCTTGCCTCATCCCTGGCTCCTGTCAGCCTCACCATCTCTACCTCCTCTCCAAAAGCCAATCAAAAGTTTCTGAGACACGATCTCTCTCTCTCTGGCCAGCAGAGGTCAGTGCTTTCCTGCTCAGCACAGTCTGAGCAGCCTCTATCCCTGTATTTATATTAGACAATCACTGGGACTTCCCCATGCCCTTGGCCAATGTTTAACTAGTAGAGGAGGACAAGGAGGGACGATGGGTGGGGGTGTGTGTTCACGTATGTGTCTGTGTGTACATGTATATCTGAGTGCCCCCATGTATCTGAGGTATCTGGTGTGCTGCATAGACAGATAGGACCACTGCCTAACTGGGCCCCTCCCTCCTGCCCTGCAGCATTAGCAGGGTCACAGATGTGTCTCCAGCTCAGAACAGGAGTGAATAGCTGTGGTAGGTAACAGGGAGCTTTGCAGATTTTTAAGGGACCCTGGGATGTGACATGTTTGGAG
Organism: Phalanger gymnotis; assembly: GCA_028646595.1. Lineage (NCBI taxonomy): Eukaryota > Metazoa > Chordata > Mammalia > Diprotodontia > Phalangeridae > Phalanger > Phalanger gymnotis. The sequence goes on from CM053625.1 coordinate 77,424,042, forward strand.
CTGCGCTGATCTTTGTGTAATGTTTATGATTCCAAATAAAACTCATTGTGGCTTGATGGGTAGAGTGGCAGACCTGGAGTCAAGAGAAGCTGGCTTCAAATCCCAACTCGGTTATTTTATTAGTTGTGCCACCTCTGGACAAGACACCTCTCTGAACCTCGGTTTACTCATTTGTCCCTATATGTCCCCCACAGAGCTGTTGTAAGGAGATAATTTACTTAGATCACCTTTCAAATCTTAAAGTGTTATATAAATGGGACGGGAAAATTCATCTAGCAGCACGTGCAGGGGAGATTAGAATGAAGAAAGCCCGGAGCAGAGAAATCAGCTTGAACACTGCTGCAGGAATCTAGGGGTGAGGTGATGATACTCTAGGTCTAGTGTTGTGTCTTCAAGGCTTAAAGAAAACTCAGTGAGACAGAAGATCACAAGACTTACGGCTAGAAAGAACTTTAAATATCATCTAATCAAATTATTACATTTTACAGATGAGGAAACCAAGGCCCAGAGAGTCAGTCAGTCAACTAGCATTCATTAAGCACCAACTATGTCCAGGCACTGAGCTAAGCACTGTCGTTCATCTTTGTCCTTCCTTCTTGAAGAGGACAATGATATCATGAAGGTGATGTCTTGACTTTAAGAGAGGCAGAGCTGTACAAAGTCAGCAGCTCCCCTCTCTCCTCCAGAGTCGGGACAAAAGTCTAGATGACTGTAATGGTCCAGCATGCAGTGAGGAACCTTGGCCTTTCTACTGTGAAGAAGCACTAAGAAAGGCAAAAAGCAGTCCTTACTCTCAAAGAATTTACAGACTAACGAGGGAAATAATATGCAGGCAACTACGTACAAACAAGATCTACATACAGGATAAATTGAGAGCAGTCTCGGAGCAAAGGGGCTAAGATTAAGGAGGCCTAGAAAAGCTTCTTGCAGAAAGTAGGACTTTTAACTGAGATATAATGGAAGCCAGGAGCTGGGAGGCACAGCTAGGAGGAGAGAGTTGTAGCTTGTAGGACATCCAGGGAGAACCTGCAGAGTCAGGAGATGGAGGGTTCTGTGCTCTAGTCATGGAGAAGGAACAGCAAGGAGACTCTTGCCAGTGGGTTGCAGAGTACATAGCGGGGAGTAACATGTAAAAAGACTGGAAAGGTAGGAAGGGGCCAGGCTATCGAGGGCTTTAAAAACCATACATAAGATTTTATATTTGATACTGGCATATAACAAGGAACCACAGGAAAGATGATTCTTTTTGCCCCAAAGTTTGTGTGCCTGTGTCATTAGAGTTGCTATTAAGAATGATATCCTCAAACTATGCCCAAAGGGCTATAAAACTGTGCATACCCTTTGATCTAATAATACCACCACTAGGTCTATACCCCTAAATCATAAAAAAGGGAAGAGGACCCACACGTACAAAAATATTTAGACCAGCTCTTTTTGTGGTGGCAAAGATTTGGAAATAGAGGGAATGCCCATCAATTGGGGAATGGCTGAAAAAGTTGTGGTATATGAATGTAATGGAATACAATTGTGCTATAAGAAACGAGAAGCAGACGGATTTCAGAAAAACCTGGAAAGACTTACATGAACTGATGCTGAATAAAGTAAACAGAACCAGAACATTGTACACAACAACAGCAACATTATGCAATGACTGACTTTGATGGACTTAGCTCTTCTGAGCAATATAGTGACCAAAGACAATTCCAAAAGACTCACGATGGAAAATGCTATCCATATCCACAGGAAGAACTGCGGAGTCTGAATGCAGATCGAAGCATACTGTTTTCTCTTTTTTTGGTTGTTTTGGTTTTGTGTTTTTGTGTTTATTTGTGTTTGTGTTTTCATGGTTTTTCTCTTTAGTTCTGATTCTTCTTTACAACATGACTAATGTGGAAATATATTTAACATGATCATACATGCATAGCTTATATCAAATTGCATGCTGTCTTAAAGAGGGAGTGGAAGAAGGGAGGGGAAATTTACAACTCAAAATCTTATAAAAGTTGAAAACTAAAAATAAATGATTTTTTAAAAAATAATTATGTCCTCAATTTATAGATGTAAAGAAGTTGCATGTTCATGCTGAGCTAGGAAATTCTCTAAAAGTTAAAATTATTTGCAGGAGACAGGGTGGTACAGTGGAAAGAGCAGATGGATTTGGAGTCAGAGGAGTCAGAGTTCAAATTCTGACTCTCTTTCTGCCTGTGCAACTTTGGGCAGATCCTGTGACTCATGGGGGGGGGGGGGGGAGGGGGGTTCAGTTTCCTCATCTGTAGAAAGAAAGGGTTGGACTAGAATGACGATCTCTAAGGTTGCCTAGAGCTCCAAATCTATGACCATGATTAAGTATTTCCCTCTTTCTCTTGCCTCTATCTGAGAAGCATGAGAAGACTTATATGAACTGATGCCAAGTAAAGTAAGCAGAATGAAAGCGATATACAAAACTACTACAATGATGTAAGTGGGGGAAAAAAAAACCATCAAAAACAAAGCAGAACATTGAATGATTATAGTGACTATATTGGGCCCCAGAAAGGAAATAGGGAAATGCACATCCATCTGCTATTTTTTTTGGAGGGGGGAAGACAGGGCAATTGGGGTTAAGTGACTTGCCCAAGGTCACACAGCTAGCGTGTCAAGCGTTGAGGCCTCATTTGAACTCAGGTCCTCCTGACTCCAGGGTCAGTGCTCTACTCAATGCGCCACCTAGCTGCCCCTGTCCATCTGCTATTTACTGAGGAACAGAACTACGGGTGTGCAACACTGCATATATTGTTGGACTAAATTGATGTGTTGGTTACTTTGATGAACTGGTTTTTCTTCTTTTAAAATTCCCTGTTTCAAAAACATGGCTTTCTGAGTAAGGAAGGGGAACGTATATATTTGGAAAGAAGGCGATGTAAAAACAAAAAATAACCATAAAAATTTAAAGATTATAGGCTTATATAACAAAATTTCTAGTATTTAAAGCAGTCCCCAGAGGGAAAATTATTAGATCCCTAAAAAAATACATTAACAAAATAGAAAAAGAAGACGAATGAAATGAATAAGCATGTTTAACGATTAGAAAGCCAACAAGTAAAATAAACCCAAAATAAGCATATAAGTGATACTGAAAAGTAAAGGAGAAATAGATTTACTGAAAACCAAAAAAGACTACAGAAATTATAAAGCTAGGGGCAGCTGGGTGGTGCAGTGAATAGAGCACTGGCCCTGGAGTCAGGAGGACCTGAGTTCAAATTAGGCCTCAGACGCTTGACACACTTACTAGCTGTGTGACCTTGGGCAAGTCGCTTAACTCCAATTGCCCTCCCTTACCCCCTCAAAAAAATTCTAAAACTAAAAGGTAGTTCTTTTAAAAAACTAATAAAATTTATCAGCCTTTAGCCAATCTGATTAAAAAGAGGGCAGAAAATCAAATTGACAAAATAGCAAATGAACAAGGTGAAATCGTCACAAATCCAGAAGAAATTAAAAGAATTAACAGAACCTACTATCCACAGTTAGTAATATGTGTAATGGGGGCTTGGAGCAGGCCCAGATTGCCTAACAAGGAGGCACCCTGATTCTCTGGATTCCCTTGCCACATGAGTAGGAGCAGCATCTTTCACTGGCAGCTAAGTGGTGCAGAGGGTGGAGAGCACTAGGCCCTCAGTCAGAAAGACCTAAGTTCCAATTTGTCCTTAGACACATACTAGCTGTGTGACCCCGGCAAATCATTTAACCGCTGCCTCAGTTTCTTCAATTTTAAAATGGAGATCATACTTCACAGGGTTGTTGTGAGGATCAAATGAAATATTTGTTAAGCACTTAGTACAGTGTCTGACACATAGTAAGCATTATATATGCATACATATATATATGTATATGCTTATTCCTTTCCCCCTATTTTATGCATTTAAACGCACTATTCTGATAAAGGGTCCATAAGCTTTACCAAATGGCCAAAGGGGTCATGGCCACAAATGAAGGAAGGAAGGAAGGAAGAAAGGAAGGAAGGAAGGAAGGAAGGAAGGAAGGAAGGAAGGAAGGAAGGAAGGAAGGAAGGAAGGAAGGAAGGAAGGAAGGAAGGAAGGAAGGAAGGAAGGAACTACTACACTTGGCAGTCAGGATCTTTGTGTCTCAGCTCTGCTTTCTGAGGCAAACACTGAGTTTCCTCATCTGTAAAATGAGAAACTTTGACTCAGGTTCCCTTCCAGTTCTGAGATTGTATAATTCTGTGACTCAGAGGTTTTGAAAAATGTTGCCTGGGAGGTTTTGAAAGCTAAGAATAAATGCCATTGACAGATATCATAGATTCTCAGGATCTCGATGTAGGAAGCAATCTCATTTTTACAGAGCTAGAAAAAATAATAACGAAATTCATCTGGAACAACAAAAGGTCCAGAATATCAAGGGAATTAATGAAAAGAAATGCTAGGGAAGATGGCCTTGCCATACTAGATCTTAAATTGTATTATAAAGCAGCAATCATCAAAACTACTTGGTACTGGCTTAGAAATGGAGTGGTGGATCAGTGGAATAGATTAGGTACACAAGACACAGTAGTCAATGACTATAGTAATTTACTGTTCGATAAATCCAAAGATTAGCTTCTGGGATAAGAACTCACTATTTGACAAAAACTTCTGGGACAACTGGAAAATAGTATGGCAAAAATTGGGCATAGATCATCTTACACCATATACCAAAATAAAGTCAAAATGGGTACATGATTTATACATAAAGGCTGATACTACAAGCAAACTGGCACAGCAAAGAATGGTTTACCTGTCAGATTTATGGAGAATGGAAGAATTTATGACCAAACAAGAGATAGAGAACATCATGAAATGCAAAATGGATAATTGTGATATTACATTGAAAAATTTTTGTACAAAAAAAGCCAATGCAACCAAGATTAGGAGGGAAGTAGAAAACTGGGAAAGAATTTTTACAACCAGTGTCTCTCTTTTCTAAAATATATACAGAACTGAGTCAAATTTATAAAAATACAGGTCATTCTCCAATTGATAAATGGTCAAAGGATATGAACAGGCAGTTTTCAGAGGAAGAAATTAAAGATATCTGTAGTCATATAAAAAAATGCTCTAAAGCACTATTGATTAGAAAAATGCAAATCGAAACAGCTCTGAAGTACCACATCACACCTGTCAGATTGGCTAATGTGACAAAACAGGAAAGTGATAAGTGCTGGAGATGTGGGGAAAATAGGAAGTGATCTCAGAGACCATCTATTCAAATCCATACCTGAACAAGAACCCCTCTGTACTAATAATGCCAATGAATAGTTTGTTCAATCTCCAAATGGAAAACTCAAATGTAGTGGATAGAGCGCACAACTGCAATTCAGGAAAACCTGGGTTTGAATCTTACATTACATAGTTACTAGCTGCGTGATCTTTGGCAAATCATCTAAGCTCTCTGGGTCACATTTTCCTCATCTTGAAAATAAGAGGGGTTGACTCGATGATCCTAGAGGTCTGTTTTAGCTCCAAATCGATGAGCTGATGACCTCCTAAGCCCAAAGATTCTACTTTTCAATATTGTTTTCAAGTCTAAATCACTATTTTTACATCTTATACCCAGTGTTCTGCGAAAGGGCCTAATCCCTATTCCATTTAACAGCCCTTAAAATACTTAAAGACAGCTATTATGTCCTCACTCATTCCAGAGGGGCCTGGACGTTCAGTCATCTTTCCTGGATCTTCCTTCAGGTATTTGTCACCCTCCAGTGTCTTCCCTCTCTTGATTGCCTCCATTTTATCCTGTATCTTCTTTGCACATAGCTGTTTGCCTATGTCTCCTTTGATTTACAATGTGCTCCTTGAGAGCTGGGGCTGTTGAATTTTTTTGTTTGTTTGCCTATGCCAGTGCCTGGTATTAAGTAGGCTCTTAATATGTTTGTTGGTGAATGACTGACTGCCATAGCAGCCCAACTCCCTGACCAACTATTGTTATTCAATAACTTTCATAAATTCAAAATGTATGACCTCTACTCAAGCACTTTACCCTATGGATGGTTCCAATCAACTCAACTCCATGCCTCGAAAAACAAACCCAAGCAAGTATCCTAGCTAGAGGGCAGAGCATGCCCTCCACAAAGGTTCACACATTTTTGCTTATGGAAATTTTAACTTCCCAAAAACTACATCTCAAATGCTTGTGTGCATATTCTAGTGTGGGCTTCACATTGTTCAGTGGCTACAGATGGATTTCTCTAATCCCAACGAACCATCTCAAAAATTCATCCCCCTTTTCACAAGGGAGGGATGGAACAAGGTTACAGAGGATCTAATGGTTCAAAATCATTTCTTAAGTGAAAAAGACACTGGAAAAGTGGAAGTAGAAGCTGGCAAACCCAAAGGTCCACTCTGTGAGTGCCTGGGTCTAATACCTTGCTTACTCTTAGCAAATGTCCTGGCATAGGGGTGGGGAACCTGCAGCCTCCTTATTGTTCTGTGAAGTTTGGATTCAAAGGGCCTCACTTGAGCATCTAGAGGGCCACATGTGGCCTCAAGGATACAGGTTCTTCACCCCTGTGACCTGAAATACAGAGAACAGATTGTTTTGCGTTGCTAAATTCTCAAGGGTGTCAGTGAACCTGAGTTTAAGTCATGACCCACATTCAGGTCTGTCACTTAGATCTGCTTGTCTCACAATAATATAGATAACAATGATTTTTTTTTAAATTAAAAAGTTGCTGTGCCCAGTATGTCCTTCTATTTTGTTGTCAATTATTCCTAAAGATTTTTCTAGGTTTTCTATTATATTCTCCATATTGGTTATTTTCTTCTACTGTAAAGAACATAAAAAGAATCCTAGAAGAATCAGAAGTCACAGTATTAGCAGGCTGTAAAGTTGGGCTGACTTTGGTACAAGTCCGGCCTTCGTCACACACTGGTTGTGACCCAGAGGTCTCAATGGTCCAAGCAACTTGCCACAACTATAAGCTGCAGAACAGTTGTTCATTTCCGTCGTTAGGAATTTCCTTACAATAAAATTACAGCTTCGAACTAATCCAGTTGTTTATGTTTAATATTGCTTTTCCTTAGCATCTTTTAATTCACATCCTTTTGCGATTTTTCAAGTTATTTTTGTGATTTTTTTCCTTAGCATTTCTAATTATTGCTTAATTACACACATCACTTATTCACTGAAAGAGATCTCTAGGGTCATTTTACATGGTTTCTTTTTGCAATTCCCCACACATAAGGCCTGGTTCTTTAGCTGACTCATTTGCTTTATAATGTTTTTAAATTGTATCAGCACTTTGTAACTAGGTAGTGCAATGGATAGAGTGCTAGGCCTGGAGTCAGAAAGATTTGAGTTCATAGCTGGCCTCATACATTTACTAGCTGTGTGACCCTGGGTGTCCCTTAACCTGTCTGCCTTGGTTTCCTCAAATGTAAAATGAGAAATATAATACCACCTACCTCAGAGGATTATTGTGAAGACATTTCTAACAGACTTAGCACAGTTCCTAGTGCATAGTAGGCATGTAATGTTTTTCCCTTCCCCTTTGCTTATTTAAAATTGGTTTTTGTTTTCTCGTATAGTTGTTTCGCATCTGTATTCTCTTTCAATTTCTATCTATTGTTTCATATAGGATGTAAGTGGCCTGGTTCTTTGATCTTCTCACTCTGATATTTTGGGATGTCTCCCCTTCTCATTTTTAAGATGCCAGAGGTACCCTGGACTATCTGAGTTAAGGATTTATTAAACAGGACATTCCTCTTAACCTTACACCAGACTGGGAGGAGGAAGGAAAGGTGTGATATAGTCTAAGAAATAGTTGCTTCAACAAGGGTTGAGAAAGAAGACAAGCAACGTAGACAAATTTGGGCTAAGTCAGGGAACTCAAGGCTGAAGGCAATGGCAAACCTGAATAATGAATAAAAGGGGCCCCTGAACATGACTAGGTTTTATGGACAAGTAGATGATCCCATGATACCTGAGGGACAGAGCTTGTTCCCTACAGGTGGTGCATTCTGGCGTCTTATTGTTGTCAAGCATGCTTTCATGTAGGAGGGACAAACTAGAATAGGGCCCCTGCCCCCACCCCAAATCAAAAGTTCATTAAGCCCTTAGAGATGGTGCTCAACAAGGGATTCTGAGATGTTTTCAACACCCATCTATTAAGTGCCTGCCACGTACAAGACACCGGAGGACAGAAAGACAAAAACCAAAACCATCACTATAAAATCCTTTGGGATTTTACATTTGACTAGCAAGATAGAATAGGAACAAAGATAAAATATAACAGGCATCAAATGCTCCAGCAACGCTGAAGGAGGAAAAACTAATAACTGAGGAGATCAGAGAATGGGTCTAGAGCTAGAAGGTTCCTCAGTAGGCATCAGGTTCAACTCCTTCATTTCACGGATGAGGAAACTAAGAAAGTTCAAACAGGGAATAAGCATCACAGGCAGGATTTGAAGTCTAGGCTGGTCTCCAGAGTTAGCCCTCTCTTACCTGTACCATGCTACCTACTCCACTTTAGAGTGAAGGGAGTGCCAGAGTCGAACCTTCCTAGATGTGGATTCTGACTGATAAGAGATCAGGGGCTTCATTCCAGACATGGGTGATGGCTTGTGTGAATGCCACAATGGTGGCCACAAATGGTGGATGTTCTGAGTTCAGGGAACAGCTAACAATCCAATCTGGCTGGAACGTGGAGTACATGAAGGGAAATAGGTGATTTAGAATTGAATAAATAGGCTGAAATCAGAATGTAGAGGGACATAAAGGCCAGGCTAGGGAATGTGCACTTTATCTCAGAGGCCATCAGGAAGCATTAGTTTTCTGAGTGGGGGCGGGGGGGGGGGGCGGGGTGATATGGTTATACCTGTACCTTAGGAAGAAATATTCTGGTAGCTATACAAAGAAAGGGCTAAAAAGGTGAGACCAATAGTCCAGAATGACAATGAGGCACTGGACAAAGGTGGTGGACATGTGAACAGAAAGAGAAAATATGAGAGATTTACCCAATAACCAATTTTTCCTTTCTCCGTAAAGACTACAGCAGTATGCGGACCTAGCCCATCTAGAATTTATGTTCCTCAGTAACCCCAGGGTTGAACAACACAGAAAGAACAGAGACCACTCTCAACAAATAGTTCTTTGATTATGGGCTTCTTCTAGGTTAGGGGTTAACTTTTTTTGTGTCATGGATCCCTTTGGTAGACTAGTGAATTCAGCCTATTGACCCCTTCTTAGAAAATTGTTTTAAAATTTACAAAATAAGACTTAGGAAGGAAACCAATTATACTTAAAATAGTTATCAAAGTACTAAGAAAAAAAGCTTACAGAACCCAGGTTAAGAACTCCTGCTCTAGACACTGAAGGAGGAAGCTCCTTATAACCTAGCAGAGTTCTTTGTTAGCCCTGAGTAAGAATGAAAACATCACCTAAGTATGACATCCTGGGGCACTGTAGCAACATCAGTAATTTGAATGAAGTGACTAATGTTTGGCATAGTGACTATCTGGACTGCTTTAACTCCACCCTGAGGCCCAGCTCTCCTGACTGGTCACTGCCATCCCAACCAGTTTCAGAAGAGGTCCTATCACTACTCCACTTTGACTCCTGACTCCCCACTGCAGGCCTCTTTTCCTCCTTCTGGCTGGTTACCCTGCCCTACCCCATGGTTACCCACCTCTTTCCCTACCTCCATTTCTAGCTCCCTTTTATGTGTCTTCCCCCACTGGAATGTAAGCTTCTTGAGGGCAGGGACTGTCTAGCTTACTTGTATTTTTATTCCCAATGTTCAGCATATTGCTCGAAATCTATCAAGTGTGCAATAAATGATTTCAGATCTGTAGTGATGTTTTTTCCATTCACCTGATCACCATGGATTGATTTTATTATTTTCTACTTATTTCACATACATTAGCATCACCTTCCCTATCAGACTACAAGCCAAACTCTTGGCACAGGCTGTTTTATAGATTCCTCTCATACCACATTACAGTATACTGCAAACCACTGGGCAAATAGCAGACACTCATTAGTTTATTCAATTTTTCAGATACTGCTTAATCACCTATAGATGCATTTTAATTCTAACCTTGTTTATTTGCTCGCCTCCAAATGCAGAATTCTTGAATTCTTAAAAGCAATTCCAGTTTCAAATAATCTTTTTGATCATGTCAGCACCACAACCAAAGGCTCTTACCAGTCAAACACCATCTGTGATGTAATGCCCCTATGTTCTCTTGGGGATTTGGGATTTCAGTTGTTCTGTTTTATCTACAGCAAGAAACATATGCCAGCCTTCCAGAGCCAGGAACACAGAAAACATTTTGTAGTCATGTGGATGTCTCTCATCACCTGGTTCACCAGGTACGTGGTCTTTGCAAACCATAAACAAAACTTTTCTTACTCTGTATCAACAGAGTACTGACACCCTATTTCAAATAAACATTAATGCTGAAGACACAAAACTATGACTGGGCCAGTTCATAAAATCATGGAAATTAGAACCTTAGATCATGAATACCAACTCCCTAATTTACAGATGGTTAACCAAGGCCTAGAGAAGAGAACTGGATTGCTTTAAGTCACAACGGTAGTAAGGAGGTAGTGAGCAGGTAGTAAGCAGGAATTTGAACCCAGGTCCTCTGACTGAAATCTAGTGTTTTTTCTATGACACCATGTACATCTTAGATCTGTTCTATCTGCTTTGGACATTACTACGCAAGTATCAAAAAGAGGTAGGATTTTAACAAATATTTCTTGATAATATGTTTGTAAATATTAGCAAATTGTACCAAGAAGGAAACCACCCTTTTAAAATGATATTATGCTTTTGGTTCCTATGGAATCTGAATTCTGGAAAGATGTGGAAGAAATTCACAGGAATTTGTTATCTCTCTTCCATTCTTTGTCAACTATAACTATATTTGATTTGGGTCTCCTCATGTCATGCTATTAATATTAAGTTGCTTTGTGGGTCTTCTTTGCAGACTTTAATTCATCTCTAATGCTACCATGAGCCTGAGTAAATTGACTTAACATCCTCCAAACGTACTGGCTGTGACAGAGTGGAACTAACATACTTACTTCTCTCTCAAAGGCTTGGATTAATGAGAATGTCTCATAATACAAGTTACAGAAGCCTATTTTAGGTATAAAGTTGCTACCATTATCAAGGTATTACTATTATTTACACATTTTAAAAATGGAAAGAAAAAAATGAAAGTCTATGTTGGTGCCAAAAGTGGCCACAAATAAATGTCAGTACAAAAATAAATTTTCAAGCTAAATGTTTTTAAAACAAATGTCATCCAAACAGTAAAAATAAATAAACCTACAGCAGCTACTGTGTTTAAATGCAAACACTATTATAGCAAAGTAGGCTTGAGGCATCAATATGACCAGAGCCTGCTGGAAAAAGGAGGATACCCCCTCCCAATAAAGCCATTATTAATATACTATAGTTATGTTCCTGATTTATAGAAGTTCAGAGCATCTAAACTGTTAATTCCTGCTTAAGAAGCATTCTCATGAGATTTTTCCAACTGGAATTTCGTAAGATTTCACTAGTGTTGAAGCCAGCGGCATCAAGTCTAAGATGTCAAATCCCAGAAGAGGGAGCCAAGCCCGCTTGTGAAAATGCATACATTCATTGCAATACGGGAATATGTGCTCATGGGTCCTAGAGGTGAAATCACCCACAAATGACCCTCAAAGCTCTCCAAAATTACCAGGAGTGCCCAGAGTGATCAAGAGGCTAAAAAAATACAGAGCTTGTATGTAAACATATTGTTTGTTTCACTTTAAATGGAATGCCATTCTAATGTTTCATACAGAGGAGAAATAGAGACAAAAGGCAAATGAGAAGCTACAGAACTGACTCTATTGCTTTAAGGTCCTGTGCTAGGCAAGCATGCTCCAGGTATCAGAGAGATTTCAACTGAAACTCCTGATGTTTCTTTCTCAGGTCAGATTCTTTCCTGGACTACTCTGCATTCAACAAGGCAGCAGCACATCCATCAAGCCATATGTGGTCCAAGGGGTAAGAGCTGTGGTATGCAAACTTCTTTGTCCTCCTTAACATGGCATTACACCATTCAAAGGCTTCTTTTCCCCCACAGAAGCTCCAGTTCTTATTTGTTACATAGGTACTTTTTGATTGTTTGTCTACCCATGTTAAAGGGACAACATGCCCAGGCTAACAAATATGGCCACACCAGCCAAGTAATAAAATGTCCACAATGCAAGCTCAGCGTTAGCTTTGCCATGTCCTTCTCATGCATCAACTCCTACAGGATCCTGACAGGCTTTTTTACATTTAGTGGAGGGGCGGGGAATAGTGGCTGACAAACTGACTGAAAAGTAAAGTACAGCCAGCTTTAAATGAGTGAAAAGTTTAGTATTACACGTCCCAAGGCCCAAAAGCTGCGTCTTGGAGGACACCAAGAAGAAAAGGATCAGGTACTGTCAGCAACAGTTGGATTATGGTCATTGGTCATCAACCTTGGCCCTTTTGGCTTTCATTGAAAGAGGCTGCAAAGGAAATGATAAAAAGACAATTAAAATATATTTTTAAAATATACATATAGTGTATTGTGCACTTAATAATTCACATCAAAACATTTTTCTTCCAATATACAAGTAGGTCAATCTCATCCTGTTGCTCACTTTCTCCTTCAAAGCTATACATCTCCGAAGATGCTGTGAAACACAAACCAAGTCACCTGTTTGAAAAATAGGACTTCTAATGAGGCTAACTATGATCTGGGACAATGATCCTCTCTCTGTGGTCCTGACTACATTTAGGCTTTGGCTCTAGGGTATGAAAATTATCACTGAGAAAGAACAAGCCTCTTTCCCCTCGGAACATTGCTTGAACATAGAAGGCTCTAAGCACACTGGCTATTAACATCTCATACCCTAAAGAAGGGCACCCTCTTTCTTTTAATGTCTTAAGGAAGGTAAAGGAAAGATGCAGTCTTTCTTCCCTTCAAAAACAATGAAGAAGAAAGAAAAATAGTAATGTTGATTAACAAATTCCAAAATGAATTTCACCAACACACTTCTTTATCTGAAACTTCATTACTGGAATAAAAAACATGTTGTACGTAAAAGGCACTCAAATGTTGGTTGAACTGAATTTTAAAAAATGAAGGTCAAATAATGATACAGTCAAATCACACAGCAACCAAACAGCCAGTAATAAGGAGCCTGGTCAATTAATTTCAGGTAACTAAGACTTACTCTCAACAATATATTACAAATGGATTGTTATGGGTTATTTGTAAAGTATTTCTTATCATAATCAGGCTGTACACAGAAGTCCAACTCTGAAGTTGCCTTTGGGTCAGGAAATGGAAAAAAGGATGGAAACAAATGGGTCTGCCTCTGAGTCCAGCCCTTGGAAGAAAAGAGGCAGCAGATGATAGGAAAAACTGAAACCCTCACTGGACAATCGGGAAAAGCAGCAAGGAGAGTACGAATGACTAGTTAATTTGAACTTTTAACCTGTTTCCCTGTCATTTTCCATCAAACTTATAAAACTAGTTTTGATAAAAGTAAAAGAACTGATTCAGTTTTACTCTGTTAGCAGTGATCTAGAGGCATTATCAAATTTATACAGAAGATTTCCCTAAGCCTAATTATTTGATCAAGTACTTTATAATTATTTCAGTGTTTTTCCGAACTTAACTTACATGTCTGGTCAAAAGTATTGAACACCTTATCTCTCAAGGAGGCTTTCTTTTTTCTACCCATGCAAATTTTGGAAAAAACGTTTATTTATTTCTGGTAGGAGCTTTGGTGGGCTCCCAGAACTGTTATGGCTTCAGCACATCTTCAAACTAGTCCCTTGGCCCAGGGGCCTGACCTGGTGCTTTATACATTTGGCAGCTTGAAATATGTAAGAACTGGAGAGGTGGAGAAGAGAGAGAGAGACAAATATATCAAAGGTCTTTATCATGAATTCCAAATGCCTACAGGTCAATTCCTTCAGTTGACTATGGAAGGAGAGTTGTATTTTTTCAAAATTCCTGGATAGTGTATTTTTAATGTTAAATCACTAAAAGGCAGTTTCAATTTGGATTTTACACTGCATCTTTTTTAAACTTTGAACCTTCTAGACTAAGCAAAATTTAGTCTTAGCTCATAAAAATATGTGATTCTATATCTACTCTGATGTATCTACATACATCAGAGCACAGGTTCAATAGTGCATTTTTATCAAGCCTCTTAAAAATATTTTAAACTGCCACTGATGTAGCTGGTTTCTAGACTGCAAAATTTGTATTGGAGAAACAAGTAATCCTCAATTTGCAAACTATTTGAGGTTCTAAAAGTTCTTTACTACCTATTTGTAACTTGACATGTATATCACACCATGGATGACATGGCATCCAGTTACAGAAAAAAACTGATTATAAGATTCACATAGTTGGCCCTGGTTAGTGACTTTGTGATTTTTTGGGATAAACAACTGCAGTATGCTTTATCCTCATAGACTTGATAAAACTATCAGCCCTGGTTACTAGTTGTATCTAAGCATACTTGATTGGACATACAGTACATCAAATATTGTATGATCTAAGTCCTAGCCAGCCTTGATCACATTCTCTTTGCAAACCAACTGTCACAACTGGTATCATCTGCAACAGCTTGGTGATTGTTCCCAAAGTCCTCCTTTAGGGACCTGGAAGTTACTAGATATTTCTATGAAAAGTCCTTGATTTCTAGGCCTATGAAACTGGACATCATCTACAGTATTTCAAAGAAGATATGCTAATAAGTCACTTTATGGTGTTTTTTATTTGGAGGGGGGAAGGCAAGGCAATTGGGGTTAAGTGACTAATAAGTCACTTTAACTAAACAGTTTTGTTCCACATTCTAGTGAAATGTTTTTACAGGCTGTACTTATTCCAAGTCAACATAATTATAAAACGCGTCATTTTTAAAATCACAAAAATAAAAAATAACAGAAGACTGGACATTTAAACCCCACTTCCATTCCATGGCACTCTGCCTAGGGCTAATCATAAGAGCCCTGAGAAACAGAGAAAACAGAAAACCCAACCAACATTAGGAATAAAAAACGGAAACTATCTGAACTAAGCATCCATCAATATCTAAAATGAATTAATATTAAGTATCCTGCTACTTACTCTGAGTACAGTTCCTCTCATAATCTGTAACAATCTTCTAGATTAAGTAGACAGTATCTTATCTTTCCTTTGAGGATCTCTAAGCACATTACTGAATCAAAATGAATTTGGGAAGTTCTCATATGTAAGGGGTTGGTGCCGACCCCAGGCCTGTTAGGACTACTAGCACCTGGCCTGTGCCTGGGGGGACCCAGACAGGCCTTGTAGGACAGACCCAGTTGGCCATTACCTAATGCTTCTGAACCATTACCTAATGCAGCGCCTTGTTACTTTACTAGGACATCTTTGATACTTTACGGGGGCATCCTGCATCATGTCTCACATGGCCCACGTAGCTCTGATACAGAGATGCTGACTATATTGCAATATTCCTGATTATTCCCATGCCTATGCAGATACCTGTACTGAAACATTTCTGTTCTTTCCCATGCTGTCATCATCATAATCATTGGCCCCTTGCTTATGATCATGCATTGCAAACCCTATAAGAATGGATGATTCCCCCCAATAAATCGGAGTTACTTCCACCTTGACTCTGGCCTCATTCATCGCGTACCCAAGACAGGTCCTTGCTGGTCAAGGACCCCCAGAGGAGACCCCAACATTCATAAGTTAATCATTAAGAAGTGTTCCTTGGGCCCACTTTCAAGACTTCTTGTTCCATTTTTCAAAATCAAATCTTTTCAGGTCGGGTGAAAGTAGTAAGTTTAAAATAAAAATGTAGCCAATAGAGTACTCTTCCCCCTCCACCAACACCCCCATTTAGTGAGCTCTGAATTCATACCGTTCCCTGCTGATAGAAATGTGGTGCCAATTCCAAAAGCCATGCAGATTCAATAGCAGTCACATCTCTCATGTAGTATTTTGAAGTCTGTATGACCTCATTGTAGACAACCCTGAATTGACAAAGATAGAACGTATGGAATTCTTTACACTGGAAAATGATACTTCCAACCCACTTTTGATTTCTTGAACATGAACTACATTTTTATACAATTCTTCTTACCGAGGAAGTCTTTACATCTCCATCTGTCAAAATCCTACCAACCCTTCAAGGTCCAGTTCCTTTTCCCCATCAAGGCTTCTTTGATCTTCAATCCCCCAAAACTTAAGTGTCTAGCACATAATAAACACTTAATAAATTGAATGACGTCAACAGACAGATTGAGAAAGATTAGAATT
Organism: Phalanger gymnotis; assembly: GCA_028646595.1. Taxonomy (NCBI): domain Eukaryota; kingdom Metazoa; phylum Chordata; class Mammalia; order Diprotodontia; family Phalangeridae; genus Phalanger; species Phalanger gymnotis. Next base: position 77,440,358 of record CM053625.1, read on the forward strand.
AGAATTAGCATTGAGAAAAGACCTCAGATTTGGCAGTTATGAGATCATGAGTAACTCTCAACAGTTTCTGTTGAGTGCTGAAGTTGGAGCCAGACTATAAGAGGGTTGAGAATCAAGGGGCAGATGTGGAGGCAGCAATTGCTGAAGACTTCTTCAAAGAGTTTGGCTGAGAATGGGAGGAAAGGATAGACGGATAACTGGAAGGGATGGTAAGGTCTAGTGAAGTTTTTTTTTTTTTAAGAATGGGGGGAAACTGGGAATTTTTTAAAGTAGTAGGGAAGGAACCAGTTAATAGAAAGAGGTTGAAGATTCAAGAGGAATAATATTCTCCAGCAATCTGCTGGAGAAGATGGGAGGGGACAAGATAAAGAACACAAGAGAATGGTCTTGGCAAAGAGAATGGTCACTTACTTGTCAGAGACCGGAAGAAAGGAGGAGAAAATATGAGATGACGACGAAGCATTCCAATATGAAGAGAATGGGAGAAAGTGAATGGTCCATTTTTTTCAATAAAATAAGCAGCGTTCTCAACTGAAAGAACAAAGAGGAGGTAGTATTGGGGACTTAGAGAAGGAAGAGAAGTTTTAGAATAGCTTGTGGGGAGAATGGATAAGGAATCAATAAGAGAAGAATAAAAGGGCTCCCTTGCTCCCGTGAGGGCATAGCTGAGGTCTGATAATGTGAATCTGTAATATACTCAACCAGCAGTTCTGAGGCTTCCTCCAGCTTCATTGAGTAGTTCAGGAGTAGGAACACAAGAGGCTATTGGTAGTAGTAAGTCCTGGTTGAGGTTTGGCAAGAGAAAAATGGCAAAAAGAAAAGAGGGTAAGGGATCCAAAATCAGAGAACAGTACAAGGTTGAAATGGCTAATTCTTAGGTTGAGGTTGGAGAGGTAGGAAAATAAAGTCTGAACAAGAGTAATGGACTGAGAAAATAGTGAGGGGTGGAGGAAATGAAGGTCTTGAAAAAGGTGAAGAAAAGGTATAGGAGAGGTGAAGCACAGGGAGAGGTGGAATGACAGGAAGTTATGGTCAGAGAAAGAAATGTCAGTTTCTACTGTGGGAACTAGAACACTTGTGAGTGATGGTGAGATCTAGTGTGTGACCATTCCTATGTATGGCTAACAGAGAGTTATGGAGAAGATCACAGGACACAAAGAGGTTGAGAAAACTGGAGATTAAGGAATATGAAGGAACATCTACATGGATATTAAAATCCCTGAGCATGATGGCAGTAATTGAGGAGGAGAGAGAAATAGGTACTGAATTCCTTGAGAAGTCTGTTGGCTCTCAACAGAGCCACTTATAATTACTATAAGCTACAGGTAACTTACCATCGAGGTGGTTTTTCTGCATAGAGTACTGAAGTGGGATGTATGTGTAATTCATGATCATCACGGATAGTCCTTAGAAATTTAAAAATAAATTAAGTCCAGTCAACATTTAAAAGTTTATAGCTAGATTTTCCTATAGACATGCTTCATATCTTAATGAAGAGAATAAACTTCAAATATACACAAAGAAAATACTTTTCCCCACATCTCATTTTTTTCTCTTTTTCTCTCCTTCCTTTTACCCCCAAAGACTAAACCATTGTAGGAAAGGAAAAGAAAAAAAAAGCACTATATACACAACCGTTTTAATATCTAACATTAAATGCCTACTTTCTGTGTTCATCTTTATCACCTTTTTGAGTGGATATAATGCTGTACTTTCAATATTCCTTTATTCATTGATAATGTCATAAAATATTAGTTACCTATAGGCGCCAGTGGAATGAAACTTAGCAGCATTAGCAAAGAATCCAGAGACAATACACTTTAGAACAGGATCTGGGTCACCTAAACAGTTTAAAAAAAAATACAACCTATAAATCTATCATCTATCAGATATTTTACTTTATTCAACTAAAGTTTAAATGAACAAGCTTGGAGATGTTTTGATAAAAAATTACATTTTACAGGGTTAAATACTTGATAACAGCACAAGGGCAACATAAAATCAGATAAATATTGTACACATTTCAATCATAAAACAAGTCACAAGGAAACATCATAGAACACTATATATAAACTAATAAAGAAGTATAATTGCTTCTCAACATGTTCTCAAAGTTCAATCTGTAAACTGCCTTACTCCAGTTACATACTCTACATTTATGTCCCTGTTCCTTCTCACCCTCAACTTCTTCATCAGACTAGCATACCTAAAGAATTCACAAGGCCTCCACTATCAGCACACTGTACTATACCCTGGAGACTTCCTGGACTAGCAGATGACAAACTATCTCGTATTTCTCAACTTTTGACAGCTCTGGCTGTTTGTAAGGTAGAACCTGTTTACATTCAGGCAAGAGTACAGTTACAGAAAGATTTAGGTCCATCTTGCCATATAGTTTCCTTGAGTCATCTTCTGGCCTAGCCTCATACTACCCATCAGCTTCTCCAGCTTCCTACCTCCACAAACTGAAGGGATTTGAGGATCATGGTGACTTTGTCAGGTCCAGGTCCAAAAATATCATCATCAGTTGGAGGAAAAAAGGGTATTTAAGGGAGCTGCAAGATTCCAGTAAAAAATTCCATAAAGAAAATGTCTCTCTTGTAGTTCTAAAATTTTTAAAAACCAAATACAGCTAGACGACCAGAATCCAGCTCAAGTAAAGACTGAACTAAATAATTTGAACTGGCTAAATTTATTAAAATTTTACAACTTAATTTTTCAAACTCAACTGTTCGGTTATACCTCTGGTGCCTTGATAGTGCAATCTTTCCCTTCCCTCGTGCAAAGCTTTTATTTCTGAAGTTTTCTTTTAAGGAGTTTTTCATTTTCTGATATCAAAATTTATAGAACATAACATTATTTGAAATGATGAATTTTATTCTTTGATTTCCTAATGCTAAAAAGCATATTCATTTCATACTATTGCAGCCTGCAAACTTTAAAACATTACATGAGAACAACTCTGATGATTACAATCTGTATATAAAAGTGAAAAGAGCAGAATGAAATTACCAGATCTTCCACACTAATCCCATGTGAAGTTTATCCACCATTAGAATAAAATGGGGATATAAAAGCAGAATCATCTCCCTTAGAATGGGGGTGGGGAAGAACCAGTCCTTAAACACAGGTGTGCATTGAAACAGCTTCAAAGACACAGTTAATTCTTTAATTCTCTATTCAGAAAAGAATAAACCTTTTAGAAACAAGTATCTAGGGTTTTCTAATGTCTAAGTCTATAATCTTATCTCGAACATGGATGTATACAATCATCATACAGGCTACAAAAAGTTATTTTTAAAAGTATACACATTATAATTAATGCCTGGAACCAGGGCAGTGTTCAACATTCACTAGAAGAGCTGTGTAAAGTTTAATATTCCATACAAATAAAAGCACAAAAAAATTGCCCCAACTTCATCTTTCTTCAAATGCAAACACTTGTATCTATCAATCCAATAACAAAAAGATATGATCAAGATTTCAAAGGTTCACTTTAAACACAAGGGAGTAATGTTCCTGTGTTTTTAGACTACCTGAACATTGATTTATGCACAATGAATACGAACTTGTTGCACATTAAGAGTCAACTTTACTTTGTAGTCTCTTAATAGACTGATTTTATACATTTTATCAATTAGCCACTTAATACACACTCTTGAGCTCAGATGTATTCATTTTTCTCTCTAATCCTTGCCTTGCTACCAGAGCAAGAGTGTAGGGTTGAAGAGTGATCTTTAAAGAATCCTACTGAAATTATATAAAATCCCAATTATTTATCTATTCACATATGCACTAAAAGACATTACACTAACACATATTTCAATAAATTCTAAAGAAAACTGAAAATTAAGTTCTTTGAAAAGGTATTTTTTTTAAAGAAATAAAATTTCATTCTGCATTCAGTATTCTGCATTTTGCTGAATGAATGACAGTGTTTTTCATGAGCATAAAAAGATTTTCTGAAGAATCCATTTAACCTGCTCTCAGAGAGGTCATGCGAGAAAATGAAATTTTTACCAACTGTTCTCTGAAGTGAGTGTTAGTGGATGCTAACTGTAATTTTTGTTAGCCATCAATTTTTCTTTGGAAATCTGTCTCTGAAATCATAATAAATATCCATGGGAAAATATAATTTGATATACAAAAGCTTACTGCATATTCAACTTATCATTTATAACCACAGCTTGTAAAATAAAATTGCAGTTATAAGAACTGCATGTTGCTCTTTGGAAAAATTTGCCCTTATAAAGAAAGAGAAGTCAGTGGAATAGAAAAGGAAAGCCCTATCAGCACCTCTGACATTAATAATTGTGAGTGGAGTGAGTCATCTAACCTCTTGAACTTGACTTTCTTCATTACAGGAAAGGAAGGCTGTAGTGTCTGTCGCACAAGGCTGTTATGAGGATCAAAAATGTGAAAACATTTTGTAAACCTTAAAGCACTAAATTAAAATTCTAATGTCAGTATTATTTACAAAGAAAACTCTAGGACAAGACAAACAGAACATAGGAGGCCGAGCTCTGAACAAAGTTTCGCTCGCTCCAGTCTATTCTTACCTTCACTAGATTTCTTTGGTATTTTAAACTTGACAAGAAGCTTTTTCAATTGCTCCCTTACAGCTGCAGCCCTCATAAGCCCCTTATAGTTAAGGAAATGCTCCTGACACCACTGTGAATTCCTACTGTGCTGCAAGACAAAAAAAAAGGTGGGGGGGAAGGAACAGAGCACAGAGGAAGAAGGAGAAAGAGAGGGAAAAGATAGGGACAGAGGAGAGCAGAGGAGACCAAAGGAGAGGGAGAAAGGAAAAGAGAAAGGCAGACAAAGACAGAAAAGGAAGGAAGAAACAGGAAGAAGAAAAAGGAATGGGAGAAGGGAGAAGAGAATTTGCAGACAAAGAGAAAGTTGTTAAAAACAGGCAACAATACTCTTCATCTGGAATATATACGAAAAGGAAGGTATTTTCTCTTCTCATGCTTCCTCATTTAATGTGGTGTTGTTCAGTCATTTCAGTCAGTCATGTCCAACTCTTTATGACCCCACTTGGATTTTCTTGGCAAAGATACCAGAGTGGTTTCACATTTCCGTCTCCAGCTCATTTTACAGATGAGGAAACTGAGGCAAACAGGGTTAAATGACTTGCCCAGGGTCACAGAGCTAATGATTTGAATTCAGGAAGATGAGTCTTCCTGATTTTAGGCCCGGCACTCTATCCACTGCACCACCTAGCTGCCCTCTATTTAATGTGCTAAAGATCTTGTGATCTCATTTGGGGATTTCCCGTTTTCTGACCCTCCTTTCTAACCTAGATGTTAACAATCATGCTCAAAATCTGGTTATCCCTTCATCTATTACACTAAGGCTCTCTTCATTTGGATGACCACTTGAGGACAAAAAGGAACTCTGTGGCCAGCAGAATTATTTTAAATGCTAGCTAATCTATGTGTCCAAGCTGATTAACAAAATAAAGCCAACATTTTTTCTTCAAAAATTACCAACCTTATTATCATCTATTGTTTATTATTGGGACTTTGAACTACATTTGCTCCCTTGCCTCTTCATCTCACCATTTTTATGGCAACAGTAATCAAACTACAGTGAACTTAATTATCATTTTATCCAAAAATGATCATTTTCCCATTAAACAAGCACTTTAAAACTTTTGTGCAGCTTTAAAAAAAAATTTTTGCCAAGGATGCATCTCTGGAATTATACTGTAAATTAATGGGGAGATGATTTAATTCATGGAAATTCAATCTGTACAGAAGTTTTCAATATATTATAAAGCAATATACCTAACTGGGTAAAATGTACTACACTTGTAGTTATATTTCACTGGTCGATAAGAAGCAATGGATATTAGCCTACATTATGAAATGCAGAATCTTTTTTTTGACACAAACTTTACTGAAAATTTTGATGTGTAAAATTTATCCTTTGAATTTTAAAACATGATTTTTTTTTCCTGGAAGTCTTTCTTTAACTGGATCATCTTTTCTAAATATGCAGTGACATTTAATTTTAATGTTTCATCTCTTCTAAAGCTGCATTCTAGAACTGAACTGTTTTTAAATCCAAAAAATCTTAACCTCTACTTTTTCCCTTACTACTCCTTACATAATAGAAGGCAGTGTGATTTTCTGGAAGAAACACTGGACTAGGAATCAGAGGACATGGATTTTTATCCTTGTTCTACTTAGGCAAGTCCATTCCCCTTGCTGGGTCTCAATTTCCTCATTTATAACATGAGAAGATTGAACTAAATGATCTCAAAAGTCCCTTCCAGGTCTACATCCAGACTCAGATATTTAAATCATGTGATAACCTACCTTCTTTAGCAGGTTAAATATAAGTTATCTTGTTAACTTGAATTCAGTCATATTTACAGCATAGAACATTAAGCATAATTCAAACTGATAAGATGGATCCTTGCATTAGTATAAGCCTTATGTTTGTTAAAGTTTTATAAGTTCCCTAAATTTTGATGGAACAGCTGATGTTTGAAAATTTCCTGGATAGTCTCACTATACCAAACCTGAAAGCTTTAGTCTTGAAATACAACTGACTCATCCACACACTCATTCAGAACAGAAGGTAACTGGCAGTCTTAATGGGTATTTGGGGCCATTTCACTAGACTAATAGCAAGAACAGAGTAAAAGGACTTAGAATCCTGTAGAATGCTGAACAGTTAGCCTACTAAAACTCATTCATATATGAGGCTAATGATTCTCCTGCTCTAACAATGTAATTGGTAAACTGAACCAAAGAGGCCAATAACCAGACATTATGGAAGTATTCCTAAGAAAACGAATAAGAAAAAGTTGGTAGCTTCATCACTATCTTCATAAGACTTCATCTTCAGGGACTTGTGTACACCTAGCAAAAACAATATGTTAAGTATTTCAACTAGCTTACTTTGATAAAAGCTTCATATACATTAAGCATGGTAAGATGGTCACCCTCCTCCACAGCAAATTTTCGGTGTTCCCGCATCTGAAAGAAGAAAAATGTTTTAATCTTTATGCAAATAGTAACGATAATGTAGTTATTACTCATCTACTGCCTTGTCTTCTATTAGGTTTTCTCTTTTAGAGAAGCAACATCAAACCCCTCCCTTTCACCCACCAAGGCTCCATCCTTGCTCTCATTTCCCTCTCCATACATCAAGACCCTGGGCAATGTCACCTGTTCCCACAGATCAATTACCATGTACATGCAGACACTTATCAAAATTTACTTGTCCTGCCCAGAATTCTTCCCTGCCATCTAATCCCATATAGCACTGAGTTTCCACCCTCTTTAATTGTTTTTAATTGTTGCTACTAGTTACCCTGGTCCAAAGCTCTGACCATACTTAATTCTTTGCAATCATACTATGACTTTCCATTTCTCTAAGGATAGTGTATAAGAACTCAATTCTTTGTTACAAAGGGTTTAGGGTGTGTTTTGTTTTTTTTTTTAAACCAAAACACTTTAGACTATCTCTCTTCTCAGATCGCTTTACCTACTTCCTTTACTCCTCTCAGACAAGTTTGTTCAGCATTCCACTTTATCTACTTTATGTCTCATTTATAAGAAAACACTGAGTTAAGATTTTGTTGCATATGGTACTATACTAAGCTATGTTTTGACAATGTTCTTGCCCTCTAGGAGGGCATAAATAGATGCAGTGGTCAAGCTAAGGTTTAGGAAGTGATGATGGGATAAAAACTCACATTTATATGGCACTTTAAGTTTTGCAAATCACTTTTTTCCCACCAACCTTATGAGGTTGGTAGTACAAGAATTATTATCCCCATTTTACAGATGAGGAAACTGAGGCTCTAAGAAGGCTCACCCAATGTCATACGAATGCAGTGAATAAGATCTTGAGGCAATGGTCACAGTGATTTCTAGATAAGACAACGATGTCAAAGTAGTGTATACTCAGCAGAGAAGTTGAACAAGAAAGTTTAAAAACAGGTTAATAGGTGATAGATGTCTGTGACAACACAGATAGAAAGCACTGTATCCAAAAGAAACTGTGAAAGAAATGGTGGCAGGATTTGGCAATAGGAGTGGAAATGTGCAGTGATAGGTAGAAATGAGGGAAAGGTTATTTTAAGGCTGAAAAGTTATGACAGTGAAGCAGTAACAACTATGCCTAGTGATAGAAAAAAAATGGGCCGAAAGTAGAGAGATGTGCTTTCTCTTCAATAACTTTCGGTGATATAATCAACACTGAACAAGTTGGCTGAAATGCATTTAGAATTAATGCAGAAGTTGGACTTACAGCCTGAGTTTTCTGATTTGGTGGAATTACAAAGACATTCTGAATCTGCATCATGGCTGCAATGCTCAAAATCTCCTGAGAACAGCCAAAATTTCCTGTAAGACAAGTAGCAGGCTTGACTTATGGCATGAAATTTCTCAAAGAATACTTGGTCAAATCTGGGTACCATACTATTAACTCATTAAGTTACAAATTGTTGTTGTACCAAAAATACGACACATGTAGCAAAAATGCTTACAATACTTACTGCATTATTTGTGACCTAGAGGTACGGTAGGCATTAAGAAATTTATAGAAATTCATTATAACACAACATGGAGGTTCTGAAAAGAAAGCAGCTCAACTGTTAACCAAGTAAGTCCAGGCTACAGGTATTCATTTTTACCTGGTGTTGTTTCCCTCTAGTTCCCAAGCTCTCTCCCTGCTACCAGTGGGGATATAGCCTGGACTGTAGGACTAAGAGGAAGAAAAGAGGCAGGAACACATGGATTTTACCACTTTTGTTGTTCCTGTGCTTTTTAAGACCACTAGTATCTATTTTGAAACATCCGCCCTTTAAGTGGAGACTCACTCAAAATCACAGAATATTAAAAGCTGGAAATGACTTTAGAGATTACTTAGTCAAACCTGTATTAACAAGTGAGGAAACTGAGGCCTAGAGGGGTGAAATAACTTTCCCAAGGTCACAGTATGAATAAATGGCAGAGCTGGGACCCAAACCCAGGCATTTTAACACTGAGCCCAGTGTTCTCTCCACTGTGTACTTTCCCCCCACCTAGCCAAGTCCTTTAAAGCTTTACAAGCTAGTCGCAGACACACCACAGGGCCAGAAAAATCACCCCCACTATTTGGAACAGGAGTTGAGAGGAGCATTTAAAAAGGAAAAAAATTAATGGTATATATTGATGGGGTCCCTTCTCAACTTTGATCAGCTTCTCAAACCTCTGCCATTCGCCTCAGAAATATGCTAAGCTGTTGGTATGGCTCTAGTTCTGCCACACTTAATCTTGCTTCCCAACACAGAGCAGCTTAAGAGGAAGCGGGTGTCAGTTGTCCCAAGACTCAAAATATACTTGATTAGCCTCTCACTGTACTAAGGCTTATGTCTTCAGGATTTGAGAATTATGATGTTACTGAAGTGTGCGTTGTTAAGAAGAAGAAATACTTTCCTCCATCAAGGAGTAGAAAAAAGTAGTTTAGAGTCAGAAAAATTCTTCCCAAAGTCTCCCTTTACAGAAGGTCAGAACTTTTAGCTAACCTTTCATTTTCCATCAGCTGCTCTGCTTGGTTTCAATACCATAAACATCATGACCCCATACCAGGTACGTTCTTCCATGCCCCTTTTCAGCTTCCTTTTGTGTATTTTCTTCTCCCATTAGACTGTAAGCCCTTTGAAGGCGAAGACTATCTTTTTTTTTCTTATACATACTTAAGCACTTAGGTCAGTGCTGGGCACATAGAAGGTGTTTAATAAATGTTTATTGACTACTAACTAAAAATGTTCGCTACTAACTAAAAATGTTTTAATCGAATTAACTTTTGCCCATAAAATTAAAAAATTTGTAGACAGAGACTGAGTGCTCTCTCATTTGACTGGTACATAGCCTTCCAAGATTTCCAAGATTAGGACTAGAATAGATATTTTCCAAATCACTCAAGTCTAAGCTAAACATCTCTTAATAATATGAATGTGATTTCTTACCTGACATCCTATGTCACAATTTAGAATTCCTTAATTCTCAAATCTACAATATTATATGGGGGTAGAAAAATTTCTTTCATAAACTAAAATCAGTGACAGTTATTTGTTTATTCCTACCTGATTCCAGCAACATCTTTGCAAACATGGGATTCAAAGGAAACTCTGCTATTCTCATGCCAAGAGGTTCAGTTAGGTGACAGTGTTTGTCCAGACCTGCCAAAAGAATGGAATTATAGATTAATGAGTATGGATTGCTGTTTTGAAAAAAGAGAAAAGAACATTTATGAAATACACTGAACACAGAGTACCACTGAATGTGGAAGGGATGTTTGCTGAATTAAATGCTGGGTGATCAATTAAAACAAAAAGATTATTCATTTATAGTCTTGGAGGTAATTTTCATAAAGAATATTGCATGAGAATTGTATCTTGCATATATGTCATCAGCAAAAGGAAATAAAGGCTCCTCCTCTCAGGATAGATAACTACCTGTCAGGTATGATATGGAAGGAATTTCTTTTAATGTGTGAGTTGGATTTTATTTTATTCTGTGATTTCATAAGTAGGTATATTTCAATGTATACCCTAAGCAATCATAAAAATAAAACAAGAATAACTTTGACCTTCAGGCTGCTGAAGTGAGGACCTAGGCATAGCACTGTGTATTAATTTAGAATAAAATGTATTGCAAGCAAGTGAAAGATGTTGATGGGCCTACCTTTGGGACTAGGTATGATATCAGGGGTCTAGGGGAAAATCAAAATAAAGGGGCTGGAAATCAGTAACAGGAAGGATATCAAGGACTAAGACAGAAGAGAAGAGTGGTCAGCATGGACTGAAGAAAGAATGAGGATAGTAGTTGTTCTAATGAACACCATGTACCAGGGCTACACAGCCCAAAGAAGCTCTTCTCTGTTGGAATGAAGGAGGAAGGGGTCATTTCAAAGAGACAACAGTGATGTAGAGATTATGGCCATATAGAGCGAGAAAGGAAAAGCCCAAGGATAAGAGAGATAAGAAAAGCACTGCATAAATACACTGATTTCTTTAAGTGGTAAATAGAAATACTCCCAAGTACCTAAACCTTCTCCTCACTTGTAGGTTTTTACTACTTATCAATGTTCATATGTTGTGCTTTTGGGAGATGGCTAAAAAAAAAGTACAGCAGCAAGAATAAGAAACAGAAAAGGATGTAAAATGTCCAAAACCTTTGACCCAGAGATTTCACTACTAGGCATATACCCAAAGTTAACCAACAAAGAGAAAGATTCTATATATGCCAAAATATTTGTAACAGCACTTTTTGTGGTAACAAAGAACTGGAAACCAAGTGGATGCCCATCAACTGGAGAATGGCTAAACTCATTATGGTGCATGAAAATAATGAATATTATTACAATCCCTGTGAGAAACAATGAATATGATGAATAGAGAGAAGCATAAGCATATTAAGACTTATATGGAAGGACGTAGAGTGAAGTAAGTAGATACAGGAAAACAATATAGATAACAATTACAACCATGAAAACAGAAAGAACTACCATGATAAACAATCAAAATTCAATGATGCAAAATTTAAAAAAACAAGCCTGGCCCCAAAGAAGAAATATGAGAAGATGTCTCTTTTTCCTACTCGTCTGCAGAGGATCCAGGCTATGGAACTTTGTATATAATGGCAGATTTTTTTCAATGTATTGAGTGGCTTGGTTAATTATTTTCTCTCTTCTTCCTCTTTTTAAAAAAATTCTTTATATGGGAATGGCTCTCCAGGAAGGGGAAGTCTAAGCAATGTAAAAACAAGAGCTATTAATAAAAATCTATTTTAAAAAAAGAAAAGAAAAAGAAAGAGTATTGCCATTATTCTGGCCAGTGGCAATAATAAATTAAAATAGGATGAGGTTAGAGATCTGAGGCAAAGTCATGATTCCCTGACCATAGCTGGGTATTATGGAACCCCATCTGGCAGTGTGAATGGATCAAAACAAACCCCAGCATACAAACAGTAAAACCATCCACAGGGCATTGGCCTACACGTGGCAACCCATAAAAATCAGCTTCATACTCTAAAAAGAACACAGTAAAACCTGAGTTATTACTAACTAGTTGTATAATATTATGTATGTCACTTAACCCCTATGGACAGTTTCCTTATATGTAAAATGAGAGAAGTGACTAAGAGTTCTTTGAAAGTCTTTCTATCCTTAAAATTCTATCCTTCTAATTATAAAAAGGAAGGCTTTCATTATCTCCTCTAATTCTATGCCCTCCCCCTGCTGATTATTTCACATTTACCCTGCATAAAGCTTGATTATAGATAGTTGTTTGCATGTTAGAGTATTAGACTGTAAGCTACTTGAGGGCAGGGACTATCTTTTGCCTTCTTTGTATCCCTAACACTTGGTACAGTGCTTGGCACATAATAGGTGTTTGACAAATGTTTTCTGACAACTAAAAACACATTCTTCAATGTAAGAAAGGCTATAGAAAAACAGGAATACTAATATTGGTGGAGCTGTGAACTGGTCCAGTCATTCTGGAGAGCAATTTGGAATTATGCTAAGAAATAGAACAAATGAATGAATGAGTGAAAAAGCATTTAAGTGCTTACTATGTGCCAGGCACTTTGCTAAAACACTACGGATACAAATACGAAAGTGAGACAGTCTCACTATCAATGAACTCAAATTGTAATTCAGAGAGAGAACACACATAGAAAGGTTCAGCCACAGGGTAGAAGGCAATGCCTATGGGTATGGAGAGCACAGTAGCAGAGCAGAGGGTAAGGCCTGGTAGTTCTATCCTATTGTAAGGATTATAGATGGTGACTCCCTGCTCAGCAAAGTGGTAGAAATGGTCATATCCATCCTAGAGGAAAGTGAGAAAAATGGCTTGGAAGGGCTCGGACGGCAATTAATAAGATTTGGGGACTGGGGCAGAGGGTTAGAAGGAAGTAAGGGTTTGTGGGGCTGGGAATAAGAGGTAACAGTCACTCTGGGAAGGAAAAAGGGAAGGGGGCAATATGAGAGATGGGAGGGAAGGGCTCTTTGCAGTAACTGCTTCACTAGACCTTCTGGCACTCAATGGGAACTGGGAGTGGGGACTGAGGATGGGGAGAAAAAGGGATCTGGTGCCGCTAGTTTGGATTTAGGTGGTAAGTGGGTCAAGGACTTAAGTGTCTTAAATGATAACACCCTTTAACAGAGACATCCCACTTATATGTGAGGAAGTGAAAAACAGAAAGGTCATATATTAATACTACCAAAATATTCATGGCAGAACTTTTTGAAGTAGTTAAGAACTGAAGAAAAAAGCTGATGCCCATCATCTGAGAAACAGTTAAACAAATTGCAGTGTGGTCATGAATATGTGCCGTAAAAAATGATAAACCTCAAGAATTCAGAGAAGCATGAGAAGACAAGAACTGAAGTCAAGTAAAATGAGGGATATACACAATGACTACAAAAATGTAAATGGAAAGAACATAAAAATGAACTGAACACTGTAATTATAATGACCAAGTTTTGCCCAGACAAAGAGATGAAAAAATGTACCTCATTTGAAGGGTACGCTGGCTGGGGCCAGCTTGAACTAGCTCAAAAGAACCGATCGTTAAATTTTCAGGGAGAGCATTTATAACTCTGAAATCAACAAACGCTACATATCAAGGCTTGATTTATTGTTTTGTTCATCGTCTAGACTTAAGAAAGTGATGGAGAAAATGTTAATAATATGAATTAAGTCTGAAAGTGGGTCATGGGTAATCTTTTTTCTGGAATGCTGGCTGTTAAACACTTATCAGCACACTCATACCCATCTCTCTTTTTCTTCAAAAGGAGAAAAATATAGGTGAAGGCACTGCATATATATCATCAGATTCAGTTGATATATTGAGTTTGTTTTGCTAAACTGTTTTTCCCCTTTTACTTTTTGATCCTTTGTTATAAGAGATGGCTTTCTTGTGAGCTGATGAGAGAGATACATATTTGAAAATGAAGGTGATGTAAAAATAAAAAATATCAATATAAATATTAAAAAAAAACACCTTCCAAAAAAATCAAAATAGAAATGATTGTTCAAATATATGCCATTGGGGAGTTAATGGATAACTAAGAGTTAATACATAACTGCACGTACCATACAAACTATCCCAAAGTCAGACTTGAAAAAATGTTAATGTCTGTGTTCACTCTTGGGCTAGAATTAAATCTAATTTGATTGTCAAAAATCCAGTTGAAACTTGCCAAGCTAAGCATTTCAAAAATCCTATTTTGATTTAAAGGTGAAGAAACCTAGAATAAAATGCATGCCAAATAATAAGAAAGGGACCATACATTGTCACTTGCCATGGAGCAAATATAAGATGATTACAAATAGGAATTCTTTGGTTATTAATTGATTGGTTTATATCCTGTTTTGGTCTGCAACCAAAGTAACTATAAAACTGAATCAATACTCAAATTGATGGATGCTTACATATTAGTAAGCAACCACAATTACCCAGATGATTCAGACAAAACTCTAATATGTTGGAGAAAGCGGCCTGTTTAAAAGGAAAACATTAAGTATTATGGATCAAATAGGCAAATAATGAACTCTCCTAATGGTTTATATCCTATTGTCTTGAGAAATGTTCTTAAAAAGAACATTTGTCCCTGCAAACTCTAAACAACTTCATCCCTGAATTTAAAGATCTGAAAAGTGTTTAAAACCAATCACAAGGGTATTTTTTCCTACTTTAAACTTTGACTAGCTGGAGAGTTGAATGAGTGAATTCAATAGCTTTCAGAGAAGAAATGAAGCTTACAAATAAAGGAAAAATAAAGAGTGTTCCTTTACACAGTACTTAATAAACCTATAATATTACACTCACACAGTGTTGTACACATAATGGCCATTTGAAAATGGTTATTCAAAAGAAGTGAACCTTTAAAATATTTCTGGCATTTCACAAGTTTATTAGCTATTATATAAGGAATGCTTCTTACATTTTCTTTCATTTATGAACTCTGGTAAATGAAAGTTAACAAATTCTTTCTAGCTAGAAAAGTAAAGAAATAACGACAATTATCCTATGATAATTAATATTAATGCTTAAAACAAGTCAAAATATGATTTTAAAGTTTAATACAA
>CM053625.1:77455963-77495985 GCA_028646595.1 Phalanger gymnotis
ATTGACTCTTACCTTGGTTTAAATCAAGAGTCTTTGATTGAATCAAGAGTCTTTGATGACCTGCTTAAGTCACAAGAAAGCCTAAGTCACACAAGTTTGAGTCACATGGTTGTGACGCCCTCTGACCCTGAAAAAGTATATATGGTCTCTGAGGTTAGCATTTTGGTTTTGGGGCTCACTCATTAGAAGACTGTTCCTGCGATTTGGCCAAATAAGACTCTGGGTAGCTGTTAAGGAGGCCCCTCAGCTTTGAAAACCCAGGTGTTGGTGCTTCTCTCTCTCTCTCTGGTAACTATGTATGTGTTTCTATGGTCAGACAGAAGTCTGTCTGTTGATTTGTGTTATTTTCTGTGTTTGTAATTTCTGTTTGTATTTGCTCTGAAGTTCAGGGGTGCTGACTTTTCCCCTTGAACTAAAGTGAAAGATATATGTATGTTTAATTAAAGTAAGATTGTTAACCCCTTAAAAAAAAAAAAAAGACAAGCAGCAAATACAGAAGCAGCTTTGTCTAGGGGAGATGCTCCAGAATGGACTGATGGCATTAAAGTCATCCCTTAGCAGTTACGCACAGCAAATAGGTTTTCCCTTCATATGTGCTTCCCTGCCAGGTTCCTATAAGTGTGTGCTCACTCTCCCCAGCAAATATTGAGGGCACTGACGCGAGATTTGGGACGGGTAGGGTAATTTCCAAAGATCAGATCCAGGTCTTAGAATTTGAAATAGTTAAAATGATGATGAGGGCTAAGATACAGATGGCTGAAATGGAAAGGAAACAAAGATGACTACATAGTTCAGTAAAGGGAACTGCAGAGGCCAGAATTTTTTAAGGAACAACAAAATGGCCTTATTCTTTGAGAGCTCAGTTTTAGAAACTGTCAAAAGCCATGCAGAAACAATTGTGATTAATAAGGTGGGTGATTGAATGATGAAATGTAATAATAATAGCTAACACTGATAGAGTGCCTACTATATGCCAGGCATTGTGCTAAATGCTTTACAAATATTATCTCATTTGATGCTCACAAGAACCCTGGGAGGTAGGTGCTTTTGTTATCCCTATTTTACAGATGAGGCAAACAGAAGTAAAGTGATTTGTCCAGGGTCACAAAGCTAGTAAGTGTCTGAAGCCAAATTTGTAGTCTTTCTGACTACAGGCCCAGTACTCTTATCTACTGTGCCACCTCACTGCCCTTAATATTATTTGGGGTCAAAAATAAGGTGTGGCAATAAAGTGATGAGGCTGATTTTCTTGTGTGGCATGTAAACTAGGTCTGAAAGCAATTCCCAAAGAAGAGTTCCAAAAGGTTTAAACAACAGCAGCGCTGCTAAAATAAATAGATTGCCTTCCAAGTTTTGATGGGCACAGTACTTAAATGGATATATAAATTAAATGTCTTTTTAAAATTGCTCTATTACTTTAAGTAACAGTCCTATATAACTTCTACCTATTGAAAAGGATGTTAATGGCTACTGTATGTAACATGAAGTTTTGTCCCTTAACACTGAATGTTTGTCACACTTTCTTTTCCTCTTTGCAGAAGAAGAGGACTAGGAGTGTGGAATACTACTGTCAGACACACTGAACTGGTTGGTTATGCTGAATTTTTAAAAATTATTTAATCTTTATTACAAGGAGTAAGTCACTGGATAGGGTAAAAGAGAGAGACATATTCAGAAACAAGGATGAGAGAAAAACACGAGATCAATAAAAATAAGATTCAAAAAAATAAATAAACATACTAACCTGTATAGAGTCTGTAACATTTCCCAGAGCGGTTGCGACCTGCACGTCCTGCTCGCTGATTGGCTGATGCCTGTGACACTGGAACTACCACAAGACATTCAATAGCTGTTTTGGGATTATAGGCTCTAAGTTTCATAAAGCCACAGTCTATCACAAACACAATTCCATTGATTGTAATAGATGTTTCTGCAATGTTGGTTGCCACTATCACCTAAAGGTAACCAAAAATAATTTTTAAAAAGTACACTGATCTTTACCAATTTTAAACAAATATCAAATACAATATAATATTTAGAACATGTTTTAAAGTACCAAATATAATGCAAATTTTAAGGCCTTATCTTCAGAGTATAATCTCTTCTATAATGAAGCTTTCTTGGTGTAGCTAAGGTATAAGCTTGCCTTTGAAGAGCATGTTCAACTTTTTCATAGTGCCCTTACAGCCTTGTTTTTTACTTTGACAATTACCCTCTGAAATAGGAAGGCCAAGGATTATCCCTTTTTGCAAGTAGGGAAATTAAATTATTTGATCAAGATCACACAGAAAATTACTGACAAAACCAGGAATAGAACAAAGATCTTCTTCCTCACTCTTCCTTTTACTCTTTACATTCTGACCATGTCATGTCCCAAGGCTCCACAGTGGTGAAAAAGAACCTACTACCATGGTATCCAAAGTTTGAGGTAAACCCACAAACTTCTACTTCCTCCCACTTCCCTCTCACCCTACCATCCCTGCCTACCAGGTGCTGAAGGCAGCAATCATAAGCCAACTTTTGACCTGCCTATGTATTCTTGCCAACTCAGTGGAAAAGCACAGCAATATTACACTTGGGGAAACTAAGCACAGTGAGCAGAAGACTTGCTGGATCCTCCAGTTTTCCAAGGTGATGCTCCCTAGTGACTGCTTGCCAGGCTCAAAAATAAATGCTTTTAGACACACCCAAACTTGAATTTAAAGGTGGTACTACTGGCAAATTGTGATTCAAAACAAGTGGACCAGAAACCACACCCTCAAGATTCTAATATTTTATCTACTATTGACTTATGTACATCAGTACATCATGTGCTGGGTCAGTCACGTGAGGTAAATTTAAATATAGAAAAATAGAAAAGCAAATAATTCTACACTGAGATTACGGCCTGTAGTTCGATCTTAATAAAGAGCAGGTTTGTCAGTCTCAGGAACATAACCTCATACTGTTTTATTTTGTTATACACAGAGGCAGAGTAGAAAAAGAGCAAGTGACATAGAAGACCTGAATTCAAATTCTGATCCTCTTAAGGGGAAGGCAAGTCACTTAACCTTTCTAAGCTTCAGTATCCTCAAATCAGTATCCCATCGAAACCCCTAGATCTTTTTCAAACTGCTATCTAACAATTTACTATGGTTTCTAGATTTACTGTTTATCAATATACCCTTGACCTCCTTAAATTCATTTCAAAAATGTTCGTATAAAAGTGGATCACTCAGCTAAAAAAAAGAGTTATAGCTCATCCTTGATCACATGAAAAATGTTTAAAAGTAATACTGATAAAATGCAGGGCAAACCTTAAAGTAATATATAAATCAGAGCTATTATAATATTAGTATTACCTTTCTGACATTATGTGACATTCTTTCAAACACCTTCATCTGTTCAAATGAAGGCAACCCAGCATACATGGGAAGAACACGGAGGTGCTTCTTCATACCAGTCCGAGACAGTGCTCGGGCTTGTTCAATTAGCAAAGAAACAACAGTCTCTACTTCCTCCTAAAATGCAGTGAAAAATGGGAAAAGATGAGAAAAGACAAAGAGCATTTTGTGATAGGGAAAATTAAAAATGAAATTCACGCTCAACATCTTTGAGAAGCAGTACAGCACGGTAAAAATGCCACTGGATTTCAAGTCTAAAAACCTGGGCTAGAGACCCGGTACTTTACTTATGATGATGACTGACCATTACATATAAAAACAGTATTGCTAGGATGATAACAAATTTAGGAGTAAAGTTTGTAACTCAAATAAAGGAATTGTGTATGAAGAGAAAAAAGTTTCTGGGAATCAAAACAGTAACTGTGCTACTCAGTTTTCCTGCACATGAAAGCCAAACATTACACATACATTCATTGCAAGCTGTGGCCTGTGAGGCAGCAGCAAGCTTTCTCCGAGAAAAATCATTATGTTGTGGAAAATGTTTAACAGTGGAAAGGATTACAATGCAAGTAGTTAGTTAAGGAGTGTTCAGATAACAGACCAGCACTGGGGCTTTGTTGCAGTCAAGCAGCTTGGCACCATTGGCCTGTGATTAAGACAATTCCTGGGAAAAGCTAGATACCACAACAAGATATACACAGCAAAAATCAGATGTGGAAACATGTATCTTCTGTAAATAAAAAAGCCAAACGGATTTAAGGCCTATTGGCTGCACCATTCAACTTCCTACCAAACAAGTTAATCAATTGAGAACATGACTAACCACTTCACACTGAGCCCCCACAAGCTAATGATTCACTGCAATTTAAGCAGTATGGTAAATTAGTTCAAACCACAGAGGTCTGTCAGTTTTCTGGAATTAAGGAAGCAAATGACATAAAACACCAAATGAATGGTTAAAGAAAGCATTAGGAATCTACATTCTAAGCTATTATGTATGTGCATGATTAAATGAGAAGATAACTACTGGGGGAATAGTTATTGGGAAAGGCTTCTGGTGTAAAAAATAAAATAAATTAATAAAATATTGGTCCTTAAGAGGGAAAAAAAGATCCAACAAGATTACCTGGCCAGTAAGGAATGCCAAGATATCACCATCACCCTCTGTTTGGTGAATTTTCATCACAGTTTCCACAGTTGATTTGACATAATCTGGAACAGGACTGCCAAAAAAAAGACTGACTAAATTCACTTACTATAACCTGTATTTTAATTAGAAATCAATCATTACCTTGTTAATTTGGTAACATAGCCTCATGAAAATAAGAAACCACCCATCAACACAGGCCTGGCTAATTGAAAATTAATATACAGGAGGATACAGGAGAAAATGTTTCCCTCTGAAGTATGTGTCACTTGATATTATTCTACTAAATAGGCACCATAGATATTATGAGTTTTCCTTTAATGTTATTTTATAAAAAGATGAAATGAACACATTCAGTACTTAAATGGATGTGTTTTCCTTTGTGAAAACAGCATTCACTATCAGTGGGGCAGGCATTTCAATTTCTTTTTGTCTTAGCAGTGTTGATCCACAGACATCCTCTCACCCAGTATGCCTTATCATTTTCTTTTTCTTTTTAATTATTTTATTTGTTTTTTAGTTTTTAACATTCACACTCCTGTCATTTTCAAAGAAAACTGATTGAGGTTGAAGGGCACAATCTACAGCCATTCAGAGCTCAAATTTACAACAGTTACCTACCCACGTAACCCTGCTCCTTGCCTTTGTCTCTTCATCAGGCAAGAGACACAGACCGACCACTACTAATCGACTACACAGACCTCTCGAGAGCCTGGAAATGGAGAAGGAGGCAGAAAGCCAGGGGACCAGTTAAATCAAGCTTCTAGCTATCAGAATCCTACTTGCCCCAGGCCTGAAAATTAGTACCCTAGAATGAACCTCAGAGCCACCTAGTACAAGACTTTAATTTTACAAATAAAGAAACTAAGACCCAGGAAGTTAAGTGACTTATCCAAGGTCACATAAATAGTGTCAGAGGCAATATTTAAGCCCAAGTCTTCTAAATCCAGAGCCAGTGTTCTTTTCACAGGTAACCAGAGACTCATTTTAAGTGTTGAGGAATACTGAAGATCTGCATTTACCTGCTTGAAAAATGAATCTGCTTACTGCATTTGTGGATGTGTACAGTACAGTTTATATACCTAACTATATAATGCCACATAGCAGAACAAACCAAGGGAGAGAGAAATAAATGCACATGTTATTCCTCATCCAAGCAAAGATGGGCAAAACTTTCACCATCAGAGATTTTATGAAGCCATGAGAGCCAGAGTAGTGAGGTCCTGAAATATCACTTTAATCAAAGTCTTTCCTTTTAACTAATAGAATAAAAGAAAATATATCTCCATCTGAAAATAGATTACCTTTCTAAGATATCTTAATAAATTTTGAGTAGCTAAAAACCATTTCGATTTGACTATGTCCAAATGGCAGGTCTCTACAGAACCCAGTACATGCTATGTAATGTCATATCACAGATATATTTTTCAAAAGACCATTTTAAGGATTAAAATAACAACAAACCTCTGTAGATAAAAGACATCCACTGGAAATGTTCTCCCTTCCACTGTAATAATCACACATGTATCCCTACCAGGGTCACTGGTTTCATTTTGATTAAAGAAATTCCGAAATTTCTATAATATTAAAAAAAAAAAGTTAACAATTTGCCATGCATCTCCAAAAAAGCACATTTCAAACAAAAAGAGAATTTAAATCCAGGAACAAATAGGAAATAAAACTATAGGATTGCTATATGGACAAAGTAATAGAGTCAAGAAGACCTAACTTAGAATTTCACACTTAACTATCAGTAAGACCATGGTAAGCTTCTATGAGCCTCAGTTTCTTCGTCTGTGAAACGGGAATAATGATAATACCTGTAATAATACTTTACAAGGCCACTATAAGGCTCAAATGAGATAATACATGTATGGCACTCTGAAAGCTTTAAAATACTACCATTGTTATTATTTCTATTTTATATTCATATGAAAATACCTACTATGCAAACATCATTATACAAGTATTAGTAATGATAATGAAAAATAGATTCCCCAATTTCTTTAAAACTGCAGTTTTAGGCAATCACATTTTAATCAATTTCCAATAAAGGTTTAGAAAAAGAAGTCAGCCTTCAAAACTGCATTCAATACGACATACCCAACTTATTTAATGAGTAGTTCAAAGTGGGAAGCACTTAAGTGGTACTTTTGATCTGATTTCATAAGATGCCTTGTTTCAGATAAAAACCCATGTATGCACTGTCAAAGACATTACAATTTGGGGAGAACTTTTAAAATACTGGCCCAAACACTAATTTATGTTTCTTTTCAAGAAACAAATTTTATTGATATCCTTTGTTTTAAATTTATCTAGATTTCTCCCATATGCCACCCCCTTCGAGAGAGCTAACCCAGAAAAAAGAATATTTTTTAAAAAGAGAAAAACAATCAGCAAAAACTAATTATTACACTGAAAAAAATCTCAAAACATATGGAATGTTTCACATCTCTGCAAAGCAACTGAGGGAAGTGTTTTCTCCTAGCTTTCATAGCTCTTCTTTGGGATCAAGCTCATTCTTTTGTAATTTTCCAACATTTATTTCTAGTTATTTTGCAGCTGTTGTTCTACTTACATAGTTATCACTGTGTACAGTTTTCTTGGCTCTGCTTACTTCATCCTTCATCTGTTCATAGCATCTTTGTATGCTTCCATTGTTTCTTACAGACCAGTAATATTCCATTACATTCTCATACCATAATTTGTTTAGTTAATCCCTAATTGATGGGCATTTAATTCATTTCCAGTCCTTCGCTACCACAAAAGGTGCTGCTATAAATATCTGGGTGTATATGGGGGCCTTTGTTTTTATCAGTGACCTCCTTGGGATATATGCCTAGTAGGAGAATCTCTGTAATGGACATTTTAGTCAGTTTATGTGCACAAGTTTAAACTGCCTTCCAAAATGGTTGTGCTGATTCACAGCTTCACAGCTTGTGCCTTTCTTTCTCCGGTAAACAGTCATTGACTATCCCCATCTTTTGTCATTTTGCCAATTTTCTTGGGTGTAAGGTGAAACCTCAGGATTGTTTGGATTTGTATCTTTCTTATTACTTGTGATTTGGGGCATTTTTTCATGTAGTTAATTGTTTGCACTTCTTTTTTGAGAACTGTTCGTTCGTATCTTCTGATCATTTATTTATTAGATAATGGTTTTTGATTACATGTATGCATTTGCATGTGTGTCAGTTGTCATATGTCTGGAATAACAAACTCTTACCTGAGATATCTGATACAAAGATTTTTTTTCTTATTCTACCACTTCTCTTCTTATCCTAGATACATTGTTTGCGTAAAAGCTTTCCAAGTTCACGTACAATAATGAAAATTACCTACTTTACCTTTGTGATTACCTCTATCCCTTGTTTGGTTAAGAATACATTTCTTGTCAATAGCTGAAAGGTACAGGACCCTCTTCTTCTAACTGATGATATAATCTTTAGTATTCAGGTCACACATCCACTTTGGATTTTGATGTAAACCTAATTTCTGCCAGACTACTTTCCAGTTTGTTCTATAGTTCTTACCAAAGAGGGAGTTCTTTCTAAATTAATGTATGCTTTCAGGTTTACTAAACCCTAGGTTGAAAAGAAAAAATTTACAATGCAAAAATTCTGGAATGCAAACAGCATAAAGAATTAGGTGCTAAATAAAATTCCAAATTACATTTTAAAAAATCATTTCACAGAATGAGTCTATAAATATTTATTGAGTACCTATTTTATGAAAAGCAGTATATTAGGTGTTATAAGAATACCTATTATGGTGTTCTCAAGCTGAAAACTGCTCCCTCCAAAGTTAAAATGATGTCTCAATTGCCAAACCTAATGGCTTTCCTCAATCCTCATCCTTCTTGACCTTTCAGTAACATGTGCCACAGTTGACCACATTACTACCTCCTCTCTGAGTTTTAATGACACTGCTTTCTCCTAATTCGCCTGTAACCTGGATGACTGCTCCTTCCCTTCTGCTGGATCTTCATCCATCTGAAACCCACGATCTTTGGGCATACCCCAAGGCTCTGTCTTGAGTCATCTCTTCTCCCTACACACTTTCTGACATCAGCTCTAGGGTTCAATTATCAGCCAATGACTTCCAGATCTATATATCCAGTCATGGTGTGTCTCCTGAACACCATCCCTACGCTATCTTCTGCCTATGGGACATTTGCAACTAAGTGTCCTACAATCAACTCAAATTTAAAATGTCCAAATCTAAAATCACTACCTTCTGTCCCTTTCCTCCCCCCAAACCCTACCCCTTTCCAAACTTCCTTATTAAAGTCAAAGGCACCACTAGCCTTCCAGTATCATCCTCAAATCCTTACTCTCACTTACCCCATATGTCCCCATCGAATCCACTGCCGAATCCTGTCATTTTTACTTCCATCACATCTCTCAGATCCGTCCCTTTCTCAATACTCATACTGACACCATGCTAGGTCAGGCCTTCGCCTCCTTGTTTCCTAGATGACTACAATATCGCTAATCCAATCTATCCTCCATACCGTTGACAGATTGATTTTCCTAAAGAACAGTTCTGACCATGTCACCCTCTCTGCTCCAATGAATAAACTCTAGTGGCTCTCGAATACCTCAAAATCACATTTGAACTCCTCTGTTGACATGAAAGCTTTCTGTAAGCTGGCCCTTTATGGTACAGCTGTATCTGTCTACTCGCTATTCTTTAAAAACAACACTCCATCTCTCATCTCCTTGCCTTTACACTGGTTGTCCCTCATGTTTGGTATATTCTTCTTCCTTACCTCTACCTTCTCAGAATTCCTGCATTCCTTCAAGACTCAGCTCAGTTACCACCTTCTGCAGGAAGCCTTTCCCAGTCCCTCCAGCTGTTAAAGTTGTCTTCCATCTACTCTGTACAGACCTATTTTTATACAAGTTTCCTCCCACATTACCATGTGAGCTCCCTGAAGGCAGGGTCTGTTGGACTTTTTCTTCTTATCCTCAGCCTAACACAATGCTTGGCACATAGCAGGAACTCAATAAATGCTCGCCTGCTTGCTTCTCCAAACTATGGGTATAAGCTGCACCGCTGCAATAGTCTGTACTATATTCAGTTTGAAGGGACACAATTTAGGATGGACATTAAAAAACCAGAGAGCATCCAAAGAAGGGGAAGCAGGGTTGTGAAGAGCCTTAAGATCATGACATATAAAGATGACATGAAGGAACCAGGGTGGGTGTTAAGCCTGGAAAAGAAAAGTTAGCCTGAAGTTAGCCTATATGAGGCCTTCTCTAAACGCCCCTCTCCCACTTCCACCCTCCCAAATTACTTAGTAGTTATGTCATTTCCCCAGATATCATGTAAGCTACTGAGGGCAGAAACGGTTTAGTTTTTGTCTTTGTACTCCCAGTGCCTGCACACAGTATATGTTTAATAAATGCTTGTGGATTGCCCAGGGTCAAAATTAGAATAGTAGGTGGAAGTTGCAAAGTGGCAGATTTAGACTTAATCAAAAGAAAAACTTCCTAAAAATCAGTTATCTAAAAGCCTCCTCCCTGAAAATTTTCAATCAAAGGTGAGGTGACCACCTGCCCATTAAACTGTAATGGGGATGCTCATTCAGGTATGGATTTGACCTCTGATGTCTGTGATTATGGCAACTACGAGTATGTCATAAAATGGTATTAAAATATTCCACAAAATTTTACTTCATAAAATATTTATCATAAAATACCTTTCTGTGTATTTTTTAGGAAAAACTTTCTAATGTCAACTAAATTATCCTCCCTGCCCTCCAAGTCAGTGCAATTTAAAGCTTGCTTTTTAAAAAATAGGTGATCTTCAAAATGTTTTAAATATTTGTCTACGAAACATTTTTTTCCCAACTTCACCAAGCGTTAAATATAGATTGATATGTTAGGACAAATAAAGACAAAATAAGAACACCTGGTACAATGCTCAAAAAATACTCCTCAGTTATTGTTTAGTCACTTTATAAGTATTTGTTTAGAACTTTAGATGGACATGTACAAACAAAGTGCTGAACTAATTACAACAAAGCATCTGAACTAATTAACACAATAATTTTCTTCCATCTATCTTGCCTCAAGGGAGGTAATAAAACTTGATTTAAGAAGGTCTATCTATATGAGCTTCCATATAAAAATGAAAGAAATCCATTTTCACATGTGAAAAAAAAGGAAAAATATGAAGCAGTTTATTAAATACTAATCAACAATGACTTAAATTAAAACACTGTCCAAACAGACCAAATAATATCACTTTCATTTTGCAACAAACTTAGCCAGGAAAATTACATTTATATAGCATGATTCAAAATATAGTCTTTTTAGATAAAAAGCTGAAAAGCTGGTATGTGAGGGAACCTTGCTCATTTGCATAAAGAATTTACAATTTTTGTTTTACAGTTAAAGAAAAATTAAAGATAAAAAAAACTTTATACTCAAAAAAAAATATTAAAATTCCAACTACATGGACACTAAAAAGTTTGCGGAAGAACAACTTAAGTCACTTGTCATGGACTCACTTAATTAACTACAAATTAATTTCTACCCACAAATTGAAAAAGGGTGTCCTTTCATAACTGAATCTAGGACAACATGTCCTAGACTACAGAAAAGCACGTCATTCTACTAAAGGTGAAATCTTTCTTAGAGGTGAAATTTATCTCCTGCACAATACTTCATGTGTTCGGTTCAAATAAAACAGAGAGGGTAGAAGGAAATGAGTGATACCTCTGCATCCAGAGTGGCTGAAGCTACAATCAATCGAAGATCCCCTCGTTTCTTTTGGATCTACAAAATAAAGAATCAAGAAACAATAATGGTGAAAAGCAGCCTTTAAAAAAAAAAGAACTAAGTGCTAGGTTATACTATGCAAAGGTAGGAGGGGAAGGGTTTGGTATAAGTGAAGAATATATGTAAGAGACAAAAACAATGACTGGAGTGTGGCAAGGTGGAAGAGGGTAACATGGATGCATGAAAATCGGACTTCTCTGTTTTGGTATATAAAGATTGGAGACTAAAGAGAAAAGGGAGGAAACAGCCTGTATATCAGGGGGAGATCAGTGTGCATACATGCAAGTATGTTCATCTATGAGGGAAAAGGATCAGTCTAAGAGAGGCAATGAGGTACAATGAAAAGAGAGCTGGACTTAGGATCAAAAGACCCATAGGTTTGAATCATGGCTCTACTCTTTATTAAATGTTGCCTCTGAGTAAATTATCAAACTTTTCTGAGTCAGATTCTCTGTCTATAAAATGTATATCATAAATGTAAGCTATTACTATTATTAGTATAAAAAAGCTGTTACTATTATTAGTATAAAAAAGGGAAGTACAAGCTAAGGGAGATGTCTAGATATGAGTTTATGGGACAGACCAGTGGTGTCAAACTCAAATAAAAATGACAGCTACTAATCCATATGTGAGGCTCCCTCTGAACCACATACTGAGTTAGTTTTAAAATGTAATATTATCTACATTTTATTATACTTTTACTTATTTTGTTAAATATTATCTAATTACACTTCAGTCTGATTCTGGCCATATTTGGGAGTGTTGTAGGCTGCATGTCTGATACCTCTGGGAGTATACTGTGTGGTGGGGAATGGTGAAAAGCTTGCATTAAATATGTCTAAGCATTTATGGGGAGAACGTAAAATGGTGTACAAGGGTGTACTTCTGGGCTGAATATGATGGATGGAGCTACGCTGCAAATCCAAGGGTAATCACTAATGAGGTGATCTTGACATCTAGAATAGGGTTATGGGCAACATGGTGAGAGTATACATGGGATGGGCAGGTGTAGGACTGTACAGTTAAGAGTATGTTCTTATAATGGAGGAGTGGAAGATACATGGAGGGGTGTCATAGCAGATGAATGAGTGGATAAGTGAACTTTAACACTTTTGTCACTACATAGAGATAAGCAGTACTAAGACTGGGGTGAATAGCTAGTAAAAATGGGTGCATGAGAAATTACACAGACAAAAATCTGTGCTCCTTACCAAATATGTAATATAGATGTGAATATGGTCAAAGTTTTGGAATTGATATTCGTGATGAACCAAACAATAATCTTTGTCCCAAGAAGTGTGAATCAATTTAAAGACACATTATGCTAGTTTATTGGAAGGGCAGCATGTTAGCAAGCCAGACACTCCCCTCTGTGCACTGACAGTGAAGCATCTGTTGATCAAGCAGTAAGAGTATGGAAAAGATAAATGAGAAGCAAATGTCACATATGCTACACAGATACTCAAGAAGTCCCCCTAGCCGCAGAGACTTACCTTTTTTAACAAGCCAATAGCAATATCTGTATATAAAGTTCTTTCATGGGCTTCATCCAGCATAAGAGCACTATTAAATAAAAGGGGGACACATTTCAGTAATAGTGGAAAAAAACAAGCATTCCCTATATGAATAATCAAATCTAATTTTCCAAAGGTGTTCTGGGACTTTAGCCATCTATTGCCTTTTAGTAGCAGCAAAACTAGTTATCTGAAAATGCAGTTAATACTAATGTTAATGTTAATACTAATACGTTAATGTTAACTAAGATGTTAATATTAATAAAAATTTGTGCATCAGCTCAACATTTACTATATCTTCAAAGAACAATGCTATGTTTACTTCCATGTCTAAAAGGTTTAAATCACTACAAAAGGCACCATTATTTCATTCTGAACTGTACCATAGGCAGAAAAACTATGTATCATATGAAAAAATGGTGCAAAGTCTAAATTGCACACAATAGCTAATGACAGAGGGCAGCATAAACTCAAAATCATATTTGACCTAGACATTGTAAAACATACTCCAGGTCCAAAATTTGGGCTTCACCTGGAAATATGAAAGCATGTCTTGTCCAACTTTATCTTAAGAAGTAAAAATGCAGACACGTGGTAGTACTCATTCAGTAACTAAGAGGTTTTTTTTTGTTGTTGTTAATTAAGTAGTGTTAAATTCGCTAATCAATTACACAATTCCTTCACTTAGCTTTCACTATATAGGTCCCATATTGGTACGTAAGTGGGAAGAACTCAATACAATTTACTGGTGTTTTAACAATCATGTTTTTAGACTATTTTTAAATGTCAACAAAGTGTTTCTGCTACCTAAACTATAAGATCACTATTATTTCATCATTCTGAGCCTGTAAAATGACTTCTCACAGCAAATTTTAATTAAATATTTAAGAATTAACAAAGTTTGAAGAAAATTTGTCAAGAAAAGACATTTACCTATATTTTGTTAATAATGGGTCAACCATCATCTCCCTGACCAGCATTCCATCAGTCAGAAACTAAATGGAAAAAAAAAAAAAGATACAATTGAATTATTTACAATACAGTCTCACTCAAAAAAAAGCCACCTTAAATGAGCTAAAAGTATAATCTATTGACAAGATGAATCTATGTGTAATACCAATCCCATTTCAACAAATTCTAAGAAAACATCTAAATGCTTTGTCTACCAATTACTGTTTGAAATAAGTGGACAATCAACAGGAGCTTGTCTTTTTTTAACTGAGAGTTTTGTAGAGATGACATTTAAGATTATATGGTATAAATGTACATAAATATTATTTGGGCACCATTTTCCCTGGGTTTTTACTATTGATATTGCATATAAAGAAAGTAATCAGAGATATATTTGCAGTGTATGTTTAAATTAGACAAAGACTGCAAATTGACTGTTGTAATTTTACCTTATCTGTTCGTTCTCTAGCTCACATAATTGCATCTATGCTGCCAATCCTAAGAGATCATCAGGAGATACTAACATCTAATCTTTACTTCACTCCAGAATTCCCATTCCAGGCATTTCTTAATCTAATTCACTGCTACATCTTAATAGAAATCTCATTCTAGACTTGGAAGGGTAGCACAGGGGCAGGCACATATTAGACACTTAAACTCTTTTTGAATCGGACTACTACATTAAAGTAAAATGGTAAACAGTGAATAAAAATGAAATATTTTACTCAGTGCTTAAATGCCAATTATTTTAATCTTGGCAAACATAAAATATAAACTAAACATATGAAATATAAAGATGGAGAAGTTATAACTGGTGAAAAAAGTAGTATTTCCATGCTTTGATTTATCAATTTCCACTACTTGGCTTAAAGTCTTAAGTCCCTTTAAGTGTAAATATTTTAGAAAAGCTATGTAAGGTAGTGGAAAAAACACCGAACTAAAAGTTAGGACACCCAAGTTTTGTCCTAGTTTTGCCTGAACAAGTCATGTAACCTCTTAGGCCCACACACAATTGCTTGAGGGAATTCAATTAGATAATCACTGAGTTCTCCTCCAGTTCTAAATACATACTATTATTCTTCTCTGATTAAATACTTCCCAATTAAACTAAAAAGTTCCTTGAGGGAAAGGCCCATGCCTCCATTTCTTAGGTCTTTTCCCACGGTGCCTGTGTCAGGGCACAGTGTATAGCAGAAATTTGGTATATTTTTGAATAGTCAGTAACTGTATTAAAATAAGTTCTCTATATGAGCATGAATCCTTTAATTTCTTTAAATGAGCAGCATTTATTGCCTTCCTTATGATAAAGAATAGATGGGGAAGTTTGAACATTTCACCTTAATTCTTGTAGCTTGTGGATCAGTGCAGTCATCAAACCGAATACAATAACCAACCTCATGGCCCAGCACTGCACCCCTTTCTTCAGCAACTCTCCCTGCAACCTTTGAGGGAAAAATGGAGACAAAATTATTATGCCACTGCATACGACCTATTAAAAACCTAAATAATAAGCTACCTTCGAGTGACTGAAAGTATGTGAACCACTAAGAGAAAAGATGACAAAAGAACAAACAGAATTTATGACAATCTCTATGGTAGGTTCCATTTAATTTTTCACATCTTCACACTTTATCTCAACCAAAAAGAGGCCAGATGGCATACGTAAGAGAGTGCCAGACATAGAATCAGTAAGATATGGGCTCAAATTCTACCTCTGATACTTAATAGTTATGTGATCAAGAGCCTTCCTCTCAGCCTCAGTTTCCTCATTTGTAATACATAAATTACAAGGTTGTTTTGAGGCTCCAATGAAATGTACATGGAGTGCTTTGTGAACTTTAAAGCACTACATAAAAGTTGTTACTGTTATTATCATCCTTATTACTAACATTATTATTAACTGGATTATATACTTCTTGAAGGCAGGGAACGTAAGTCATATTTCTTTTTATTTCCTATAAGACCTAATAGAGTACCTTGCTCAAAAAGAGGACTGATTTGATTTAGGTGGAACAAAGTAAACAAAAATGTTTTCAGAGTAAGACAATACAGTTAACATTTATGAAAATTTCTTAACAGGACTCTACAAGTAACCCAAACCAGTTATGCAGTTAATAACTTATTACAGCAATCATTAACTTACTGATCTAATAGTTAATTAACAAGGAGTTCCCTTTAGACACCTGCTCACCTTTTCCAGTTTTACAGGCTGAAAATAAGTAAACAAGTGAGGAGGCAATGAAAATCAAGATCAAGAACAAAGCACTAAATTTTCATTCAGTTAATGGAAAAGGATGAGTAATTTTTCTACACTTCTGTCAGTACTAAAAGACTGTTGGGGGTGGGGCACTCCTTCAGATCCATAAACTGAATGAATTAACATAACAATTCAAAATAATTTCTGAGATGCCTAGCACAGGGCTACACACATCATAGGCACTCAAATGGATGATTGGGAGGTGGAAGGGGAAGAAAACATAACATGGTATAATAAACACAAGGAATGCCAGACTAGAAGTAGGAACCAGAATTCAAATCCTGACTGCCATTTATCTGTGTGAACATGGGTAAGTCACATGTCTCCTTTAAGTCTCAATTACCTCATCTGTAAAATGAGGACAACAATTTCTATGCTATCTATTTCACGAGGCTGTTATAAGGAAAGTGTTTTGTATATCTTAAAAGTGCATTAGAAATGTGAGTTGTTATTATACTAATTTTCCACTTCCAAAAACAAGTAGTTCTGTGGAGGTGAATAAATACTAAGGAAACCTAGTGTGGAGAATTTTCATTGTGTGCCTAACTGCAATCTGTACTATCTATACTGTCACTCCACCAAAATCTAAGATCTGTAAAGGCATGATTGTGTAAAAGCACCATGGAAATCAACAGCTCCTAACACAACTCTGGGCACAAAAAAAAGCATTTGATAATGATGAGATCATATTTTAAAACCAGGATTTCACTGTGTCAGTGCATCATTACCCTACACTAGAGGCAACACATGCCTTAGCAACAAAATTAAGTACATATAAAAAGTTTTAAATTAAATGTATCACCCAGTTAGACCCGACCAAAATAATAGAGGAAAACTGAGGAGCTGTAAAGGAGTGTGTTTCCCCCTTCCAGTGAGTAACAGTTTCTATAAATTATATGGGATCATCAATGGCTTTTTGTTCCACCTACTCACATATGACCAGCTACTCGATACTCATTTAGAATTCTCCAAAGAGCAAATCCCAGCATGATGTAGTGAAAGAATGTTGGTCTCTGAGTCAGAGGTCCTGTGCTGAAATTCCAACTCTGCCAATGACTGCCTGTGTGATTTGGGGAAAATCACCTCCCCTCTCTGGGCTTCAATTTCCTAATTTCGAAAATGAAGAACTTTTACTAGATGACCTCTCTAAAACCCCTTCCACCTAAAATTCCGGGATCCTACAGCTAACATGTTAGCAATAAGTACTGTAACTATACATGAAAGGAATATTCAGGAAAAGGAGCAATAAACATCAATTATTTATATTGCTCACAAATTGCCCAAGTGATTTTGCTAATCTATAGCATAGCAGAATTGTAACTATAATTATAAGTTCATCAGCAAAACTTAGATAAAAGAATAAAATGGTCAGAAATCTATAAATCATGTAATTATTACCTTAAACTTAAGAGCCAATAATGTACCATTCCTACCTAGATCAGTTCAGTCAAAATTATACAGATAAAACATGTTTGGACTACAACTGAACTGGGCATGATAATAATGTAAAGGAATGACTGAGGAGCACAGTGACAGTGGAAGAATTCTCGTTGTGACTTAGGATGATAGTAGGGACTCAAAAAGAGTATTGATTTGATTTAGGCAGAACAAAGCAAACAAATGTGTTTTTAGAATAAACCAACGCTGTTGACATTTATGGAAACTTCTTAACAGGACTCTACAAGTAACCCAAACCAGTTATGCAATTATTAACGTATTACTGCAATCATTAACTGATTACTCTAATAGTCAATTAACAAAGAATTCCCTTTCTAAACCCAGCAAGAGAATATTAGAAAA
The DNA here is from genome assembly GCA_028646595.1 of Phalanger gymnotis. Classification (NCBI taxonomy): domain Eukaryota; kingdom Metazoa; phylum Chordata; class Mammalia; order Diprotodontia; family Phalangeridae; genus Phalanger; species Phalanger gymnotis. The sequence goes on from CM053625.1 coordinate 77,473,801, forward strand.
TCTGGCTAAGTGATAGCCACAGGGCGGGGTGAAATAAGTAGCATTTGTCTAGAAACTCTCCTATCAATACATATCAGCAGCTACTCCAAAACAGTCTCAGAGAGCTGCCTGGGTTGCTAAGAGAGTGACTTGCCCAGTGCAACACAACCAACATCTACCAAAGGAGTACAGTCCAAGTCTTTCTGACTCAGAGATCTACTCTATCCTTGATGTCATGCCACCTCTGGAAAAAATGTGAACATGCCTAAAATGTCCATATCTCTTAATCAACAGATCTCATTGTTAGGCACATGATGCTGTGGGACAAAACATTCCTATATATGCCAAAATATTCATAGCAACATCTTTGGTGGCAACAAAAAATGGAGATAAAGTAAGTGCCTATCAGTTAGGGAATAACTAAACAGACTGTGATACATGAATGGAATGAATTATTGCTGTACCATTCTATAAAGGCTCTTTTTGTAGTGGCAAAATACTGGAAACTACAGAGGTACTCATCATTGGAGAATGGATGAACAAATTGTGGTATATAAGAAATGGGAGTGAAGAGAACAAAGTTTCAGAGAAATCTGGGAAATCTGTATGAAACGATACAGAGTAAAATGAGGCAAACCAAGAGAATAATATATACAATGATCACAACACTGTAGAGATCAACAACACTGAAAGACCTAAGGACTAATCAAACAAGGACCAACTGCAATTACAGAGGAGCAATGACAAAGTCTACTTATCTAGCAGTGAAGTGATACTAAGGATTCAGACTACCACATAAAGATTTCGGACATAGCCAATGAAAGAATCTGTTTTGTTTGATTATGCATAATTGTTAAAAGGACTTGTTTTCTTTTTTCCTCAAAGGAGAAGAGAAAATAGATTTTTCTTAATTAAAAAGAAACTAAATTTAAAACAGATATTATTGTGCGATAAGAAAGAAAAGAATAAGAATACAGAGTACCATGCTAATATGAAGTGATGCAGAATAAACTAAAAAGAACCAGGAAAACAATATACACAATGACTATAGCAGAAAGAACAATTAAAAAAACAAACAAATGAACATTGTGTAATTACAATGACCAAATGTGGCCCTGAAGAAGAGTTGAGAAAACGTACCACAGTCCTTTTGCTGCAGAAGTGGGGGGGGGGGCTATTAAGTGTGGAATATCATATATACTGTCAGACTCAAAGTGTTGCTTGGTTTTGTTGAACTGCTTTTTTTCCTCTTTCTTTTTAAATCTTACTAATAAGGGATGATTACACTAGAAAAGAAAGGAGCGTGGGAAACGGAAAAAAACATTTATTAAATGCCTACTATGTGCCAGGCACTGTGCTAAGTGCTTTATAAATAGTTATCCCTTCCACATTGCAACTTTTCCCATTGTGGTTTGGCTACATCACAGGTTGGTTAAAGAAATTAAATAGGAGTTTTTAGGGAGTTTTGCAGAAGTCACAGATGACATGCAAAGGCCAACAAACAATACAGAAAAAGTTTAAAAACTCATATATGTATCATATAGTATAGTATAAAATATATGTATAGTATAGTATAATATCAACATATTTTATCTTTTAATACCACAGTGATTCAGACTTCTTCTCTGGTACAAAGGGCAGGCCAAAAAATTTTATGCAGATTTTCCAAATAGTGGAGATGCCACACCCCTAACTCCCACCATGTGGAAGGGATAACTGTATTATCTTATCTGATTCTCACAACAACCCTGGGAGATAGGTACTATTATTATCTCCTTTCTACATATGAGGAAACTGAGGCAGAAAGCAATTAAGTGACTTGCCTGGATCACACTAGTAAATGTCTGAGGCCTCACTTGCATTCAGAGCTACCTGACTCTACCCACTGTGCTACCTAGCTTCACATGAAGGGGAACGATATATTTAAAAATTAATGTAATAAAAAAATGGAATGAATAAAAATAGAATTTAAAAATTTAAATGCCTAGCCTATTAATCAGATCCATAATTACTCAGAAGCATTACTGAAAAAATCAGTCAGATAAAGGGCACTTAACATCCTGACTATAATATTCAAAAAGATGGCACAGAGTTGGTCCATCAGAAGACAGACCCTCCAGACGGACAACAAAAAGGTCCAGAACTGAATTAGGGGGAAAGTGGCCTGGGTGCAGAGCTCTGAATAACCAAAACTTCTCCCTGTAATAATGACCCATAGTTTTTGGTGTTTTTAAAAACATCAGTATTCTACAAGTAACATCATGTTGTTTCAAGTCATAGAAAACCAAATTCTCAGAAGGATCAAAATTGTGTGTTACCTAGAGGGCAATGAAGAGGTGCATGGTGGGCATCATACTACCAAGTGGCACAAGGAATTATCATTAAAGAGGTTTATGACCAGAAAATGAAGCAGGCCAGTCAAAATAGCAAGAGTGAGGAAAAAAATCAACGGATAGTGCAGGTACTCCACTGGTGTCTACTCAATGTCAAGAGACTTAAGAGGAATGCTCCTAGACCATGAGGGAGTTCCACTGCAGATGATTCATGTTATGCGAGGATATGAACAAGAAAGGCACAAGATAAGAAGGCATGGAAGGGTTATGATCTGCATTTTTGGAGAGACTGCCCAGATCAATGAAATCACAGACTCTCCAAGTATTTGCACTTATAATAAATAATAAAGGAAATGGTGCTGGGGGATGAACATGCGACCACCCTCTCTAATGACAAAATATAAAAATATGTGAATCTACAGTAGTTAGGTGACAGTAGATAGAGCGCAGACTCTGGAGTCAGGAAGATCAAAGGAGTTCAAATCCTATCTCAAACACTTTTTAGCTATGTTACCCTGATTCCTTAACCTGTCTGCCTCTGCTTCTTCATCTGAGAAAAGAGAATAATAATAGCACCTACTCTCCGGGTTGTCATTGGATCACATAAGATTATAATGATGTCAGTGTCTAGCACCCAGAAGGCACTTAATAAGTACTTATTCCTTTCCTCCTCATCCCCCTAGAAAAAGCCCTGGCATTTCATTGTGTGCACTTAATCTCACGACAACCCTGTATGACAAGTTGGCAGATACTATTATCCATTTAACAAATGAAAAAAAGAATTAAGCAAAGAGAGGTAAAGAAACCTGATTTGCACTGTGAGAGCGGTTGCTCTCGAATTTCAGAAAGAAGAGAAACTGCTTCCAAACTCAATGGAACTACTTGTGCGCTACACAGATTAATTTGCATTAATCATTTCCTTTAAAAGGATGACCTTTGTCTCTAGGAAGACTTGTGGTTAACGCTGGGTGTAGATTGGGATCTGGATTCCTGAAAAACTTGCCTCTAAAATACTGATAACTGCTACAATTATTTTAATGTGACTGTCATTAAGTTAAGCAACTTGCCCTCAGAATAGAGGATTTACTGCATTATTCTTGGATAATACCCAAATCGTAACGTGTTAAAGGCAGATGAACCTCAGCAATACACACCAGAAACAAAACCAAAAAAAAATCCTCTCCTTCCAATATGGTGAAAATATTCTGCAATCTAACTGTCACTTGCTGGGCATTGCTTTATTAACATTCAGCCACATCCTCAATCAATTTTATGTTTATTTATTCAAATACTGACTTTAAGTTTTTGAGATGCCCAACTAAAGAAATATTGGTCAGTAACAAATGTAATTAATTTTATTGATATTTCTAAGCTGAGGACAATAAAGAAAGGAGGCCCACGATGGAAAAAGTATTATGTAATCACTGAATTACAACCCAAAATTGATCAAAAATATGTGATGGACAAAGAATTAAACAATCTTCCTTCTTCATCTACAGTATTTGTAAAGCAACACATAATAATTCTTGGAAGTAAAGATAGACTCTGAGGAGAAAAAGAAATGCTAATGAAACTTACTGAAACAGCAGCCACTCTTCGTGGCTGGGTCACTCCTACTACTCTTCCCTCTGCTGTCCAGCCAGCTTCTGCCAGATACTACAAATAAAATAAAGTCAATGCACCTCTGTAACATATAATAAACAATTGAGTTTAACTGACTGATTTTCATTACTACAAAAATCTTTTCCATTGGTATCAATCTTTCTAGAATTCAGAATTTCTGTTTCACATTTACATTCCTTGCTAGAGTCAGCAAGGTCTTATTAGTTGGATTACAAAGAATTCTACTGAAAACAGAATTAATCCAAAGTGTACATATCATAAGAATCATAAATAGACTAGATAAATACAGAGATAACAGGTAACAGATAATAGAAAAAGATAAAATAAATAGAACTAATCCAAAGTGTATATAAAACATAAGGATCATGAATTTAAAGCTGGAAGGTACCTTAGAGACCACCTAGTCCATCACTTAACCTGGCCACAGACTTGCCCCAGATCACACAGGTAGGGACAGGAGGGACAGAGGTAGGCCCTCTAACTCCACATTCAGTGCCCTTTTCATTGTATCAGGCAGTTCATGAGAAAATTACTTGCTTTTATATTTCGCTCATTTTGAGAAATATATTTTCACATTTAATAATATCAAGAAAGATCCACACACTTCAGAAATGTTTAGTACATGGAGATTCAGTAAATTAAGAAGTTCAAAAGAAAGGTGTTAGGCAAAAATGTAGCTATAAAAAGGTTTATAAATCTAGAAAAATAAGATAATGGTTACTAGTATACTATCAAAGAATTTATCAAAATAGTCCGAATGGTTTCAAGAAAAAAAATCCATGGTTGCCAAGAAATATTTTGTTTTAAGGTTTTAGTACAAGAGAAAAAAAATAGGTTTGAAGTTAACAATCACTCCTCAAAAACATTTTATCTGAATCTAAGCAAAAATCAGCAAATATTAAACACATACTCACTTGTGGAATCTGTGTAGTTTTCCCACATCCTGTTTCTCCAACAATCACCACTGTCTGATAGTTTTCTATTAAGTATAAGATATGATTTCTAAGCTGAAATGGAAAAGAAATGAAAAAGCAATGAGCTATATGAAACAACAAACATTCTTTATAATCTGTGAAATTAGTTTATTTCTTAAGGGCAATTTATTTCAAGTGAGCTTATTTTAGAGATGCCTGAGTCTTTAATTCTAAAGATATTCACAAACCAGTTACTTATAGAATAGATATATGTATGTATATGTATATGTATGCGTGTGTGTATTTCAATATATAGTGAACTTTCCTTTATTCATAAAAAGTAAAGGGAACTAGAGGTAAAAGCTGTTCAATGACTGTGGTGAAGGAGATGTATAAAGTACTATCTATATAAAGGTAGGCTATTATTATCAATATTCCCTTTCCACATGATTGCCCTTCAAGTGTCTGAGGAGAGTTATCTTGTCCTCCTTCCTAAGTCTTCTCTCCTCCAGGCTAAACATTGCCAGCTCCTTTAATCATTCTTGTACGACACTTAGAATCCCTATACGAGCTGGATCACTATTCTTTGGACAGGTTGCAGTTTGTCAGTATCTAGAGCAGGAGTTCTTAACTTGAACTTTTAAAAAACAGATATATTTTGATAACTGTATTTCAATAAAACTGGCATCATTTCCAATTAAAATCTTTTTATTCTATGTCTTTAAAAACATTCTAAGAAGGGGTCCTATGGGCTTCACCAGACTGCCAAAGAAATCCATGAGACAAAAAAAAAGGTTAAGAACCCCAATCTAGAGTCACAAAAAGGAATCCTGGCACCTGGGGCAAATTCAGTTGATCAGATGGGGCAGAAGCGGGTACAAACTAACACTCCTGTACATGGTTAAGGTAAATTAGAGACAAGAGTCATGGGAATTGATAAGGATAAGTAACTGTGAGGACAGTGTGTCTGAAGGGTATACATGGGTGGGGAACCTGAGACCTTGAGCCCACATGTGACCTTCTAGGTCCTTTTGACTGAGTCCAAGTTTTACGGAACAAATCCTTTTATTAAGGGGATTTGTTGTGTGAAGTTTGGATTCAGTCAAAGGGCCACATGTGGCCTTGAGGCCACAGTTTCCTCAACTCTGGTAGAAGCTGGGGTAGAGAAGGCTGTGAATATAGTACTGAACTTACTAGAGAGGAGGTAGAATGACCTGGAGGTCCACAGATAACAGCAACAAGTACTTGAACAGGATGAAATGACCTTTAAGGGAGAACAGGTGGTTTCTGACTGATGCTATCAGAAGAAAAGAGTATCCCTCCAGTTTCTGGCCCTGAGAGTCAGGAGGTTAAGAAAAAAGGGGCAGTCAGCCTGGAAGAGGATGTCAAGAAATATGCCATCTTCAGGTAAAGACTGAGTTTCAATGACCACTAGGAGAAGGGAGAAACATGAAAGGAAGAGATCTAGGATACAGGAATCACAGACATGGAGCTAGAACTAATCTTGGAGATTATCTACTCCAGGGCTTCTTAAACTTTTTCCCTTCACAACCCCTGCAACTGCCTTCAGCACTTCATTTTACATAAGATAAAACTGGTGTGCAGAAAGGGGAAGTGACTTGCCTTAGGTCACAAAACTATTAAGAGCCACAGTCAGAATCCTGACTCAGGTTTTTTACTCTAAATTCAGCAGTCTATCCACTACATCACCACAGATAAAAGATTCAGAGGGTTCAAGAGAAAAAGAAGGCCAGAAGGCAGGGGATGGCAGAAATGGAGATGGGCAAGTGCTGAGTATACTACAGGAGGAGGGAACACAGGAGAAGAAAGGAAGTATCATGGCCGACGTGTTGCTACCAATCCTAGCTGTCTCATGGCCTCAAGGTTCCTAGGCGAGGTGCTACTTAGGCACAAGACAGGGATGGCTGATAAGGCTGGGTAGGAGAAGGGCTATACAGCTGGTTACTAGCTTTTAGGCGGTGACAGATGAGAGGGAGGAAATGCGTTAGTTGGACTGCCAGTGCTGGGGGAGAAGTGGAAATCTATCTTCCACCTCTACATCCAGATGTTGGCATCCAGGGAAGAGCTCTAATCACTCCATGCTTGTTTTGGCACAGTCAGTCAGTATCTCTCTCAAAATACAGTACTCAAAATAGAAAAGAATATTCGGTCAAATCAGCAAAGAGTACTATGTTCTGATTAGAGTACTCTACCCCCCAGTTTAGAGAGAGCTTTACAAATATCTCATTTATCCTTACAACAATCCTAGGAGGTAGGTACCATTATTACCCTCATTTTACAGATGAGGACACATGCGGTCGGAGGTTAAGTGACTTGCCCAGGGTCACACAGCTAGTGTCTGAGGCTACATTTGAACTGGGGTCTTCTTGACTCCAGGTCCAGAGCCCTATCCATTTTGCCACCTAGCTACTGTTCTGGAATGCAGCCTAAGGTCACTTGAGCTTTTTTGGCAGTCACTTCACATTACATTCTGAAACTGAGCCTGTAATCAACTAAAATTCCCAAGTTGTTTTCAAGTGAACTGCTGTCTAGGCACAATTTCCTAATCCTAAGGTTCCTTCTAGCTCTAAAACTCCATACTCCTGTAGATGATTTTTAAAAACCTAATTGCAAGACTTTAAACTTATGCCTTCTCAATTTTACCTTATTCTTTGTTTTTGTGGGTTTATGTGACTATTTCTCAAATTTATAAAGAAAAGGATATTTTTAAAGAAAACAAAAAAAATTTGTTTATCAGTTCGTTTGGTTATGCCTTGTTAAAGGCTAAGATAATATTTTGTTTCTCGTTTTATCTGATTGCTTTGGTTGATGTTGACAAATTTTTATTTTATTTTTCTTAAATTTGTCCTGTCATACCAACCAAGATACGATAGGTAACAGGATAATAACTTTGGAGCTAGAAGGGATATTAGATGTTATCTAGTCAATCTCCCTCATTTTACAGAGGAAACTGAGGCTCAAACAGATTAGGTGACTTGTCCAAGTTCACAAAAGAGGTAGTAAGTGCACAGTTTGGAGGTGAGCCTGGCTTCGCTAACTCCAAACCCATTAGTCTTTACACAGTTTCCATAATCCAACCTTTCATATCCACTATGTCACTGGCATATATTTTCATCTAAGTCATTTGGGGCACAGTTGAAACTGCAAAATACTCCTCTATAGACCTGCTTCCAATCCATCACTGATCCAGACATTCACCACTTATAAATACACTTTACATGTAGTATAATCCAATGTATAATCATCTGTCATGTTTACAAATATAGCACGACAGACTATCAAATAACTTGCAAATGAGTACTCATCTGTAAAATCAGAATGATAATACTTGTATTCTCTGTTTTACAGGATTGTGAGGATAAATGAGAAAATGTATTTAAGTATTCTGTGACTTTAAGATGTTACATAAATGTAGGCTATGATAACAATTAGACACAATCCAGATATATGAGCTACAGCTTTCCCTGACATATCAGCCTGATAACCTGTTAAAAAAGGAAATTTGGTTACATAGCACAACTTATTCTTACTGAATCCGTGCTGGCTCCTAATGATCACTGCTTTCCTTGCTAAAGATTCAGAGATCAAAAACTTATGGAAGTGAATGCTGAAAGCTAAAAAGAAATAAGCTAATTTTTAAAAAAAAAGATTCAGAGACCAAGTATTTAATTACCCATTCTAGCATTTTGCTGGAAAGTGACATCAAGCTCATCAATCTATAATTACTGGAACCCCACTTTTTGGAAAAAAAAAATTTATTTGCCTGTCTCTAACCTTTGGCACCTATCAATTTTTCCCCTACATTTCCTCAAAAAGTACAAAGAATTTCCTACACTGGGGTGTCGCTCACCTGGGGTAAGAGAGTATAACTTGTGTAAAAACAGGGCTTTTCTTACTATTTCCTCACCTATCACACACTTGTATTTCTGCTTACTGATGTTCATCCTACTTTGAAAGACCTATAAATCATTCTCTTTGACAGAAAAGATGGAAGCAAAATATTTTGGCAGTCCATTAACTTTATACCTTCTGTCCTGAACAATAAACCAATCCCTTCATTAGATTATAGACTCACAAATTTAAACCTAGCAGAGACTTTTCCTTGTCATTTTTCTTGTTAATATAATAAACTCCCTTTAAATACAAAGTACTGTGCTGTTTAAGTCATTCTAGCATTTTTCCTTTCTGATTATTCTTACAGCTTGTACAATTACTTAATCTCCTTTCTTGTTTATGACTTCCAACTTTATCATTCAACTGAAAATGCTCTCTCCAAAGTTACCAATGATCTCTTATTTGTCAGATCTAAAAGGCTTTCCTCAATTGTCATACCTTCTTGACTTCTCTGCAGCATTTAATAACCTGACCCTCCTCAATAGCGTCTTTGGGTTTTCATGACATGTCTCTCCTGGTTTTCTTCCTACCTATCTCCCTACTCTTTTTCAGTCTCCTTTACTGGCTCTTCAACCACATCATGCCCACTAACTGTGGGTGTCCTCCAGGGCTCTGTTTGGGGTCTTATTCTCTTTTCTCTCTGTTCTGTCTATTTGGCAATTTCATCAGTTCCCATGGGTGCAGTTGTCATTTTCATGCTGATGATTCCCAGATCTATAAATGCAATCCTAGTCTCTGGCCTCAGTTCCAGTCTCACCTTACCAATTATCTTTCTTACTAAATCCTCCCCTCTTCTGAACTTCTCTATCACCTAAGATAGAGTACTACCCTTCTTCCAGTGACAGGTCCACCGCCTCAGTCACACCTGATTCCTCACTCTCACTCAATACACCCACACATCCAATCAGTGGCCAACCTTTGTCATTTCTACCTTGACAACATCTTTCGTCTATGTCCTTTTCTCTCTACTTACAGCCATCAAAGGAGTTCAGGTTTTCATCACCTCTTCTTTGCACTCCTGCGATAGCCTCCTAATCAGTCTCTCTACCTAAGTCTATCCTTACTTCTCCTCCACATAACTGCCAAAGTAATCTTCTCAAGCACAAGTCTGAGTATGGTCCCCTCTTATTCCAGAGAGCCCTTATTATCTGTAAGATCAAACATAAAATCCTTTTTGGCACTGAAAGCTCTTCCCAAGTGGGTCACTTCCTACCTTTCCGGTCTTCTTCTACTTTACTCTCCTCCACATATTCCATGATCCAGTGACACTGACCCCCGGATGAGGGATGGGGAACCTGCAACCTTGAGACCACATGCAGTCCTTGGGTGGGGCCTTTTGACCGAGTCTGAGTCCAAGTTTTACAGAACAAATCTTTTTATTAAGGGGATTTGTTCTGTGAAGTTTGGATACAGTCAAAAGGGCCCCATTTGAGGACCTACAAGGATGTGGTCTTAAGGAGCCACAGGTTCCCCACCCCTGCCCTAGCTATTCCTCAAACACAATACGATATCTCCCATCTCCACACCTTTGCACTGTCTGTCCCTGCCTGCAATGATCTCCTTCTTCACCTCTACTTCCTAGTTTCCTGGGCCTTCTTCAAGGATCAGCTTAAATGCTGCCTTCTGCAGGAGATATTTCCCATTCACCCCAGATCTCAGAGCTCTCCCCTCTAGGACTCCTCTCCTCCTGCCCTATATGTATCTTGCACATACCTATTTATATACATGTTGTCTTCCCCATTAAAATGGAAGTAGTCTGAGGAGGACATGTCTTTTGCCTTTCTTTGTATCCTCAATGCTTAGCACGGTGCCTGGCTCACAGGAGGCACTTAATACATAGGATGAGCTATTACTGATTATCTCTTCTGTTAGACTGTAAGCTCCCTGAGTTCAGAGACTTCATCTTTGTATCCCTAGGGCCTACCAGAGGCATTTAATAAATGCTTACTGATTAACTGATGTAATTATACTTGTTTCAATACTTCAAGAATCTGTGTATTGGTTTGGGTCTCCCCCAACTGACACAGATCATATCACTATCCCTGTAGAAAACATTCTTTGGGATTTGCTATAGTTGAAAAACTTATCACTGAGATAGCCAATCCGGTGATGAGCCCCTCTGAACTATGCCAGGCTACTCCTGGGACAACAAACATAAGATAGTCCATTGCTGATGTCTAAAGCTTTTCTAATCTGACCAGATCTGTCAAAGCTTGTCCCTCTACTGGCATAGACTTTGAGAAAACAGGGTCAAATCTGTACTTCATTAAGGAACAAAAAGATGACTTTGTTGGAGTAAAATATATATTGTAGATAATAAACACACGATATTCCTAATTAATTTAAAGGAAAGATTTAAAAAATGTTTTCATATTTTCAAGTAATATAATATCTAACTGGAAAAACACTAAAGTCTTTCAAGATTTTTATAAGGTTACTTTTAACAAACAAAAATAATTCCAAGTATTTCACAACTTGTGAGAGGTAGCAGGTTTTAGGATTCATAGGTCTTTGATACATTCTAATAAAATGTTTTAGAGAAATTTTAAAAAGTGTTGCAGAGAAGTATAGAAAGATTAGATCAATTGATACAAAGTGAAGAGGAACCAAGAATACAAATATATACAATGATTACAGCAATGTAAATGGAAAAAGACCAAAACAATCAAAACTAAAGGCTGCAAAATTATCACCACCAAACTTGGCCCCAAAAAAGAGATATAAAAAGATCTCTCTGCCCTCACCCCCTATTCCTTGGGTGTATAAGGTCACAATTTAAGAATCGCTGAAGGGGTCAAGAGGGGAAAAAGTTTAAGAAGTGCTGGCATAAAATACTGCCTATGACATCAGACTTTTTTGATATTTTGATTAGTTTTACAAAACCATTTTTTTATTTTATAAAAAAATTCTTTATTATTAAGACTAGTTCTCTGGGAGGCAAATTAAGTAGGAAATGTAGGTGATACAAAAATTAAGCACATGAATAAAATGTATTTAAAAAACCTAAAACTAGGTATACACTAGTTTCCATATATACAATCTGTCTCAGTGAGCTCCACAACTCCCAAAGACTCAATTTTTATCTCTAAGCAGCCAAACTCCAAAGCTATATCTTTCTCCTGCACTTCAATTCCTCCATCGTCTAGATGTCCCAAAAGTATCTCAAACTCAACATGACCAGAACAAAACTCACGATCTTTCTCCTCAAATCCACCCCTTCTCCTATCTTCCCTACTTCTGTCAATGGTATTGCTATAATTCCAGTCACCCAGAATCCCAACCTCACCCCTATGGAAATTAATCTACTCATTTTTTAATTCCTGCCCTAGCCCATAGGGCTTGGACTGAATGGTGACCATGTGAATGAAAAGTAGCCCGCTATATCTGCTGGTGACACCAGACACCATACCATTTTCATATACCATCTAGTCCTCTACCCAGGCCATCTGTCACATACACTTCCTTCCTCTAACCTACTTTCCACCTCTTGCTCTGGATCAATAATACAATTATTTCAGGGAAGGTCCAATCACTTGACTGCCCCTTACATCAATTCATCATCTCTGAGACAACAAAACTCACTTCCCTAGCCACTACTCTCCTATGAGCTGTCTTGCAGTATCAGACTGGAAGCTCCTTTAGGGCAAGGGCTGTCTCTTTATATTCTTTATACCCAGCCCTTAATATCGGGACTAGCATATAACAGTTATTTAATAAATGCTTTTCCATTCATTCTTTTATCTACTCTTTCCTCTCACACCCCCATTTCTATCTAGTCTCCAATCCTGTCAACTCTATCTTCACCTCTCTGCCATCTGTCCCCCTCTCTCTGTTCGAACAGGCCTAATTCAGGCTCTCATCACCTCTTGCCTGGAATACTGCAACAGCCTCCAAACTGGTCTCCCAGCCATCAGTCTTTCCCCTCTCCACATGGCTACCAAATTGATATTCCTAAAGTGTAGTTCTGACCAGGTCACTTCAGAGCTAAAGAACTTTTAGTGGTTCCTAAACTGTCTCTAAGATAAAATACTAACACTTTGGTTTAGCATTTCAAATCCTTCAGTCAGACTCCTATCTTTCTACAGTAATTTCACATTACTACCCTTAATTGTATTCAATGTTTCAGACAAACTAGTCTATTTGCTATATCCAACATTCCATCTCCCACCCCTATACCTTTGTACAGACTATCCCTCATGCCTTGAATGCCCTCCCTCTTCTCTTCTGACTTTTGGAATCTCTAGCTTCCTTCAAGTTCGCAGTCATTCCTTATTCTCTCAGTTGTTAATGCTCTCTCTGCTTCCCCAAAATTGCTTTGGATTTACTGTGCATGCATTTTATATTTACTTATCTGCATTCACCTTGTTTATCCCCAGTAGAAAGTAAACTCCCTAAAGACAGAAGCTATTTCTTTTCTGTCTTTTAATCTCCAGTACCTAGCATATGGACTAGCGCATAGTAGAGGCACAATTTAGGCATACTGGAATAAAACAGTACCTTAAAAACTGGTAACTTTTGTCTCTGCTGTTCTATAGAAAGGGCAGCATGAGGATTATAAATAACAGCGGTTCCAGAGCTTTCTGCTGTACTTTGTCTCTCTTCTGAGATGCTGATACCTGGGCCTTCTGTGCCTATAAGATAAATATTTATTGAAGTCTTGTCATCTCGTGAACAGATAAATATAGAAAAATTAAAATACCCATGCATTTTTATATTATGTTAGTAAATTTCACCTTAGGGAAAGTATCTTGAAATGTGTGTACCAGAAGAGGAAAATGTTTACCCTCATACAGATTACAGTATCAGTAACATGGAAGGCAGAGATAATTCCGTGGCACTCAGTACTGTGTGATACATTTCAAGGATAGAAAGATCAATTGTGATGCATCCAAAAAGGGTAATCAGGAGGATGCTGGAGAGCCCGGAAACTCTCATAGGAAAGCTGAAGTATCTGCGGATGTTCACAATGGAGAATTGACAACTTAAGGAGGTTTGGAAAGGGGGAGGGGGTAATACACATGATAGATGTCTTCAAGTATCTGAAAAGCTGACACAGGGAAGAAGGATTAAGATCAATTATTCTAGAAGTAACTACAGAATGTGTACAATGTATAGGACACAATGCAAGGAACAGAGATGAAACGAAAAAGCCTTTACTTTCATAGAGTTTACCATCTAAAAGAATTATTCCATGTGGCTCTAGAAGGTTAAACCAGATCGAAATTAAAATAAGGTAGATTTTCTGTTAAACTAAGAATAATTTTCTAACAATATTAGCTGTCATGTGAAGCAAGACTGAGTCTCTAGCAATGAAAATGCTCAAAATAAGCTTTAATGCCTGTAAAGAATACCAAAAATCAAGAGTTCTTAACCTTTTTTGCATCAACATTACCTTGGCAGTCTGGTGAAACTTAAGGACCCCTTCTCAAGATAATGTCTTTAAGTGCTCAAAGTACAAAGAAAACCAATTGCATTTAAAGTACAGTTACCAAAATATTTGTTTTTAAAAAAGTTCACAGACCCTAACTTAAAAACTCTTAAGAGATCTGTATATTGGCTGGAAAGATAAAAGTTGTAAAGCGCACTCTAAGAGCTCCACAGCACCTGCTCCAGCCGCCTTCATGGCTGCTGGAACAAATTATTCCTACTCCACTGAAGGAAGATTTCCCATGCTTGGGGCAGACATCCCCCTAACTCACTGACAGGTTTGAGGCCTCTCAGATACCCTCAACCTGGTTTAGCACGTCTGCTGAGATAGTTTACCAGGGTGTGGCTGCTGCACATGCTACAGCTTCTCAGAGCCACAAATAAGAGTTAAGACAGGTGGACACCAAAAGTGGATGAACAGCCTTGAAAAGGGCTTGGCAAAGCCTCACACCAGAGATGCTAGTTCTCCTCGATTACCCCATATACCCCAAAGGTAAAGTAGATAGCTTCTAAGAACCCTTCCAATTCTAGGATTCTATTTTGGCATTCAAGGGTCTTTCTCACTTATTTCTGAGTTTTTATTTTCTGAAGGACTAGGGTGGGCAGAATTCTAACTTCCAAATAAGCAGGATGTTACCATACACAAACCAAAATACTATACTGCAAATGCTTTGTAAATTTTAAAGTATTATATAAATGTCAGTTTTCATTAAATAATTTGCCCCACTATCACCTTCATTTAACTGAAATCTACTTAATTTTACCTTTTTAAACTTGTTGAATGTTCTCCCTCACCTTCCAGTCTTTCTTTTTCAATCTTTCCCTCCTGGCCCCTATTAGAAAGAATACATTCTTCTGATCAATTTTGCTAATCCAGTTTCCTCCCAATTTGTTTTCCTTTTCCTTTTCTTTCTTTGTTCTTTTTTTTTTAAATACAGAGAATCTCCCCATCTCACCCACACTGAAAGGGCAGAGGTTGTTCACTGCCTGATCCCACTATATGGGAGGTTTGACCTGATCCATTTTCTGATTTGGACTTTGACAACTTGGTGGCTCGCATGCTCCCATGGGCTCACCATATTAATGCTGAACCAAGTGGGACACCTCAATAGCATAATCCACTGAACTCTTGAGCTCAAGAGATCCACCAGCATCAGCATCCACAGGGCCTAGAATGAGTATAGCACAACATCTGATTTTTTTTTCTTAAAAAATATTATATGAAATGATAGCTTTCTGGGAGAAGGATCCAAGGAGAAATTTAAGCAATATAAAAACAAAAATTTATTTTTAAAAATATTCCCTTTACAAATTTCTGCTCTGAACATTTCCTCCATTTGAAAAAACTGAAACCTTTTCCTCGTGTTTGTGATTTGGTAACACCGTTTCTCAATGACACTGCTTCCTCTGTCATGTGTTTTTACTCCAACCAAGCTTCCTTTTCGTCATTTACCCCTTTCTTCTCCTATAGCTAAGGGCACCACTGTATCTTCTGTTTTGAAACTTTTTATATGACAGCTGCCACACAGTATTTACCTGGTCTCCTCCCTTTAAAAGATTTCCATTCAACCAAATCAGAAATTCAATAATGTTTCCTACTACCAATAAATTCCCCACCCCATTCTATATTTTTATGATCATTTTCAGCCAGAGGAGCACTATTCTTTACTTAAAACAATGAAAGCCAGGCCTTTTATTAATGAGATTTCTGAAAAATCATCAAATCTTAAATGTCTCAGTTTTCTTCACCCATAAAATGCGACTAATGGCTGTTTCAATTCAGTATTCCCTTTTCCTTGATGTTTTTCTGCATACATATATTTTTTTTTCCAAAACTGCTACCTATAACCAATAAAATCATTAGTTTCTTTCACCATAATTTTAAAGCGATTTTGTACTTTAAAAATCTAATGAAATCAATACACTTCAGTGTATTATTGAACTTCATTTAAAAAAAGGAAAAAGAACCAGAAGGAAAAGGGTTACCATTAGTAGCCTTAGCCTATGAAAATTAATTGTTTAAGGCTTTTTATAAAAACTCAGAGTAACTTACCCAAAATGAACATCCTTGCTTCAATATCTTAGCTTACCTTGATTTTTACAAGACTGTCTCTATGTAAACTCTTAGTACATCTTTCCAAAAAAAAAAAAAAAGCATTTATTTACTAGCTAAAAGTGAAAAAGGCTCATTGAATACAGTAGTGAATGAGAAGGGAAAGTAAATGTTAATCTTCTACCTCTGTAAAGGACAAAAAAATGCAACCTACAAACTTTTCATTTGCTTAGAGAAGGCATACCCTGCAGCAGAAATAAATTCATATGTTGTTTAAGACAGGAAGCATTAATAGTCTAGAAAACAGGAAAAAAAATCTGATTAAATCTTATGTACAACAAAAGCAATCCTCTTTTCCTTCTTTTTTGTATTGATTCTTCAAAAAATCCAAATAGTCCAAATAATACAAAAACTAATTTGGAACTATTTCCAGGCCCAAGCCTTCTCAATTTTTTTAAAAAATTTCTTATTTATTTCCTTATTGCTATTTCTATTATCTTATTTCTTATTCTTAGAGTAGCTAGTAACTGTTCCTCAGTAAATAACTGGTGATTGAATGACTACAATTACAATTTGCCAAAAAAAAAAAAAAAGTAATTTATGAATGTTTGTTTGTAGTAATTTAGAATGCAGTAACTAAAATCCAGTCCTGAACTGTCAATTTAAAAAAAATGACTTCAGGATAACTAAGGGAGAAAATGTGTGGAGAGGGTATGAATACAGGTTGGGGAGACATTCCAAAATGTGACAGAAGATAAAAATATTGCAGCAATTTGGTACTATTAAAGATGAGCAAAACAGAAATCAGATATGATTCTTTAAATATCCATCATTCAATCAAGCTTCTATTAATTTACATCCAGGTTTCACATTCTGACCAGTCATTATCTTCCTGAAAAAATGAGGCAGGGGATAAATACACATCCCATTTGTTAAGGATACTTATTAGACTGGTTGTTTTGTTCTAATTATCACTGTTCAATTCTTGCTACTTGTTAATTGCTGGCAATTTAAAATGCTGAATCATAAGATTGTATTTAGGGACAATAACAGTCTACAGATTATTTGCAGAAAATAATTCCGTCTGGGCCAGAATTCCAAACGACTCAGGATGAAAAACCATCCACCTCCAGAGAGAACTGATGAACTCTGAGGGAAGCATTATTTTTTCCCCTCTCTCTTCTTGTCTTCCTTCTCCTTCTAAAAATGGCTAATACAGAAATGTTTTGCATGACTTTACATATATAATGGGTATCATATTGTTTGCTTTCCCCACAACTGGTGGAGGGAATTTAGAACTCAAAAAGACTTTTAAATGAATGTTCAAAAATTAACAAATGATAAAGAAAAGGGAATTTCAAAACCATGCCTTTTTGGTTCTCTAATATACAGAAAGCATCCTATGCTTAAGGATCTCACACATCTTCCCTGTTGTTCATAAGTAACATCTTGCCTCGGAGCTGGGAAAACCCCCTGAAACCCTAACTCTACCTGCCACATAGTGATATCTACCCTGCAATCCTCTTTGCCTCAACAGGCAGGTTACGGTGAGAGTGGGAGCGCCTCTTGGCCCTGTGAACAGACCCTGACGCTAAAGATCGCGAAGTGACCGGAGAGAGCACAAAGTGACCAGAAAGGCGCGATGGGGAAAGAGAAGCCCAACTTTGTGACAGAGATTTATGAAACTGCACCACACGAGGGGAGGACTCCTTGGGTGCCCGAGTCTGACCGCTGGGCGAGGAGAGGAGCCTGCCCGAGGGGATGGGCAAGAGCGCCGGTGCCTGGTGGGGTAGCCGGAGACGTAGGTTCAAGTCCTGGTGTCCGCCACGTCTTGGCTGTGCGACCCTGAACTGACCAATTCCCTACTCTGGACCTCAGTTCCTTCATCTGTAAAATGGTGATGAGACCATCGACTTGGTCGTGAGGAAAGCTCTTTGTAAAACCTTAAAGCGCCGGCGGAATGGGGGCGGTCATCACTCTAGAGGCCCACCTTTCCCCGGAGGGCAGCGGGCACTGGAGGGGGGAGGGGTGGTCCTCGATTCCGGCAGCGGCCAAAGAACCGGGTACGAGAGCGACTGGGCAGAGGCTGCTAGCCACAAGGGCACACCCCCGGTCCAAGGGCTGCGTCCTTTCAAGCGTGCTCCAGGAGAGCGCCCTGGGGCCTTGGTCAAGGGGCCAAGCCACCCCTTACCCCACCAAGCCTGAGCCCCTTCAGGGCCTTACCGGGTTTCCAGAACTTCACGGGTCCCATGGGCGCGGCCATGTTGGGGTGAAAGGTCACAGAGAGGGTTCCGCCCCCGGCCGCGGGAGAGCCTCAGAGCGAGCGAGGAGAGGGGGGCGGGGCGGTAGAGGTAGCCGGCGCTGTAGCGAGCTCGGCCTCGGAAGCTGTGAAGCCTCGCGTTCTCCCCTTCCCACTCCCGCTTCCCTACACTAGGGGCCTACGGCGGCGGCGTCAGGGGACTACTGGGACGCCAAGCACCGCCCTCCCCTCCCCCCACCCCCGCCAGCCTCACGTGACTTCTCTACTAGATGGGGACGCTTGAAAGCAGCGGACTCGCGCGGCCGTTAGCGCGCGCGCCTGCAGCGGGGAGGGTTGGAGGGGCTGCGTGAGAGCCCGGACCGAATCTTGGATCCGCGCCTCCCTCGTCCCCCTCGCCATCCAAATCCAGAATTGTGTTATAAACGTCCATTTCCCGACAGAAAGAACATCCTCCAAAAAAAGTGTTGAAAATTATAAAAATTAAACAAGCAAGTCCCGAAAGAGAAAATACCCCACCCCCCGCCTTTGCTGAGGTGGGAGGTCAGTCAAACTTTTATTAAGCGCTTAGCAGGTGCCAGGCCAGGCTCCATGGGGGGCCGAGAAAGGAAAGGGTCAGTCCCTGCTCTCACGGAGCCGCTCGTCGGAAGTTTTGTGGACTGCGCGTATTTTCAGACTTTATCCATAGATTGATCAGTTGTGCTGGTTTATTCCTCCCTTTTTGGTCTTAAAAATTGTTCTATAGAATGGCTGTCTGGAAGAAAAGGAAAGGATGCTGGGGGAAGCATATCAATAAGAACTAATTTAAAAAAAAAGTGATTCTGGGGTAAGTTAGGAGCAGAGCAGTCAAATATCGCATTCGGCTCATTTAAAACCTTACTCTGTGCCAGGCACCGAGGATACAACCCCTGCCCTCACCTCAGGAGGGTGACAAACGGGTACGCAGATCAATACGTATAAAATATACACATGAAATAGAGAACTATGGGGAAATCAGGAAGGGCTTTGGGGGAGGGGGTGCCTCAGCTGGACCTTGCAGGAAGCTAGGGGTTACAAAAGCTGAGTTGGGTTACAAAGGCTAAAGGAGGGAGGTTTCCTTCGAGGCACAAAGGACAAAGGAAGGCACGGAGGCTAGAGATAGAACGTTAGGTACAAAGAGCAGTCCATGAGGATTTATTAAGCAGTTGTGTGCTAGGTAGGCACAGTGCTAAGCGCTAGAGAGAAGAAAAGAGAAAATGAAAAAAAAAAGCCACAGTCCGGGCCCTTCAGGAGCTCACATTCTAATAATAAAGAAAACGTGTAAATAGCCATGTACATACAGAATATTTACAAGGTCAATGGCAGGTAACAGAGTGGGAAGTCGGACAACCGGAGGAAAAAAGGCTTGCAAAAGGTGAGATTTGCGCTGATATTTGAAGGAACCTAGGGAAGCTGGAAGGGGGTAAGTAAAGGAGAGCCTTTTAGACAGCCAGGGCAAAGATACTGAGACTGAAGATGAAGCTATGTATCGGAGGAACTGCAAGTAGACTGGTGTACCTGGTTCACAGAGTCGCTGGAGAAAGAGTGAAATGCAAGGGCGGTGAAGGGTTGTCACAGAGGGAACGTTCCTGGAGTCACTGGAGTTTACTGAGTGGTGGGATGACATGGTCAGATCTATATTTTCGGAAAATCACGTTAGTAGCTTAGTGGAAGCTAGATTAGAACGGGAAGAGAACAGCAAACAGGCCAAGTTTGGCTGGATTATTGAGCATATATAGGAGGAGAAACATGAAAATCATCTCAGAAAGATAGGTGGGTGGCAGATTTGGAAGGGCTTTAAATATTAAAAAACAAACAAACAAAAACAGTTTACATTTTGGCCCAAAGCAATAGAGAACCACTGAAGGTTCTTGAGCAGGGGATTTAACATGGTCATATGTATTCATGATTTAGAAAAATCACTGTAACAGTTACATTGAGAACAGATTGAAAGGAGAAAACTTAGATCCAGAAAGGTTATTGCAAGAGTCCAGGTGAGATTTTGAAGGTGGAATTGGGACGGAAGTTGTCTTAGTGGAGAGAAGGGGATAAATGTGAGAGACATTATGAAAGTAAAGTCAACAAGAAGACTTGGCAACTCACTGGACATGAAAAGTCAAAGAAAATGTGAAGGATGGAGGATGCTTGAGGGTTGTGAACCTTGTGTTTTTTTATATAAAATTATTTTTTATTTTTAATTTACAATACTCAGTTCTACAAGTTTTTGAGTTCCAAATTTTTTCTCCCTCCCTCTCTTCCCCTCTCCCCCTCCCCCTCCCAAGACTGACATGTAATCCAATGTAGGTTCTACATATACCTTCACATTGAACTTATTTACATAATAGTCCAGTTGCAAAGAAGAATTATAACCAATGGAACGAATCATGAGAAAGGAGAAACGAAACCAAAAAAGAAAGAAAAGAAAAAAAAAGCAAATAGTTTGCCTCGATCTACATTCAGACTCTATAATTCTTTCTCTGGATGTGCATAGCTTTTTCCATCATGAGTCTTTTGGGGCTGTCTTTGAACCTTGTATTGATGAGAGGAGTCAAGTCTATCAAAGTTAGTCCTTACAGAGACCCTGTGTCTATAATCATGTATAATGATCTCCTGGTGAACCCTGTGTTATTGAGATGAGAGTTCCAGTTCAGCATGCAACCTACCAGAACTTAGCAAATAACGTGTACTAAGTGCCTACTACTCAAAGCCCTAAATGTGACAATTTGGAGATAAAAGTTTGGAAAAGACTTGGTCTCTGTCCTCAAACAGCTTACAATCTTGTAGGGGATAAGTTACCAACATAGATAGCTATAATCAATCCTAAAGTTTCTGCTTCTCCTTGTGTTGGGTCTGGGGCAGTACAAAGAGTGATCTGACCTATAGAATTTGCCAGGGTATCAATATCTTATAACCTAGTACTATAAAATTTGAACCCCACATCCTTGGATAAAAGGAAAAATTTATTGGTCCTAAAAGAAAAAAAAAACATTATCTGTGAAGGAGTTCATAGCCTTCTCTCAACTGGCCTGTAAAGGGGCTTATAGCACAAAAAAGGTTAAGAAGCCTTGGTCTAAATGTTTTGTTTTGGTCTTTTTTTGGCTGGCTTATTGTTCCATGAAGTCTCAATCATCGTTCCAGTTTCATTAAGCTAAAATCAACCTACAAATTTTAGCTAATTACAATAAAGTGGTATGGATTTTTTAATTATTAATTTTTTAAAATAAGAACTCCTGTAATAAAATTGTTTTCTCAATTTAAAATATATGTGTTTGATAGACAGATAGATATACACACATATGGACATACCACTTCTTTGCCCATTTCTGAGGTGTAAGTACTCACACTAAAAATTTAACAATTGGCTCTTCTAGCCTGTAAGAGCCAGGTCCAGAACACCACTGTGCTATGCATTTCACAAAAGTATTAGGCAATTAAGGATCTCTCAAGAGTTCTTGTAGTGGAAAAAGCACTAGACCTGGAGTCTAGACCTGAGTTTGAATCACCCTTCACAACCTGACCAGCTATGTGATGGTGCAAGCCATTTGACTCTTAGAGTCTCAATTCAATTCAATAAGCATTTATCAGCACCTACCAAGTGTAAAGCATTGTTCTAGACACCAAAAATACAAAAACAAAATAATTCTGCCCACGAGGAACTTACTTTTT
>CM053625.1:77496485-77516669 GCA_028646595.1 Phalanger gymnotis
TACCCAGGGTCCTCTCTTCCAGAAACTAGAAAAATACTAGTTCTACTTTGCAAAGTGGGGTACAAGAGGAGAAAAGAAGGAGCCATTCCTGCCTTCCAGCCCTTCCCCCACTCTCCCATCCATTAGAAATTTACTTGGAGATCACTTTCCCCACCCCCTCAGCTTATCAGTTGTTCACATATTAATATTGCTTTGTTCAGCTGGAGGGAAGGTATTGGTAAGTCAACTGAGGTAACCTGAAGGCAGTCAGGGATAAGTGAGGAGGGACAAAGGGTAGCAGGAGATTGGAAAGGCGGCTACTACAAAAAGGGATTTGAGAGGGAAAAGAGTAGTGTCAACTTTGCAATTTGGCCTAGAGCCTGGTGGAAGTCAGTGACTCAAGTTTGCCACCAAGAATGGCCTAGGTACTTCCTAGACAACTGTGGCTGCTACTTCAGGTCTTCTATGGAGGGTTGTTGCAGAATCCTATGTAAGTGGAAATATTGGACATGTTATATAGAAATTATGTAAGCATTCAGGGTTCTTACCTGTAATTGGACATCTAATTATATAATTGGGCATAAAATCAGTATTAAAAGCCCGAATTTCTCCCAGCTCTGCCACTTACTACCTGTGTGACTTTACATAAATTGCTTAAACTCCATGGACCTTAGTTTCCTCATCTCTGAAATGAGAGAGTTGGGCTACATTACTTCTAAGATCACTTTCAGGTCTAAATCTGTTTCCCTATACAGTCACGTAGCTAATAAGGTAGGATTCAGACCTGGATCTTTGGACTCCAAGTCCAATACTCTTTCTAGCACCTTCTACTTCCTCTTGAGGGCTACTTGCCTGCCCTCCATAGAATCTTTGTGTATTGGTGTAATTGGCAATAGCCAAATATGTGACTTCAGATTGGTATCTCTTTACTAATAATATTGGTGATGCTCTTCGGGGACTAGACAAGCTAACATTAGTGAACTGTTCTCTCTTTATCTATTAAACCTGTGAAGTTACCATTTCTCGGTGAGTCTTTCCTCAAGGTTAGATCCAGCTCTGTGGCAAGATTTTGGGTGTCCTCCATGCTCTATCTGAACAAGAACTAACTTGCCAGTTCGAACGAGAGCTTGTGGCTTTTTTTTTTTCTTTTAGCAAGAACAACCAGAGCTCAAAAATGTTTCTTGTGATTTTCATTTTTTTTTTAAAAAGCCTTGGATTCTTATCTAAGAGGCGTACTCAATGGAATGTGGTCTTGCCTGCTTAAGGAAGAACCTTGGTATAGGGGAAAAGGATCTGGTCTTGGTGTTAAAAGACTCATTAAAATTTCCACCTTTGGTGCTTCAAAGATGTGTTATCTTTGGCAAACTAGATACTTCATTTTTCTGGGCCTCAGTTTTCTCATCTGTAAAATGGAAAGACACCTTCCAACCCTGACATTCTAGGGGTGTTTACCAGATACGCTTGAGATCATGGTGTTTGCATCATGAAAACCACTGCTAGACACTGGGAATGCAAAGACAAAACAAAAAAAAAAAGCCTTCCTTTAGGAACCTAAATTCTACTTGTTGGGAAATGGAATGGAAGAGTTACGATATGTAAACATATATGCTTGATAACTTGAGGGGAGACAGAGAGAGAGAGCACTAATATGTATGGGGATCAGGAAAGAGTCCTCCATAGGAGGTAACAAATGAAGGGAGTCTTGGAGAAAGAAGAGAAGAGGAATACTGACTTATAGACACTCAGGGATAGTTTGTACAAAAGAACAATGAGTTTGGAGAACTTTGAGTAGACCGGTTTGACCAAGAGATAGAATTCATGGGAGTGAATTATATGTGCTAAACTTAGAAAAATAGACTGGAGCTAGATTATGAGTGGATAGCAAGTGGAAGAATTTGTTTTTTATCTTAGCGGTAAAAAGGAGCCATCTAAGGCTCTTGAGCAAGAGAACAGTAACACAGTCAGACTTGTGCTTCAGGAAATTTTGGCAGATGTGTGGAATCTGGAATAAAGAGAAAAGAACTTAGGAGATGGTGTCCAGTTAAGAGTCCATTACAATAATTCCAAGTGAGATGTAACGAGAGCCTGAGCTAGGGTTGTGGACCAGTAAATGGAGAAAAGAGGAAGGGGATGGGACAAGACTTGGCAGATGACTAGGTATGGGGTATGAGGGTGAAGGAAAAATCAAGTTAAGAAACTGGGCAACTGGAAGAATGACGGTGCCCTTGACAGGAATAGGAAAGTTTTGACTGCTGGGATGTTAACTTGAGGAATAGTGGATTGAGTTCTGCTGTGGACATGTTGAGTTTGGGATGACTTTGGGACATTCAGTTAAGAGGTGTGTAACAGGACTAAAGCTCAGGAGAGAGACTGGGTCCAGATAAATAGATCATCTGCATGAAGATGACAACTGGACCTATGAGACTCTATGAAATAGCCAAGAGAGGGATTTTATAAAGAAAGAAGAAAATCGGGCCCAGTACATGTTCTTGGAGGACACTCCTGACATACATTTGATCCAACACAAGAGACTAAGGTGGAGCAGTCTGAGAGATACCAAGAGAACTGAGAGAATGTATTCTCATGAAAAGCCAGACAGGAGAAAGTACCCAAGAGGAGGAGAAGGTGGTTTTGTTGTCTCCATTTATAATTTTCTTGGCAAAGAAATTGGAGTGGTTTACATATGAGGAAACTGAGACAAATAGGGTTAAGTGACTTGCCCAGGGCCACACAGTGAGTGTACATGAATCTAGATTTGAATTTAGGTCTTCTTGACTCCAGGCCTGGCCACTCTCTCTAGTGGTTACTATCTAGTTGTTGACTAGTGGGCCCTCTATCTAGTGGTCAGTAGTGGTTAAGGTCAAAGATTCTATGGTCTCAAATGCAGGCATATGAGCTCAGGTGATCCCTAGATCTGAGGTTGGCTATTACATTATATAACCCCAACCTCTCTACTCCTTAATAGGCCCTGGCAGGTAAGTTGTCTGTAATCCCTCTTACTCTTCCCAGCTTCACATTTGCCTTCTATATGTCCCTCTCTGACCTTGTTTACTTATACTTTGAACCATATTCAGCAATTAACAAGGGCTTACTTTGTGCCCAGCTCTGAATTACATGCCACAGTAGATGATTAGGATATTGTCCTTATCCTATAAAAAGTTTATAATCTTTTGGGGGAAATAAAGAGTTTCACAGTTTAGTGAAAGATCGAATGTCAAAATGTCTGATACAGACTACAAGTGCCATAAAGGTTCAATTCTGTATAATGACTGTATTGGGCACATGGGAGCTAGGTACAGAAGAACCAGAGATAGACCAATGTCCTCATTTTTAAAAGGTGAGCACTTGGGAAAGAAAGAGATGTCTACTTAGAACAGGTCATGCCCACATAACCTATTTCCTTTTTGTTAGGGTTTTTGAATTGATAGACCAGGGAAATGCCACCAATATAGTCTATTTTATTACACTATAAATAATGTTAATTTGTGGCTTTCAGAGTCAATATGCTGGCTGCAGGGATCAGTTTCTATTTGAGTTGACACAGATAATCTAAGGTTCCTTCTGGCTCTAAATCTATGATTCTACAATTAGCTTTTAGAGATGACAG
The DNA here is from genome assembly GCA_028646595.1 of Phalanger gymnotis. Taxonomy (NCBI): domain Eukaryota; kingdom Metazoa; phylum Chordata; class Mammalia; order Diprotodontia; family Phalangeridae; genus Phalanger; species Phalanger gymnotis. The sequence continues at coordinate 77,500,072 of CM053625.1, forward strand.
GAAGTTGGAAGGGAAAACTAATACATTAAATGACAGAATCAAGATTCAATGTGATCACAATAAGATTAGAACAAAGGTCTGAAACCAGTAAGATAAAATTTAACATGGGTAGACAGACATTTGTTCAGGTTTGGTTTTTGCTTTAATCATAGAGTGATAGAAAACTTGATAGCAGTTGGTGAGAAGGAAACCCAAGGTTTTATTTTTTTTTCCTTAACAGTATTTTATTTTTTTCCCAGTTGCATGTAAAGATAGTTTTCAACATTCATTTTTGTAAAATTTTGAGTTCCAAATTTTTCTCCATACCTTTCTTCCCTCTTCCCTCCCCAAGACAGCTAGTAGTCTGATATGGGTAATATATGTGCAATCATGTTAAGCATATTTCCACATTAGTCATGTTGTAAAAGAAGAATCAGAACAAAAGGGAAAAGCAACGAGAAAGAAAAAACAAAATTGAAAATAGTATGCTTCAATTTACATTCAGACTCCAAGTTCTTTCTCTAGATTTTGCGGTAGCATTTTCCATCACGAATCTTTTCAAATTGTCTCGGATCTTTGCATTACTGAGAAAAGCTAAGTCTATGAGAGTTGTTCATCGAACCATGTTACTATTGCTATGTAGATTGTTCTCCTGGTTCTGCTGACTTCACTCAGCATCAGTTCGTATGAGTCTTTCCAGGTTTTTCTGAAATCCACCTTCTCACCATTTCTTATAGCACAACAGTATTCTATTACCACAACTTGTTCAGCCATTCCCCAATTGATGGGCATCCCCTCCATTTCCAATTCTTTGCCACCACAAAAAGAGCTCCTATAAAGATTTGTGTATGAAAAATGTTGAAAAATGAAAAATATGAAAACCTGAAGTTTTGGAAAATAAATGAGCCAACTGAAAGCTATCCCAGTCTTTGGAGGCTTAAGTGGGATAGTACACAGTAATATATGTAAGATGGAAGAGCTAATAGAAATCTAGCATCCAGAGTATAGCCAGAATATTGTGTTCCATTCTGAATGTTACACGTTAACAAGGATGTTGATACACTAAAAAGCATAATATAATAGTAGCTAACATTTATATAGCACCTACTATGCGCCAGACACTGTGCTAAACACTTTACAAATACTATCTCATTTGATCTTCACAACAACCTGGGGAAGTAGGTACTATTATCCTCATTTTACAAATGAAGCAAAGCAGGTTAGATGCCTTGCTCAAAGTCACACAGCTAGTGAGTGTCTGAGGCTGGATTTGAACTCAGGTCTTCCTTATTGTAGGCCTCTGCTGTATCTACAACTCCACCTAGAAGAAACTGGAGATTTCTAGAGAAAGAAACCGGAGATTTGGGGGTAGGGATATGAGAGTAGGGGTGACAGGAACAACTGATAGCCATTTTCACATATTTGAAGGACTGTAATATAAAAGAGGAATTAACATTATTTTCAGTGTCCTTCTTTAGGGCAGTAGATTGAAGTTACAAACAGACTTTTTTTTTTTAAGTGAAGTTTTATTAACACCTTTTGGGCTTTACCTTTTTTCCAACTAACACATTCTCTTTCTTTCCCTACATCTCCATCCCCCACCTGTATTTAGAAGAAGAGAAAAACCAAAGCCTTGTAGCACATGTGCATAATCACACAAAACTAATTCCTACTTTGACCATGTCCAAAAGATAAGCCTTATTCTCTATCTTGAATGTCAGGAGATGGGTAACATGTGTCACCATGGGTCTTCTGGAATCATGGTTAGTCATTGTGTTTATCAGAGTTCTAAATCTTTCAAAATTGTTTGTTTTTTTACAATGTTGTTACTGTATGAATTGTTCTCCTTTTTCTCTTCTCTTCATTCTGTATCAATTCATGTGTCTTCCTAGGTTTCTCTGAAACCATCCCTTTTGCTGTTTGTTATAGCCCAATAGTATTCCATTCCATTAATACACCATCATTTCTTTAGCCATTTCCCAACCGATGGGCACCTTCTTACTTTCCAGTTCTTAAAGAGCTTCTACAACACATGAGACCTTTGCTTTTTTGATACTTTGTGTTTTATATCACAGTCTTTTCTAGATATATCCTCTTTGCTGCCAGACTTCTGTAATTTGAAAAACAACATAGCCACAGGCAGATTTTAACTCAAAATAAGAGAAATTCCATGTTCCATATCCCAATCTTCCTATCCTCCTACCCCCAATTGAGAGCTGTGCATTGTGAGAAAAGACTGCCCTCTGAAAGAGTGAGCTCCCTGTGCTAGAGCAGAAGCAGGTTGGCCATCCTGGCAAGGTTCTTTTGGGAGGGATTGTTGCAATTGAAAGGATGTCAAAACAGACAACCCCCTAAGGTCGTAGAGTCATTGACACTCCCAAGTTGGACAGACTCAAGTAAGGCTCATTTGTGTTTGAGGTGAAAACCAGATTCAAGCGACCTAGAGTTTTCATTAATGGGATGGGGATTTTGGGGTAAAGAGTACATTTAGATGGGGGTGGGGAGGGAAGTATTGAGGCAGGAATGGAAGACAGTGCTGAGGATTCTATCTCCCAGAAGTGGTAATGGTTAGTGGAAGGGAAGAGAGTGTATTGGCATCCAGGAGTTGCTCTTTCCTTTGCCTTTGGCCCTGTAGACCGTTCTAGATTGGAGCCAAAGCAAGGTGAGGGGTCAGGGGGACTAAGATGGAAGGTGGTTACGTTGGATAATATGAGTTTAAAACATTAAGACTGAACGGAGGCATCATAAAGGGAAATAGCCATTGGTAGCAGTTGTTTGGGAAGAGGAGTGCCTGTGGTTACCTAGTTGGGTGGTTTTATTTTTACCAGACCCGGGCTGTTTTACAGGGTATATGAGACAGGTACTGCTGTACGTCTTATTTCCTCAATTAGACTGTAAGCTCTGTGAGAGCAGTGCTTCTGTCCATATTTCTTCGGATCCCTACAGCCCTTTCCATAGGTAGGTGCCCAATATTTAATATTTTAATTAAATAAATAATACGTATTTAATATGAATCACCTCCCCTTTCTAAATCAGCACTGGACTGTTCAGAGATGACTTAATGGAGGAGACAGAATGTGATAATGTTTCTGATTTCATAGTGTTTGGCTATAAAGTGTTCTGCATATGGGATCTCATTTGATACTCACAGCAGCCTAGTAAGATAGGTAGTAGGATCCCCATCCTTCTTATTCAAATTATAATTTTACTATTTAGCTACCACAGCTATTTTCTAAAAGCATCAGCGAAGTTGAAGTTGAATATGTATTTTAACTAGTTAGCAGTTTATTCCCTCTTATGGAAACTTGGTCTCTCCAGTCCATATTCTAAATAGAGAACCACTACCTTTTTGCCAGAGGATTTTGGGATAGCATCAGCTTCTCATTTTTAGGATTAGTAAAGTGTCAGAAATAAAAGTCCAGATCTTATCAGGTTATATTTATAGTTTTGTGGCTTACCTGTTAGAGGGAAGTATTATATAGACAAGTGGTTTTAAAATTGTAAGATTTCTCTAATAAAATCATTGTACCTAAAACAGATATCTCTATGAACTTTCTTGTCATGCTGGAGCATCTCTATTATTTTACGACCAAAAGGATGCTGGGAGGTTTCCTCACAGGGTTGTCGTAAGGATCAAATGAGAAGCTGTGTAGAATGTTTTGTATACTTTAAAGCACTATGTAAATATCAGCTTTTTTTTGTTGTTATATTAGTTTCTGGGAAGGAAGTTGGACGACTATACAAAATCCATCTTTCCTTGTTGCTTTCTCTAGCACACTGATTGTTCTGTCTCAATCTTCTTTTCACCTCCAATCACCTCTTAGCCCCCCATGCATACCCTGTTCATCCTTATTTTTGTTTGTATAGTCAAAGGTTTGTTTTTTGTTTGTTTGTGTGTTTTGGTGTATTGGAAGATTCAGAACTGTTAATCAGCCAGTTGCTGAAAAACTAGGAAAGAATGGAGATCCTGGAGAAGGAGGAGGGGGAACTTGGTAAAGTTACTGGTGGCATTTGTTTTTTCTTTTGAAAAATGCTTGAAGATGGGATTTTGTTGTTCAGTCATTTTCAGCCGAGTCTGACTCTTCATGACCCCATTTTGCCATTTCTTTCTCTAGCTCAGTTTAAAGATGAGAGAACTGAGGCAAACAGGGAGAAGTGACTTGCCCAGGGTCACACAGCTAGTAAGTGTCCCAGGCAACATCTGAACCTCAGGTCTTCTTGACTCCAGGCCTGGGGCTCTATCTACTGTGCCACCTAGCTGTTCCAAAGATGGGATAAGGTAACCTAAAAGGAAAATATATTGGACTCCTTGAAAAGGGAATTTGTGGTTACAGCTTTGTAAAGCAAATTAGGGCTTTCTAGTTCTAACCCATTTTCTATACCTTTGGCAGACCAGCCAACTCAAAATGCTGCTTTCATCCAGTTGCTTTTCCCACTTGAGATCCTGCATTTTTTCCCCCTCATTGCTTTGAACATAAGGTCCAAACTTCACGTTGATATTCAAGGCCCTCCATAATATAACCCCACCCTGCCTCTTCACCCTTATTGCCTGCTCCAGCCAACTTTCAGATACACTGTGTTTATTCCCAATGCCACACTTTTGTTTCTTTTGCCTGGCATTTCTAGTCTTGCCCTCTTCTGTCTCTAAAATCTTTTTCATGTTTCACCATGAAACATGGTGTGGTAGAATAAGCCCAGGCCTGGAATAAGAAGAAGCATTTGAGTGCCTCCTTCACCATCTATTGAGCTGAACTGCCGCAGCTTTAGTAGAGCTGTTAGAAGTATATGAATATACCTGAAGGTCAGGGACTGGTTAAGTTTTTTGATTGTTTTATCTGGGTGCCTCCAGTGCCTAACACAATGCTTGCAATGTTGTAGGTTGCTGTAATAAGTGCTTGTGGAATGAAACTGAACTAGTGAACACCTGTAGTCTCTAAGCATTATAGTTGAGAAATGAACCCTTTTTTTTAAGGTGGTATTGGGTACCTCAGATTCGATTCTCTCCACTGAATATACTTCTTTCTTATCGATCTCTTAGAATCCTTGAGCCTTCAAGGCTTTGCTCAGGTGCCATCTTTCCTGTGAAGCCTTCCAAGGTTTCCCTACCTTTCCAGCTCTAGTCGTTAGTGTTTAAGATCATCAGGAGACCAGGTCATTCTTTTCTCCCCTGAGAAGAGTGTGCCAGAAAGGCAAAATCTCTTTTATGGAGCCTGGCTGAATATAGATCAAGGATAAAAGTCCAACCCTGTGGTTTTGGAGGAGGAGAGAGAGGGAGGATGAGTCGAAGGTCAATAGGAAAATAGGCAGCCTTGCCCTGCAATGAAATTTCAAAAGGAAGTAATTGAGGTGTGTGAGCATCCACTCCTATTTATATGCTGTAGATGGAAATAGAGTGCAAACTGACGGTTTGGAACAGAAGAATCTTAAAGGAGGCAATCTGATATAAAACAGTCTCTATCATTTAGTCATGTATCTCCCATGAGCTCTATAGGGCTAAGGTAAACAACAACAACCGGGAGTGTATTATCTAAGAAAAAGCCAATCTGTCACATCTGTACAAACCTAAAGAAACAGAACTCTTGCTGTTGTTTTCAGCTGTAATTTTGGTCCATCCTCTTGGTTAAATACAAACCAGGATGTATTCATGGATCTCTCCTTTGAATATCTTGCCCCCTGAATCAGTATATGCCAGGGCCAATGGCTCCCCAGTGCCTATAGAATAAAATGTAAACGACAGCCTGGCATTTACGACCCTGAACAGCGTGGCTCCATCCTACCTTTCTAGCCCTATTTCATACTATATACCTTCACAGACTTGTTTCATCAGCTGTCACTAACAGTTCTTTAATTTAAATCCTCCATCTCTTGCCTCCTCTTTGTATTTGCACAAACTATCCTCCCGATGAGCTCTTCACTTCTTAGAATCCTTGTCTTCTTCAAGGTTTGGCTCCAATGTCACTCCACTTCCACTTTAAAATCTTTCATGAGTTTCCTCTCTTTCAAGTTGTCAGCATCCCCTCCCCCTCAATTTTCTTTGTCCTACACATAACTGTGTATGGATTTTGTCTCCCCCTTCCCCCTCCTTTGCCACCTCCTTTCTTCCTCCTCCCTCCTCCATAGAGCTCCTTGAGGGCAGGGACTATATTTCATTCTTATCTTTGTCTCTAACACTAAGCCTTGAGTAAACTTGCCTTGAGTAAACTTACAGTTTTGTTTAATTGAATTGAATTACAGCAAAGTTGTATTTCCTGCACAAACATATATTTATTTCTTGTAGTATACATGGAGGCCTAAGTTCAGGGCATTCGCCACTTAGGAGAAACATCGAATGGAAGCACTGTATTCTATTACATATTGGTTAGGTAGGTCCATAACTAACTATTAGAGCATCCGGTATCCCTAGAATGGAGGGTTAGGGAGGGTGACATCTTAATTCATCATGCCTATGCGATCATAATCTTTAGCTGTCGGATGGTAGCCACGTGCTCCTTTTCAGAAGAGGCCCTTTTGCTGTGATCTCAGCATCTGGGATCCTTTTGATAATTTAAGGGTTAGTAGGAGTGATAATAATTGATGAGCAAGCTATCTACTGCTGTAAGCTAGAGTGCAGACCAGCTGAGTAGCTGTTGAGAAATCTTGTTGAGAGCCTCCACAGATGATGGGCAGTGCCTTGGTTCACCTAAAAGTTGCACAACTAAACCACAAAAACAAGATTTGAGCATAGTAATTAGTTACTCTTTGAATAAAAATATTCCTAGAGATCTCAAGGGAATCACAATTGTGGGATGGTAACTAATCAACTGAAATATAGTCATTATTTCTGTTTCTTCTATGGCTCAATTGACGATTAACCTGTATATTCCTCAAAGCTCTTCTCCAATGGCTCTTATCCAGCTCGTAGCCATCATTTCCCATTTCCTAAATCTTTCCTTTCCTTCTACTGCATTAGGTATTAAAGAACCTACTTGATTGCTTTATGATTCCTATACAGACAAGATTCTGTGTACAGCAGGAAGATTTCCCATAGCCATCATTTTCACTTGTCCTGACTGCAGTGCTTCAACGAGCTGTAAGGAATCATGAGTCTCTGTGGATACTTCTTCCTCTGACACAGATTATAACCCCTGTACAACTCAATGAATGGTATTCAAGAGATGCCGGGATCCCTGTGATCAATCTGGAAACAAATCTTTCTGCAGGACACTCACTTAGCTGATCCTCAGAGGATAGACACGTAATCTACCATCCAGCCTATATTTGAAGCCCTCCAGCTTTGGTAGGCTCAGCCAGAACTTCTCCTCTGTGTTAAGCCATCAAAAAATATAGGATAACCCCCACAATGAGGAATCAGATAATACAGTGGAGGATTTGACCTAAGGGGGGAAATCTAGTCTTTAGAGACCTTGAGGTTTTAAGAGAGATGCCTCCAAGAGTTATTCAGCTCCGAAGCTCAGTAAACTCTCCATCACTTATTTCATTGACATTATTTAATGGATAAAATTATTTCATTTTTAAGCTCTTTAAGGGGAGGAGCCTTTTGTAAACTGTCATCATCATTATCAGCGCCTACTTATTGGGCATCTGCTCAACCCCTTGCTGGCTGATGACTGATGGACAGATTGAGCAATTCTGGAATATGTAACTGGCTTTGCGAGCTAACACTGAGATGACCCCAGGCATTGTTGTTGTAAGAAATAGTACTTTTTCTTCCTGCCAGAGGCCAGGTCGTTTCTAAGCTTTTCTGAATTTGAAATGGTCAAGCCAGACAGGAGTCTCAGAGTCTGGCTCAGTTACAGACCCCGAGGGCTAAGTGGACCCCAGTCTCTGGCTCCATTCTTGGTTCAATCTGTGCTGTTAGGGTTCTGTGGTGCTAAAGAGAATTGGATGCATCAGGGCATAGAGGAGAGACTCAGAGTCAGGAAGACCCAGGTTGAGACCCTGCCCAATACTTAGTAGCAACATGTCTATGGGTAATATACAGCCTCTCTGGGCTTCGCTTTCCTCATTTGTAAAATGGAGATAATACCACCACTGGTATATACTTCATAGGATTATTGGGAAGCTGAAATGAGATTGTATTTAAAATGTTTTGTCAAGTTCTGTATAAATGTCAGATATTAAGTGACATCTTTCTGGCCTTTCATCATGAGGTTGTGGGCTGGGCTTGTGGGACCCGAGCATAGGCTTCTTCCTGAATCCTATATAGCCTGAACCTGAAAACAGATCTATATAGAATAGCTTAGGTTTCATAGGAATTGACTTTACACTTCCAGTTTTAACGCAAGTGATCTTAGGTCATAGATGGACTGGAATGAGATTCATCTTCCCATTTTTTTTCTACTTGAGCAAGAAAATGTTTCAAGTAATAAGGTGATTGTGAGGAAAGTCTCGGACAAGAATTCCAGAGATATTTGATCCCTATTGAATTTGGTGTGAGAGATGGCAAATACAGTATACAGTGGGGGAATGTAATTAGAAAGAATCAACTTCTGTGTTAATTATAAGACCATAGAATTGAGGCTGGAAGGGGCCTCAAAGATAATCTAGTTTAAACATAAGTGAAGTGAGGCCCATAGAGATAAAGTAATTTGGCCCAAGGGCATCCAGGTAGAATCAGGACTTGAATCCAGGACCTGATTCCAGATTTAGTGCCCTTTCCACTAAGAGGTGCTATATTATTGATATTAAAAATAAATAGAAATCACAGGCTTAGTTTGCTACACATATTATTTTCCTTCTCTAAAGCTCCATCTCACCTATACACTTTGTGTTGAAATAATTTAAAGGGAATGTGGTCATGTACTGTCAATCCCTCTATTAGGTCAGCAATTTGTTTAATCCTCCACCCATGGAGTAGCTTGCGCCTTCCTGGAGTGAGGTTGTAACACCCTGTTTGAACCAAGGCTATCAGCCCTTCAACAAGGTATCTGAACTATAGTTTGTATAATGTTGATTAGAGACGTTTTATTAAAGGTATAGTGGATAATTCTTGGTGTGTACTTTGTGGTAGTCCACAAAGTTAGGAAGCTTCTGCATGGGAAAAGCTCTGATGCTTTAAGACAGTCAGTTTCACAAACTGTACATTAGAAGCCCTGAGGTAAAGAGTAAAAAGGAATTAAAACTGAGTTTTTAGTTCTCTTCAAGTAATAAATGAATTGTAGTAATGGGCATGTATTTCCCAGGCCACAGAGATAATGACCATGCTGTGCTCTGCCTTGAGCAAAATCACATTTGGAATAGTGTGGGTTTTGGTTGTGGATGCCATATTTTAGGAGGGACTTTGACAAATTGGAGGATGGATAAAGATGCAAAGGGCCTGAAAACCATGTCATTGAAGGAATTGAGGTGTTTAGCCTGGACAAAAAAAGACACATGGAGGCATGAGATCAGGGTCTTCTAGTTATAGGCTACACATTTAGTCTGTCTTGTTCCAGAAGCCAGACCTCTGACTGATGAAGAGAAGTCATAGAGAAGTAGATCTTTGGCTCAATATAGGAAGATTTTAATAACAGTGATAGCTAACAGAACGGGCCACAATATGAGGCAAGGACCTCCCTGTCCCTAGAAGTGTTCAAATAGATTGTGGATGTTCATGGATCGGGGATGCTATAAAGGGATTCCTTCAGTGAGCGGGAGGTTGGACTAAGTCCCCTTGTATACTGCCCCCACCCTTACCATCACACACATACCAAGGTTGTTACTTTCAATACCTAAAAATCTGTGATCCTTTTTCCCCCTCCTTTTCTGTTTCACATAATGAACGTCAATCAGGAAAGCTCCCAGCGAGTAAACTTTGGTAATTTAGAATTTGGGGCCCTGATTAGTCAGCAGGTAGCATTCCATATCACAGGATGTTGAGTGTAGGACACGAATTATTGTTATGCTTTTGACTGAATGGCTTCCTCTGGCAGAATTCCATGTGTATTTTGCACACATACCTGTTTTGAAGATAGGAGGCGGGGAGGGGAAATTGAGGTACTGAGGGGAGAAATGACTGACAAAGACTTCCTGTCTAAATTAACCTGAGAAAGAACTGCAACTAGAATAATTTATCCACCCTGTAACCTTGGATTTAATACAGGTCAAAAGAACTTAAATTCAGTAAGCCTTTATTAAACTCCTGCCATGTACTAGCATAGCCCATACTACACTTTTGAGAATAATGCTAGCGACCCAAAGATAAAACCCAACAGTCTCTGCCCTCGAGAAGCTTACATTCTACTAAGGGGCGTGAACGGTATCAAAATAAATATATACAAAGTAAATGTTTCCATAATTGCCATGGTACTGGGACCAGTTCAGAGGAATGGGCATATACATTAATCAGCTCGGAAGAGGCCTCTGAAAACCAGCTCCGAAATTGGCAGACCTGCTTTTTCAGTCATGTAATAGCTATATATTAGACATGACTGAAATAATACAATAGGCATCTATATGTTGCAAGCATAATGGTATAGGGCAGAGGTCCTTAAACTTTTTGGCCTCAAGACCTGTTTTTACACTTTTAAAAAGTATTGAGCACCCCAAAGAGCTTTTCTTTGTATGAGTTATATTTATCAGTATTTGCCATATTAGAATTGAAACTGGTAAATTTAAAAAAAATTATTTTATTTTATTTTTTCCGCCATTATATTTTAAAACAATTTTTTTAACATTTTTTTTTAAGTTTCGAGTTCCAAATTCTATTCCTCCCTCCTCCGTCCCCTCCCCCTTCCCTGAAACAGTAAGCAAAGAAGGTTATACATATGCAATCATGTAAAACATTTCCATATTAGTCATTTTGTACAAGAAGACTTGAATGAAAGAAAAAGAATGAAAGAAAGTGAGAAATAGCATGCTTCAGTCTGTATCTAAACAATATCATTTCTTTCTCTGGAGGTGAATAGTATGCTTCACCATGAGTCCTTTGGGATTGCCTTGGATCATTGTATTGCTCAGAACAACTAAGTCATTCACAGCTCTTCATCATGCAGTATTGCTATTACTATGTACAATGTTCTTTCTCCTGGTTCTGTTTACTGCACTTTGCATCAAGTTCATGGAAGTCTTTCCAGGCTTTTCTGAAATCATCCTGCTTGTCATTTGTTATAGCACAATAATATTCTATCACAATCATATACCACAGCTTGTTTAGCCATTCCCCACTTGATGGGCATCCCTTTGATTTCTGATTCTTCGCTACTACAAAAAGAGCAGCTATAAATATTTTTGTACAAATAGATCCTTTTCCTTTTTTTTTATGTCTTTGGGATAGTAGACCTAGCAGCAGTATTGCTGGTGTTATAGCCATTTGGGGATAGCTCCAAATTGCTCTCCAAAACGGTTACATTGAAAATTGGTAAATTTTTAAAATAATTATTCATTTAGAAAACAACAATAGACTCATTACATATAAACACAGGTATAAATATGTGAAAATAACTTTTCCAAAACAAAAAATTTAGTGAGAAGAGTGGTATTGTTTTATATATTTTTTCAAATTTCTTTAATATCCGGCTTAATAGAGAACACCTTGTCCTAACTGCTTCTGCAGTCAGTCTTCATGTTGAAGAACATGAAGAAAATTTACCTTCACACAGATTTGTATTTGGAAAGGAAAGAATATTTGAAAAGGCAAACAATGTCTTAATATTATTATGAAAATAGTTTTGACCTTGTAGCCTCCTGAAGGGGCATTGGGGACCACCAGAGGTTCGTGAATCATACATTGAGAGTCACTAGTTTCCAGGGAAGAGCCCTGATCAATCAGAAGATGTACCTGTGCCATTTACTATGTGTGATTGACCGTGAGTAAATATAATTCTCATCTTCAGGCTTCATTTTGTTTTTAAGTAATATAAAATAAATTGAACTAGATGATGGCCAGGTAGTGTCCAACACCTTTAATGCAAAATATTAAAAAAAGAAACAACCCTAAAAAAAACCCCTGATTCCAAAATCTGTAGTGTTTTCTTGTCTACGTCTTTAGAATTCTTCAGAAGTTGTCTTTGTGAAAAAATTTTATTGATGCCTTTGGTCTTAGCCACTTTGGGCTGTACTTTATCCCTTGTTCCTCCCGCCCCCCACCCCATGAGCCCTTCCTTGTGACAAAAGTTACAAGTTTAGTGAAACCAAACAATACAATGACTACATATGACAATGTATCAAGTATTCTACATCCTAATTCTCCCACCTTCTGTTGAAAGGAAAAAGATGCTTTCAAGCCTTCTGTTTTTTCAGAGGTTGTCTTAATTTTTTTTTTAGCATCAAATGAGGCAATATTTATAAAGTACCCAGCACAATCCCTGACACACAGTAAGTACTTTAAAAATGCTTGTTCCCTTTCCTTTATATCAAAGAACGCTGCTAGTTACCACCATTTAAGACAGAAGAAAATTATGCCACAGAAGATAGATAATTCTTTTTTTTTTTTCAAAACCACTACAGTACTATAGTGGTCTCTAGTCTCAGATTCCCAATGTAAGGCTCTAGCTTATCCAATCTCTTGATCTTTGGGGTTGAACTGGGACTTATCAAACAGAATAATTCAGAAATAAAGGTTAGATCCTTAACTTTCACTTTCCTAACAGACAAGAAAATGTGTAGCTCATAGATTTCATTGCTACTGTAATCAAAGTGATATGAATTTTTACAAGAATCAAGGCCCACCATCCCCACCCCTAACCTGCCTGACTCTTAGCTAATCAAATCTAGCAAATAGTTCAGTGGACTTTAACATCAGCTATAATAGTGTTAGAATATTTGGGATATTTGCAAATCTATATCTTTCTCTAGAGAAATCATAAAATCCTAAAATTCCTCATCTGTGAAATAGGAGTTGGACTAAATGATCTCTAAGATTCTTTCCAGTCTAACATTTTGTGATCCTGTGACCTAAAAGAACGGGTTCTAGCTTGTATGGCATGAATGGGGAAATGGGGTGGATTCTCAGAGTGGGGTGTGGCATGTACTAGGCTCTTTAGGGTGGAGCACTCCTTTTGCTTCTCTTAGTCTTTGTTAGACCTCAGGTAGTGGGAACTATGTCTAATTTGTATTCTAGCCTAAGGTTTCTCATTTGGTTTTGGTCAGACAATTTGAAGCGATATGAGCAGGTATTCCAAAGAGCCTGGTGAATGACTATTATCTAGCAGTATGGGGTTGGGCAGTTGCAGGGGGGAAAGATTGTTTTATTGAGGTTCTGCAAACACCCAGCCAAGTTTACTTTATACTCGGGGCAGGCATGAATTACGTAGCGGGCTTCTAGCCAGGTAACTAGCAAGAAACACCACCCCTTTGAGTGTCCTTAAGACAAATCTCTCACTCTGAGAAATTCATTTAACAGTCTTTATGCTTAGATTTTAAGGTACAAACAAAATGGAGAAGAGAAATCTTTAAAACTTCTAAAGAGACCCAGTGGAATATGTGGCTGATTTTTAGATCCATGGCTTTCATAGCCCAAATGGCAGAGGGTGTGATATTTATGAAGTCAATGAAATTAACAGTGAGCAAGAATCTAATGCTTAATAACATAATGGCATTACTCATGCCATTGTTTCATTAAATGGCAAATCAATATTTGATTTGGAAGGAAGCTTGCACTTCTCCTTAGCTCACTTTAGAGAAGCGTCACTTTTCTCCCAGTTAGTTTTGGAACTTGGCAGTTATTTTGCTTTGTTGAAATTAGTTATTCTTTCAAGGTTAGAATCTGAAGTCACCCAGGCCCCTTCCTTGCCTTGAAGCCAGGAAAATCTATGGCCAAATGCAATGAAACTTTCCTTTACTTCAAAAGATGGGGGGTAAGCATGGTGAATCATTCTGACACCTAAGAGATTCAAGTGATGTGAAGATATTGATGTTATGAAACCTAATTCCTAGGGTTTTTTTTTTTCCTAAAGAATAAAGCATTTCACGATAATACTCAAAGGCACTGATCCAGGAATGATATACTTGTGCTCGTCAAGTCAATTCAGCAAGCATTTATTAAATGGATAAGTAGACCTGATTTGAAAAAATTCACAGGAAAATCTGGATTAGCGTAAGATCACGTAGGTAGTGGAGCAGTTAAGTGAGGAGGTAGAAAATAAGTGAGATCATAGAAACTTGACATTTGGGCCTTGCTTTTATTCCATAATTGAATTTTATAGACTGCAATTGAAAACTTGTGAAGTTGTTCCACTATGCCATTTCCTACTGACACATTTCTAAGTCCTATCTTCCATTTTGCTGGAACCATTGCTTTTTAGGGAACTCTCAAGGTTGGGGGGTGGGGTGGGGTGGTGAGGAGGAAGATGACTGAAAAGAATATTGAGCTTTCCCAGACCTGGGCAGAGAATGAATCTCCAGGCACTTTGCCAAAGCAGACAAAAGGCCTCTGTTTTTGGTAGCTGATTGGTAAGACAAGCAGCCAAGATCTACAGCTTCCAATGACTACACTGAAAATGAAATGTTAATCTTTTCTTAACTTTGGCTTTAGGCGACCAGTTAGCTTCCTTTGCATGGACTTGTAAATGTGCTTGGCATGTAAGCAGCACCTACACAACCTTGTTGGAAAGTAATGCCATGCCACGAGGTAATGTTCCCTTGGAGCCCCAAAAGTCCATGACTAGTAGCTTCAGGGCTAGTGCCAAGTCTTCTCAGCAAACTGAAAGCTTTTAAAAGCTAATGTGTCCCCACTGGAGAAGTGACAAAGTATAGTGAATAATGTGGGAGGCCAGAAGGCCTGAGGTGAACTCTTGCCTCCAACGTTTTCTGACTTTATCATTTGAGGCAAGACATTGTACTGCTCAGTGGTGGGGGCACCTCTCTATGACCAAGCTGTCTCCTGCATCAGTGAAGGGAGTTTCTATGCCAGGAGTGACCCATGTAGATAAAATTACAGGTCTGGGATCTATTTTGTCAGCCTTCTCTCTCCTCCCCCCCACCATAGTATATGAGCTATGAATTGGTCTGACTATTCTGGAAAGTCATTTGGAATGATGCAAGAAAAGTTACGAGATTGTTCATATACTCTAGAGAATCCTCTGTTGGAACTATTCCTCCAAATAGGTTATTGACAGAAAGATCTAGATTCTAATCCAAATTTACTATGGTCCTGCGTAAGTCACTTAACCTCTTTAGACCTCATCTGAGAAATGAAGAGTTTGGACTTGATTACCTCTTCAGGCTCTAAACCTATGACCCTACAACAGAGGTCATCAGCTTAAAGGTGGTCTTGGGATTTAGAGCTAGAAAGGACCTTGGGTATCAGCTAGTCTACTCTCATTTTAGAGAAGGAAATAGATGTTAAGAGAAAGGAAATGACTTGGCTAAGGTCACACATCTATTAGGTAGTAGAGATTTGAACCTAGGGCTTTTGACTCTAAATCTAGTGCTCTTTTACTATACTGCTTCTCTATACAGCTGATGTCATTAGATAGAGAGGACGAATGGGATGGAAATGGTTCCCAAGTTTCTAGCCTAGGAGTCTAGAAGAAGGATGGTACTACTGGTAGAGGAAGAACTAAATCAAGGAGTAAGCATAGAGAAAGAAGAACCAGATTCTTTGGGAACACCCAGGGCTAGGAGCTGGGAGAAAAAGAGAAGAGCCGGCAAAGGAAGTGAGAAAGGAATGATTGGAGAGGGAAAAGAACAGAGTAAAATGTGGCATCATAGAAGCAAAAAGAAGGGGAACGTTTAGTAAAGTCAACAATATAAAACGACAGCTAAAGAAAGGTCAATGAATTCGACATTGGTGACTTTTGAGAGAGCAGTTTTGGGAAGGGAATCAAAGTCGAATCCAGTTTGCAGGGCTTTCAGAAGGGAGCGAGTGTTGTTCGTCCTTCGTTTTCAGAGGATATGAGTGATGTCTTGATTTGTATGTGAGCTGGATTTAAGTGAGGCAGAGTTGCACAGTCATCAGCCTCACTCTTCTTGAGTCATCAAAGTACAGTAGCAGGACAAATTCAGGGCAGGACAAATTCAAGATGGCCCAGGATGCAGTGGATCACCTTGGCACCTTCAATGTCACTGAACTCTAAGAGCTCCACAGCACCTGTTTCAGCCACCTTCATGGCCACTGGAATAAATTGTTCCCGTGCCACTGGAGAAATACTTCACACACTTGGGGTAGACATCCTCTAACTCACTGATGGGTTTTGAGGCTTGTTGATTACCTCAACCTGGTTTAGCCCATCTACCAAGGTGATTTACTGGGGTGTGGCCACTACCAAATGCTATAGCTTCTTGGAGCCACAGGTGAGAGTTGGGTGACAAGTGGACAACAAAGGTAGATGAGCAGCCCAGAAAAGGGCTTGGTAAGCTCTCACACTGGACATGCTAGTCCTCCTTGAACATCCCATACACCCCAGCAGGTGTATATTAGAACCGAAGGTGGTGGGTATAAATTACATTTGAGGAATTTGGAAGTAAAATGAAAATCGAAGGCTAGCTAGGCCATTCAATAATTTTGTAGTTGAACATAGGAGTTCCTCAACTTTATTAGGAAACATTTGTATGGTGGGAGCAAAAGTATGGGAATGTGACCTTGGTATCACAGTTAATGTAAACAGCAAAGAAAGTTTTATCCCATGGGAAAACTTGCACATGACCATGGGCCATCTTTGGTACTAAGCCTTCTTTATTCTGTTTCTTCATATCATCTG
>CM053625.1:77517169-77543989 GCA_028646595.1 Phalanger gymnotis
CCCCCCCAAAATCAGTGCTAAAAGGTTTGTTTTCAATCTATAATTTGAGTAGAGACCCGGAGGCCCTTTGTCTATTCTTTATTATTATTATGGTTTATTGTAAACTTAAATCTCCATAGCCTTGAATCCTACCGTATGAAAAGAACAGAAAAGGAAGATGGTGTATGAAACCAGACATTCTGTTTTTTTTTTAATTTTTTATTTTATTTTATTTTTTTTCAGACATTCTGTTTTTTAAAAGTATCTATTACATTTAGCCTGATAGTACCAATACTGCCATATGTGTCTGTCTACTCCTGAGCTTTTTTCTACTCTTTCCTTTATATATAAAAAAAGCATCTCATTGATGCTTTTTAAATTTTCTTTTCTTTTCTTTTCCTCTTCCTTTTGCGGGGGGTGGGGTGGGGTGGGGGTGGGGGGTGGTGGTTTACTATTACTCTCCCCCTCACTCCCCACCCCAAGCTAAGCAGATGCACTTATTGGCTATGTCTGAAAATGTCTGTCTTATTCCTCACCTCTAGCCTATCCCCTCTCTGTGGTCATGAGTCTGAAATTGTGGTTCATTGCATTGATCAGATTTCTTAGAATCTCTCAATTGTTTTCCTTTGCATTTGTGTAGCCCTTGTCTAAATGGTTCTATTGGTTCCATTCACATATCTGCACCTGTTTATGTTAGTTCCCCCAAATTTCCATGAATTTTTCCCTTTAGTCATTTCTTACATAATAATATTCCATTACATTCATATGTTATAGTTTGTTCAGCCATTGCTCAATAAAAGGCACTCACCTCATTTTCAGTTTTTGCTATTAAAAAAAAAAGTCCTGTAATTGCTTTCTTTTTTCTTATGAGTCCTATTCCTCCGGACTTGACCTCTGGGACAATAGTGCCATGGCTCTCAGCCCATTGTTAGAGAAGAGAGATTCTCTTATAAAGGGATCAGAGATCTGTAGACACCAGGTGAGACCCTTTGGTTGGTTTGGAATTTTGAGCCTACAATTACCTCAGAGTCTCACCAACCCCCAGAATAAAATATCTCTTATGGGCTGAGTAAATTGCTTCTGGACAGGTGTTTTCTACAATCCACAAGGCACCTGTTGGCCTTCATTTCCTAGCTGCCGCTCTGTTAGGTACTATCCTCTTGGGGAATCAGAGCATTTATTTAGCAGTTTGTCTTATGTCTGGGTACTCTGTGTCTCTTTCTCATTCATTGCTCCCCTAATCCCTTACACTCTGTTCTGCTGGCTTGCTGGGTTACCCGGCTTTCAAAAGGCAGGCTGTTTTTGCCTTTGAAGCTCTCTTGTCATATCGATCGGCCTCCCCAGGGCCCTAACCCTTAGTTCCTTGCCTCACTTAAGCCCTGAGGGGTTTGAGGTACAGTTGGCTTGGTAGTCTGGACAGACCACCTGGGCCTTCAGACCTGCATGAGCATATCAGCAGGGAATCACGGAGGATTTGTTGTTTTGCAACTCAGCATTACTTGGTTGGTGTTTTTTTTCAGGATGATTAAACATGCATTGACCCAAGGAGCTGACTTCGTAGGCTCTTTGAACAGCTTGTCTCCCGCCTTCTTGACCTCTTTCCCTTTTTTTCCACTCACTTGCAGAGTTGAAGGTTTAACTCCTGTGCCTCTATTTGTGGGACCACTCAGCTGGGTCATAGGAACCTAGATTTAGAGTTGGAAGGGAATTTTGAGTTGAACCAGCTCCCATTACAGATCAGGAAATGGAGGTTGAGAAAGAGGAAATGATTTCCTCTGGACCATATGGGCAGCAGATTGATTGTTCAGTAATGTCCAACTCCTCATAACCCCATCTGGGGTTTTCTTGGCAAAGATACTGGAGTGGTTTACCGTTTCTTTCTCCAGCTCATTTTACAGATGAGGAAACTGAGGCAAACAGGGCTAAGGGACATGACCAGGGTCACACAGCTAGTAAGTGTCTGAGGCCAGATTTGAACTAGGGAAGATGAGTCTTTCTCACTCCAGGCCTGGTATTCCTATCCACAGTCCCAACAACCAGGATTCAAATCCAGGTATTCTCGCTCTGAATCAAGGGTTCTTCCCACTACACTGCACTAGCCCTCACTTATCTGTATGGATATCTCAGAGCCTTCCCCCATCGTGGGCCCCTTCTCTCATCTACTTGCAGTCTTTTTTTTTTTTTTTTTGCTGGAGTGAGAATCTAGTTTCCTCTTTGTACCTCAGGAGCATTGTGTATAGGAGGTGCTTAAAAGATAATCACTGACTTGTTGATGATCGAATTCCTAAGCCTGCATCCCCATTGTTCCTTTGCATGGCTCTGTATCTCTCTTCCCTGTGGATGGTTTCCCTCCTCCTACTGGCACAAGACTATAGGGGGACCAGTGTTCAGTAGGAAGCAATGCGGTAGAGGAAATGAGCCTGGATTTGGAACCAAAGGACTAGGGTTCAAATATCAGGTATGTGTTTCCTGTGTGACCATGATTAAAGAAATTAGAACAAGGTACTTTTACCATTCAAGGTCTCAGTTTCCTTATCTGTTAAATGAGAGGGCTGGCATCTTCCAGTTATAAATCTATGATCCTAAAATCTAGCAGCCTTGGATTCATCAGCTTTTATGCTAAGGAACATTTCTTCCTCTGCCTAAGACTATTTTAAAACACTTTTATTAAGAATTATTTAGTAAGAATTAATTAAATTAATAAGAATTATCAATTAATATGAGTTATTTTCTTTTCCTCCCATCTCCCCCTCACTCAAAAAAAAAAAAGGAAAAATAACCCTTTTAACAAATATAATTAAACAAAACAAGTTACCACATTGTTCATGTCTAAAAATAGGTGCCTTGTTCTATGTCTTGAGTCCATTGCCTCTTTGGCAGGAGGTGGGTAGCAGGCTTCCTTATCAAGTCTTCTGGAATTATGGTGTTGGTTGTTGCATTGTTCGTAGTTTGTCTTAACAATGATGTTACTATATTATTTGTTCTCCTAGTTCTGCTCACTTCACTCTGCATCAGTTCATACAGGTCTTCCTGGTACTTGTTGGTGTGCCAATGACTTTGGGCCAAATCTGAGGGGCAAAGCCTGTTCTTTGAGGTGAAAAAAGGATCCCTCAGCCTGAGAGACAGTGGTTCTACACCTCCATTTCTTGTTCTTCCCTCCACTTCCCTGATCCCCAGCCCCTCAGTATGTTGAAGGCAGCCAGCATCATCTTGGTGGAGACACCAGTGGGAAGATAGGTTTCCTGGACAGGGCGAAGTCTAGGAGCCAGTGAGCAGTACACAGCAGAGTAGCTTAGCCTGGCATTCGAAATCATCCACGATGTGCTTCCACTTAACCTTTCCTATTTTATTTCACCCTGACCTCTTCTATACATGCCACTTTTGTGCATTAACCAAGTCCTTCCCTATGCCCATATCTACTTTTTGTGATCCTTTCCTTCCTTCCAAGTCTTGCTCAGGCACATCTCTCTTTCTCCTAGGCCTTGACCATTCCTTTGGATGTATCCTATTCAGATTGGACTATTTATGTACTTTTTACCCAGCGAGACAGTAAATTCTCTGAAATCAGGGACTGTCATTTTGTATACCTTTTTTTAAAATCACCGCTGTATCATACAATGCTTTACACATAATCATTGCTAACATTTGTTTTTAAAAATAAATTTTATTGATATTTTTTGTTTTTCACGTCACCTGCAATTTCCCTCATATCATTCCCCCTTCTTTGCCTCCCAGAAAGTTATCCATTATAACAAAGATTTTTTTTAAAAGAAAAGGAGAAAGAATGGTCTAAGAAAACCAGCAAAACCTATCAATACATTGAAAAAAAATCTGATGATGTATACAATGTTCCAACCTCATGGACCCTCTACCTCTACAAAGAAGTAGGAGAAAGTGTGTTCTCTTATCTTTTCTTTATGGCCTTGTTTGTCATTTGTAAGTTTGTAACATTCCTTTTTGATTTGTAGGGGTGGTTTTCCCCATTTTCAGTATTATGGTCATTGTGTATGTTTTCTTGGCTTAGCTTTCTTCAGTCTACATTGGGCCACCTAGACTTGTGGTATTCATCATATTTTACGTATTTCTCATAACACAGTAATATTCCATTGCACACATATACCACAATTTATTTAGCCATTCTGCAATTGATAGGCCATCTTCTTTGTTTCCAGTTCTTTATTACCACAAAAAGTATCAATAGAGCTTCTTTTTATATAGTGCTTTAAAGTTTATAAAGCACATTATGTGCTCCCTCATTTGATCCTTTACAACCCTGTGAGGTAGGTGGTATGATTATCCCCATTTTGTAGATAAGGAAACAGGCTGATAGAGGGTGACTTGTCCAGAGTCACATAACAGAGTCTGAAGCAGGATTCAGAGGTAGGCAGATAATTTGCTAGATGGTGCAGTGGATAAATTGCAGGGCCTAGAGTCATGACATCCTGAGTTCAAAACCAGCCTCAGACCCTTACTAGGGGTATGACCCTGGGTAAGTCATTTAACCTCTTTTAGCCTCAGTTTCCTTATCTATAAAATGGGGATAATAGTTACTTACTTTTCAGTGTTGTCGTAAGGATGAAATGAGATAATAATTGTAAAGCATTTAGCACAGTGCCTAGCAATTAACTCCATCAGTGACCCTTGTGTGACAGGTGGCACATTCCCAGGGAAACATGAAGGGGGAATTGCCTTTTGACATAATAATAACTCACATTTCTATAGTGCTTTAAAGTTTACAAAGCACACTTTCCTCACAAACAACCCTGTCAGGCAAGTATTGTACTTATGATTCCTGTTTTACAGATAAGGAATCTGAGTCTCAGAGCATTTATGTGGTTTGCCTGTGAACATGGAGCTAATGTGTGTCAGGTTTTGAACCCAGGTCTCTTGACTCACATATTCGCTGCTCCTTTTATTAAAGCATTCTGTTTTCTTTCTTTTGGGGCAGCCTCTTCTCCCTGCTTGGTACTCAGGCAAAGGGGCAGCATTCTTATTCTTTGATAACCAGATTTTATTGTCAATTATGTGCTTAGAATAGTTAGACATTTATTCCCAAGTGGTTTCACCCTGCAGAAGCTCCTCCCTCTTGGTGTGTTGTGGCTTTCTTTCTTTCTTTCTTTCTTTCTTTCTTTCTTTCTTTCTTTCTTTCTTTCTTTCTTTCTTTCTTTCTTTCTTTCTTTCTTTCTTTCTACCTGCTCACCCTTCTCCTTCCTGCAGTCCTCAGACCTGAAACCTTCCGGGGAGAGGAATGTCATATTGAACCCTGCTCCTGGTACCTTTCAGTGCACAAGTCAGTGGGGCGTGTGCTGGGTCTGTGGGGTGGGAGCCAGCATGGATTGGGTAGAGGGAAGAGATGTAGTGGAAAAAAATCACAGGACATATGGGCTCAAAGTCCCGTCTCAAATGTGTAACCATGGTCAGGCTCTCCACGGCTCAGTCTCCTCTTGGTAAAGGTAGGGATCATAATACTTGAGTGATCTATACAGGGCTATTGTGAAGAAAGCACTTTGAAGTTTTTCAAGTATCACAGAAATGTGAGTTATTATCATCAATTGACATTCCTTCAGGGCCAGATTCAGTTAGTTGATAAGCATTCATTAAATGCCTCCCATGTGCCAGGCTCCATGGTAGTATGCAATGGTGGGGGGAGGAGGGAGAAAGAAAGGCAGAAGATAATCCCTGCCCTCAAAGAGCTCACAGTTTAATGGGGAGACAACATATATATATATATATATATATATATAAAATTGGCGTAATCAACTGAAGGGACAGATTAGAATTAAAGAGGATCAGGAAAGGCTTCTCACATAAGGTTAGATTTTAACTGGACTTGAAAGAAACCAGAGAGGCCAGGAGATGGAGATGGAGAGAATTCTGGCCATGAGGGACAGCCAGTGAAAATGCATGAATTTGGGAGATGGAGTGTTGTGTATGAGGAAGCTAGTGTCACTGGATTTAAGAATGTGTGTGTGTGTGTGTGTGTGTAATAGTAGGAGAGGACCAGGTTGTGAAGGATTTTAAAAACCCCAAAGAGGATTTTATTTTTGATCCTGGTAGAAAAATCTCTCTCTTCCTCCCCCCCCCCCCATTCATGCATGCATACATACATTTTTATAAATATATGTGATTTCTGAGGGAAGAATCTGGCTAGCCTTCTGTTAGGAGCTAGCACTTAGTCGAGCATTGAAGAAAGCGAGGAATTCTAGGAGATGGAGATGAGAGTGAATTATTGGCATGGAGGAGAGCTTGCTTAAAGGTATGGAGGTGGAAGGTGGAATATTATGTATGGAGAACATAGAACAGGTCAGTTTGACTGGTAGATAATTATGTAATAAATCGAAAAGATAAAATGAGACTAGGTTGTTAAGTGCTTTAAAAGCTAGAGGAGTTCTGCATTTTAGCTGAAGTTGTACTTTACCTAAAAGTAGGAGGAGGTCACTGAAATTTCTAGGTCAGAAGAGGGAATTGGTCAGAACCATGCATTCAGACAAGAGAAGGAAGTACAGTGTCAGAGAGAATAACAGGTAGTCCTGTTCTGCTAGAATGCAGCATGACCCCTTCCCCTTTGCTGTGGTCTGTGGGAAAGTTCATAGCCAGAGTCACCCAGGATTCAATTGAGGTAGAGTTTCAGCCCTGGAGGGGCTCCCAGTGGCCCCAGTTCCTGTTTATCTGCTCTGGCCTCTGGAATTCTCTCTGTTAGAGTCACTGGTGAGCTAGGCAGCAGCAACAGGGCCCTGGTCTCTAGAAGGCCGTCTTGGAAATTAGCAGCACCAGTTAATGAAATAGATGGACAGGGAGGGCAGCCCTATGGTGACAGCTCTGGCTGGAAGCTTGCTTTTGATAAATTTTGCCTGGGCTATTCAAGGTCTGACGAAAATCTGCCTAAATAATTTATAGAAAGAAGACTATCCTGCTTGTGGCTCCCCACTGTCCTAGAGGGAGAGAAAGGCAGCTTCGTATAATGGATAAAGAGCTGGTTTTGAAGCCAAGAAGATGTGGGTTCAAGTTTTACCTCTGACAAATACTGGCAGTGGGACCATGGACAAATCACTAAGTTTCAGTGTTCTAAGACTATAAGGTGCTGACCTCCTTTGATAGGGAGAACTTTCTCATCTGGAAGTTCCTTATGCCAATGAAATTGCCCATCCCATCTCTATCCATTGTATTAGGAAAGCTGGGTAGAGGAGGCTAAACCCTAATACCTGGCTACCAATATTCCAGCTACCAGCTTGGTCCTAATCCACCCTAGGGCTAGGGCTGAA
The DNA here is from genome assembly GCA_028646595.1 of Phalanger gymnotis. Lineage (NCBI taxonomy): Eukaryota > Metazoa > Chordata > Mammalia > Diprotodontia > Phalangeridae > Phalanger > Phalanger gymnotis. Next base: position 77,524,411 of record CM053625.1, read on the forward strand.
TTTTTTAGCGGGGGAGGTGGGGTGATGGATGAAGAATGATTCTGGAAGGGCATGAAATCCTGCAAATCAATTGATGAATTTGATCAGGTTTACCAAGCTAGTCTGAATAATTGAGGTCAAATATGCTACTTTTCTTGGTAAGTGGATATTTTTTTGGGGGGAGGAAGTCTCCAGATTCCAGATGATTAAATCTGGACCGAACATTTCAGGTGTAGGTAGAGACAGGCTCCGTTTTCTTCTGGAACTTTGAGGGCCGATGGGTGTGGGGTAGGGGAGATGGAGAGGGAAGCACACTGGGAGGGGACCAGGGGTGCCACTTTTATAAGCTTCCTGTTTTTTTTCCCTTTTGGTTAGAATTAAGGAAACACATTGAATGGCTTTTTTTTTCCATTGACATTTGCAGCAATGCGATAGGCCCAGATTAATGAGCCTAGCAGCAGTGTGAAATCTGCCCCAAACTCACTGGCAACAGCCATATACCCTGTGGGACAAGGGGTGGGTTTCCTCAGGGAGGCTGATGTGTTTTAGAATGGCTCCTAAGAGAAAAGTTAGGGGTCTGGCTTGTTCACAAAAGATGCTTTAGGGTATACGCCTAAGCTGCAAAGGACAGTTTGGGGAGAGAGGGCACAGGATAAGGGACCTTGCACAGTTTATTGTATTGGTTTCCTTTAATAGAAGTATAAATGTAAATAAACCATTAAAAACTCTGAGTTTAGCAGTTCAGAGATTTTTTGGTTGGGCTTTGGTTGTAACATAATCAGGCTATTTCCTTCATTCAAGCTTCAGTGGGCATCTAAGCAAAGGAGGCGGCTGTCTGGAACATATGTTTTGTACAGATGTTAGCTTTCCACAGGCAGGACCTCTTCTGACAACCACCCTTCTTATTTGCAGCTCTTCAGGGAGCCCCTGGACTGTAGACAGGGGTGACCAAAGAGTTTCTCTTGATGGAACACAGTATGGACTTGTTTAGGGAAGAAACCAAGCATAGTTGGTCGTCATCTGAAGTTTAGGGATATTAGCAATATTGATTATTTATCTGACTTTCAACTTATAGAATTCATTCCACAACTATTTGTTAAGCATCTACTTTGTGCAGAGCACTATGCTGGATGGTAGTGGTGAGAGGTGGGGGAAGGGGAAGATAAGACACAGCCCTGAGGGAGTTTACTGTTGGGGGTTAGACACAAATATAGATAATTATAATCAGTCAACAAATATTTATTGTCTACTCTGTCCCAGGCACTGAAGATCTTATATTTTATAGGTGGAAACAACATGTATGTACATTTGTACAATACATTCATACATGCGTGTATACATGTATGCATTGTGGTTGTATACGCATATATGTATACGCATGTGTATATAACCACTGTATCTTTCTATCTTCTATCTATCTATCCATCTATCTGTGACCACTGGACCTTTCTATTGGACTTATACCTATACGTGTGTCATCTCCTGCATTGTGTTGTCTCTGTCCTCTCGAGGACATAAAATGTCCCCAGCACTTGGTGCTTTGTACATAGTAAGTGCCTAATTAATGCTTTCTCTCATTCATTCATTCATATAAGCACGAACAAAATTTTCATAAAATTAATACAATTTGGGGGATCAAGAAAGGCCTCCATGAGGCAACTTTTGAGCTGAGCTTTGAAGTAACCCACAGAAACACAATACTATACAATGCTATATAATAAATGCATCATAGAGGTACACAGCAAAGTACACTGTAAGACTCTAGAGACAGTGCAGGCATGGGGAAAGAAGGCTGGAATGGAGTCCCTAGGACGTAGGTTCCGGTCCCAGGCCTGCTGCCTGCTGCCTGCTGCCTGCTGCCTGCTGCCTGCTGCCTGCTGCCTGCTGCCTGCTGTGAAAGTGAGCCTGATGAATCATTGGATCTTTCAGGACCTTAGTCTTTTCATCTTTAACATGAGTTTGGAGTAGGTGATCTCCAAGATTCCTTCCAGCTCTAAATTTACCCATCCTGTTATTTCTGTGCCTTCCCTGTTTGAACACAGTAGAAAGATAAACGGATATTAGGAATTCAGCTGGGGAAGAGCTGGGAGGATGAAGGGAGACTATTTCAGCCATAGGGAATGTTAGAATCTAAGGGATACTGGTGATACTGGTGGTGATACTGGAGGGGTGTTAGTAGCCCAGTTGGCCAGTGTACAAAATATGTGTAAAATAGTAATATAAGGCTGGAAAAGTGGGATAGTGCCGGGTTGAAATGGACCTTGGATGCCAGGCAGAAGAGTTCGAACTTTACTTGGGAAGAAGTAGGGACCCACTGAGGATTTTTGAGCAGAGATGTGATGTAGCCAGTTTTGTGTTTAAGAAAGATTGACCTGGCAGTGATATGAAGAAGAGATTAAAGAGGGAGCAGAAGAAGTGGGAAGACCTGTTAGGAGATTTGTTGCCACAGTCTTGGTGGGTGATAATGAAGGCCCATTACACTATTCTGGTGGTAGTGGGAGGGAGAAGAGAACACAGATGGGATGCTAGAGATAAGGAGGCAAAATGGACCGTGGTGCCATCCCCAGTTTGTGTTCTGGTGCTCATCTCATTTTGAAACTAAATTAATAATAAATTATTATAATATATAATATAATAAAAATTATTAAATAAATTAATAATGTAATTTCTTAATTTTCTTCTACTTTTTCATTCTTTTGACTTTGTTTTATTACTTCTCATTGTCTCTCCGAGTTATTAGCTTCCAAATATTTCCTGTCCTCTTATAGTAACTGATTTTCTAGTATCGCAGTAACATAGTGACTAAATTTACTTCATTATTTCTAGTGCTTGGCACAGTGCCTGGCACATAGTAGGCATTTAATAAATGTTTATTGATTGACTCACATATTATCTTGTCTGAAACTCTTGGTACTTTATGGTTTTCTCTGGCCTTGGAAAGCCATCCCTCTCATTGTGTGTGTTTCTGTTTGCTGCCCTCCTGTCTCACTCTCTACTGTTGTTGTCCTAGTGAATCCCAAGCTCTTGTAGTTTCCCTTGGTGAGCTTGCCACAAGGTACTGGTGACCCTGGACTGTAACTGCACATTTGGGATGCCAACTGGAAACACAACCTAGATGAATAATGCCAGCCAGCCATGATAATGTGAATATTCTCTCCTGCCTTGTGCCTAGATTTTCTTTTACCAAGTACAGAAAACTTAATTGGAAGCTCTGGGTGCTTCATCTCATCTTATTGCCAAACTCCTTAGATTTTTGTTTATGTTTTTGTTAATGGCTTTCCTTGAGTAAACAAGGGGAGTATTAGTCAATCACTGAACTTATTAATAGTTCAATTTATTAAGGGTATGTGCTTGGCTCTATACTAAGCCCTGGGGATACAAAGAAAGGCCAACCCCTCTCCCCGCCCTTCATATTCTAAAGGGAGTGGGGGTAGAGACTACATACATACATTTATCTGCATATATTATATTCTGAAGGCTATTGGGGTTTTTGTTGTTGTTGTTTGTTGGAAGGCCCTGGGTGTGGGGTGAGACAAGGTTGAGAAAAGGTCTCTTGTAGGAGGTGGGATTTGAGCCTGAGTCTTGAAGGAAGTACTGGAGGGGTAATATTGTTAACAGGATAAATAGGAAATACTTAGTTTATTGAAGATTCCATGTAAATTTTGCCTTATGTAGAACTGTATAGAAATTGTGCTAGAAAATAACCTTCCATCCTCCAATTCTTTAAAAGATATGTAGTCTTTTGTCACTATGTAGTGATTTCTGATGACCCCTTTTACTTCTTGGTACAGGGTTTCAATGAATTTCTGTGACTTAAAAAAAAAAAAAACAACCCAACAACAACAAAACAACTATTCTTCTGTGGATGAGATGATCCTTCTCTATGTAGAGTCATTCAATCAAGTTGACAAGCATCTATTAAGCACCTAATGTTCCAGACATTGTGCTAAATGCTGGGTTTACACAGAAAGACAAAAGGCAGACCCTGATTTCAAGGGAGCTGCTCATAGTCTACTGAGTCAGGCAGCATGCAGTCCACTAATTTGGAATTAGTTATGATTTAGCCAGGATGTTGAAGGAATGTATTCTTCAGCTAGGGCCTTGCCTGAAGTTTACCTTTACTTAGCAAACTATTTCTTCTTGGATATGATGATAATATATACAAATATCTTAAACAATATCCTAGGGAGAGTGTTTAAAATTCTCAGGTAAACACACTATTCTCAAGCATCTATTTGCCTGTTAGTAATTGATGTGCTAACTGCAAGCCATTCTTATCTACCAGAGTTAGACTTCTAGGAGTCCTCTTTTTGGTAACATTTTGTTAGAGCTTCTGTTTAAACTTTAAAGTGCCACCTCTGTGACTTTGGGCAAGTTAATGAATCTCTGTACGTCTTGTCTGGAAAATGAGCCTGTAGGACCAGCAGGGGTTCTTAACCTGGGTGTCGTATACAGAGTTCCAGGGTCGTGAATTTTTAAAATATTTTGATAACTCCATGTGATAACTCCATGTCTATTGAGTCCTTTGAGACCCGGGACTACCTGTTGTCTTTCTTTGTATTCCCATCATTTAGCACAGTGCCTGGCTGATTGTGGCTACTTGATATTGACTGATTAGATACCTAATCTATATAGGTGTACTCTTTGGTTAGATTGGGTCCTCTTTTGTCTTTGTATCTCCAGGGCCTAGCACAGTGCCTGGCATATAATAGGTGCATAATAAATGCTTGTTGACCGATTAAACTTAATCCAGACTAAGCTGTGGGCCCGTGGCTGCCACACCCTACTCATCTCCATAAACATCCCCATTCCTGTTCATTGTACATCCTTCACTTGTTTAATAAGCCCTTCATCCCTTGGGGATTTAAATGGTCACAGATGGGGCTTTCTTTGGAAACTGGTTTCTGGGGTTTAAAGGACACTGGCTGTTCTTTCTCTTTGCTGCCTCAAGGGAGGGGGTGGGACCATTCCTGCCACTGAAGAAACTGGGTAATCTGATTCTCATTTCCCTGTGCTTAGTTATTACATAAGCTTTATTTGGAAGGAAGATTGGCTGGTTAGCTCCATAATTAATCTTTGCAGGGAGAGTGAGAGAAAAATCATCAGCAAAGATTACAGCCGTCCTTGCGTACCCCACACACCTTTCTGTGGCTCGCTAGACATAGACACCTCCACTCCTGTTACTGTGCGTACCTTGTCATGCAGGATACACATGGACATAAGCTTTTCAGCTCTGGTCTCTTGGCCATGAGTATCTCTATTGTTTTTCCTTCCGATGTTCTCAGACTCCTCAGATTTAAGCTCGAGGGGTCCTTAGAGATTACCTCAGTTAGCCTCTTTGTTTACATCTAGTCCAATCTCATGAGGAAATTGAGACCTAGAAAGACCCAACCCAAGGTAGTAAGCGACAGAACTAGGATTCAAACCCAGATCCTTTAACTCTAAGTCTATTTCTGCTTTGCCATACTGATTGCACACACATATTGACATACAACAAAAATAAAAAGGAAGGGAGGGATTCCATCTTGAGAGACTGCAGCATCTGTTAATTGGTGGAGTGATACTGTGGACTGTTCATTTGGATTTAAAGCCAGAGGTCCTAAGTTTGAATGTTGGCTCTGCCAAACTACCTATGTGACTTTGCCTCTCTGGGAGTCAATTTTCTCATCTGTAAAACAAGAGGATTGGAATTGAAGGATCTGATTCCTTTTTTTTTTTTTTTTTTGAGTCCTTACCTGACCTCCACAAGGCTTCTCTCATCCCCTTTTTTTTTTAAGGTTATAAGAATCTTGGAGTTGGAAGGGATCCTAGAAATCACATAGCTCAGCTTCCTATATTGGAGTCCCCTCTACAATCATCCTGACAGCCATTTACAATGAGGTCCATTCATGGATTCATAGACGATCAGAACTAGAAATTTTAGCAAGTGTCTCATCTAATTCCTTCATTTTTCAGATAAAAGAGAATGACTTGCCCAGGGTCACACAGAAAGTAAGTTTCAAGGCCCAGCTTGCTCCTATTAAGTATCTGGTTGAATTAAACCCCTAGGTTATCTTCATAAGAACTTCTGCCAGAATGGTTTTCCATCTATCCTATTGATTTTTTTTGAACCTCGATGTAGGACTCATGGCAACAGGTTTGGGGTTAACACCAAAGGTTATTGGGAGATCATCACATCCAGGAAAAGTGATCAGCAAGTCCCCAGAGATGCCGAGATGAGCATGAACTCTTCTGGGCAAGCACAGTTTCTTCTAAGGGCAATGGCAAGCACAGTCCCTTCTAAGGGCAACGAAGCAGATAGGTTTAACGAGCAACACTACCTCAGGGGCTAAAGTTCACTTCTCGGAGATTACCATACAGAAGTGATCAGCTGGACTCTCTCTACCTACACTGGGTTACAAGAGAACTTTTTGTCCTTTACCTTCAAAGATCTCAGAATAGCCATTTCCCACGCACACACCTTCCTCATCTGTACTTGCACCGTTGATTTTTTTGAACCTCAAATGCAAGATTCACACATTTGTCCCTATTAATTCCGTCTTTGTCTTGAGTATTTTCCGTCTTTAATTCTGAACGTGGAATGTGTCTTTGCTGTTGTTGGTGCTTTGCAAAGACCTTGCATTCATGTGTTCATCTCCTTTCCTGAGACTGAAGCCTTCACTGATTACTGCTCTTGGAGAAGAGGCTAAAGATAGCATCCATTTTTCATTCCTCCTTGGTCTCCATTGCTATGGTAGGCATGAAAACTTCTCTTGGGCTTATACAGAGATATATAGGGATGGGTGAAAGGACATGTCAATGCTGAACAAGCTTAACATGAAATGTTTTGAAACAAATGGGAGCATGGTAAAGGTCTGTGGAAAAAGTCTGTGAGGAGGTTGGGGTGGGGGACTAGGAAGTGGCAAGTTTAAGGCACAGTCAAGGGAGGGGTAAAGGGGGAAACAGGCAAAGGGATGGAGCATAGGAGAGTAAGCAGAAAGGGGAGCACACATTGTGTGTTGGGGGTTGTAGTGAGAGGGTCCTGACGGCGGCCATAGGTGCCATAAGACATCAGAGTCTCAGAGCTAGAAGAGCTGGTGGTGTAATGGATGGAACACTGGGTCGGAGTCAGGAAGACCTGAGTTCAAATCTGGCCCCAGACCGCATGACCCTGGGCAAGTCACTTAACCTCTCTCTCAGTTTCCTCAGGTATAAAATGAGGATAATAACATCACCAACTTTCCAGGATTTGTTGTGAGGATCAAATGAGGTAATATTTGTTAAAAAACACTTTGCATTGTACCTGGCACATAATAGACTTATGAAGCTTATTCCCTTCCATTTCCCTTCCCCCTAGAATGGACAGATAAATTAACATCTAGTCCATTCTCTACCAAAGCAGAATCCTAGTTACAATATCCCTGACAAATCCAGTTTTGTTTTAAAGACCTCCAGTGGTTTTAATAGACATTTCTTAAGGCATCGACCACCTCTGGAATAAGCCCCACTCTACTTTTGGACAGCTCTAATTGTTAGGAAGATTTTCCTAATGTCGCCTCATACATTCCATCTATCATCCCTAGTTTTACCCTCTAAAGCCAAGCGCAACAAGTTGACTTCCTCTTTTCTACTAAAGAACTCTTTAAATATTTGAAGGCAGAAGTCATGTCTTCTCTTTTCAATCAATCATTCATTGAATATGCACCTGCTGTGTGCCAGGCACTGTACTAGGCTCTGGGATACAAAAAGAGGCAAAAGACAATCCCTGCCCTTAAGGAGCTTACAGTCTGATGGAGAGACAACATGCAAACAAATATATACAAAGCAAGCTGTGTACAGTATGAATAGGAAATAATTAACATTAGGAAGGTATTAGACCAGAAAGGCGTTGGGGAATGCTTCCAGTAAAAGTTGGGACTTAGGAAGCCAGGGAGGGCACCTCTATTTTCTTCAAATGATATGTGAATAGCTTGTTCTCCAGTCCCCTCATCATCATCGTGACTCTCTGTGGACACTCTCCAAATGGTCAATGCCCATCTTAAAATGGGGTACCCAGAACTGAATATGAGGAAGTTCTATGAGTGAGGACTTCCACTTTCTCTGAGACAGGGTGATGCAGGAGCTCTGTCTGGTTTTCAAGATAGAAATATTAACCAATGTTGACAAATGTTACCAACGTCTTCCATCTCTGCATCATTACAGGTACAATTCCTCAGGCTTACAAAACCCTTAACTTTGTTCTGAAGTGACTGAATAAAGAGTTGGCAACACAGGTTTGATTTGCATTCTGCTTCATGCTCAGGGATTCTCACTACCTGTTCTCCCACTGCTCATTCAGACAAAGCTGGTCCATTTAAAACAAGTGCAACAAACCAAATTCTGTGGCTGGATCAAACATAGATCAAACACCTTAATTCCCCAGAGAATTTTTAGGGACTTTTAGATGGAAAAGGGTAACAGTGTCTCACTTCCGTCATCTCATGACCCATCATTGTAGTGTTAAGTGTAGTGGTTAAAGGCAGAGGGGTCTGAGGGGAGCCTTCTAAATTAGTTAATTCCTAACTCAGACTTGCTGAACAGCAACTAACCCAGAATTTGTCACACTCATCACTAAAATGCCAATTTCCTGCTTAGTAGAGATACTGTTTTGCTAAGAAGTATGTGAATGTTTCAGGGTGGGGAGGGGTGTGTGTGTGTGTGTGTGTGTGTGTGTGTGTGTGGGGAGGCTAGAATCTTCTAAGATCCCTTTAAGAGAGAAAGTGAGTCCAAGGTGAAGGCTAAGGAGAAGGGAAGAAGGTGTGGTCCTCAATGTTTGTTTTTTAGATTCTCTGTTGTGCTAAATGTTGCAGGAAGCACGAGGTGGAAATGTTTTAGGCACTTCTTCCTCCATACTGCTGCCAATATTGTTGGGAGTCAGAAGGAGTATTGTAAGGGGAAAAAATGAAATTCTTAGCATTTTCTTTTGACAGCATCAATTCTGAAAGATTTTCTGATTCACTTTTTAAAAATCACTCCTGGTCTGAGTTAATCTTAACTTGCTGTTTTTCCTAAGGCATTAGGAAAAAGACCAAAGAACTGAAGAATTGAGATCCCAGAGGATAAATTGGCTAATAACCCCAATAATCTCACTGCAGTGCCTCTGTGGGAGCCCAGTTTTTATCCTTTTACCTGACCATTGACCTACCTGAACACCCTGCATCCTTAGACTATACTTCGACTGAGTGGCCACATGGGCCAGAACTGTAGGGTTGTGAGGTCTGGGGTGTGGAGTGACCTGAAAATGGGAGGACTGAGAGTCCTCAGGAGGCCATAAACTCAGAGTTGGAAGAGAATTTAGAGTATCTAGTTCAATCCTACTCTCTTCCTCTGTTTTTATAAGTCAAGAAATTGGAGCTTCAGAAATCTAAAGTGATTTGCCCACTCTCATTTAGTTAATGTGTGTCCGAGCTGGGACTTCAAGCCAGGATCCAATACTCTTTCCATTATACCATGTTTCCAGATAGGTGGTTCACTCCTCTCATAGCACTGACCAGTCCTAGGCAGGAAGTAGCTATAAAGGGCAATGTTTATAGTAGATATTCTCATATTTCAAGGCCTGGAACTTTCTCAGGGAAAGGAACCAGATTTCCTCCTTTAGGTGGCAGTTCTGAATTTTGATTTCTTATTCTTCTTAACAGATTCCCCCTTTAACTTTTAAAAAATCTGTTTTATTTTTTTCAATTGCATATTGCCTCCTATGATTTTAATTTTTTAATTAATTAGTTTACTTTTAGTTTTCAACATTCACTTCCATAAGATTTTGAGTTCTAAATTTTCTCCCCCCCCCAATATGATGTGCAATCTGATATAGGCTCTAACTATACATTCATATTAAACATTTTCATATTAATCATGTTGTAAAGAAGAATTAGAACCTGTGGGAAGAACCATGAGAAAGGAGAAACAAAACAAAAAAAAGAGAGTAAATAGTATGCTTTGATCAGCATTCAGATTCCATCATTCTTTTTCTGGGTGTGGGTGGCATTTTCCATCACGAGTCTTTTGGAGTTGTCTTAGATCCTTGCATTGCTGAGAAAAGCTAAGTCTATCAAAGTTAGTCATTGCACAATGTTGCTGTTACTGTGTACAGTGTTCTCCTGGTTCTGCTCACTTCACTCGGCATCAGTTCATATAAGTTTTTCCAGCTTTTCCTGAAGTCTGCCTGCTCTTCATTTCTTATGGAACAATAATATTCCATCATATTCATATGTCACAACTTGTTCAGCCATTGCCCAATTGATGGACAGCCCCTCAATTTCCAATTCTTGGCTACCACGGAAAGAACTGCTATAAATGTTTTTGTACACGTGGGTCCTTTTCCAATTTTTATGATCTCTTTGGGATACAGATCTAGAAGTGGTATTGCTGGATCAAAGGGTATGTACAATTTTATAGCCCTTTGGGCATAGTTCCAAATTGCTCTCAAATGGTTGGGTCAGTTTACAACTCTTAACAACAATGCATTAGTGTTCCAATTTTCCCACATCTTTTCCAACATTTATTATTTTCTTGTTTTATCCCCCTGTGACTTTTCAATCTCCTTTATTATTCCATTCATTGAACAGTGGGAAGAGCGCTGACTCTGAAATTGAGAGACCTGAGTTCAGATTCTACTTCCTCTGTCATCTTGGGCAAGTCCACTTCACAGGCAGGTCTCAGTGTCCTCGTTTGTAATAGGATGGAGTTGGATTAAATGTCCTCTGAAGGCCAGCTCCAGAACTATGGCTCTATCATCTTTTCTAGGACCAGCCTTTGACCTCAGCCCACATCACCCTACCATAGCTCAGAGTCTCATCTATACCTCCCTTATCCATAGTTATAGAATCAGGATCTACTAGGTTCATCCCCTTCCTTTAGGTCTCATCTCCTCTCTTGAGCAGGTTCCCAATCTCTTTTAGAAGCAATAATGATGACATTTCAAGAGCAGGTCTCAGATACTGGCCAGAAGGAGAAGAAAACTCCCTCTAGAACAGTCACCTGGCTCTGAGCTGGGATCCCTAGAGAAGATGTAATCCCAGTATCTCTGTTTCTATCAGGGACAGTACTTACTGTTGGCTCATGGCCTCTATTATTACCCATGGGCCTAAGACTGTCCCACATCTTCCGTGGAATATCATGCAAAGCAGAGCCTGAAACTACTTCTAACCACAGCATTGAAGCTTAACTCTGCTCACTGATACCTTTGCCGCTGCTTTTAGACTTAACTTGACTGCTTGGACTTTTGAGACCTCTTAGACCCTTCCTGGCCGGTTTGACTTCCAGTCTCTTTTTTTTTTTTTAATTTGTTTTTCCAGTCTCCTTTCTATGAGAAATGCCTGACCCGGGTAGCTGCTACTTCTGAATCATTTACGCATTTGCAGCATACATCCTCCAATCTGTGTCTGTCCTAAGGAACACAGAAGGCTGGATCACAGGTGTAAGACACTTCATTCCAGAGCAGGGACTGATAGGTGGATGAGTTTTTTACATCAGACATTCTCAAGCATTCCTCTATGAATGAACCTCTTATAGCCTTGAACTAGTTCCCTTACAAGGCAGTGTGTATGGGACAATGGAGAGAATGTTGGATTTGGAGTGAGATCTGGGTTCAAACCCAGAATCTACCCAGGGATAGGTGGGAGTATTGAGAGAGACAAGGAATCAGACTGTAGTAAGAATGTGATGGAGGACACAGTTCCAGAGGAAGCCATGAAGGATATGAGGGTTTGGGGGAAAGACAGAAACATGGAGGATGAATGACATTGGGATGGGCAGAGAAGATGAAAGCCTGTGTTATTTCTGAGACCCAGGGACTCTGGGTCTGAAAAGAAGGGGGAGAGAGGGCTTAGACAGTGAAAGTGAGGGAGATGTGGAAAGGACACACCAAGTACTGTCTGTGATAGCAAATGGGAAGATGAAATGTCCTGTCACCTCCGCTAACCCTCATGTGGCCGGCCTCATATATGTCCCCACAGGCCCACAGGTTGCCCTTCCAGAGAGTTTTTGGTGTTCATGCTTAATGCCCTCAGAATTTCATTGGGACCTTGTGATTAGTATCAAGAGGGAACAGAGTGTTGTTCTTTGTTTCAGATCAGATTTCAAGTCTCCAAAGGGTGGTTTTACTCTTTTATCAGGCTCCCAACTCCTAGCCCTAGGACAAGAAACGGCTTGGTGGTCCTTGGCTTCAAGACCTTCCTGGTTATGGAAGCAAGTCTCATCCCTATGTTGAATTTTATTGTGTGGTAACACTTGTGGTGTACTCTAGCTCATCTTCAGCATTCATACAAATGAAGGATTTAAAGCAGGAAGTGGTGTTAACAGCCACCTAACTCACCCTCCTCATTCTACAGAGGAGAGAACTCAGGGCCAGACACACAGAGTGATTTGAGCCTGGTTACTGGCAGAGACAAAGAACTGTATCATTCTTACCCTTGTTAAAGGTGTTCAGTCATCTTCCGCCTCTTTTCTGTGTAATCTGACTTCTTTAATCTGTAATCACTTGTCTGAAACTACTGAGGGGCATTTCTAGGAAGTAAAGGCACCAAGTATGAACTGTAATGGGGCTGTTTGTGCTTCCCCCAAACTTCCCCTTTATACGTCTTTTGCGAAAAAGGTGAGGGAAAAAAAACCCTTCTATCAGAAACAGGAAATTTTCTCGAAAAGCATACTTGCTGACCATTGTATAACATTTTAAGGATTGCAAAGAACTTAACATGAATTTTAAAAAGAGATAGCTAGGTGGCACAGTGGATAAAGCTCTGGACCTGGATTCAGGATGGCCTGAGTTCAAATTTGACCTCAGACACTGGCTATGTGACAAATCATTTCTCTCTGTCTGCCTCAATTTCCTCATCTGTAAAATGGATAATAGCACCCCCCCTCCATTTGAAGATCAAATGAGATAATATTTGTAAAATACTTTTCAAACTCTCAAGTGCTACATAAATACCAATTATTATTATCTCGTTTGCACCTCATCAAGAAGTCTTGATGTGGGAGATACTCTTATCAATTGATATGGTACATGTACAGCACTTTGCAAACTTTAAATCAGGGCAGCTAGGAGGAACAGTGCTGGCCTGAAGTCAGAAAGACCTGAATTCAATTCCAGCCTCAGATACTAGTCGTGTGACCCTGGACAAGTCACTTCACCCTGTTCGCCTCAGTTTCCTCATCTATAAAATGAGCTGGAGAAGGAAATGGCAAAGCACTCCAGTGTCTCTGCCCAGAAAACCTCAGATAGGGTCATGAAGAGTCGTACAGGACTGAACAGCAGCAAAACTTTAAACCCCCCTATAACTGCTGGTCGTTATCGGTCATTATTATCCCCATTTTGTCAACGAGGAAACAGATTCCGAGAGTTTAAATGACTTGCCAGGGGTCACACAGATATAAAGTATCTGAGTTTGGACTTGAAAACAGGTCTTTTGGACTTGACATCTTATCCACTCCTCCATACCACTGCTCACTGATTCTCACAGAAGAAAGATCCTGAAAGATCCAAAGCTCAATACTTATCAGGTCTTTCTCCTGCATGTTCTAGAAGATTCACTCGCTCCCTGTTAACTCTAGGATTAAATTCCTCTTTTTTAGCACTTAAACACTTTTACTATCTGGCTCTAGCCGGCCTTTCCAAGCTTATTGCTTCTCCTTCATGACTTTTCTGTGTACACTTATGGGCCTCCTTATTATTGTTCCTGGTGCAAGACCCTATATTTCCCATCTCTGTGTCTTTGCCCAAGTTGCTCCCCATGCCTGGAACGAGTTCCCTCTTCACCTCCACCTGGTAGAATCCCTTCCTTCAAGGCACAGCTCACATGCATCCTCCTGGAGAACCCTGATCCTGATCCCTACCTCCCAATTGCTCGTGCTCTTCCTCCTACCCTGAAATTAATTAGTTACATAATAATTAACTAATTATGTAATATTTTGTGGTTATTTTTCTGTGTTTGCGTTGTTTTCCCCTAATAGGGGCAGGGGCTGTTTGATTTTTATCTTTGTATCCCTAACACTTAGCTCAGTACGTGGTACTTAATAAATGCTTGTTAAATGAATGAATGAATGAATGTGAAGTCGTCTGTTCCCAGCTGTAGCTCCTCAGACCCATGTGTGTTTCTGGGAAGATATAAGAGTTGAGGCTGCAGATGAGATGTGGAGCTTCTGCTAATGCATGCCTTCCCATGTCGTTGTCTCCACATACTATGTTACTTCTGACAGATATTGGGCCTGTCACCAAGGAGAGGAAGTACTGGCTTCATGACAGTGGAGAGGAAGGAGGCAGAGAGATGAAAATCAGAGCTTCTAAACCACAAATTTCCAGATCTGAGTTTGTTGCCTTATTACTGGGGGAAACAACATCTTGAGCTTTACTCTGACTGTTCCTTAATTAGACCAATGGGGTTTTCACACGGAGGCGGAAAAATGTGTCTGCATTTTTTTTTCCTTTCTGAGTATTTGGAGGAAATTAGGCCATCTGACAAGGGACAGAGCTCACCACCCAAGTCTGGAAGCTCAAGAGACACTAATGAGTCTCTGCAAAGTCAGAGAAAAAATGAACCTTCATCCCTTTTCTTTTTTCTCTTTGGAAGTTGTGTCTGCCACTTTCTTAGAGGATGTATCTTAAATCCTCTTTAGGAATCTGATTTCATAGGCCAGGATAGAGATACTACCTAGAGAGGAAGAGGAAGCCAGATTTATACAATAAAATTCTATGGGAGTTTTTTTTCTTTGCTTCCACCTTTCTTTGTGGCTGGACACTGAGGCCTGTGGAGGGAGTACCTAGGTGGACCCTCCAAGACCTGAAATCCGCTTCAGTCTCTATCACTTTGTGAGCTCAGGCAAAGTACTGAAATCAAAAGTCATAGAAAGTCAGAACTGGAAGAGACCATAGAAGATATCATTTCTTTTTTTTTTTTTACACAGAGGAGGAAATGAGGCCTAGAGAGGTGAATTCACTTGCTGAACTAGTAAATAGCAGATCCAGAATTCAAATCAGTCTTCTAACTTCAAGTCTAGTGTGCAGAGCCTTAGGGGGATTTTATTTCAATTTCCCCATCTGTCAAATAGACATAATACCTCTGCTGCTTTCCTCACAGATCTGTCATGAGGATCTTCTGATGTGAGCACTTTGGAAAATACGAAGTCCTACACGGGAACAAGGGATGGTCGTTCCCTCCTTTGTCTCCCACATGCTTTTCTGCCTGTGCACGACAACAACAACAATAATATGGATGGCTGAAATGTATACGGTGGTTTAAGGTTTGCAAAGTACTTTATATACATGAGAGGTGTCAAGCATATGGTACTCTCACCATACTCCCAAGTGAAGCCTGAACCATATTAAAATGTAATTGGGAAATATTTAACCAGAAAACTCTAAAAATGCAATAAAACATAGATAATATTAGTATGTGGTTTTCTAAGTCACTATGCACCTGCAGAGTTCTTTCTGTATCATTTAATGGCTCAGTTTCTATTTGAGTTTGACATCACTGACGTATGTCACCTTCCTCGATCCTTACAGCAAACCAATGAAGTTAATTAAACTATAATGATAGACTATTATTATCCCCATTTGACAAAAGAGGAAACTGAGGCCCAGAGGGGTGAGGTGTCTTACCCAGCGTCATGTAACTAGAAATTCCCTGAGGTAACATTTGAACTCATGCCTTCCTATCTGGGTTCAGAATGTTACCCACACAGACACACAAAATCCCAGAGTGGGGTGGGACTAGAAAGTTCATATAATTCAACTGATCGTCTCCCTTCCACAGCATCTCTGACAGGTGGTCATTCAGTGTCTTCTTGAGTTCTTCTGGCTCTTGAGAGAGCCCACTCATTCTCATTGAAAGGCAACAGGGTGTAATGGATAGAGGACTGGACTTGGAGTTAGGAAGTTAGGGTTCCAGTCCCACCTCAGAGACTTACTAATTGTATGATCTTAGAAAGTCACTTTACCTGCTGGGCCTCAATTTCCTCATCTGTAAAATAAGGGGGTTTGATTTGATGATTTCTAAGGTCTTTTTCTGCTCCAAATTTATGATCCTATGATTGTTCCATTGGTTTCCAGCTCTAATTGTTAGAAAGTTCTTCATTATAGCAAGGTGGCACTTGTCTCCCTATCCCTTGCCCCCATTGTTTCTAGTGCTGTCCTCAGAAGCCACTAAGAAAATAAATATAATTGTTCTTCCTCACATTCATCCTTCTCATGTTTGTAGACAGTCATCATGTCCACCTTTAGTCTTCTCTTCTCCAAGGTAAATATTGCCAGTTTCTTCAAATTCCTTAGAACAGGGTTTCCAGACATCTCAAATCCTGGTAATCTTCCTCTGGACAGACCTAAGTTTATATTTGTTTCTCCTAAAGTAAGATGCCCAGAGTCAGACACAAGATTCCGTAAATGGCCTGCTCGCGGCACAATCAAGAGGAACTATGACTTCCAATGATCTGGATGTCCTACTTCTCTTAATGCAGCCTGAGATGAAGTTAACTTTTATTTATTTATTTGTTTGTTTATTTTTAGCAGCCACATTATCTGGTTGGCTTTTTCTATGATGTCATTCAATTCAACAGTTGCTGCAGCACTGACTGTGCTAAGTGCCTGGGGGAAGATAAAGTTTAGCTAAAATGAGCTCCCTGCCCTCATGGAGTTTAAACAGTTAAAGTGGAGGAATAAGTGATATACACAGATAACTTGAATATATAGCTCATGCTTTGGGGAGGGAATAGGACAGAATGGAAAGAATACTTGACTTGAAATCAAGACAGCTGGAGTTTTCATAGTCTGGAGACTGAGAGGAAAGAAGATAGCTTAGGGACAGAGGAGCTGGGTCCAAATCTTGGCTCTGATGTTTGCTGTATGATCTTGGCCCTCTCTGAATGTCAGTTTCATCATCTGTAAAATGAGATAAGAATTCTTGTACTACCTACCTCACAGAGTTGTCATGAATAAAGAGCTTTGTAAACCTTAAAACGCTATTGAAATGTGAGTTGTTTTTACTGTCACAGAGGTTAAAGAAAAAACGGTCCGATCTGAATTCCTAGGGGACAGGTTGCTACCAGTGGAAGGAATCTGGGTTGACTTTGCTCCGATAATCCATGCCCATTTCTCTTCCACCTCTGCAGGTTCCCACCATGTTGCAGAGGACCAGCAGGAGGATCCCTTCTCCCCTGGCTCGTGGGATACCACCATGTTAGCCCTGCAGAGCCCAGGGGCTACGGAGCTCTGTTCCGTAGGGGGAGACATGATGGCCAACCACGTGGACCTCCTGACTGAGCTTCAGCTCCTGGAGAAGGTGCCCACCTTGGAGAGGCTGCGGGCGGCCCAGAAACGCCGAGCCCAGCAGCTGAAGAAATGGGCCCAGTATGAGAAAGAGCTTCAGCACCGCAAGCGGAAACATGAAAAGAAGAGGAGCACTGCTAGTCGTAAGAAGGTGTCCTTCGAGGCCAGCGTGGCATTGCTTGAGGCTTCCTTAAGGAACGATGCTGAGGAAGGTAGGGCATGGCTGCTGTCAAGGCCTCTCTTTGGGGAGGGAAGTGAGAGAACTGAGATCTTTCTGTTTGCCTTTGCGGTCATGTGAATGCATGAGAAGAGAAGGATATCGGGTGTGCTCCCAGCTCAGCTCCTTGGGTCAGGCCTTCCAGCACAGGGAGTCCTCTTGGATGGGGAACGTCATTAAGCTAGGGTTTGGGGTAAAGCAGATGCTCTGTTTGGCCTGGAGTCTGCTTCATGAGTCTAAACAGAAGAAGCAGTGTGGTATGGTGGGAAGAACATTGGTCTTGGAGTCAAGAGACCTAGGTTTGACTCTGGCTTCTGGTATTTACTAATTGTGGGCCCCTAAGCAAATCATTTAAATGCTTAGATTATGAATTTTTTCCCCTGGGAAACAAGGAAATGATGATCCTTTCAATTCTTGCCCTGGGGTTATAGAGTCAGAAACACTCTGTCAACCTTACAGCCTTATAGAATGTGAGTAGTAGTTATCATTTCAGTTTCCCTTTCTTGGCTCTTCTCCTCTTCTTGGTTCCTATGACTGACTGTTCTTCTGGACTGTCCTGAACTCCCTCACCTGTGTCATGGGGGATAATTACCAGCGTCTATGTAGAGAGATATTAAACTTTTATTTTATTTTACTTTTCCTTTTTCACTGAACGATCATTTGTTTTCTCTCCCTTTTCCCCTCTCGAACTGAGAAAAAGAAAAACAAAATCCTTGTAACAAATATGTGTAATCCAGCAAAACAAATTCATGCATTGGCCGGGTCCAAAAAATGTATGTTTCATTCTGTACCTTGAGCGCATCTCTTCTCTATCGGGAAGTAGGTAGCGTATTTCAACGTTGGCCCTCTGGAATTATGGTTGCTCGTTGCACCCATTGAAGTGCTTAAGTTTTCGCAAATTGGCATAAGATATTCCTGGTGCAGACATAATAAAGCCGCTGGCTCTTTCACTAGCTGTGTTATCTTTTATATCATAAAACCTCTTTGAACCTCAGTTTCCTTGTCTGTGAAAAGGAGATAACGCTTATTCTACCTACCTCCCAGGATTGTTGACTTGATTGTTGTAAAAAAAGAATTTATAAATTTTAAAGCACTAACAATATTAGCTGTTGTCATTATTGTTCTATGATTACTATTAAAAGCAATAAATCCATTTGTGAATGGAAACTCATGATTATAAAACAGTAGCTTCCTTTTCCTCTTCTCCATGTTACTTTGTGTTGACTTATCTGTGTTTGTGTTACCTCCTTCCTTAGAATGTAAGGTCCTTGAAGGCCAGTACTGTTTCAATTGTGTCTTTGTATCCCCAGTTCTGGCACCTGACAAGTTCTAACTAAAGGCTTATTGAAGGAATGAATGATTAAATGAATGAACTGGATTTTAAGTATATTAGTGGAAGTGTATATTTAATGAGAGTATAGCAGCCAGCCAATTTTCCAATCCATTTCACATATGGCCTGGTCACTGTTTGTAGAGATCTCAAAGAAATGAACACATCCTGGAGTCCATCCAGTTGGAGGGAGCACCAGGAGGCTTGCTTGTGTTCCAGAAGTGAGCATCAGCTCAGTAGACCCACCATTTAGGCATGTCCTACCCCTTCTTTGTGGGATTTGCATAGCCACTGTCCCTGCTGAGAAACCGCAGCCCTTTCTGTGTTTGCACATTACCTTTAGGTTCCACAGGGTCTGCTTTTCTTGATTTTTGTTGTTGGAAATTCATTAGCTTTTTCTTTTCTTTTTCACATCCCTTTCAATGTCCCAGTTCAGTTTTCTGCATTATGGATAACTGGCTGAGGCGCTTCCCAGACATTTCATTCCCTCTCTAGCTTTTGGAAAATAATAATAATCATAACAAATTGATATTTGTATCATTTTTTAATGTTCACAAAGGACTTTCCTCATAAGAACCCTATGAAGTAGGTAATATCAGCCATATTTTATGAATGAGGAAACTGAGTCTGGCTCAAAATGGTTACTTGATTAGCTTAGGCTTCCAGAGCTACTGAGTGTTAAAACTTTGGGGCTAAACCAAGATCTCTCCTAACTCTGTCTCAGCGTTCTTTCCGTTCCTGAATCTTGTTACCACTGCTCATTTTGGGAATTACT
>CM053625.1:77544489-77578884 GCA_028646595.1 Phalanger gymnotis
GAAGTAGAGCCCAGGAATTCACACAACTTTCACTACCAGTACAACTGGAGACAGTCCTTTCAAAGATGAAATAGATTTGTCTCCAGCAAAGTAAGTAAAGGGACATTTAGAGAAGTGGAAACTAAATGGGCCACAGTCTTGTGTCCAGAACTCTGGGTGGGTCTAAAGCTAAGCATCAATCAGTAAACACTTATTAAGCTCCTGCACGTAGTAGGGTGATAGGATCACAAATGGCATAAAGGCCTGCAATCCTCTAGCATGTTAGCTCTCAGAGCCTTCAAACTATGATCTAGGAGGCTGGTGAGACTATTAGGGGGAGGTCCCAGCCAGATAAGCCAGTACAGACAAAGTCCAAGGGAAAAGCCTACCTAATCAAAAGCCAGTAGAGATCCTCAGGAAGACCAAGAAAAGCCTAAACCAAGTCAGAGTCAAGATAACGGGGTCAGGTACACAAAGAATCTGAGAGCAAATTGTAGTTCAAATTGTAGGATCACAGGATTTAGAGTTGAAAGAGACAAATAGAGATAAAACAAGCATTTGCCCTGCTCACAACACTGCAACTTTGATAAGAGCTGGACCCTGCCCTCATGGAGCTCATAGTCTACTGGTGGAGGGATAAGATACATAGGTAATTCTGTTATTCAATAGTGCTTGATAAGGGGTTGGTGGTCTGGGAGGCTTTGGGAGAGGGAGGATAGTTGTTAACAACCTCAGGGGAGGCAACCCAGCCTGGGGAAGATAGCAATTGAGTTGGGCTTTAAAGCTAAGTAGCAATTCAGCATCTCCTTAGACAAGATCAGACCCAGCCCCCTCAGTTTATTGACGAAAAAGGTGAGGCCCTGAGTGTCCAGAGTAATACAGTTGTACTAAGTGAAAGCAGCAGGATTTGAATCTAATTCTTCTCACTCCCCATCCAGTGTTCTCTTGACAACACGTTTGGTAAACCAAACCTAAAGGTGCCCTGACCCTTGGATAAATTCTTAGGGGCTAGTTTGATCTGAGACAAAGAGGGAGGTTGAGAGAAAGCAATTACAGAATCCAGTCCCACTGGGGGAAATCCCTATTTTGTTTATGGCTGCTCTACATAGAGCCTTCAGGGCCTTAGCCAGAGGGGCTTCTGTGAGAGGAGGCAAGTCCTTCTTTACCAGAGATAAGGAACCCATCCTCAAGTGTGGCCCTTTGACTGAATCCAGACTTCACAGAACAGACCTTAATAACAGGATTTGTTCTATAAAACTTGGGCTCAGTCAAAAGGCCGCATCCAAGGATCTAGAAGACCACATGGGGCCTAGAGGCAGCAGGTTCCCCACCCCACCCCTAGCCTCTTGACTTTCTGAGATCAGAACTTCTGATTGCCCACCTAAGTGGGAGTGTTGCCTGGGGGCTGAAAGGAGGTGGAGGTAGGACTAAAGGGGAAATGCTGGTTCCACGGTATATTGGTTATCTCATCTTCTTTTCATGCCTTTGGGGCAGCTAGATGGCAATGTGGCTGGAGAGTCAGGCCTGGAGTCAGGCCTGAATTCAGGAAGTCTCATCTTCCTGAGTTCAAATCTGGTCTTAGAGACTCAGCTGTGTGACCCTGGGCATGTCACTTAACCCTGTTTGCCCCAGTTTCCTCATCTGTCAAATGGGCTGGAGAAAGAAATGGTAAACCACTCCAGTATCTGCCAAGAAAACCCCAAATGAGGACATGAAGAGTCGGACATGACTCAACAACAACAACAACAAAGTTAGAGCCATAGGCTCTTCTCTACCCCCCCCCCCATATCCTGTTCTTTAGAAAATTGTCTACTCTGTGCTGTAGGTTATAGGGTCACCCAGCTGACTGCAGTTGGCCTCTAGTGGATTAGGTGTATTTGCTGATGAGAATATACTGTCTCCCCAGGCCACAGAAATCATTTGCTTTGGTTGTGCTATTTTAATATAAAAGTCAGTTTGTCAATTACAGAAGCTCTTTAAAAGGGCTCCTAATTAGCTTCTATAAATTACTCTCACTAACCTTCCTGCATTAATGTAATCTACTCCCTTGCTAGTCGAACATTTAAGTGGTTTCTCAATCTCCCCCTGACCTACTCCTACCCTCCTCTTCCCTGCCAAGTTTCTAGGATCTGGTGGTCAAGGTCACTGTGATTTCCCAGACACTAAATCCTTCTCTCATCTTTTGATTGTCGCATCCTCATCGGGCCCCCAGGTTGCTCTAGTTTTCCTATTGATCTGTAATCTCATCATCATAGGCTCTCTCCCACCACCAGTGTACAGTTCTAGATTCCAATCCCACCGTTCCTTCTCATCCTCTCCGAATCATGTCCTTCCCTGAACCTTCCATGGAAGCCAATGCACTGGAGGCCTTCCTCTGGTTCTTGGAACATTTCATGGCTACCAGGGCATAAGCGTTGCCTATCTTATCTCTCCTATTTTGCTCCTGCTATATGGCTAACCGATTACTGACCCTCCCCCCGCCCCATTCATGTGTTCAGTTATGTCTTCTATGCCCCTTGTCTTGTGTTGAGCTATGGCATATTACTCACATTTTATCCTGAAAAATTCTCATACATTGACAATCTGGGGAAAGGACTTCTTTCAAAGGAATCGAATCCATTACAGTCGAGCTCAGTTAGTTTGAGAATAAAGTACCCTTCCAGAAAGCAACATTTAAGTTCTCCATGAAAAGTTGTAAATGGCCTGGTTCCCTCAGTGGTGGTGAGAAATATTCCTATTTTCCAGTACGTTGCCTAGTGCCAAGATGGTACCAGTGCCAGCTGCTGATAACTGAGCCAAGCTGGAACTAGTAGTCCCTGTACTGGCTGTGACTTTCCATCCCTTTGGCAAGTAGGCTAGACCTGGGAGTGAAAAGGGAGGGCTTTAATTGAGCTCATTAGAACTTTTTGCTTCCTATTCTTGCTAGTTTCCCGGAACAAGCTCCCAGGTTTTCCTGGTAGGTGTATTGCTTTATAAAGAGGCTTAAATGGAGGTGAGATGATTCAAAGAATATTTCCAAAACATCTCCTGATTGTAGATGCTTGGAAAATATATTAAATATAATGCAAGGCTTCTAAATTTATTTTCTTGAAAGGAAGATGTATATTAATTCGATAAGCATTTATTAAGTACCTGCTATGGGCAGAGCACTGCATTCAGTTCTGGGAAGACTCAAAGTTTAGATAAGACATAGTCTCTGCCCTTATGGAGCTTATAGTCCAGTAGGATGATAAACCACCAATACAGATACAATATACAGTGGTGGTATGATGAAAATAAAGTTGAATTCGAATTAGAGGACTTGGAGTTGAAGCCTGCATCTGCCACTTACTACCTGTGTGACTTTGTGCCTCAGTTTCCTCCCTGCATCCACTGTTTGTTCCTTCTTTTTGCAATTACCTCCCATTTACCCTATATTTTACGTAATTGCTTCCATGTTGTCCTTCTCATTAGGGTGTAAGCTGCTTGAGAGCAGGAACCATGTTGTCACCTTTCTCCAGCATTACAAAATGCTTGTTGACAATAACTGACCTTCATAGTATGTGACACAAAGTATTTGCTTAAGAATACTTGATGATTTTTGCATAAACAAGTGATCTTTATCAACCAGAAGGATCAGAGCTTAGCACAGGGCCTGGAACACACAGTAGGTATTTAATAAATGTTAAATTAATAATAAATGTTAAATTTAAATAAATATTAAAAACTGTAACATATTTTATTGAATCAGAGAAGGCTTCACATAGGAGGTCGCATTTAACTTTATCCTATATTTTGAAGAAATAACATTTATGATACACATTTGTCCTTGAAATTAGCAGTTGGACAGAGGCATTTTGGTGTAATGGATGGAGAACTGGCTTGAGAGTCAGAATGATGTAGGTTTCCCTCCCCTCTGACAAATGCCTTCCCTATAACCCTGGGCAAGTCACTTAACATCTCAGTCTTCCAAGAAACTCTCTAAATTATAGGCTAAGTGCTGGTCTTTATTGGTAGAGAGAATTTCTTCACCAGGCAGTTCCCTTAACTAATGAAATGACAGGTTTAGGGGAAAAAAAATTACTGTATTTAAGTGGGGCCATTGACTTCTGGGAAAGCCTTTCCTGGTGAAAGATTTTTTCACCCTGTAAAAGTAGCTTAATGAGGTTAAGTTCATTTTAAGCACTAATTTGCTGGGAGAAATGGAGGTTTAGAAGTATGCAGAAGCACTAGCATTTCTTCTGTTTCTTAAAAGATTTATCACTTCTGTCTTTACCCTCATGCCCCATCTCCGAACAGCATAAACCCTGTAGATTTGTAAACCTCCCATTTTGGGGTAAGATTGTTACGACAAAATAACTACAGCTGCATGTCACGATGGAAACTGTTGAATTTGGAGTAGCAGGTCCTGAGTTCAAATGCAGATTCTACCTCTTACCTGGGTGACTTAGGGCAAGACATGTCATTTCTCTCTGCTTCAGATTACTCGTTTGTAAAATGAAGGGCTTGTACCTCTGAGGGCCTTTCTAGCTCTTTACCTATGGTCCTATGGAGTCACACTTAGCTGGGGCCTTGTAGAGTCCAAAGCACTTTGGTCATAATGGCACCATGAGAGAAGCATCATTGCCACATTATAGATAAGGAAACCGAGGCTCGGATAGTGGGAGAGACTTGGCCCAGGACATCTGGTAGTAAATATCGGAGCTAGGGCTTGAGCCAGGCCTTCTGATGCCAAAATGAGTTCTCTTTTTGCTTGAATACAACGGCCTCTCTTCAATGTCTTCTAAACAAAGGGCTGAAGTAATGAACTTATATATTTATTTAATAGGAATCATGTCCCACATGCTATTCTAGGGTTGAAGGTTACAGAGCCCGAAGCAATATAAAGTGTTCCTTGTATAAATATATAACTCAATATAAATGAGTTCCTTATCAGTTGGACAAAGCTGATTTTTTTTCCTTGCCTATAATTGTATTGACTTTTACAAAAAGTGTTTAATTAGCGTTAAAGTGGGCTGGATCTGGAGTTGGAGCACCTGGGCTCAAATCCTGGCTCTGCCATTTACTCGTTTGTGACTTTAGGAAAGTCACTTAACTTGTCTGAGGTCCCTTCCTATGTAAGTGTAAAAATATGGGCTTCAGTGGCAACTTATCAATAGCTCATTCTACAACCTCCCTGATTCTTGTGATTATACAGTCCTATGTACACATACATAGCTCCTATCCCGTTAATGCTTTAAGATTTTGAAAAGCACTTGTGTAACCATGACCCTACAAAGTTAAGAGTACTACTATTCTCATGCCCATTTTGAAGACAGGAAGGCTGAATATGTATGTACATACACATATACACATATGTATCTCTTTCTATCTGTATATATATATATATATATTATATATACACACATACATACATACGCACATACACACATTTATTTAGGGATAGGTCCATATATTTGGGGAAGGCACCTGCCTTCTAGGGTTGTGAGGATTGAATGAGGTAACATATATACATATATACACTGTGTGTATATATACATATAAATGTATATGTATATAGTTGTTCAAGTGAGGAAACCGAGGCAAATAGGGGTAAGTGGCTTGCTCAGGATCTATTCAGTCATTTTACTCATGATCTGACGTTTCATGACCCATCTGGGATTTTCTTGGCAGAGATACTGGAATGGTCTTGCTATTTCCTTCTCCTGCTCATTTTACAGATGAGGAAACTGAGGCAAATAGGGATAAATGACTTGTCCAGGGTCACACAGCTAGTGTTTATGGTCAGATTTGAACTCAGGAAGATGAATCTTCTTGAGTCTGGGCCCAGTGTTCTATCCACTGGGCCACCTACTTGCTTGTGTGTATGCATGTGATATACATGTGTGTGTATATATGTGTGTGTATGTATATATGTGTATACATGTATATGCATACATACATGCATATTCTGTATCAGACACATAATTTCATCAGTGTAAGGAACTCAGTGAGAGACTTCTTACATCAGTGAAGACCAACGACTTCTCTGCAATTTATAATCTTAGTAATTTTAGAAAACTGCCCAGAGCAGTTCTGGGAGGCCTTTGCCTGTGGTCACACAGACATTATGTCAGGTGTCTTCCTGACCCTGAGGCACTAATCACAGTAAGCCTTTATAAAGTACTTTGAGGTTCGCAAAGCTCTGTAGTATTATCTCATTTGATCTTTACAACAACCCTAGGAGGTAGGGGCTGCTATTATCCCCATTTTACAGATGAGGAATCTGAGGCAGACAAAGAGGTTAACTCATTAGCCCAGAGTCACACAGCTAATGTCTGAGGTTTTCCTGATCCCAGGCCCAATATTCCATGCATGATGCTACCTAGTCACCTCACACTAGACCATGTTGCTTCTCAGATAGATAGATAGATCCAGAGACAGTTGATAGATAAATGATTTGTGCACATATAGCTACATCCCTCATCTATGATAAAATATAGTTATACATTTTAAAATATATGTGTTTTTACCTAGTTACAGGCAGTGACAGAGCTGCCTTTTAAGGAGATGTTGAAACTGCTTCTGATTCAAGAGAGCAAGGAGATCGGGCTCCACATGCATCAGTGGGAATCCGTGGCCTAATGTACAGTGTGTAATCATATCCAGCTGTACCCAGTGCCCCTGGGATTTCCTGTCAGGGCCTCAATATTTATGTGGATCCTCCAGAAGTGGGAAAAGAGGGTGAGGTTGGGGTCAGATTCCAGAAGGGTTGACTTGGGTCCTTGGGGACAGATCAATTGGCTCTCACTTTACGGCTGCCTGCAAGTCATTCCCCGGGGAGTTCAGTTCTTCCAGCCAGACACTGGCTTTCTGCTCTTTGGGAGCAACTCTGACCTTCAAAGCGCTGCTGTTGTGAAGCTGAGCTGGATGTCCTGGAGTTGTTTTTTTCCTTCTACCTCATGGGTGCTCAGTCTCTGCCTCCTCCCCTTTCGGGAGAGGCACAAAGCATCATAGAGATAAATGTGGAAGGGGCCTCAGAGCCCTGCCCAGTCCAACCTTCCCATTTTATACCTGAGAACCTTGAAGCCTAGGGAGGTAAAGGGACTTGGCCCAAAGTCACCCAGGTAGTCAGGATCATGGGTAGGATTTGAAGCCCAGAGGCTGCCCTCTTTACTCTGTTGTGTACCTGAGTTCAGAGGCTGAGAGAAGGTATGATAAAAATCTGTAAAAGAAAGGGGAAAATAGATGGTCTTGCTCAACAAATTCTAGAAATTATTGTGAGGGGACCACCCAGGAAAGAAATGCATAATAATAACCACTCATTGGCTTTCCTGATTCCTTTAGTTGTTTCTCCTCAAATTTGTATATATTTCTCTGTTTACATGCTGTGCTTTCCGGGTAGAGTGTAAGCTTCTTGAGGGCAGGGACTATTTCTTATTTCCTCTTTGTATCGCCAATGCCCCTCAGGGAATCCAGAATATAATTGAAACCAATAAATATTCATTTGGTTGAATTCTAGAGCACTGAAAAGTTTACAAAATGCTTTATTAGCAATATCCCTTTTCACAGAAGAGGAAACTGGGAGCAGCAGAGTGATTTATCTGTATCCATGTTGGCAGAAAAGTTTCAGAACCAAAATAAAAAACAGGGTCTCCTGATTCCCAGGTCTGGGGCTCCTTCCATAATTGCCATGCTACCTAGCTTTAGGATAAAGATATCTTACTTTACATTTTCGTTGGCTTCCCATTGCCCATAGGACAAAATCCAAGCTTTTCTGCTTGATATTTTAGGCCTTCCACAGTCTGGCTCTAACTGGTCTTTTTGGGTTTCTCTTATATCCCTTCATACACTTTCTGCTCCAGCCAGATGTGTCTCTTATCTCAGCACACCTATTCTTAGACAGGGAGAGTTGAAAGGCTCCTGGATTTGGATTCAGAGTACTTGGGTTCCTATTCTAGCTCTGCTGAGGGACCTTTTTGAGAACATGGCACAGTGCTTACTTAGCACATGGTAGGTACTTAACAAATACTAGGTGACTGACTGTGTGACTTTAGGCTTAGTCACTCTGGGCTGACAGAGTGAGGCTGACAATTTGTGCAACTCTGCCTCTCTTAAATCCAGTTCACCCTCAAGTCAAGACATCACCCCATGGTATTGGTGGACAAACAACTAAGGGAAGAACAGCTCGGATTAAATCAGGGCTCAGAAAAGCACACTCCAAGGGCCAAAGATGACCCTCATCTGTTTTTTGTTGGGCCTACTGAAAAGTGTAAAACAAAAACTGGTACAAAAATTGGCTGCTGGCTTCTGGCCCACGGGGTCCTAGTTTGCCTCTGGCCAGACCTGGCAGGCACCTCTCTAGGGGGTGATCTCTAAGCTTCCGTCCAGGCATGATATCCTTTGACCTCTTTGCTTGTGATTTTGACAGGCTTGGAATGCTTGCTCAATTCTGCTTATGGTCTAAGGAAATCCTTTTCATTCCTCAAGGACTAACTTAATCTTACCTCCTCTTTCAGGAAGCCTTTTGTGATGACCCCTGGTTTCCTCTCACCTGAGCTCCTACAACACTTAATAATCACAGGCATTTAATACCATTTGAAAATTTGCAAAGAACTTTACCTATATTAACTTATTTGAGTTTTACAACAGTCCTATGAAGTAGGTGCTTTCTGTTGTTCTGTCACTTTTTTTAGTCTTGGGTTTCCTTGGCAAAAATACTAGAGTGGTTTGCCCCTTCTTTCTCCAGCTCATTTTACAGTTGAGGAAACTGAGGCAAACAGGGTGAAGTGACTTTCCCAGTGACTCCAGGCCCAGTGCTCTATCCACTGCACAACCTATTGCCCTAAAAATCTTAATTTTACAGATGAGGAAATTGAGGCTCAGAGAGGTTAAATGTTTCACCTCTAGTCACACAGCTATTGTCAGATGTAGGATTTGAACCCAGGCCATCCTGACTAAAGGTCCAGTATTCTGTCTAGTACACCACACAGTCTCACCTGTTTGTATCTTTTATTTGGCCCTCATCACAAAGAGCCTTGTTTTGTTAGATATACAGGTTGTCTCAATAGTCTTTGTGCAGTTTTAAGCTCTTAAAGCACAAAATTATTGTGCAATTTTAGTAACCTCAAACTCCACAAAGACTTTTAGAATACCCTGTATTATCATCTGCAAGTCTCAATAGGTCAACTAGACCCAGTGCCCACCCCCAGGGACTCTATCTATATTGTTCCAAATATAGGGTGAAACTTTTCCCAGATCTAGCTTGTGTTGAACTTTAGTGTGACTTAGTTATACCTTAGTAATACCTTTAGTTATTTTTAAGCTTTGTGATGAAGACAAAAAATCGAGAGATAATGAAAAAGAATCTTTATTTTGAATTAAATAATAGGGGGAAAACTACCTTTATAAGTGTGTGTGAGTATTTGTATATATGTTTCCACATGGTAATTTTGTGTGTGTTTGGTGTATACTGACATACTTCAAAGCGCTCTTCTGATGGGGGTGTGTCTTATATTCAGGAATGGTCTGTATCTGGAATAATACATTACTATATTGTCTCCCTCAAAGGGCCTGGATGTCTTCTAGACATAGAGGACATTTTTAAAGAAAAGTCTATTGTTTCATCCCACACTGGACTCATTATCTTATTCTTTTAGTTTAAAGAGATTTGAATAAACTAATAAGTGAAAAAATCCTTAAGGGCGGGCATATAAAGGGAAAATTAGGAATGTTTTAGGTGTGTGTGTAACAGCGAAGGCAACTCTTGATCTCTAGAGGCTCTAACAGTAATGAATTCTGGGGCTAAGTTTGGAGACATATTCTTGGTTAGGTGGCACAGTGGGTACAGCATGGGACTAGAGTCAAGAAGGCCTGAGTTCAAATCTAGCCTCAGACACTTACTAGTTCTGTGATCTTGGGCAAGTCACTTAACCTCTGTCTGCCTCAGTTTTCGATCTCAGCCTCCTCTGTCAGATGCAGATCATAAAAATATCTACCTCCCAGGGTTGTCGAGGATGAATTGAGATAATGTTTTAAGGCTCTTTGTGCTGTATAAATCTAATATTATTACTTATGTTCTTAGTTCTGCTCTGAGGAGCTGGTTTAGATGTGCCGAGTGTATAAAATGAGCACAGGCTATATATCTTACATTAAAGCACAGGGCTCTTGAGCAGTAGGTACTTGATAAATATATCTGTCAAACTGAACTAAATTGAAATAAATTGGATTCAACTGATGTGGACTCTCCCTGCTTGGAGAAGGTGCTTTATTGTCATCCTAACTCACTGGGGCCATCACTCCAAGTCATTCTGAGAGATTGCGCTCAGATCAGGTAATTAACAGAAGAAGTAATAACAGTAAGTGACATTTATATGGTGTGCTTTAAAGTTTGCAACTGTTTCACATACAATATTTCAGTTAATCTAATTATTAGTGATAATGTTTTCATGTGGTTATTGATAGCTTGGATTTCTTCCTCTGAAAACTGCCTCTCCAAATCCTTTGATCATTTATCAGTAGGAGAATGGCTCTTATTCTTATAAATTAAAATCAGTTCCCTTTATAGCTTAGAAATGAGGCCTTTATCAGAGAAAGTTGCTGCAAAGATTTTTTTCTCATTTACCTGCTTCTTTTCTTATTTTTACCTCATTTGATCCTCACATCAGCCCCATAAGGTAGGAACCATGATTATTCTTATCCTTATTTTGCATATTAAAAAACAGCCTCAGAGGTGATTTGCCCTTTGTCATACAGCTAGGAAATGTGTCAGAGGCTGGATTTGAAACCCATCTCTTCCTGACTCCCAGTCTTATCCACTCTATATCTATCTATCTCTATCATCTATCTATCCATCTCTCTCGCTATCTATCCACTGTACTGTGCTAAGCCTAAGAATTCCCCCTCTCCAACTGTTCCAGCTATTTCCCTCAATTTGTGGTTGTTCAGTTGACCAGTCATATCTAACTCCTGTGAGCCATTCTATCTCTGGGGTTTTCTTGGCCAAGATACTGGAGTAGTTTGCCATGTCCTTCTCCAGTGGATTAAAGGCAAACAGAGGTTAAGTGACATGCCCAAAGTTATACAGCTAGTGGGCATCTGAGGCTGGACTTGAACTCGGGTTTTTCTGACTCCAGGTCCAGTGCTCTACCTACGGAGCCACCTAGCTGCCTCCTTCTTCCCTCAGTATTGGAGTAATCCTTTCATCTATGAGTGATGTCGTCTTTGAAACTCTCAAAGCATTTTGGCATATGTTACTTTCTAACTTGTATTATAACTGTATACATATGCCTTGTCTTCCTTATTAGAATAAGTTTTGTAAGGATTGATTGTGGGGGTTTTTTTGCCTTTGTTTTTTTACCTATCTGTGCTCTGTACTAGTATTTTGTACACAAGCGCTCCATAAATGTTTGTTGCATTAGTATTGTAGACACTGAGCCTCTGGGACCCATGAACCACACACCATTCACCATGGGGAAGCAGACTCCCTGCCCTGGAGTGACCTGGCTCCTGTTTCAGGAGGCCAAGCCAGGCATGAGGGCACTTAGGCTTGAAACCTGACCCATATCTTCTTGCACGTAAGACTGAACTGGAGCTGGGAATTCTCAGGCTCCTGGGCAGTCAGGGAAGAAACAATGCCAAGAGAAGAGCCTGTGGCTCTTGAGGGACAGTGAAACTGTAGAACCAATAAAGCTTGTCTCCTGTTCCCAAATCTCCATGTCCTGATATCCCCATAGGCCAGATCCCACTGAGTTTCAGCAGTTGGGAATGACTTGTCTTATGATACACTCACCATCTCTGTGATTTCCAGGATCAAAATATCAGCTCCTAGACACCACTTCCCTATATATGTTGTCTTCCCCTATTAGAATGTAAGCACCTTGAGGTCAGGGGCTCTTTTTTTTTGTATTTTTATGCTTAGTATACAGTACACTGCCCAGATGTTAGTAAGCACTTCCCTTCCCTTTTCCCTTCCCCTTTGCCTTCCTTTTCCCCCTCCCCCTTCTCCCTTTTCCTTTCCCCTTTTGCTTTTTCCCTTTCCTCCTCTTCCCTCCCTTATTGGCAGTCTAAGTTCCTCTTGGATAGGAGGGGCCTGTAATGTTAGGAAGATATTGACAACAATTCAGAATATGGGGACCTACCATATTCCTAGGTGATAGAAGATCATAGAATTTTGAGCTGGAAGGACCTAGGTATCATGTAGTCCAACCCTGTTGATTGACATATGAGCAAACTAACACTCAGACACTGGCCTAATGTTACATAGATAATATGCAGCAGAGTCAGTGCTCTGAAAGAGTGCAAGTATTTACAGAGGGACAGATAGACTGAGACTCAGAGAGGTCAGTGCCTTGACTGCCAGAGCTGGAATTTGAAAGTCCAGTGTTCTTTTCATTATAATGGATTCTTGTGATGTGGTTGGACAAGGCTGAGATGGTTTCAGACAAATTTACAGCAGTCCTATTTGAGTTATAAATTTAGAATAACGGCAATAATAGTAATGGACCATTTTATCATATCTCAAATTATCCTCTCTATATACTTATTATCTTATTCATGTGATATAAGGAGAGAAAACTATCTTCCCCTTTCTCCCCTGGAGAAATTGAGGCAAGGTGATTAATCTATTTTTTTTTGACAAGAAATTTCCTCTCTCAGCTTCTTGTCACCATTCAGCCTATCATATGGCCTGGCTCATGTACAGTCTGAATTCATTCAGTCACAGAATGCTAGAGCTGGTGGGAACCTCACAGACCATCCAGTTCCTCCATTTTAAGTAAAGGCAGAATAGTATAATGGAAAGCATGAAGAACTTGGAGTCAGGAGGACCTACTCTGATGACTCCTAACTAGGTAGTGGTAGTAATATGAGCTAGCATTTATATAGTGTTTTAAGGTTTACAAAACACTCCACAAATGTTCTATCATTTGATCCTTATAACAACCCTGGGAGGTGGGTGCTGTTTTATTCCTATTTTACAGATGAGGATGAGGCAAGCTGAGGTTTAATGATGGGTGCAGGATCACACAGCAATACATATCTGAGACCGTTTTTGAACTCAGGACTTTCTGATTCCAGGTTCAGTGCAACTTTGGGAAGATTCCAAACCTTGGTCAAATCACTCCTATGATTTTTTTGTTTCTTTTTGGAGGAGGAAGGCAGGGCAATTGGGGTTAAGTGACTTGCCCAAAGTCACACAGCTAGTAAGTGTTTCAAGTGTCTGAAGTCAGATTTCAACTCCAGGCTTGTAAAAGGGAACACTAATATTTGCTCTCCTTACCTTTGTAAACTTTAAACCTAGATATGTGAGTTGTCATTATGGGTGAAGGGATTTAGATCCAGAGAAGGGATATGATTTGTCCAAGGCCATGCATGGACTGAATAGCAGTGCTTGTCTAGGGTTCTAGTTGCATGATTTTATGGACTTGAGAGCTCACACTCACAACAATAACACTCACAATAATATTAGAGTACTTGTTTAGCCCATACCTGTGGTTCCATGGGCATAGGGAACTCCCAGTGAGGAAACCCCCTCTACCAATACCCATCACTATCTGCTCCTTAATAGGAGGTTTGCTTGAGGCAAAGTGAGGTCAAGTAAATGGTACAGGGTCAATCGCTGTGTTTGAGATGGGATTTGAACTCAGTCTTGATAGGGAAACCATCATCAAATCAGCTACTTTTCCTCTAAAGGGTATGTCAGTCCTTTGTCCCTAGCTCCACTCTGCAGCCGGGGGACTTACCAGATAACCTAGCCACCACTTCCACTATGTGTTGACTTCCTTTATTAGAATGTAAAGGCAGGGATTGTCTTTGCTTTTCATGTTTGTATCACCAGTACTTAGCACGGGGGAAATAGTAGTGCTTAATAAAATAGTGCCTAGCCCTGGCAAATAATAGGTGCTTAATAAAATAGTACCTAGCCCTGGCAAATAATAGGTGCTTAATAAAATTCTTCATTCGTTCATTCACTCACTCACTCATTCATTGTGAGGCTTGGCTCTCTGTACACTACCCACTCCACTCTGTGCCTTTCTTTCATAGCTCACATTCAAGTACACAGTCAAGGCATGCTACGGAAAATTCTGTAAATGCCTTAGAAAATAGATGAGTAATTTGTGTGAGGGCTTTCATTGTTTCTATGGAGATGATCTTGTCAAAGTGATGTTTAAATGCAGTTTGTTGGCCTTTTTTCTTAAGGAATAATACCAGCTCCCACTTCTATAACACTGAACGGCTCATGCAGTTCTTGCCTCACAATAGCCCTGGGAGCTTGGTAGTACAACTGTTCTTTATCATCTCGCGGCTACCCAGACAGAAATTTGTTTTTCATAACAAGTCACTTCCTGATATGCCACTCCTTCCTCCCCCATCTCCACAGGGGGATCCTGACTGGACTCTGCCTTTAAATGTGAGGAATTGGCCTGGATGAGATTGAGAGGGAGGTAAATAGGAAGCCAAGGGAACAAACATTTATTAAACACCTACTGTGTGTCAGGCACTGTGCTAAGTGCTTTACAAATATCTCATTCGAGCCTTACAAATACTCTGGAAAGTAGGTGCTATTATGATCTCCATTTTACTGTTGGGGAAACTGAGGCAGATGGAGGTTAAGTATGACTTGCCTAGGGCCATACAGTTAGTCATTATGAGACTGGATTTGAACTCAGGTCTTTCCATCTCTTGGCCCAGCACGCTATCTACTGAGTCACCTAGCCCAAAGAGGTTATTGATTCCATTCTGTCCGATGTCCGAAGCGGTGGATTTCAGATACAAAATGCTGTGTTTGTTGTTGCTCATTTGTTTCAGTCATGCCCGACCCTTTGTGACCCCATTTGGGTTTTTCTTGACAAAAATACTGGAGTGGCTTACCATTTCCTTCTCTAGCTCATTTTACAGATGAGGAAATGGAGGCAAGCAGGATTAAGTGACTTGCCCGAGTCACACAGCTAGTAATTTTCCAAGGCCAGATTTGAAATCAGGAAGATGAGTCTTCCTGACTGCAGGCCTGGCACTCCATCCACTATGTCACTTACTTGCCCAAAATGCTCTATTCTATATCCTATTCAGATTTCTTGACACTTTGTTTTGCTCAACTATTAAAACAAAACAAAGCAAAATGAAACAAGAGGACAGTTCTATGGGGAAAGGGTTATTGGAAAGTAATGTGTTTTTGTCTTTAAGTGTTAATAAAATATATGTTTTTAGACAAAGAAATTGAGAGGCAGCATCATAAGATGGAAAGAATGTGGGCTATGGAGTTAGAGGACCTGAGTTCAAATCCTGCCTTTGACACTGCCTGTGCATCTGGACAAGTTGCTGATTAACCTTCCTAGACTTTGTATTCCTCATCTCTCAGATGAAGAGTTTGAATTAGATGCTCTCCTAGGTCCCTTTGAACTCTAAATCTGTGATTGGACGTCGGTTGGTAAGAATCCAGAGTGACCCCATTAGTGGGGCCTAAACACATCTACTAGTGACCCCACTTCTGCGTGAGAGTGCTGGGAGATTAATGCTGAACAGGAATGGAGGATACTTTGCTGTGACCCAGTTTGAGAGCTCCTGGCCCCTTCCTGACTTACAACATCAGAAACAGGATTTTGAAATTGTCAATTTCCTCGTAATTAGTGTGTCCTCTTTCTGACCAATGGAAAATTCCACTCGTAGTTAAATGGATTCCCCCCCACACCCCAATTTGAGTGAGATGACCTAAAATCATGCTTGTTAGGGCCACCTCAGCTTCCTAGTATAGAATGTGGTCTGTTGAGTTTGAATGTTGGCCCCAATACAAGCAGCTGCAACCCTAGGTAGATCCCTTCTCCTTTCTGGGCTTCAGTTTTCTTTTTTCTAATAAGGAAGACAGTTAAGCTCCCACTACTGACCTTATAGGGAATGTGTAAGGAAAATGCTTTGTGAACCTGAAAGTGGTTTAGATCTCCCAATTATTATTAGGCTCTGCTGTTGGCTTCTCCTGATGAGACTCTTTGGGAATCAGTTACTTGGGACACTGGATTCTGAAGGCATTTTGGAAGGCATGAGGTATAAACTCAGAGCTGAATGAATGAAATGATTTCTAGGGCTTTTTTTCACTTCCAAGGTAAAGGGGTTGACCCAGGTCCCTTTCAGCTTGGAATCTGTGAGCTAATGTAAATAATAAAATGTTTTGTTTTTAAAGAAAATGATCCAACCCTGAAAATGCCCAAATCCAGGAAAATATCATTGCCTCTGACTTGCTTATAAAGAGATTATTTCCCAATAACCCTTTCCTAATGGAATTATCCTCTATTTAAAAAAAAAAGGCAATAAAGAACACAGGCTCCATGTTCAAATCCCATCCCAAATGGACACCCTTTACCACCTCCAACCCCCCAGACCACACACTATAAATGACTGCAGGGAACCCATAGTCCCTTTCCCTAACACTATTCTGCCCAGATGATAGGTTCAGCTCAGTGTGGCTTGGCCAGGCATCACAGTGGCCCATGTGTGCCTGTGATTGTGAAGTCCAGGGTAGGCTCTGGTATGGGGCAGGGAAGGAGAACAGAACAAGAGTGTGTGGGAGTGGGATTGCCTGGACTCCGGTACTGGGAAGGGAGGTACCTTTCCTGTTCTATGCAGAGGTGTGTTACCGTTGCTCAATTTTTTCCTCTTGTGTGGACACATTTCAAAAACTTATTATTTCATCAATGTATTCAGTTGTGTCCAACTCTTCATGACCCATTTTGGGGTTTTCTTGGCGAAGATACTGGAGTGGTTTGCCATTTCTTTCTCTGGCTAATTTTACAGATGAGGAAACTGAGGCAAAGTTAAATGACTTGCCCAGGGTCACACAGCTAGTAAGTGCTGAGGCTAGATTTGAACTCAGGTCTTCCTGACTCCAGGTCCAGTGCTCTATCCACTTCTTCACCTAGCTGCCCATTCGTCAGTGTAGGTACCGCCAATGTGGAACCCTCCGCCTCTGCTGGGTGCAACTTCTCAGTGCCTTGGTAAAAAGTCTATGACTTGCTGTAGTTAAGGGGGGAAAAAGTATCATCTCTTGGTGGCTATACTTGCAGTGATACATGCCTAGCTGACTTACATATACTTAACTATCTAGACAAATCCTTGATCTTCTTAGTGTGAATTGTCTTTCTGCAAGTATAGATTTTAAACTCTCCATGTTTTCTCATCTTCTATTCTTGTCTGTGGCTGCCTTGGAAGATGGAATTAGAGGTGGAAGTGGTCTTAGAGGCCATCTGGTCCAATCCCCTCATTTTACAGAGGCAGAAACTGAGAACTAAAGACTTAAGTGACCTGCTTGAGGTCTCACAGGGTAGTAAATGGCAGATCTAGGAACCCATGTTCATGGGTTCTGAATCTAGGGCTCTTTGGACTGGACCGTGCTTTCCTACACATTTGTTGTTTGTTGTTTGGTCTTTCCAGTAGCATGCAACTCTTCATGACCCCATTCTGGAGTTTTCTTGGCAAAGAGGTTTGTCATTTCCTTCTTTGGCTCATTTTACAGATGGGGAAACTGAGGCAAATAGAGATGAGTGACTTGCCCATGTTGCCCACTTACATAGCTAGTAAATGACTGAGGTCAGGTTTGAACTCAGGAAGGAAGTCTTCCTGATTCCAAGCCTAGTGCTCTATCCACTGCACCACCCAGCTGCCCCACCTGATGCGTTAGGATCTTCCTCACCAGTATGTTGTAATCTTCAGGTACTTTTAACATCCCCAGGGTCCCAATACCGTGCTTGGGCTGTTGATCCACAGTCTCTCACTCTCACTATGTAAGCAGCCCACCTCCTATTCCTTTCATGCACGTCCTTGATAATGTCTTTTATGTTGTTTCTCATGCACAAATCATCCTTGCTAATGTGCTGCAACCTACTCACACCCCCTGCATGCCGTTCCATTGCCGTTTGAGTCACTTCGAAGTGCCTCATCTGAGATGTGGCATGCTATGATTCACAGCCAATGGGAATTCACTGACAAAAGGGGAGTTAAAGAAATAGGCTTTTCTGGCAGGAAGAAACTTGAGATCATTGAAAGCACAGCTCCGGTTGCCATGTGACTTTCAGCCTACAGTGCTTTTCCCGTTCAATTCTGCACCCAGCCCATTGTACCTTTCCAGCATCTGTCCAAGCTATATGCACTTGGTTCTGACTATATGGCAAAATCTGGGCAACATGTATTTGTTATCCACTTGGTTTTTCCAGTGAATGGTTAAACGGAACTGGTTAATAGGACACATAAAATGTTGACTCTGTCATGAATCTGCAAGTTAGGAGACCTGAGTTCTAGTTCAACCATGAATCTGTTATGTGACTTTAGATAAGTCATTTAACATGGGCAATAGAGTACTGGGTTCTGTGTTCAGATCCTGCCCCTGACACTACCTGTGTGATCTTGGGTAAGTCACTTAACTTTTTCAGGCCTCAACTCAAGGTTAGAGATTAAAAATTAAGGAGAGAGAATGAAAGAAGGGGCAATCTCCTAGAGAATACTAGAGGGGATGAGACCAGAGGGGCAAATGATGCTCTCTCATCCCTTCCCTTTCTTAAGGTCTCCTCCATCCCCTAGCATGAAGGATTACTAGGGTAATCATACAGGGAAAGAGACCCTTCTACCTGAAATGTAGGGGCTGACAGGGAGAGCGCTTCTTCAAGAATAGACTCCTCATTTCAATGACCTATTTCTGGGTCTAGTTTTCTGGGAATTGTTGCTTATGTTATTAACTAAATCCCATGACATCCAATCTCCTGGAACAATGGCCTCCAAGCCCCAATCTGCTGGGGCCTGCTTCCTTTTTAAGACTTCAAAAAGCCCATGATTTCACTGGTGTGGTCTCCAACAAAGTCCGTATTCTTGTACCCACACAAGGGCTGTGTGTGGCTTCATGGGCCAGAGCTGGCTTTACAACATAATAGCATTTCTATTTTCCTACATTTCTATATTTCTAAACTGTTTTATAGTTTACAGAATGCTTTCCTTATGACAATGTTGTTATAATGGTAGTACAAGCAATCATTTATAATCGTTACTGCTTATATAGCCCTTTAAGGTTTGCAAAGTGTTTTATATGAATTCGTTCCTTGGAGACTCACAT
Organism: Phalanger gymnotis; assembly: GCA_028646595.1. NCBI lineage: Eukaryota > Metazoa > Chordata > Mammalia > Diprotodontia > Phalangeridae > Phalanger > Phalanger gymnotis. Next base: position 77,563,517 of record CM053625.1, read on the forward strand.
TGGAAGGCATTATTGCCTATAATGTCTTTAGAGATTGAGAGCTTGACTTGGAATCAGGGAGTCTTGGCTTGGAATCTTTCTTCAGACACTTACTGTTTGTGTAATTATAGGCAAGTTACCTACCTTCTCTGACCCTCAGCTTCTTCACTTGTAAAGTGGGGATAATAATGGCCCCCTACCCCCAGACTGGTTGTGAAGACCAAGTGAAGTCAACAGACACTTACAATGTGCCAGGTACTGTGCTAAGCGCTTGAACCTGGGGTTACAAAGAAGGCCAAAAACAGTCCCTTCCCTCAAGGAGCTCACACTCTAATGCAGGAGACAACATGCAAACAATTATGTACAAGCAAGATATGTACAGGATAAACTGGACATAATCTCAGAGAGAATGTACTGTCCTTCCCAACATCAAGTAAGAAATATGTGTAGGATCCTTTGCAGATTTTAAAATGCTATATAAATGTCAGCTACTAGTATCCCATCCATTTTATTTTATTTTATTTGGAGGTAATCGGGGTTGCCCAGGTTCACACAGCTAGTATAAGTGTCTGAGGTCAGATTTGAATTCAGGTCCTCCTGTCTCCAGGGCAGGTACCCTATCCACTGTACCATCTCACTGACCCTATCCCGTCTGATTTAAAGAGAAGGAATCCGAGACTCAAGAAGGTTTAAATGATTTGCCCAAAGTCACACAGATCAGCAACTCTTGATACCAAGACTCCCAACCCAAGTCTTCTGATTTATATCCAACTGCCATGGAACAAAAGGCCCCTCAGTACCCCTCCCCCTCTCCCCGAACCCTGTGAACCAATATGAAACTCATCTGAATCCATATCAAAACTTTTCCATTTCTTGGTAGACGGTCTTTCTTTCTTCCTTTCTTGGGTTAAATGACTTGCCTAGGGTCACATAGCTAGTAAGCATTTGAGTCCAAATTTGAACGAGTCCGAGGCTGGTGCCACCTAGCTGCTCCCTGGTAGATAATTTGGATTAAGTGATTTGCCCAAGGTCACACAGCTGGTGAGTGTCAAGTGTCTGAGGCCAGATTTGAACTCATGTCCTCCTGACTCCAGGGCCCGTGCTCTATTCACTGTGCCACCTTGCTACCCCTGATAGTCTTTCTTTAAAACAATGGCCAGACTTGATTCCAGAGGACCAATGAAGAAGTATACCACTCACCTTCTGACAGAAAGGGGATGCACCCGGGGTACAGATTGAGATATAAATTTTTTTGGATATGGCCAGAGTAGGAATTACTTTTGTATGACCATTCAAACTTGTTAAAAGGGATTTGATTTTTCTCTTTTTTTCCTGTATGGTGGGGAGTAGGAAAGAGAAAATAGATTTTTGCTCAGTGAGGGGAAAAAAAAGGTAGGTAGACTTTGTGAGTTGAGGGGGCCATGTTCTGTACATGGTTCTGTGAGCTGTTCAGTACAAGGTGCCCAATCAGCCCTTTGGCGCTGAGCTTCATGGTCATCTCTGCCAGTCTTCAGTGGCAGACATGAAGTCCATGACTGCGTCTATACTTGAAACCTCTCCAGTTGGATAGGTTAAGTAAGAGTTTGTGCTCTATTGACCTAGCCTTCCAGAGCCCAGGGACCCCTCCTTGCTGCAACAGGGAGCTGGGGAGGACTTGGGTGGAGGACAGGGCAGCTTGCTTCCCAATCTCAGAAATATTTTCCAAAGCTGTTCCTGAGATGCTCCTCTGTCCTTGGGTTTTCATTGCAGCAGCTGTCTGTGCTATTCGGATGATACGTAGCTGAGTAGAGTGTGGGGGCTGAATTGAAAAACAGGCTTCTAGAACAGAGGAGGGAACGGAGAACAGGTCTCTGGAGGTGTAGACTCTCCCTCTCCCCCATTAGAGGAGCCACGTCATGACTCTGTAGTTAAGAAGGTTGAGTTGAGGCGAAGTTCACTGGCAAAACTAGGACCTGTGTTTCAGGGCCGGGGACCCCATCCCTTATCCCATTCTGGGGCTTCCGTCTTTGAGAACAGATATCGATTGTTCCTTTTGGGAGAGCCATCAATTAATAAGGACACTTTCTACGTGTCAGGCACTGTGCCACACTCTGGAAATACAAAGAGAGGCAAAGCCAGTTCCCTCCCTCAAGGAGTTTACTTTCTGACATACCGGGTTGGAAGCTGAATTGTTGAGGTCTCAGCCAAGGCTGACCCTAGAAAAAACGAGGTCATGGTGAAGGGGGTAGATTTTTGTCCATTGATTAAGATGTTGTATGCAAGGTTCTGTATTGATCACCTCCCTTGACCCTTTCTCTTACCTTGGTTCGGGCCCTCATCACTTCTAACCTTGGTGATTGCTGTAGCCTTCTAACTGGTCTTCCTGCCTTGAGTCTTCCACCTGCAGGCCATCTTCCAAAAGCATAGATCTGACCATGGCACCTTGCCTCTCCCCACCCTATACACACATGCACGAACACACATACTCACACACACACAGACTCTCTCTCTGTCTCACACACACACATGTACATTCACATGTACGTACACACACACACACATACACACACGCTCTCAATAAAGGCCCCTATTAGTTCCAGGTTTAAATATAAACACCTGTGTTTGGTGCTTGAAGCCTTTTGTAACGTGGCTCCTCCCTACCTTTCCTGTCTTCTTATGCTTCACTCCCCTCCACAGGCTCTGTGACCCAGACACAGTGGCCTTCATGATAATTCCTCCTCCTCCCAATTGCGTGTCTTCTCATGGCCTGGCCCCCTTGCCTGGAAGTCTCTCCTGTCCTTCTCCACTTTGTGGCTACCTTCCAGACTCAGCTCAGTCACCACCTTCTGCAGGTGCCATTTCCTGTTAGTGCCTCCCCTTTGAGAGTCAGCTTCTACTTACCGTGGGGCAGCTAGGTGTCAGTGGGTAGAGAGACAGGCCTGGAGTCAGGAAGACCTGAGATGAAATCCAGCCTTGGAGACTCCTTAACTGTGTGACCCTGGGCAAGTCACCTAACCCTGTTTGCCTCAATTTCTGAATCTATAAAATGGGGGTAATAATGGCCCTACCCTATAGGGTTGTTGCAATGATCAAATGAGATGATAATTGACACAATTCCTAGTATATAGTAAGTGCCTGATAAACACTATGTAAGTGTTAATTATCATTATTGTTGATGCCTTCCCTTTGAGATCAGCTTTTGTTTGCGCTGTACGCATCTTGTACTTACATAGCTGTTTGCATTTTGTCTCCCACATTCAAATATACGGGCAAATATGAGGGCAAAGACCTGTATTTGACTTTGTACAATATAAGACAGCAATAGCTAACATTTATATAGCGCTTCCTATGTACTAGGCACTGGGTACTTTACAATTATTATCTCAATTGAACCTCACAACAGCCCTGGGAGGTAGGTGCTGTTTTTAATTCCCATTTTACAGATGAGAAAACCGAGGCAAACAGAGGTTAAGTGACTTGCACAGGGTCACACAGCTAGTAAAGGTCTGAGGTTGGATTTGAACTCAGGTCTTCCTGACTCCAAGGCCTAGCACTCTATCCAGAGTCACCCAGCTGCCTCATTAAGTGCTTACTTAAGAGCAATTAAGTTGTACAATGGCCAGAACACAAGGCCTGGAGTCAGAAAGACCTGAGTTCCAATCCAACCTCAGACCCTTACTAGCTGTGTGACCCTGGGCAAGTCACAACCTCTGTTTGCCTTAATATGCTGGAGAAGGAAATGGGAAACCATCTCAATATTTTTGCCAAGAAAGCCCCGTACAAAGTCACAAAGAGTTGTACACGAAACACAATAAATATTTGTTGACTGACTGATCCTCCATGGCCAGCCCTGTCCTTGCTGAGTAGTGCTTGTTATAGACCTAGATGTGTCTCTTTGTGTGCAGTCCCAAGCAGAGAGAATCCTGGCTTTGGAGCCAGAGGCCCTGGGTTCCCACCTGCCTCTACTTCTCAACTGCTGCCATGACTTTCAGCAAATTACTTCACCTCTGGGGGCCTTCTCTTGCTTGTCTTCATGCAGGGGGTTGGAGTATTTTCAAGTCCCTTCCAGCTCTAAATACTGTGATCCATGGGGACATTCTTATGAAGCCTGGTTATTGAGCTAAGTATAGCCCCTGGCTGCCCATCCCTTCCAGGCCTTGAGCCAAACTGATCCATTCAAACTCCTTCCTTCCTTAGTGGATGATTAACAGGTCCTGTTGAGGCTTGAGAGAGGCTTCCATCAGCAGCAGGTCTGCCCCAGTCCAGTTTGTCCCTCTCTCCCCAAGTTTTTGCTACCTCATGAATATTCAGCCTTGTGAAGAAAAGGGGAACAGCAGAGGAGGTCCTGGTGATGGTTAAAGATTGACTCTTCTAATGAGGAAGCTATGGTTCTGTGAAACTCCTCTATCCTGATGAAGCATCCTGGTTTAATTAAAGTGTCTCCGTGAACTCCTTGGCAAATGGCATGAGATGTAGCATGACCTTGTGCTCATCCAGAGGGAGAGAGCTCATTTCTGGACCTAGATGAGAGGGCAGTTGGGCTTTCTCTACTGGCCTGAGTTCCAATCATTAATGTGCCCACTGCCACTTTGAACTTAGAAGAGAAGACTAAAGGGGTGGTGGGGAAGTTGATTCTTGTCTTCAGATAGCTGAAAGGCTCTTGTGTGGTAGGGAGATTAAACTTGTGTTCTCCACAGCTTCACAGGGTAGATCTAGGACCAAATCATGGATGTCTTAGGGAGGTAGATTTTGACTCAATATCTGGAGGAACTGCTGCTCTCCAATGGAATCAGTAGTGAGCTCCCCACCCCTGACAGTGTTAGAACAGAGGCAGTCAGGGATGCTATGGCAGAGGTAAGCTGGACTAGGTGACCTCTAGTCCTTTCTGAGGTTCTTGATTCTTGAGATTCAGGGCTCCTTTGGTCTTCTGAACCCATCCATAACCCACCAGCCCCCACAGTGCCTGGCACATAGTAGGTGCTTAGTAAATGTATATTGAATTGAATTAAAGGTACTTAAATTAATTAAAGGTCCTTAAAGGTACACTGAGCACAAGTCTCTTTTTCACTTTGCTTTTCTTTGTGCTCTGGGAAACTCTTGATTGAGGCTGGAGGCTCTTTTGGCCTTCAGGGCAGGAGGACTAGGAATGGGCAGCAGACTTGGTTTGCTTTGCTTTGGTTTGTTTCACCCTCCTACCTCAGCAGAATGCCATCTTGGAGCTTCGCTGTCTGTGCCTGGCACTGAACAGAAGGGCAGCTGGTCAGATCAGGAAAAGGCTGCTACCCTGTCCTTGTGGCTGAGGAGGGTGAGGATGGGTGGATGGCAGGCATGGTCAGCTAGAGAGGGTTTCGAGCATGAACACCATCAGATAGGCTGAGCACATCCCAGACAGGGCAGGCCACTGATGCTTTTCCTCCCTTTTCACAAAGGTGCAGGCCTCTGGACACTGGAGGAAATCAGGAGATCTGGGTTAAGTGGGTTGGCCCTGCCACTAATTGACTGTGTGAACTTGAATAGGTCACTTGGCTTTTCTAGAGCTTAGTTTCCTTATCCTTAAAGCAAAGGGACTTCGCTACATGAATTCTAAGGTCCCTTCCCTTGCTGGTAGTCTATGTTCTAAGGCCCCTTCCCTTGCTGACATCCTATGTCCCTTCCACTTTTGACATTCTTTGTCCAATGTTCTAAGGTCTGTCCCAGCTTTTAAGTGGAAAGCTTTCCATGCATACTTTTATTACACCATAACAGATCAACTTAATTAAAAAATGGCACTTTAGAAGGACCTTTTATGACCAATTCAGCCTTTCCTATGTCTTACTCTCTCTGTCCCTTCTCACAGCAGACTTCCCCCTCCACTTCCTGCTCTCCTCGCTGTGTACTCTCCGTGACTTTTCCCTGTTTGTGTCCTACTGGCTGGTCTCTGAGTGTGAAGTGAGCAGTGGGACAGAGGGAGGAAGGTGGTAGCCTTATTTCTTCCCATCAGTGTTTCCCTGGTCTCCACTAGACAGAAATAGCTCCAAGTCAACTGGAATGGGTAGGTATTGTTGCCTCAGACTTTTGTTTGTTTTAATATTCAGTTTCTTGGCGCCAAAGTGATGGATTGTTTTGAAAAGGGATTTAAAAAAAAAAGACCCAACACAGAAACAAAAATCCATCAGAAACCAGTAGATAGTAAAAATCTGGGAGCTGTTTCTTAATAGTTTCTAGGAAGTAGGGATTTAGGCCTTGAAAGTACAGTTGTACAAGACTTTAAGTAACTAAATATTCACCAAATAAGAGCTGTTGTAAGAAAATGTAAATGTGAGACACAGCTGTGTATAAATACCTGACACTGAGCTGTCACCTTTGCGCTGGGGAATGCTCATGTGGCTGCCTTTTACTGAGACTGAGGCTACTTTGCTTGTGCCCTGTCCAGCTCATGGTAGGCCCTGAGTCAGTCTCTGAGCAGGGCATCAGGCTGTTTTTTCATTATCACCTTATTTTCACAAATCTCTTGTATAACCAGACCATGTAATGAAGCACCTCTGTGACCCAGAAATGCGGCTAAATTGCAGATTAATTCCTGTTCCCTGTTTACAGGGTTCCAGAGGAGGCATCTCCTTATTATATCCATGTTGCCCATGTTGCCATGTCTGTTACCTGGTAACAGGGTAAGGTGGGGAATCTTTTAAGTGTGGATATTATTGTTAATCTTTTTTGTTCTAGATCTGTGATTTCATTAGTGAAGGAGCTCTCAGGCAAAGAAACTTCATCTGATAACACAGACAGTCAACTGTTTTTTTTTTAACTTATAGTCTAAGAGAGTCTGAGCTCAAAGTCTTGGAGCACTAGAAAGCTAAGTGACTTAGTCCAGGGTCATACATGCGTGCAGTATATATCAAAGCCAGGATTGAAGCCTAGGATGGGTCATCCTGACTCCAAGTCTGGCTGTTGTGCTCTCACACCATGCTGCAGCCCTCCTAACACATTCACTGACAGTGATGTCCTAGAAACTGTGTGGATATCTCCAAGTAAATATATATTGGTGTGGTACAGGGGAAAGTGCACTAAATTTGGAGTTATAGGACCAGAATTCAAATCCTGGGTCTGCTACTTCAATCATTAAACATTTATTAAGCACCTACTATGTTCCAGGCACTGTGCTAAGCACTGAGGATACAAAAAGACCCAAAAGACAGTGTCTGCCCTCAAGGAGCTTACAATCTATGGGGGGGGGAGGCAACTTGTAAACAAATACATACAAAACAAGTTATTTAGGTGGCACAGTGCATACAGTGCTAGTCCTGGAGTCAGGAAGACTCATCTTTCTGAGTTCAAATCTTGCCTCACGCATTTACTAGCTGTGTGGCCCTGGGCAAGTCACTGAACCCTGCTTGCCTCAGTTTCCTCGTCTGTAAAGTGAGCCCAAGAAGGAAATGGTAAATCATCCCAATATCTTTGTCCAGAAAATCCCAGATAGGGTCACAAAGAGTTGGACATGACTGAAAAGAATGAACAACAGAAGTTATATATAGAATAAATAGGAAACATTGAACTGGGGAAAGTCACTTACTAGTTGTGTGCCTTTGGGCAAGCTATTTTGTCTCTCTTGGCCTCAGTTATCATCATTTGGTAGGTGGGATTAGGTGCTCTCTGATGCCCCTCATGGTTCTATATCTATGACCCCCATGACCTCTAAGGGAGGGATCTTGGTACAGTGGAATGATTCCTGGATTTTGGAGTCAGAGGACTAGGGTTTGAATCCCAGCTCTGCCACTTACCACCTGTTTAACCTTGGGCGAGTCACTTCAGTCTCTTGGCCTTAATTTTCTTCATCTGTAAAATGAAGGGGTTGGACTAAATGGCCTCTAATGGCCCTTCCAGTTCCAGATATATGATCCTGTCATTTCATAAACACATTTGCATCTGTCTGTGTTTGAGTTTATTGGGGAGCCCAGGAGAGCCCTCATGCACATATTTGCTGATGAGATCCCTGTATCCCTCTAGGTAGAGAAGCAATGTGGTGCATGGAAAATAACCCTGGACCATTTGACTCTATTTTTAGAGCTTGTTTCCTAGAGGAACCCTTTTACTTCACAGAGACACTCCCTCTGTGTGGCAGAGATGCAGTGAGTACAGGGGACAGTGGAAAGCCCTCTAATTCCAGTTTTAGGGACAGTGAAATGAAAGCATCAGGAGTCTACTGACTAGTCAGAAATAAAGCAAAGAATAAAACCTAGGCCTCTCATTCCACAGGTGGGCTGCTGCCACCCTTAGGGAAAGGGCACATTGCCAGGAAACATTTCAGGGAAATTATTTTTCCAATAAGGCTTTGTTAATTTGATCAGCCCCTGCCTTTCCCACACAGCCTGACATTCTAACACAGTTAGGAACCTTTTGCCTTTCTGCTGCCGCCAGTGCGTTTCAGTTTCCTGGGTCTGCTCTGCTCCTGGGAAGGTTTGGGATGATGGTTTTCTATGAGGAATATGAAGTGAAAATGGAATTACAGAAAAACTCCATTATAAGGCACCTCTCTGTCCTAGAGATATGGCGAAACTACAGGGTAGTTCAACTCTCCCTCCCCTTGTATCCCCTAGCATACATCATGACATTAGTGCATCTCAGTCAATCAGTAGCATGTTTTAGGGAAAACTTGGGAGAAAAAACTGGGTTCAGTCCTGGCCTTATCACCTATGTCACGTGACTCCTCCTTTATACCCTGTTCTCTCATCAATAAGATGGAAGGAGTTAATCAAGGAAGCTTGCAAGCATTTTAAAATTCCATTCTATGTGCCAGATACTGAAGAGACAAAGATAGAAGAAGTAAAATGGTTCCTGCCCTCAAGGAGTTTAACCTTCTTTTTTTTTTTTTAGCAGGGATTAGATAAAGCGATCTCAAAGACCCTTTCAAACTCTAACAGTATACATGCCTGTTATTTATTTATTACACCTTTGCAATGTTCCCTGACTGTGCTAGGTGCTGTGGAGAGATGTAAGAGACATCTTTACATCTTTACAAAAGAGACCATCTTTTCTGTTTAGGGCAGGATCCCCAGAGGAGTTTATAATCTAGTTGAGAGGTTGGTTTACCAACATGAATCAGGGATATAAGCAGGATGCCAAGGTGTATGTTATAGACCAATCGTTTTCCTAGTGTGGCCTGGAGCCTGACTCCAGACTCTAAAGGGTGCGTGATTCACCAATTAGAGACAGGTGGCATCCTACCCTTATGAGGGTTTGTCTTCAACACAACCATACTTAATCCTGTTCCCATCCTGTTATCGCTTTTTCCTTCTCTCTACTATGCAAGTTCCCAACCTCCTCCTCCAATTCTGTTATAATAGAAAATATAATATAGAATCTATTTGAACTGTTTCCCCTAGCAGCTGCTGCAGGTAACACTGGGAAAATTCCACCCCCACCTCCTACCCCTCTGGCTCCAAGCTTGGGGGGAAAGTGACAGATGAGTTCAAGAGCTCCATCCCTGTTCATTTTGGGTGGGACCAAGTAAATCACCAAGATGAGAAGGCATTGATGGATTGTGATCTGGCTTGCAACTATTATTATATGATCTTTTCCCCAAACCCACCGTTTTCCCGAATTTCCCTATTATCGTCAAAGACACCTTCATCCTTTCAGTCACCTAGGTATTCATGACATCAGTGTCATCTTTGACTCCTTCCCCTTCCCCCACCAATCAGTTGTCAAAGCTTGTTGGTTCAACCTCCACATTTCTCCCATCTGTTCCCTTCTCTCTTCTCACCCACTCCTTACCCTAATTCAGACCCTCATCCACTTTCACCTGGACTATAGCAATAACCTCCCAATTGGTTTCCCTTCCTCAAGACTTTTTCCTCTCCAAATCATCCTCCACACAGCTGCCAAAGTGATTTTCCTAAAGTGCAAGTCTGGCCATGCCACTATTCCACTTAGTAAATCCCAGTGGTTCCCTGTTGACTCTAGGATAAAATATTATTTCATCTTTACATCACCCTTTTTAAATGTACATGTTTCTGTAAATTTTATAAGGTGCGTAATTATTGGTATAACATGTGTATAGCTTATAAGTAAATAAACTTTGGGGGTGAGAACTTAATTTTTTCTGGTAGGGGTGAGTCCTATAGTTATTTATGATGAGGAATGCCCATCCCCAGAGAAAGAACTGATGGAGTCTGAATATAGATCGAAGCATACTGTTTTTTTACTTTATTTTTCTTGTTTATTTTGGGGAACGGGTCTTTGTTTTCTTTTACAACACGTTTCATATGACTACCACATGTACAACCTATGTCGAACTGCTTGTCTTCTCAATGAGGGGGGGTGAGGAGGGAGGTATTTTGTAACTCAAAATTTTAAAAAAGAATGTTAAAAATTGTTTTTACATGTAACTGGGGGAAAATAAAATACTAAAAGGAAAAAGAAAGTCATTCTGGCCTGGGTTGTTCAGGTAAAGCTTTCTAAGAGAGATAGGAGTTGTGAAATTAATAAGCTTTAGGTAGATGGAAGAGGAGAGTCAATTTTATTGACCAAATATGGATTAAATGCCTACTGCTGTAAGATTCTAAAACCAAAATAATCCTTGCACTCAAGGATTGCATTTTACTGCAGGAATACTACAAGTATAATACAAGTTTATCCGTGGAGGGAGATAGAGCCAGCAACTGGGAAGAATAGGAAATGCTTCTTGCTTCCAGCATTCTACTCAGGCCATCTTGCCTCTCCAAGGGCCCTGGCGGGGCCTGACTTCCAGAGTCTGCGCCCTGGGGGACTTAATCCTTCAAGTTTTGGGACTTCTGCCTTGGGATCTAATTGTACTGATTGGTGAGTCTGCCAGACTCCTGTAGCCTGGCACACCCAGCCAGCAGCTGACCACCAGATAATGCTTCCAATTACATCTTCTTACCATCTGCCAGCCATGGTGCAGGTACCCCCTCCCTTAACAGTGGTTCTAGGAACTGTGATCAAATCAGTACCACAATTGTTTCTGAAAAAGGCTTGGGAATCTACTAACCCTTTGGCTCCACTTCTCATTCCTGTGACTTTCCAACCCAAACCACCCTGGATCTTCTATTACAATGTAGACTCCCTGAGGGCAGGGATTGTCTTACTTTTAATGTCCAGTGCTTACCACATTAAGCACCTAATAAATATTCTTCCTTCCTCCCTCTCTCTCTTTCTTCATTTCCTCTTTTCCTTCCTTCTTTTCTCCTCCTTCCTTCCTTCCCTCCTTCCTCTCTTCTTCCTCCATCCCTCTTTTCCTTCTTTCCTAAGATGTCTCCTTAGCTGAGACTTGAAAGAAAATAAGGATTCTAAAAGCAAAGATGAGAAAGGAGTGCATTTCCAGGTACAGGGGATAGATCATTGAGAGGAATATACAGAGGTAGAGAATAAAATGTTGGCTGTATGGAAGTGATGGGGTTTAGACTGTGGAAACCCCCTGGCACCCCAAAAGAATTTGGGTCCTATTTGTTTGAAGGGGGGAATGATGAGGGTACAGTCTCTGGGAACTCTTGAATCTGGAGTACAGTCTGTGGGAACCCCCTTGAGCCCCACCCTGAATCTTCCCACTTGATCTGGCTTTTCATGGCCAAATAGCCTGGCCTAGCCTTCCATTGTCTGGCTACCCCTGGATTGCCTTCTGGCTGCTTCCCACCCTTAATCCTGATCAAAATATCTATACCCTAGCTCTGTTACCCTAGCTCTCTTATGGTCTGCCATCTCCTGGTAGCCTTCAGGTATTTCCCACCCGGGAGTCTGACCTCATCCCAGTCCCATCAAGCTCCTCCTTGGACTCCTCCTCAAGACCCTCCCTAAACCCCTTCTCTAGTCACCCCAGACCACCCCTCAATCTCTCCCACAATCTTTATGTACATAAGTTTCATGAAAGCCTCCATGAAAATGCTTAGATTCAATGTAGCTCAGTAGATTAAATCTGGCCCGCCTGTGGAAACAGGCATCACAAAAGGTGGGATTTCTTAAGACAACCCAATATAGCAAACCCTTAATAAACTGTCTTTTCCCTTGGTTGAGAAAGCTTGACTCAAATTCTTTTGGCAGAACCCGGCATGTCGGTACTTTGGGGTATTGAGTACCCCTCAACCCCAAACCTCTTCAGAAGGAATGAATGTGAAATGTCTGGAAACGTAAGTTGTATCCAGATTGTGGATGGCCGGGGAGTTTATATTTAATATTAGAAGCAAGAAGAAATCTTTGAAGCTTTTTGAGCAGGGGTGAGACAATGTCTTAGGAAGGCAATTTTGGCTCCTGTGCAGATGCTGAATTGAAGAGGGAAAGAGACTGAACATGGAAACCAATTAGGAGGTTATTAAAATAGTCTAGGTGGGAGACCTGAACTAGGATGGTACGCATGTGAGTGAAGAGAAAGGGACACAAATGCAAATGAGATCTTAGAGGTAGGTAGAGTCCATGGCAGGTGACAGAGAATTGGGGGAGTTGTGGTAAGGGTACAGGAAAGAATTGAAAATTACTTTGATGTTATGAGCTTGGGTGACTGAACAATATGGTAGCTCCTTGAATATAGAAATAAGGACATTTCAAAAAGGTACATGTATAGCAGGGGAAGGATATTGATTCCTGTGGAATATTTCTGTTGACATGTCTGGCCAGCAATAGGTTTTAAAGGTTGAAGTTCAGGAGAGAGCATTGGGCCAGATATGTGTAGGGATTTAATTGTGTAGAGATGGCACCTGAGCCCACAGAAGCAGATGAGAGATCTGGACATTCTGGGATGAGTCAGGTTTGTCTCAAACCCTGTGTATGAGATTAATAGCCAAATAACTTTGGCCTGAGTTAAGGTGAAGCATTGATTTTGTGTGACTGTATTGACCACCCTGAAGAGAACCATGGCCAAAGGATTGGTTTAGATCCTGGCTTTTATAATGGGTGATCATGGAGAAATCATTGCACCTAATATAGGATAGGATCATAGAATTTAGAAGTGAAAAGGACCTTAAAGGTCACTTCTAGTCTAACCTTCAGGGAACTTAAGATCATCTCTTTTTATAGGTGAGGAAAGTGAGGACTAGAAAACTCTCAGCCCTCATGCGGCTTACAGTCTAGTTGAGGGGTCAGATACCAATGTAGGCCAGAGCAGGAAGGTTCTTGTTAAATTGGCAAAGAACTTGCAACAGAGACAGCCTATGATTTGGGCTTTAAAGGGTAAACGATAACTCAATAGGCTAAGAGGAGATGGAAAGATATTGCAGGTACAGAAAACATGCGAGGAAAGTCTGGGGCAAGAAAGCCCAGGAGAGGGTGTGGCAGTCAGTCAGCTAGTGTTTATGAGGTTCCTACCATGCACCAAAGCACTGGGGATCCAAAGAAAAGCCAAAAAAAGCAGCCTGTGATCTCAAGAACTACATGATGTAACAGCAAGGAACACTATGAAGTAAGGCTCAAAAGATGAGGTATCAGAGTAAGTCAGAGAGCCTTGAATGCTAGGTTAAGAAGTTTGAACTTGGTAGAAGTATAGGGAGCTACAGAAGGTTTTTCTCTTTGGAGGGGGGGGGGCAGCTAGGTAGCTAAGTGGATAGAATGCTGGGCCTGGAGTCAGGAAGACTCATCTTCTTGAGTTCAAATCTGGCCTCAAACACATGCTAGCTCTGACTCTGGACAAGTCACTTATCCTTATTTTGCCTCTGTAATGAGTAGGAGAAGGAAACGGCAAATCACTCTAGTGTCTTTGCCAAGAAAACCCTAAATGGGGTCGCAGAGAGTTGGACACTACTGAAAAACGATAAAGCAGAGGGACACGTCCACATGGAAATTCAGCACTTTTCATAGATGTCTTCATCAAAGTCATCATTCGATTTGCCTGAGCACAGCCACCAAACACACTGTGCCTCTCAGGACATTGGGTATTCCAAACTGCAGACAAACCAGATGAAGACTGTTTTGATATCAGCCAGATGGTCCCTGGATTAATTTGTTTTCCCAGTTAATTTTTTTCCCATTTCAACAAACATTCATTAAGCATCTAATATGTGGGGCCCTGGGGATACAAATCTAGATACAACATAGATAAATATGATGCAAGGTGGAGCAACCCGAATGTAGATAAAAGACCCAGGGATTCTCTGTTTCTACCATCCCTCCAGTCACGCACACTTGCATCCTCCTTGTCATCCTCACCTCTCACTCACCTCACAGCTCCTCCATTACCAAATCTTGTCATTTCCATCTCTTGAATCCTTCCCCTTCCCTGGGCTGGCAAAGCCTTTACCCTAATTCATCATGCCCTCATGGCTTCGTACCTGGACTATTGCATTATCTCTTAAATGGTCTCCCTGCCTCAGGGTCCTATCCACCCTCCACACAGCTATCAAAATGATTTTCCTAAAGCAGAGGCTGACCATGTGATCTCCTCCCCTATTCCTTCCCATTTTACATAATAAACTCCAGTTGCTTCCTGTTACTGCCAACAGAGATTCTTCTTGCCATGGACCCCTTTGGCAGTCTGGTGAAGCCTACAGATCTCAGAATAAAGGTAAGGAAAAATACATTGAGATTACAAAGAAAACCCCAAAGTCAGGAAGACCGAGTTCAAACCTACCCTCAAGTTGCTTACTTAAGTGACCCTGGCCAGGTCACTTAACCCTGATTGCCCTGTCCCCAATAAATATATAGTTCACAGACCCCAGATTAAGAACCCCTACTTTGAAATCAAATATAAATTCCTCCAAATGACAGAGTAGTTTATATTTGAAGGTTTTCACGAATTGGCTCCTTCCCCTCTCTGTAGCCTTTGTACAAAATATTCCCCTTCACCTAATCTGTAGTTCAGCCATCCTGGCCTTCTCACCATTCCTCACATCACAGTCCGTTGCCCACCTTTGTGCTGGTTCTCTCCCAGATCTGGGGTTCCCTTGCTCCTTCTTTCTGCTTCTTGGATTCCCTGGTTTCTTTGAGGACTCAGCTGAAGGGCCACTTTTTCTTTTTCTTTTCTTTTTTTTTTTTATATTTATTTAATATATTTAGTTTTCAGCATTGACTTTCACAAGAGTTTGAATTACAAATTTTCTCCCCATTTCTACCCTCCCCCCAACTCCAAGATGGCATATATTCTGGTTGCCCTATTCCCCAGTCAGCCCTCCCTTCTGTCACCCCACTCCCCTCCCATCCCCCTTTCCCTTCTCTTGTAGGGCAAGATAAATTCCTATGCCCCATTGCCTATGTATCTTATTTCTCAGTTGTATGCAAAAACTTTTTTTGTTGTTGTTGTTTTTGAACATCTGTTTTTAAAACTTTGAGTTCCAAATTCTCTCCCCTCTTCCCTCCCCACCCACCCTCCCTACAAAGGCATGCAATTCAACATGGGCCACATGCGTATCATTATATAAAACCCTTCCACAATACTCATGTTGTGAAAGATTAACTATGTTTTGCTCCTTCCTAACCTATCCCCCTTTGATGAA
>CM053625.1:77585593-77597317 GCA_028646595.1 Phalanger gymnotis
CTCCACTCGAGCATACACACACACACACACACACACACACACACACACACACACACACACACACACACACACACACACACACTTAATGCTGTTTATATTTTTGTATGCACTCATTGTTCCCCTCATTAGAATACTGAGTATGGATCCTTTCATTCTGTGCATTTGCCCCACCAGTGCCTGGCACATACCAGACAGTTAAGAAATCCTTGTTGAGGGGCCCATAGGTGTGAAAGTGGATAAAGCACTGGGGCGGGGGGGGGGGGGGGGGGGGGGCATCCAGGAGGACCTGAGTTCAAATTTGGCCTCAGACACTAGCTGTGTTGACCCTGGGCAAATCACTTAATTCCAATTGACTCGGGGAAAAAAAAAAGAAATCCTTGTTGACTGATTGATAGAGGTAGAAAAAACCTTAGAGAGCGCCTTGTCCAGATGGGAGGACCAGAGTGGGGAGTGATTTGCTAAAGGTCTGTCACCTAGTAACTAACAGAACCTGAGTGAAATCCAGGACTCTTTGCCCTGCATCTCACTACCGAGAGCAAAGTAAAGTAGGACTCCAGCCTTCAGGGAGCTGGATACCAATATGCTAATTTATTTATTAAGTTTTAATGATGGCTTTTGTTCCAACGCCTCAGTGTTTTCCTTTCCCCCACTGACCTTTCCTTTATAACAAAGGAAAACAACTAAGCAAAATCAATCCTGATGGTGCCCATATCTAGCAGTGCTTGCAAGGCCCTGCATGCCTCCTGGGGCCCCTTCCCCTTTACCTTTAGGAAGGAGGTATATTTCATTATTTATTCTCCAGGACTGAGATTGACCTTTATATTTAATAAATTCTGCTGCTGTTTTCACCTGCACAGACCCAGTCATTGTGTATACTCTTCTGGTTCTCATTACTTCAACCAATTAACGAGCATTTATTGATCACCTACTACACTTCGAGCACAGGGGATACAAATAGAAACGTACCTGCTCTCAAGAAGCTTACTTCACACTGCACTGATTCACTGAAGTCTGCCTATGTTTCCTTGAATTTCTTCTTTTTTATAGTGAAAAAATTTCATTCACTCATGTCCTGCAATTTGTTTATCCATTCCTCAGTTAACAGGCACCTACATTGTTTCTTGTTTTTGCTCTACCACCAAAAGTGCTGCTATGAATACTTAATATAGTTATATGTCTTCATGTGCACACACATATGTAAATACATACATAAATGTCTTCGTGTGTACATATATACATGCATATACATATATGACCATGCTTTCTTTTACTGCATTGGGTTATATGCCTGACTGTGACATGATTGAGTCTAAAGGTATAAACGGGTTAGTGATTTTTCTTGCATAATTCCAAACCATTTTCCAGAATAGTTGGACCAATTTATAGCTCCACTGACAGTATATTATTAGTGTGTCTGTCTTCCCACAGCTCTTCCAATGTTGATTCTTTCTGTCTTTTATCATCGTTTCAGCATGCTATTTATTACCAAAAAGAAATTAAAAAGAGAAACAAGGTTCTTTGCCAAAGTAGAGGGAATGTTGTTGAGTAGGAAATGGAACTCACCAGCAAAAGGAGGCAGCAAGGTCTAGCAGCAAGAGTGTGGGATTGAGATTCAGAAGACTTTGCATTTAATCTTGGCCCTGTGACCTTGGACAAATGACTTCCCACCCCTGCCATGGTCCTCAGTTGCCCACCTAGACATCGAACTAGATTACCTCCAAGGCTCTTAAGTTTTCTTTTGTTGATAAAGCCTATGATCCTATGTTTGTCTGCCTCAACCTGCTGGCAATCCTGCTTTGTGATGCCTTCCCTCTTTTCCTCCCTTCTCTTTCTCCCTTCCTTCCTCTCTCTTCTTTTTTCATTATTATGACTGTAAAGTATGTATTAAATTTAACAATGCAGTTACAAAGTTGTGGGTTTTTTTTGTTTTCTTCTGTATGTTTTTAAGAAATCTTTTATGATGATCTATTTTTTTTTCTTGCACCTGTATCAACGATCACTAACTTACCCTTCTCCTACCCCAATTAGAAATCATCTTAGGGATGGGTCTTCCTCAGGCCTCTTCCTCATATGACTTTAAAGACTCAGAGGAGGGTTCTGAGCAGGAGGATCCTAGAGCATCTTTCTTTGTTCACAAAGTTCCTAATATCTGTGATTCAGGAACTGTTATTCCTTGTCTTGACCCCAGAGGGTGAGTTTGTAGGTATTAAACCATTAAGAAGGAGGTTCCTGAAAATGTATTCACTGAGACCAAAATAGGCCTGCTCTCCACATCTGTGTCAGTGGGGAGCCCACATCCTCCAGCCTGCACCTCCTAATTAGCACTGACTCACAGTTCCCCTGCATACTGCTGGAATTTGCCATCAGCGGGCGGAATTAGCTATTCTGTCAGCAGAGTCCCATGAACAGCTCCTTAAGCTAGGCTTAAACCTTAACAAACTCACTGATGTGGGCGGGCATTTCCCAACCTCTGGGTTATTTCTGTATGTTTGGATGAGCGGACTATGTAGGGGGGTGGGGACAGAAATGCTCCTAGAGACTATTTTGGGAGGTTCATCAAGTGGCAAGCTTTGCCACTGATTTTATTTATGAGACAAATCCAGGTGGCTCATTCCCAATGATGCTTTGAGAGGAGCCAGCTCAACATGACCTTCCCATGTGATATCACTCCCTAGGGAGACAGGCCCAAAACAGGGACTGTGCTGATGTATCCCCGTCCCCCTCTCCCCCTGCCTGAAATCGAGAAGTAGAACGGGAGAAGTTGTTGGGACCTCTGGAGTAGTTAGGAGGCTCTGGTCTGAGAAGGGAAGGAGTGAGTGGCTTAGATGTAGGTTTGACCTTTTTGAGAATCCCATCAGTGAGGTTTGAACCTAGGCTTTGATCTCATGGATTTCGATGGTACTGGCCCATTTTCCAACTGTGATATCAATATAAGGTGTCCCTGGATACAGCCTACCCTGTTGGCTCGGAGTCCACAAGGAGGGATAACTCCCATTCTGTCACTTTTTTCTCGTTAAATAAATTTTTACTGATATCTTTTATATCACCATAGTTTTCCCCAGTATCTCTCCCCTACTGCATCCCAGAGAGCCATCCCATATGACAAATAGTATAACTGTCAATAACTTTTGACTCATTCCAGAGCTGCCCTGGCAGATCCCTCTGTGTAGCACATGGGCTGGTTTCAGAGCCATTTGGGTAGTTCTAAGAACCTATGTGGAGTGTTGCCACTGCTTGGATGAAAGTTCCATGATATATGTCCTGTTGGTCAGGCTTAGAAAATGAAATGACAAGGACATAGAGCATTGAGGTATAGATATTCAAGTTTGTGGACCCCTCACTTTGCATGCTGTGTTGTAGGGGCAAGAGGTCATGATCCTGGGATAGACACTTTGAGAAGGTGCCCTATGGCATGTCTGATCTAGCTCTTGGTTTCTGGTTTAGAACCTGGTCTCTGGTCTAGCTCTTAGTACAAATGCTAATGACCTATTGCACATGATCCTATAGAGGAAAGGGCTTTATTTAAAATGTAAGGTGATATAGAAATGCAGGTTAAAAATAATAATTATAAAATAAAAATAATAATCATTATTTTTGACCTGTGATCTAATTGAAGTAAGGAACTGCTTTTTCAACTTTCTCAACTGTAAAATGAAGGGATTAGACTAAATATTTAGTCTCAGAGAACCTTTCCAGCTCTAGATTTAAGGTTCCATGATCTAGAATTGCATGCTTATCATCTGAGAACAAGACTAGCAACAAGATTGTCCCTACATTAATAACAATAATACAATAATACTCCTGACCACCAGCAGGAGTTAGAAATCTGGAGCAACCCCTAATCAAACAGTCTAGAAGGGGGCTTTCTACCGCTAATAAACAGTGAGGTGACATAGTGGATAGAGTACAGTACTTAGAGGCAGAAAGGACTGAGTTCAAATCCAGCCTCAGACACTGCCTAGTGTGATGACCTTGCACAAGTAACTTAATTTCTCCCAGCCTCAGTTTGCTCATCTGTGAAATGAAGAAAATAATAACACCAACCTCCTAGTGTGGTTATGAAGATCAAATAAGATATAGCAAGTGCTTTGTAAATGCTATCTATTATTAATAATGATTAACAATAATAATTACTGTTAATTATTATTTCCTGCTCATGGCCCCCAGAAATCTCTCAAGGACAAGGATTCCCCTTTGCCCAAACTTTCCATCCCCTCCCTTCTGCCTGTGAGTATACACTATGAAAACAAGATTCTCACCATGTATCTGATTGGGAGCTACAGGATATGAAAGACCCATTGTAGGAATATTTACTCTGTGGGTAGGACACCAGACCCAATTATACTGTCGCGGTACCAAAAAAAAACCCCGCAAGAATTGAGAACATTTTTTTCCCTCTCAAAAAAATGCAATCAAGTTGAGTGTACTGCAGTGACATACCAACTCTGTTCTTAAGGGAGATGAGATGGGGAGGGGGGAGGAAAGAGAAGAGCAGATGGGCCTTCTTGGCTCCAGTGCTGGCCATGTTGCCTGGTGGGTGTGGGTGTAGTAGCAGAGTCAGATGGGGAGAGCCAGAATGAGTCTGTGAGGGAGGGGACTCATCGGATTCTGAACTTTCTCCGTCGGGACTTGGGATTGGCCCTCGGGGCTGGGGTGTCTAGAATGGTGTCTGGCTTGGAGCTTAGGAACTAGTGCCACCCTCTCTGCTCTCATCCCAAGATCTTTCCAAGAAAGTACAAGGCTGTCAACAGCTTGTTGGGGGGGGGGGGGCGAGGGAGGAGAGGTGGTAGGGGGAGGACAGCTATGTTTGGGAAAGCCAAGCTTTGCTCTGGGAATAGCAACTCAGGAATTTTTTTTAAAACCGCAAACAGTGTCACACAGAACCTTGATAACTCCCTGTCATTTTGCTTGGAGGATGTTTTCAAACCTAATGAGGACAAGGCTGTTTTCAGCAAAAGTCACAGAGCTGTTCATGGTTGCTTGCATAATCGCAGTCCCCTACCTGGTTCTGAAACAGTCAGGGGATTTTATGGGAAACAAATCTGGTACTTTCTTGGGCCAGAACAAGACGGTGCCAGTGTCTAGCCTCCATTTTGCTAAAGGATCTAAAGCATTTATGTTTCACTCTATGGACTTTGACACCATACCCCTGCGTAGGTACCTTAACCACCCCTCTTTAGCACCCTATGTATTGTCTTCCCCATTAGAATATAGGCTTCTTGAGGGCAAGGTCTCTCTTTTTGCTTACATTTATACCCCTAGCAATTACCAATGCTTGACAAATAGTGAGTGTTTAATAAATGCTTGTTGACTTGCCACCAAAGGCATTGGCCAGTGTCAAGATGAATGCTTACAGACACAGTGGTCTTTTGTTTGTTTTCAGTCCTTTCTGAAGCATTTCCCTTCTCAAAGAGTACAAGCCCACTCCAGAGGTCTTGGCTTCTGGCAATAGTCAACTGTCTAAAATGAGTTCAAGTGCCTTGATTCTGATCATTATACCCTGGAGCACTGAAGGATCTTGGAGATTTGATTGTTGAACTTTTGATGATAATCTTTGAGGAATCATGAAATGTGAAAGAAAGTCCCTAATACCAAAGACAAGGAAATGTTCTAATTTTGAAACAGGGGGAAGAAACTAACTAACTAACAAACACACACACGCACGCGCGTGCGCGCCAATAAGGTTGACATCACTTTATAGCAAAAATCTGGAATGGTGTCTAAGCATTTAGATATGTTCACAACTAGTGAGCAGTAGGAACCAACATAGATTCATTGAGAAAAAAAGCAATTCAACAAATATTTATTAGGATCTTAAATATCATATGGAAAAGACACAAGACATGCCTGACTAATCTAATTTCCATTTGATCTAGACTAGAATATCCAGGGAATGCCACATATGTAGTATACTTGGGTTTCAGTAAGGCATCCAACAATGTCTCTTACATTTGCTTGGTGAACAAGATGGAGAGAGATGGCAACTGGATAAGGCAACTAGGTGGCAGAGTAGATAGAGTACTGGGTTTGGAGTTAGGAAGATTTGAGTTCAAATATAGCCTTATTTTCTGTGTAACCTTGGTCAAGTCACTTAATCATAATTAATTAATTAATTAATTAATTAATTAACTGAGATCAAGTTGGAGGAAGAGCTTCAGTAGAGTATTCAAGGGACCTGCCCTTGCCCATGTTCTTCTGGCCAACTTTTTTTTTTTTCCATTACTGAGATAAAGACATTAATGACAGACATCAAATCTAAAGATGATATGAAACTGGGAGGGATAATTATTATGTGGGATGACAGAGTCAGGATCTAAAAAGATGCTGACATGATGGGCCAAATCTAATAGAAGACTCTAACCAGATGAAATGTAATTGGGGTAAATGTAAAATCTGATACTTGGATTAAAAAAATTAATTATACAAGTTCAAGATGGAGAAGACACGGATAGACAGCAGCCAATGTGAAGGAGACATGGGGATTCTCCGTGTAAGGTGACTACAAAAAAGGAGAAAATTTCCTGACAATTGTAGCTGTCCAAAAATCAGGCAGGTAATAAGTTCTGTCACTAGAAGTTTTCAAGTAGAAGCTTAATTGCCATCTTTCAGGTGCCTCACTTGGGGAGATGGACCAACATATGCCTTTGACTAGGGAAAGCAATGGAGCTAAAAAGGAATAATTTCCATACCCAACCCTTGTGGAAGAGGGGCAAGATCTGAATCAAGAACCAACTGAGTTTAATCCAAATCTAAGTAGATTGATACCAACATTTCTTTTAAGTGATGGAGTTAGAAACAGAAAACTGGTTGCAGGAGCAGATACATCTTCAGCAGCTCAATGCTAGATCAGGAGACAAGATACAGGAAGTATTGGGGAGCCGATTATCTAACTCAGCCTGTCTCCCCAGAACTTCAGCGTCTGATGGCAACAGTGTGTGTGTTTCTCTCCCTGTCCCATCCTTTGCCCCACATTGATGCAGTGCTGTGGTCACAAACCCATTCTATGATGTTCTCACCTGATTCAACCATGCCAGGAAAGCCCTGATTTTAGATACCACAAGTGCTTCATACAGGTAGTTGGATTCCCCAACATTTGAAGTCCATTATAACTCTTAAAAGATGGTCTGTGGTTCTTGACTTCAAAGAAAAATTAGGAGTTATAAAATGCTCCTAGAAATCTTAATGGTGTTTATTTTTGCTTTTTAAAGATTGAAATATTAGATGTGTATGTATGAATGTAATTAAGGTACATCATTATTATAGGTTAAAAATGTATATGGTAAGACACTTTGTTTCTACTGTATGTTTCTGAAAATTTTTAATGTAAATTTTTTTTTGAAATTACAAGTAAAAAACTTTAACTTTTGTTTTTTAAAGTTTGAATTCCAAATTCTCTCTTCCCTCCTTCCTCTGGCCCCTCCCTGAGACAGCAAGCAATTAGATATAGATTATACGTATACAGTCATGCAAAGCATATTTCCTTATTAATCATGGTGCAAAAGAAAACACAGACCCCACCCCCCAAAAAAAACCCAAGAAAAATAAAAGTTTTTAAGTATGCTTCAATCTGCGTTCAGACTCCATTTCTCTGTCTCTGGAGATAGCATTTTTTTCATCAAATCCTTTTGGAATTGTCTTGGATCATTGTATTGCTGAGAACAACTAAGTCATTCATAGTTGATCATTCTACACTATTGCTGTTACTGTGTACAATGTTATTTTTGTTTTGCCTACTTCACTTTGCATCAGTTCATGTAGGTCTTTCAAGAAGGTGCTTTCTGAGAGCATCCTGCTCATAATTTTTTTCTATATAACACAATAGTATTCCATTACAAACATATACCGCAACTTGTTTGGCCATTCCCCAATTGATGAGCAGCCCCTCAATTTCCAATATTTTGTCACCATAGAAAGAGCTGCTGTAAATATTTTTGTACAAATTGGTTCTTTTCTCTTTTCTTTACTCTCTTGGGGTTATAGACCTAGTAGTGGTATTGCTGGGTCAAAGCACATGAAGAATTTTATAGCCTTTTGGCGTAGGATCAGTTCACTACTCCACTAACAGTACATAGTGTCCCAATTTTTCCACATCCCCTCTAATATTTATCATTTTCCTCTTCTGTCATATTGGCCAATCTGATAGGTATGAGGTGTAGTACCTTAGGGTTGTTTTTACATTTTTCTAGTCAATAGTGATTTAGAGTATTTTTTCATATGACTAGATAGCTTTGATTTCTTTATCTGAAAACTGTCTGTTCATATTCTTTAACTTGTATCAGTTGGTGAACAGCTGGTATTATAAATTTGCCTCAGTTCTCTATTTGAGAAATGAGGCCTTTGTCAGGGAAACTTGGCTGTAAAATTTTCTCCCCAGTTTTGTGCTTTCCTTTTAATCTTGGCTGCATTGGTTTTGTTTGTGCAAAACCTTTTTAATTAATGTAGTCAAAATTTTCCATTTTAATGCTCCCTATCTCTTGTTTGATTTTAAATTCTTCCCTTATCCATAGATTTGACAGGTAAACTATTTGATGTTCCCTTAATTTGCTTATGGTATCATGTGTAAATCATGTACCCATTTTGATCTTATCTTGGTGTACAGTGTGAGATGTTGGTCTATACCTAGATGTTAGTCTATGCCAAACTGCTTTCCAGTTTTCCAGCAATTTTTGTCCAATGGGGGAGTTCTTGTCCCAAAAGCTTAGATCTTTGCATTCATCAAATATTAGGTTTTTGTTCTTGCACATAAATCTTATTACTATTTCTACTGGTTCTATAAAATAATTTTTTTGGCACTGAATAAGTAAATTAATTTAGGTTGAATTGTCATTTTTATTATATTGGTTTGGCCTACCCATGAGCAATTAGTATTTTTCCAGCTGTTTAGATCTAACTTTATTTGTATGAAATGTATTTTGTAATTGTGTTCATATAGTTCCTGGGTTTGTCTTGGCAGGTGGAGTCCCAAATATTTTATATTGTCTACAGTTATTTTAAATGGAATTTCTCTTTCTGTCTCTTGCTTCTGGGCTTTGTTGGTAATATATAGAAATGTTGATTATTTATGTTTTCTTATTTTATATCCTATGACTGCTGAAGTTAATTATTTCAACTAGTTTTTTAGTTGATTCTCTAAGGTTCATCTGTAAAGAGTGATAATTTTATTTCCTCATTGCTTATTCTAATTTCTTCAATTTCTTTTTATTCTTTTTGCTGTAACTAGAATTTCTAGTATAATATTGAATAATAGTGGTGATACTGGGCATCCTTGCTTTGCCCCTGATCTTATTGGAAAGGCTTTTAGCTTATCCCTATTACAGATAATGTTTGCTGATGATTTTAGATAAATACTACTTACAATTTTAAGGAAAGCTCCATTTATTCCTGCGCTTTCTTTTGCTTTTTTTTTTTTTTAGTAGGAATGAGTGTTGCATCTTGTTAAAAGATTTTTTTCTGCATCTATAGAGGTAATCATATGGTTTTTGTTGGTTTTGTTATTTATGTGGTCAATTATGCTGATAGCTTTCCCAATATTGAACCAGCTCTGCATTTGTGGTATAAATCTCACCAAGTCATAATGTATGATCTTTGTGATATATTGCTGCAATCTCCTTGCTACTATTTTATTTAGAAATTCGGCATCAATATTCACTAGGGAAATTGACCTATGGTTATCATTCTCTTTAATTAAATTATTGATGTTTCTATGATTTGTTCTTTGACCTGCTTGTTCTTTAGGATTAGGTTATTTAGTCTCCAATTAATTTTTAATCTTGCCACTGCACCCAGATGGTTCCATAGGAGAGAGTGAGGCTGGTGACTGTGCAGCCCTTCCTCACTTAAATCCAGTTCACTTGCAAGTCATAACATCACCTTCCTGATGTCATGATCCTCTTTGAGAACGAAGGACAAATAACACTTTTTAATCTTATGTTTCCAGGGTCCTTTTTTGAATGTAATTGAATGTAATTTTTTTTCATTGTGATCTGAAAATACTTCTGCTTTTCTGCATTTGATTGTCAGGTTTTTATGCCCTAATACATGGTCAATGTTTGTGTAGGTGTAATGTATCATTGAGGAAATGTATATTCCTTTGTATTCCCATTCATTTTTCTCCAGAGGTCTATCATATCTAACTTTTCTAAAATTCTATTCTACTTAACATCTTTCTTCTTTATTTTTTGTTTAGATATATCTAGTATTGAGAGGGGAAAGTTGAGGTCTCCCACTAGTATAGTTTTACTATTTCCTCCAGTAACTCATTTAATTTTTCCTTGAAGAATTTGGATGCTATACCATTTGGTGCAAATAAATTTAGTATTGATATTACTCATTATCTATGGTATCTTTTAATTTCCATGCTTATCTCTTTTAATTAGATCTATTTTTGCTTTTGCTTTGTCTGAGATGAAGATTGTTACTCCTGGTTTTTTTGCTTGTTTGTTTTTTTTTGAAGCATAATTGATGCTGCTCAGGCCCCTTCCCTTTACTCTGTGTGTTCCTCTCTGCTTCAAGTGTATTTTTTTGTAAGCAGCAAATTCTTAGACTCAGGTTTTAAATCCACTCTGCTATCTGTTTCTGTTTTATGGGTGAGTTCATCTCATTCACATTCATAGATTACTATGTGTTTCCTTCCATCCTATTTTTTCCTGGCTTATTCTTTCCTTTCACTCTGTCTCTCTTCAAAGTATTTTGCTTCTGCCTACCACCCCACCTCCGCAGTACACCCTCCCTTCTATCAGCCCATTCTTCTGTTACCCCTTCCTCTTCTTCTTCCCTATAGGGCAAGATTGATTTCTATTCCCAACTGAGTGTGTATTTTGTTATCTCTTTGAGCCACTTCTGATGAGAGAAAGGTTCAATCATTAGCCACCACCACCATTGTAAAAGTTCTTCCTTTCTCACCTCTTTTATGTGAGATAATATACCCCATTATTCTGCTCCTTTTCCCCTTCTCTGAGTGCATTCCTCTTTCTCACCCCTTAATTTTATTTTTCAAAATATCATTCCATCATATTCAACTCACACTTTTGTTTTCTGTGTATATTCCTTCTAACTGTCCTAATAATGAGAAAGTTCTTATGAGTTACAAGTATCATCTTCCCATGTAGGAATGTAAACAGCTTAACCTTTTTAAATCCCTTATGATTTCTCTTTCATGTCTTTTGAGTCTTCTATTTGAAAGTCAAATTTTCCATTCAGCTCTGGTCTTTTCATCAGGAATGCTTGAAAGTCTTCTATTTCATTAAATATCCATTTTTTCCCCTGAAGGATTATAGTCAATTTTGCTTGGTAGGTTATTCTTGGTTGTAATCCTCACTCCTTTGCCCTCTGGAATATCACATTCTAAGTACTCCCATGCTTTAATGTAGAAGTTGCTACATATTATGTCATCTTAACTGTGGCTCTATGATACTTGAATTGTTTCTTTCTGAGGGCTTGCAATATTTTCTCCTTGATCTAAGAGCTCTGGAATTTTGCTATAATGTTCCTGGGAATTTTCATTTTGGGATGTCTTTCAGGGGGGTGATTGATGGATTCCTTCAATTACTATTTGACCCTCTGTATCTAAGACATCAAGGCAGTTTTCCTTGATAATTTCTTGAAATATGATATCTAGACTCTTTTTTTCATGATGGTTTTCAGATAGTCCAAATAATTCTTGAAATGTCTCTCCTGTACCGATTTTCCAGTTCATTTTTTCCCAATGAAATATTTCACATTTTT
>CM053625.1:77597817-77608073 GCA_028646595.1 Phalanger gymnotis
CCTGGCCATGTTCCCAGCCAACTCATTTGACCCTTGAGTTTTTCAGGGGGGTATGACTGCTTGTAGACTAAAGAGTTCTATGTTCCAAGCCTGGGGGGATGCGCCAGCTCTGCCCCACCAGCACTCCTCCTTCCCCAAGAACCCCCAACCTGGACTGGACTTAGATCTTCAGCAGGCTCTTCACTCCTGCTCTGATCCACCACTTAATTCCTCCCACAAGGTGGACCTGGGGCAGGAAGCAACTGCAGCTGTAGTTCTGTAGCTGCCACACCTCTGCTGCTGTGGCACCATGCCATGAACTCCTTTTTACACTCTGTGCCCAGCAGCTTTTCCCACTAACCTTCTCTGTTGTCTTTGGTGTTTGTGGGTTGAGAAGTCTGGTAACTGCTGCAGCTCACTGATTCAGGGCGCTAGGGCATGCTCCACTTGGCTCCTGCTCTGGTTCGTCTGCACTGCCCATACTGGACTCTTCTCCACTCCCCTCTGCTCCCAGCTCCGTGCGTGAAAGACCTTACCCAGAGACTATCCAGGGTGTCCTGCGCTGGAGCCCTGCTTCCCTCTGCTATTTTGTGTGTCCTGCAGGTCTAGAATTGGTTTAGAGCCATTTTTTTATAGGTTTTTGGAGGGACTTGGCGGGGAGCTCACGCCCGTCCCTGCTTTCCAGCCACCTTCTTGGCTCCTCCCTAAGGACTTATTTTCTTCAGTGAGCTTTTGTATTTTGCCCAGTTTTTCCATTTGCCCAGTTCTACTTTTTAAGGAATTCTTTTCTTCAATAAATTTTTGTACCTCTTTTTCTATTTGGCCAATTCTTCCTTTTAAGGAGTTCTTCTCTTTACTGGATTTTTGTGCTTCTTTTACCAAGCTGTTGACCCTCTTCTCATGATTTTCTTGCATCACTTTCATTTCTTTTCCCAATTTTCCTTTACTTCTCCTTGATTTGGAGGGACTGTGACCCATTCACATTTTTCTTTGAGGCTTTGTACATAGCTACTTTGATTTCCATTGTCTTCTTTTGGGTTTGTGACTTTATCTTCTCTGTCACCATAGTAACTTTCTGTTGTTAGGTTCTTTTTTTCTTGTTTGTTCATTTTTCCAGCCTATTTCTTGACCTTTAACTTTATGTTAAAGTTGGGCTCTGCTCCTAGGTTAGAGGGGGCACTATCCCAAGTTTCAGGTTTTTCATGCTACTGTTTTAGAACAGTTCTTTCAACATGGCATGATCTAAGGAGAGTTGTGGTCACTGATCTCCTGGCTTGTTCTCTGATCTGTGAGTGACCACAAACACTCTTTTCCAACCTGGAACTGTGACCAGCGTCTCAGCTCTCCTGAGTCCTGCAAGTCCTAGTGCTCCTTCTCGACCTGAGATCACAACCTGGAATCCATTTGGGCAATACAACAGAGTCCTGAACCCAGTGCCAGCAAACAGTTCCCTGTAACCTATTTCTGACCTGTTGTCAGACCCCTTACTGTCTGTGGACTAAGAGCTCCTGAAGCTGGAACCTCTGCCACCCATGCTGATACACACATGCTCCTAAGGCCTGCTACTGGTTTGCCAGGTTGCAACCTATACTGCACTGAACTCCACCCCTATCCCAGTGCGATAAACTTTTCCTGCCAACCTTCTAAGTTATTTTTGGCTAGAAAATTGTTTTATCCTGACCTTTTGTTGGTTCTGCCACTCCAGAATTCATTTTGAGGCATTATTTTAAAGTTGTTTGTAGGGGAATTTGGGAGAGCCCAGGTCAGTCCATGCCCGTACTCCACCATCTTAGATTTGCCTGTACTGTATGTTTTTAATGAATGATCTTTTCCCCACTCAAAGGCAAGCACGACTAAATTAGGTTAAATGTTTTTTTTTAGAAAAGGTCTGTGGTTAGGTGACTATATAAAATAAAAAATCACATAGTATCAGAACTGGAAGGTGACTCATTATCCATTTTTCCCAATTTATACCTGAAGAAGACTTTCTTCTACATTATACCTAACAAGTGATCATTCTGCCTCTACTCTAAGCGTTCAGTGAGGGAGAACATACTACTTTCCCAGGCAGCCTATTCCACTTTTGGATAGCTCAACCTAAACCTTCCAGATGAATCTTTCTCTCTCCCTCTCCTAATCCAGAGATTTTTCCACTTACCCCTCGATAATCTTTTCCAGGGTTTACTCTTCACTGTTGAGATTTGATCCAACAAGCATTATTTAACAACTACTATATGTAAGGCATTGAGGTGGACACTGTAAGTACAAAGACAAAAGAAAAAATGGTCCCTGCACTCAAGCATCTTATATTCTAACTGGGGAGAAGCAGGGAGAAGGGGAAGGAGATACAACAAACAAATAGAAAAATATGAACATGATAATTTGAGGAGGAAGAAAACACTACTAATGGGATCAGGAACAATTTCTCATGGGAAGTGACACATGAGTTGAGCTCTGAAGGAAATCATGGATTCCTTTGCATTATCTTTATTTCTTTTTCAATTAGCAATCATTTAATTTTTTTCTCCTTCCTACCCCTTTTTCCTCATTGGCAGAAGAAAAAAATCAAAAACAAAGACTTTGTGACAAATGTCCATAGTCAAACAAAACAAATTTCCTTATTGGCCATGACCCAAAATGTGTCGGATCCTGCATCTTGAGCCCATCACCTCTCCCTCAAGAGGCGAGTAACATTCTGCATCATTGGTCCTCTGGAATGTTGGTTGGTAATTACACTAATCAGAGGTCTTAAGTCTTTCAAAGCTGTCTATCTCTGTTCTTATTGTATAAATTATCTTCCTGGTTCTGCTCACTTTCCATTTCATCAGTTCATATAATTTTTCCCAGATTTTTCTGAAATTGCTCCTCTCATTATTTCTTACAGCAGAATGGTATTCCGTTATATTCATTCACCATAATTTGTTCAGCCATTCTCCAGTTTAGGGTTAATTGTGTGTGTGTGTGTGTGTGTGTGTGTGTGTGTGTGTGTGTGTGTGTGTGTGTGTGTGCATGTGCGCACAACTGCAGAAAGAGCTGCTATACAATTTTTTAAAAAAATATGTATGGATCTTTTTCTTCTTTGGGGCATAGGCCCAGTAATGCTATTTCTGGGTCAAAGGGTATGCACAATTTAGTAACTTTCTGGGCATGGTTCCAGATTGGTTTCCAGAATAACTCCACATTTACACCTTCCAATGTTTTATTGTACCTATTTTCCCATAGCCCCTCCAACATTCATCTTTTTTTGGGGGTGTCATCTTTGACAATCTGAGGGGTTGAATCTCAGAGTTGTTATAATTCATATTTTTCTGACTGTTAGTAATTTGGAGCATCATTTTGTATGGCTATTGACAGCTTCAATTTTTTTTTTCCCTCAAACTATCCTGTTCATATACTTTGACTATTTATGAAACGAGAAATGCTTATTAGTCTTATACATTTGAATCAATTGCTTACCTATCTTGGAAATGAGAAATGCTGGCATTTTTTGTCCTAAGTCAACTATTTTCCTTCTACTCTTAGCCACATTGGTTTTGTTTGTTTATGTAATCAATACTGTCCATTTTGTCTTCTGTGATTCTTTCTATTCCTTGTTAAATCATGAATTTTTGTTCTTCTATCCATAGATCTGAAAGGTAATTTCTTCTTTGCTCCTCTGATTTTTTTATCCAAGTCATATTTGAGCTTGTCTTGACATATGGTATGAAGTTTGTTTAAATTTAATTTCTGCCAGACTGCTTTCCAGTTTTTGCAGCCATTTTTGTCAAATAGTGAGTCCTTACTCCAGTAACTGGGGTCCTTTGGTTTATCAAATGCTAAGCTATTAGGTTAATATGCTTTGATTCAGTAGCACTGGTCTTCTGGCTGCTCCATGAACAAGACACTCCATTTCTCAGCTTCAGACATTTTCTCTGACTGTCCCCTATTCCTGGAATGCTTTCCCTCCTCCACTCCTACTATTGACCTCCCTGACTTTCTTTAAGTCCCAACTAAAATCCTACCCTCTACAGGAAGCCTTCTCCCTCCATTCTTAATATCAATGCTTTCTTTCTTTTAATTACTTCTTATTTATTCAGTA
Source organism: Phalanger gymnotis (assembly GCA_028646595.1). Taxonomy (NCBI): domain Eukaryota; kingdom Metazoa; phylum Chordata; class Mammalia; order Diprotodontia; family Phalangeridae; genus Phalanger; species Phalanger gymnotis. The sequence continues at coordinate 77,601,875 of CM053625.1, forward strand.
TGTAGCTTGCTTTGTATATATGTGTTTGCATGTTGTCTTTCCCATTAGTTGTAAGTGCCTTGAGGGCAGAGACTGGCACCAATTTTTTAATTCTTAGTGCACAGCACAGTACCTGACACACAGAAGGTACTTAATAAATGTTTACTGAATGAATGAATGTGAGCCTAGTCTGTTCCACAGAAGCTGGAGATTCTAAGAGGTGACATTTGCAGAGAGAGAGAGAGGGTGTACTCCAGTCATGAGGGATCATGGTGGAAAGATGAATGTCAAGGTCAGAGAATAGGGAATAGGATGGTTTGACCGGAACATAGAAGTCATAAAGGGGAGTAATGTGAAATGTGCCTAGAAACAAAGCTTGGAGTCAGGTTGGGAAAGACTTTAAATGCCAACTACAGGAACTCGTATTTTAACCTACAGGCAATGTTGTTAAGTCATGACCCCATTTGGGGTTTTCTTAGCAAAGATACTGGAGTGGTTTTCCTTTTCTTCTCCAGCTTGTTTGACAGGTGAGGAAACTGAGGCAAACAGGATTAAGTGACTTGCTCAGGGTCACACAGCTAGTAAGTATCTGAGGCCAGATTTGAGCTCAGGTTTTCCTGACTTAAAGTCCAGTCTTCTATCCATGGAGCAACCTAGCTGCCTCCTAGGCAAACAGAGGTTAAGTGACTTGCCCAGAGTAATATAGCTAGTAAGTGTCTAAGGGTTGATTTGAACTCAGGTCTTTCTGACTTAAGGCCCAGTGGTCTACCTACTGATCCACTAGCTGCCTCTAGAACTAATAGGGACTTATGAAGATTCTTGAGCATTCCAACAGGAGTAGAGGGAGTTGGTGGGAAGAAGGTTCCATGGAGGAAGACATTCTTGGAGTTTAAAACAAACGAGCAGATCCAACAGTACAAGGTCTTATCTTTTTCCCCTTCCTACACCTTGAACCCACTTCCTCTCTTCTAACTGCAGAGCCCAGCTTCCCCACTGTGGTCAGAGGCTCTCCCAGGGAAGATGTGAGTATGAAAACAGAAGTACTTTTGTTATTTTCTATATTCCCTACATATATCCTGGCCGTGGAGGGCCCCTGAGGGATGAAGCCATTGCTGGTTCTTTGGCCAGATGACCACATGGGTAAAAATGAGCACAGACACCCTCCCCCTTAGGATATAAGCCTCCATGAGCCAGATCGTCTGACGTTCCTTAATAGCCTCATGTCCAGCGTCAATAAAAGACTACCAGGCCTCCTGCGACTGACGTGTCTATCAGTAATATCCTATTAGGGGAGCGGAAGATGGGTCAGCCAGAAGCAGCTTGATCATTAAGTTAGATTTACTGGCTCAAGTTTAGAAGGTTTTGTATTTGGTGAGTGATTAAATATTGTGGGTGTGGGTATGAGTGCAGAAGTAGCTCTCTTCACTCGAATACAGGCAGCATTTGAGGGAGAAAATAAAGAGCAGCTGGTGAACACAGTGTTTGGGCCAGAGCAGTGTGTGCAGCGAGCAGATTCAAGATGTTGAATTATTCTGGGATGGCCATTCCTTCTCTTCCCAAGGGTTGAAACAGATGCCTGGTTCTTATTTTCTAACTATTATTTAATATTTTTGAGTGAAGTCGTAGCATTCTGTGGTCCAGTAGAGAGAGTATGGAGGTGGGAATGTATAAGGCCTTCTGGGGGATGGCAAGAAGTATGATTTGAATGAAGTCAAGGGTCTGTATTCAAGGGAAGTGAGAAATGAGGGTGAAAAGCAAGCTAGGGCCCAGATTGGGGAGGCTAAATTTTTCTGGTTTTAACCTATTACTTAAAAAAAAAAAATCATAGCTGAACATTTACAGAGCATTTTAAAGTTCACAATGCATTCTATAATATATGGCAGACTTTTATCAAATACCTCCTATAGGTCAGGTAACATAGTGGATGGAGACGTGGGTTCAAACCCTGCCTCTGATACACACTGGCTGTGTGACTCTGACTAACCTACCCTCTTAGAGCAGAACAGCCACCTATCTGCATTGGGAGGGGGAGTTTCCTGCATCAGTGAAATCACAGGTCTGATCTAAACAGCCATGTGCCAGGCCCCATGCCAGGCCCTGAGGAGACGTATCTTCTCTCAGGCATTTTATCCAACTCTTATGTAATATTTTGTATTATAATTATCTATGTATGTGTCATATCCCTTTACCGAACTGCAAGTTTCATGATTAGGTAAGACTTTTCATCTTATCTGAACTTTCTACCTTCTCCCACATCTGCAGCCTATTCTGAACATACTAAAAACTTAATAATCGTTCACTGAGTTGATTTGGATAAAACATAGGAAACCTGGGATTCTGAGGGAGCCGCTTCCTAGCTGTGCGATCTGGGGTGAGCTACTTTCCCATTCCTTCTGCTTTCTCTTTTCCAGAATGAGGCTACATTTATCTCATTTGCCTTACAGGGCTATTATGATGTTCATATGAGGCAAATGGTATTTATTGGTCAGCAGTTTCTCCTTGTCTATCCTGTCCTAGATCCTGAAGAAACAAACACACAACAGCCTCTGTCATCCACAGGCTTCTATTCTGAATGTAGGGTGTCTGTATGGTGGTTGTTATGATCAGTGTGTTCTGACTGGGGCCTGTGGGTACAAATAGAGGGCTAAGAGAGTAACATCAACAGAATAGTAGTAACTGGCACTTTATAATGTAGCATTGTAAGGTTTGCAAAACACCTTACAGAGATGAGCTCGTCTGATCCTCACAACCACCCCGGGCAGTAGATGCTACGATTATTCCCATTTTATAGATGAGGAAACTGAGGCAGAGGCTACGCATCAGAGGCTAGATTTGAACTCAGGTCTTCCTGATTCCAGGCCCAGTGCTCTATCCACAGCACCACCTAGCGGCCAAGTAAAGAAGTAGAAACAGGGATGACGGTGTACCAAATAGTAACTTTCTCTTTTGGTTAGGAACCTCAAGGGTCTTCCCCATCCTGCTTGATTGCTTGTTTTTTTTTTTTTTTTTTTGAGTTTTGATTAAAGGGGCCATCCTTTGATTAACTTCTTAAAGAGGCCTATTCACTGAATGGGTGTTACCTCACTCAAAGGCAGAACCTGAAAAGACCTTAGCCTAAAAAGGCCAGGGTCTCCTAATGCATCCTGGGCCATCTCCAGGCATCCTGGTGCATATCAGGCCACTGGACCCAGATGGCTGTGGGGGAGAAAGTGAGGCTGGTGACCCTGCACAGCCCTCCCTCACTGAAAAGTCAACTGCAAGTCATGTCATCATGTCATGGTCCTCTGAAAACGAAGGACAAACACAACAACAACACTTACAGTAATTCTTAAAAAATGGATTCAAGTCCCATCAACTAATACTCCCATTCGCACACCTTTTCAGAGGCATTCTCCCATGCCTGGAATGGTCTTCCTCCTCATCTAAGTACTTTCTTGATTCACCAATAACTGCTGTTGCCTATTCACAAAAATTACCTTGTGTTTACTTTTATATATTTTGCATGTATTCAATTAATAGTCAACAAATATTTATTAAGTACCTACTACGTGCCAGGTGCCTTTCCAAGCACTGGAGATACAAAAAGAGGTAAAAGACAGTTACTGCCCTCAAGGAGCTTACGATCTATAGATAATGCACAAATAAGTGTATACGAAGTGAGTTGCTTACAGGATAAATAGGAAGTAATTAATAGGGGGAAGACACTGGAATTAAGAGGCGTTAGGGGAGGCTTCCTGGAGAAGGTGAGATGTTATTTGGGACTTAAAGAAAGCTATGAAAGAATATGTGTTAGGTAATAAGGTGCAAGAAGACTAAAAAAGTAGGAGGGTCCAGGTTGTGAAGGACTTTGAGTGCCAAACAGAGCATTTTGCATTTATTGCTGGGGACAGCAGGGAGCCACTGGAGTGTATTGAGCAGGAGTGGTGACATGATCAGATCTATGTTTTAGGAAAATCATTTTGGGGGCTGAATAGAGGATGTACTGGAGTGGGGAGAGACTTGAGACAGGCAAACCCACCAGCAGGCTACTGCAGTAATCCAAATATGAGGTGATGGGGGTCTGCACTAGATTAGTGGCAGAGTCAGAAGAGAGAAGGGGACATATTTGAGAGATATTGCAAAGATGAAATCAATAGGCCTTGGCAATAGCTTGAATATGGGGGGGAGGGGGGAGAGATAGTGAGGAATCTATGGCTGACTCCTAGATTGTGAGCCTGAGGAACTGGGAGGAAGGTGTTGCCTTCTACTCTAATAGGGAAGTTAGGGAGGTGGCAGTTAGGGGTAAAGTAACGAATTCTGTTTTAGACATGTTGAGTTTGAGATGTCTAAAAAGCAGTTGGGGATGTGAGATTGGAGGTCAGCAGAGAGTCAAGGGCAGAATAGGTAGATTTGAGAATTATCAGCATAACGGTGGCAATTAAATCCATGGGAACTGATGAGATCACCAAATGAAGCAATATAGAGGGAGAAGGGCAAAACCCTGTTTATTTAGAGGGTGTGATTTAGATGAAGATCCAGTGAAGATGACAGAGTAGGAACAGTCAGATGGGGAGGAGAACCAGGAGAGAGAGTGTCCCAAAAACCTAGAGAAAAGAGAGTATGTCCAGGGCTGCAGAGAGGTCAAGGAAAAAGAGGATGGAGAAAAGACCATTGGATTTGGCAATTAAGGGAGCATTAGTAACTTTGGAGAGAGTAGTTTTAGTATGACAAGACAAGAAGCTAGACTGTAAGGGGTTAAGAAGAGAGTGAGAGGAAAGTGGAAGGACCTATTATAGATAGTCTTTTTGAGGAGTTTAGCTACAAAGGGCAGAAGAGATATAAGATGATACTTAGCAGGGATGGATGGATCAAGGGAGGAATTTTCCAGGATGAAGAGATGTGGCATGTTTGTAGGCAGGAGGAAATGAGTAGTTAAAGAAGTGAAAGAATGGGGATGACAGAGGGAACATTCTGTTGGAGGAGACAGAGTGGAATGGGATCATGTAGATGGGGTTAGCCTTGGTCAGGAGCAATGCCGCTTCATCATGTGAAACAAGGGCAAAAGAGGAGAGAATGGAAGAAGATATCTGGGTGACAAGAGGTAAGGAAGAGGAGAAAAGAGGGAGTTCATAGCAAATGGCCATAATTTTTTTTCTGTTATTATAAGGCAAAGTTCTCAACTGAGATAGTGGGGGGAGGGGAGATTTGAGGAAGGATAAAAAGGTTTGGAGAGTGGGACCATGTGATGATAAGGGAGGTGTATAATAGGGTTGCCTAACAGCAGTGAGAACTCAGTCTGTTTACATGCAGTACCACAGTAGCGTATAAGCTCCTTTAGAGCAAGGACTCTTGTTTTTGTCTTTGAATCCCTATTGCCTAGCACAATGTCTGGCATATTGGTACTTAATTAATACTTGATTGCTGTGACTCCTCTGAATGCCCAGCCCTGAACCAGGTACAGGATGTGGGATGTGTGACTATGGGAGAAGGAGAAGACCTTCAGTTTAACTTAACAAAGATTTATTAAATGTCTACTACACGCAAGGCATTGTGGTAGGTACTAGACCTATAAAGGGAGCTAAAACACAGAACCTGCTTTCAGGAGCTTAAGATCTGAAGGGCCCACACACGAAACACAAATCTAAGGCGGTATACAAGTTGCTACCAAATAATGTGAGTCAGACCCTGAGTTCTCTAGGGGTACAGAGAAAGGCTGGCATAGCTGAGGTGAGGCTTTGTGAGAGATTTTGGATAGTCCTTGGCCCTGATATAATATACCTTTTCCTCTGGCTCAGTATTTTTTTTTCTTTTGTTCATGCTGTACTGATTTCATAGTTCAGCTGTGATTCATTTCTTTGCTGGTGGGTTGGAGTGAATTTTCTCTGTACAGCCCAGCCCGCCCCCAGCTTATGAACAGGTTGTGTTCCAAAAGTTCATTTGTAAGCCAGTTGTTTGGAACTTGAAACACATTTCCTCATCAAAACAATGTGAAACACAGTGGTGAAGTTCCCAGGCTAGCTCACAAAATGCTAATTAACCCTTGATGTGCCTAAAATCTTCCTCCTTATGAACCTTTGGGTTCTCCTTTGGAGTATAAGTTCTGCCAGGATTAGTGAAACTGGAAAATACTTGAGCCTGGGTCTGGTGATGGCCCCAACTTTGTCGTCTAAGGGCCAGCCTAGCCCAGGTCAGAGAGGCTAATCAGTTATCTGATCCTGTAGATTAATCTTTTGTCCATAGT
>CM053625.1:77608173-77661850 GCA_028646595.1 Phalanger gymnotis
GCCCTCTCCTCCACGTTATGTATATTCCAATCATTCTAGGCTACTCTGTTTCCTGTTGTTGCCCCCCATCACTGTGCCTTTTCTCATACTGTTGCTTTATACTTGGAATAGACTCCTTCCCCGACTTCTTGAATCATTATCGATTGGTCTCTCCCTTCCTTCAAGGTCCAACTCGTACGCTGCCTCCTCCTCCATGAAGCCTTCCCTCACCATCTTCCCAACTGCCCCCCACCCCCGCCAAGTGTACCCCTTTCTCAAATTTCTCATACACACTTGACTCATACACACTAAAGTATTAATGCAAGGTAGAAAGTTAGAAGGACGGAGGGGTGATCTAGACAAAATCATACTCATTTGTAAGCCAGCAAGGAATAAAGTCAGGTCCATATTAGTGGGAATAATGAATAAGTGGTTGCAATATTTAAATTCACAGTGCATATTTCCATTGGGCTGGAACCAATTACCACATTTTTAAACATGGGTATAACTTGGGATAATATGATTTCAAATAAGGCAACCACTTATTCATTATTCACAATAATCTGGAATTAGCTGGATCTATAGCTAATCTCCCAGTCAGAAAGACCTGGGTTCAAATGACACCTGTGACTCAATACTGGCTGTGTGACCCTGGACAAGTCAACCATTCAATGCTCCCAGGCAATTCACTCAGACTGTTAATTGCAAATGTGCATTGGTAGACAGAATTTCCTATATCAATGAAATCGTAAGTTGGACCAGAAAATAAATTAAATACCTATTTAAAGAGGGACTTTGAAATATTTGTTTGTATTTATATCAGATTAGACTGTAAGTTTCCATGAACCTGTAAATTCCCTAATAGACTGTAAACTCCTTGAGGGCAGGCCTGTTATTTTTCATCCCTGTTCCCCCAGATGCTGACCTTTCACATTTCTTCATGCTTCAAAGATCTTTAATCTTATTGGAGTGGAAACTCACTCAACTAGCCCAGGATGAAAATCTGTGCTGTAACTTCTATGGCCCCCAAATTTGTCCTCTTGTGGAAACCTGATGATTGGTCTCTAATGTAGTTGGCATTTAATAAATGTTTTTCAAGTTAAGTTGGATTGAATTACAGTGGATTGGATGGTGTGGTAGAAAGAGAGCTGAGTTGGATTCTGAAAATTTGGACTTTCTCTCTCTCTCTTCCCCCCCCCCCCATTCTAATACTTATGAGCAGTCACTTCATCTCTAGGCCTCAGTTTCCACTTCAATAATATGGGCACAATAATATCTCCCCTACCTATCTCACTGAGTGACTGACTGTTACTTACCTAGTCCAGCCTTGTGAGAGTAGGGTATGAACCAAAGAAGGTGGGAGATTTTTATTCTCTGCTAAAGGAGATTGTCAGGGCATGGTCCTTTTCCTTTCTCACCAGGCTAGGCTCCTAAACTTTCTCATCATGCCCCAGACAACTCTTTATCCTGGAAGATCATTTAAGCCCTGGCATTCACACCTCAGAACTACCCTCATGCCTCTCTCTCTCTGATTGGAGGGCTCCTCCCAGAACCTTGAGCCCCTTCCTTAAACAAAGGTGGGGGGGGGGGCGGTGCTAGGTGGCCATCTTTTCACTTACCACCAGGCTTTAATCCAGGCTTTTCTATCATGCCCACTGCCCTCTGCCTTTCATCTCCCCTTCTCCCCATCAGAATGAAAGCTTCTAGGGGGCAGGGACCACCTTTCTTTTTGCTTGTTTCTGTATCCCCAGTGCTTGGCACAGTGCCTGGCCCAGGCAAGGCCCTGGTAAGTGCCTAATAAACACTTGTTGACTGACTGTCCTGTCTGGGTCTTGGTTTCCCCACTTGTCATGATGCCTGCTTACTAGTTAGTCACCCCAGATTTATTTAACACAACAACAACAACAAAACCCCATAAGTTTTAGAGAGAGAATGATTTCTTGGGGTTTTGAGGCTTTTAGAGAATGGTCTTCTGTCAGCATTTCTTACTCTCATTTTTTGTCTATGTAGGTACATGCCTAGAATGAGAGAATGAAAACACATACACACACATTCACACTCACAAACACTCTCTCTCTCTCTCTCTCTCTCTCTCACACACACACACACACACACACACACACACACACACACACACACACACACACACCCCAAAACAAAATGGATAAAAAGCCCCTTTGCCAAGCACACACATCATGTGGCCCGCATATTTTAGTTCCTTTAACTGCAGAGAGGGAAAGCCTGCTCTTTCTGAAGGGAACACACAGGCTGCTGCTTTCCCCTTCCTTGTTCTCTCAGTCCCTCGGCTTACCCTGCTCCCTCTGTGGGGCAGCAGAGTGGGCCTGGTTCTTCACCCCGAGGTGAAGTAGGCTGTTGTGGAGGTGGGTATTATTCATGTGGGGGAGGAGGAGGTGGTAGGAGCTGCCCTGAGCCTGAGCCTGATGCTTGAGTCACTGGATTACTCACAGTGGGGAGATAAGGAAAGAGGCCCATCTACATTGCACAGGAAGTGATCAGGGACTTCCAGTTAGCTGACAGAGGTAGGGGTAAAACTACAAGTGGGTAAAGATTTGGGATTTGCAGCCCAAGAGTGTAGTAATAAAAGTTCATCAAAGAATCACAGAATTTTACTCACATCTGAAAAAATTCCCATTGCTACATTATTGACAAATGTCAACACAATACAGCCTTTACTTGGAGGCTTCCAATGAATGAGAAAGGACCCACTACTTCATTTCCCCCCTCCCCTGCCCCCTGCCCCATAGCTGCCCATTGCCACTCTAATTGCTAGGAAGCTTTCCCTAACTTCAAGTCTTAAACTGACTGCTTGAAAATTCCACCCATTGACCCTGTCTACTCCCTGGGATCAAATGGTACAAGTCTAATCCCCCTTCCATGGGGTAACTACTCAAATATTTGAACACAGATGACTTCCCCTTCTCTCCCCCTACTCTCTCCCCAAGTCTAGTCTTGTCTTTTTCAGGCAAAACATCTCCAGTTGCTTTAGCTAATTCTCCAAATACTTAGACTCAAAGTCCTTTACTAACCTTATTGTCCTCCTCTGGACATTTTCTGGCTTATCAATGCCACCCCCCCGCCCCCCCTCCCCAAATGTGTCATCTAAAACTAAACACCATGCCCCAGATGTGGTCTGACTAGGGTAGAGTGAAACATGGGGTTCAGCAGGACTGTTACCTCCTCCTTCCTTCTTCCTGGAAGCTAGGCTTCTCTTCCTTCAGCCCAAGGTCACCTCAGTATTTTTGGCTGCCGTCATCGACCCATTGTATATTTGTTATCCGCTAACACCCAACTGAGCCAACTGCCACCCACAAGGCCAACAAGCCAGCCTAGCTGAAGCATCAAGACACCCTGAGAGAGAGACAGGAGACAGCAAGGGCCAGGCAGGTTAACCCACTGCCACCATCTTGACTACCACTTTTCCTCCAGAGACCTGGATGGAGACAACTTGGGTCTCTGAAGCTGAGAGCCCTGGGAATAGCAGTGCTGCCCAGACTGCCAGCTCTGCTTTCAGCCTACCCTCTAATGATATTATTGAGGGGATCAATTCCTGTGAAGAAGGAGCTCATTGACACCGACTACCACTGACAGGCAGATAAACCCAGGAATCCATGAATGGTAGTGACCCTTCCCCTACTGGTTCTGCTTCCAGCCCAGACCCCATGGTCATCATCTGGGAAAGCAGCCAACTATCCTCACCTAACTACCAACCAACTGCTACCCAGACAAGCCAGCCTAGCTAAAGCAGCATGGCACCCTCAGGGAGGGACGGGAAGTGTCATGTACCAGGTAAGTCAAATCACCACTTTCACCACCTCTCTTCAAACACCAATGGAAATAGCCCAAGACCCTGAGCCCAAGACCCTTGGGGCTAGCAGCACCCCTCAGCCCACTGGTCCTCCTTCAGCCACCCTTGTGGAAATGTGGCCTGGACACCACATCAGCAAGTACTGTCGATCCTGTCTCCTCAGCAACCACAGCTTCGTTGAAGATCCAGAAAAGAAAAAGAAAGTTCTGACCTTCTTTTTCTACCATATCCCAGTAGCCTTCTTACCCTGAAATATGCTTCTGCCTCTGCAGTCTCTTCCTCTGATTGGTCAGTTCCTTCTGGAACCTCCATTTTAAGGAAAGGCCTAGGTTCTCCAGACTTCTTTCTCCACCATGCCTCATGTGGATACCTTCTTCCCATCCCCTTTCCTGCCCCCCACCTAAATGTGGTGAAGAATATACACACCAGAGCATTGCCATGTCTATGGTGGGTGCTACCTGGGTAGGGTTAATATCCTATTTGACAAAGCCAAGTTTTAAGATCATTGAGATGCAGGAGGGAGGTCCCCAGAACATCCCAGAGATGCTTTCTTGACTGAATGATTCTGATGGACAAGCGTGGCTATGGAGTAATGAATGTCCATCAGTCACCCAAGAGAATTCATCTGGATACATATGCCTCAAGCATATGAGTCCTAGTTTCAAGACTTGGGGCTTAGGGAGGAGGATCAGTCAGTGCGCTGATGTCCACTGAGACTATATGAAAGAATCACGAGGGGCAGAATCTGACTCCTCTCTGGGCAACCTTTGAAGACCCAAAGGGAGTGGCTTGGAGTGATACTTTGGCTCTCTCCTTTGAAGATGAGTCTGATAATGTCATCCTGCCATGCTTCATTGTGGCCAGAAGGTAACCCTGGGCTCCTGAAGGGATCACCAGTGAAGCTGGAGCTCTGGCAGGACCCAGGAAGCTGAGAAGCTCAGGTCTGGAGACATACTGTGTGTCTCAAATGAAGCATCCTGTCTCCCAGCTACCTAACTTTGCACACAGTCTGTCCTCATGCATGCCTGGGAGGCACACCCCTCCTCACAACATCTCTGGTTTCCTTCACTGCCCGGTTCAAAGGCCACCTACCCCACGAGACATTCCTGACCTCCTCCATTTGTTGGTGTTTTCCTTGTCGCCCCTCAGTTTTTCTTGTATTTATTTCATATATTTTTGTATAGATTTACATATAGAAACAAAGTATATGAAACCAATGAAAAGCATTTATTAAGTGCTTACTATGTGCAAAACACTATGGATATGAATGGAAAAGTAGAGATTAATATCTGCTCTTTTGGAGCTTATATTCTAACAGGGGAATACAACACATATGGGAGATTTGAGCTGTAGGTCAAGTGAAAAGGCCCTGGGTACCACAGCCACACAGATGTATGTTCTCTAGTCTCCAGTCAGACAAGAAGCATCTGTTAAAAGCTTTCAATGTGCCAGGGATGCAAAGAAAGGCAAAAGACAATCTCTGCCCTCAAGGAGCTCACATTTTAATAGAGGAGACAATAGGCAATTCATTCAGTATATGTATACAAGATATATACATAGTATTGTTCTCAGAGGGTTAGGCACTAGCAGGGCCTGGGAAAGGCCTGTTGCTGAAGGTGGGATTTGAATTGTGGCTTAAAAGAAAACAGTGGAAGGAAAGGTCAGAGATAAGGATGAAGAACATTCCAGGTATAGGGGGCAGCCCAGACAGGACACAGACATAAGAGGTGGTGTATTGGGTTCGAAGAATCACAGGTGGACATTATGGCTGGATTGTAGAGGATATGGAGGAGAAGAAAGAAGATTGGAAAGATAAGAAGAGCACAGGCTGTAAAGTGCTTTAAATGCCAAAGAAAGAACTTTGTATCTGACCTTCATGGCAATAGGGAGCCACTGGCATTGATTGGGTGGGGGGTAGGCGTGTGTATGTTTGACCTGGGTAGATTTGTGCTTTAGGAAAATCCCTTTGGCCACTGTGTATGGGACGGAGTAGATCTGGCAGAGTCTTGAGGCAGGGACACAAGTTGGGAGGCCTTTGCAATAGTTCAGGTGAGAGGCGATGAACTCTTAATCTAGGGTGGTGGTTGCATGAGTGGAGAGACTGAGTTTGGTGGAAAAGTTGTGTGAAAGTAAAAAGGACAATATTTGACAATAGACTGTATATATGTGGTAAATGAGGATGACAGAAATGGTGCCTGGTATATTGCAGGGGCTTAATAAATGCTTGTTAATTTGATCATCATCCAAGGATCAGCCTCATTGAATTTTGGAGATGCTCATTAGCAGGTTTCCTGGAAGATGATTCAGCTTTTTTGCCATATCAGCTCTGAGGGGTGGAGGGGATAAGACCTGAGGTCTGTTGTGGAAGAGGCCTCTTGCATTGACAAGAGCTTTCTTCCTTCTTTTTTTCTTCTTCTAATGAACTTAAACATCAACAAATGTGAACATTTCAATAGTAAAAGAACAGAAAAGAGTATTGTATATGAAATTATAAACTTCTGTAAGATAGTTATTAAATGTTCATGTCCCCTCTGACTTTCTCTCTGCACCCTCCTGTGTTTTTTTACTATTTGATATATTTTTTTTCATCACCGTCACTATACCTGCTCTCTTTGTACCTCCCCCAGCCCCAAATAAAAGCCCTCCCTTGTGACGAGTACAGTCAAGTGAAGCAAATTAACACGGGGATTGTGTCTGAAGATCTGTGTCTCATTCTGCACCTCTTGCAAACCAATACCTGTCAAATCAACGGACTAAAGAAGTCTGAGATGTGGTGACCTCTCCAGAGCCTGTGACCTTTTGCCTTTTTTTTTTTTTTCTGGCAACATTACAGAGTCAACCTTGGCTAGAAAATGCTGTCTCCTTCTGTGTGACTCACACATCACCCAGAAGCCTGACTTCCTACAATTCTTTATAAAAATGTCAGATCTCTCATTGATAACTTTCACTCACCAGTTTTCACTAGCCCTTGGGTCTTCTGGTTGGAAGAGGTAGAGATGTGACTTAGAGGCATAACTAGTCTAGACCCACCCTCTCCCCTTCACCATCGCAGGAGCACTCCTAGTCTGAATCACACCGCGTCTGTGAAATCTTTGGAATCATAGCCTTCTCTTCATTCTACATGCTTACGATTATCCTTTTTTTGGTGGTGGGGGCGGGGGGCAAGCTCTGGTTCATGTTCCTGGGTTGTCATCTTAGGAACACAGGTTTAAATTTGGAAAGGATGTTAGAGGTCACATAGTTCAAAGTCATCATTTAACGATAAAGAAAATGTGGCCCAGAAAAACTGTGTCTGCCTTAATGTCACAAAAGTAGTAAGTGACAAGGCCTGACTCCAACTCCAAATCCTCTACTCTTTCCACTGTACTAGGATCCCTTCTCTGTTTCTCTCTAAATGCCTATAGTGTGGCTATATACATATATATATATATATAGTGTGGCTATAGAGAGTCCAGTGAAGGAGAATAATAGCTCATATTCCCATGGCACTTCACAGTTTGCAGAATGCTTTCCTAAAACCACTCTCTAACTTAAGTAGCATGTTATTTTTGGTGATTTTTTTAGCCATGTCCTACTCTTTGTGACCCTGTTTGAGGTTTTCTTGGCAAAGATACTGGAGTGATTTGCCATTTCTTTCTTCAGCTCGTTTTACAGATGAACAAACTAAGACAAACAGGGCTAAGTGACTTGCCTGAGGTTACAGCTAGTAAGTGTCTAAGGCCAGTTTTGAATTCAGGAAGATGAGTCTTACTGACTGCAGGCCTAGGGCTCTGTGCACTATGGCACCACCTAGTTGCCCAGCACATTATTACCCCTACTATTTAATAGATGAAGAAACTGAGGTTCAGAGAGGTAAACTTTCCCATAGTCACCGAGCTAGTAAATAGCAGAGGAAGGATTTGAAGCCGGGTCTTCAGATTCCAGATCCATGATTCTTAACCACATCACACTTCCTCTATGTTGCCCAGTGTTGCTCTCCATAGATCTGCCCATCCCTCCCCGGCCAGCTTCTGTTGCAACTCTTTCTTCCTATTGGCCTCTTCTAAACAGAGCTGGACTTTGCTGCTGTTTCACACGTTTTGGTCATCTGATGGCTGATTGCCCTGGAATTCTACGTATGTTATTGAGTCTTTTCAGCCTGGTCCAGGCTCGCTGAGCTGATTAGGCCATGGAAGATGGAGGTAGCTGTGGCAGAGTGGAATGAGCATTAGGTTTGGAGTCACAAGAACAGGATTTGGGGCCCAGGTCTTCAACTTGCTAGTTGTGCGATCTATGTAAGTCACTCCATCTCACTAACTTGCACTCATAGAGTGCTTTAGAGTTTACAAAATGCTTTTCTCACAGCAATCCTGTATGACAGGTGGTGGAAGTATCCTTATTTCCACTCTACAGGTGAGGAAACTGAGCCTCATAGAGGTAAATAGCTTGGTCATGGTCCCACCACTGATAACTCTTGGGTCAGGATTTGAGCCCAAGTCATTGGGTTATTTCGACTACTCATGATAGGAATAACGCTACTTGTATGACCTTCCTGACTGTGGTATAGGAAGAGCTGGCCTCTGAGTTAGGCAGTCTTGGGTTCAAGTACACACATACCGTCTGGGTGACTGAGTGGGTTATTTAACCTCCTGCTGTCCAGATAACTCTTGAAGACTGAATTTCAGAGAAGGTGTTGATTGCCATTAGTAGAGGAGGTTCTGGTGCTTTGTATAGTGCCTAGAATACAATAAGCACTCAATAATACTTATTGACTTGACTTCCTCACTACCAAGGAAATCACAGGTCAGGTTAAGAAAATGAAAAAAAAAAAAAAAAGAAAAACCCTGAACTAGCTGCCCACAGTGCTGTTGTTAAGATCAAATGATAAAATATGTGCAAAACAGCTCACAGATCATGAAAGTTTCTGCTCAGAACTTGAGCACAACCATGCCTTGCCTTCTCCAATCCAATCAATCAACATTTATTGTGCCTACTATGTGCCAAGCACTCTGCTAGGCAAAATATCCCCGGTCCCTCCTAATCCTCTTATGACATGAACCACCATGGTGGTTGCCTTACTGGGGACATTCTCCAGCTTTTCCATGTTCTTCCTAATGGTGGTATCTAGAACCGAACCTATAGTTCTAGTTTTGAGAATAGTAATCAAATGAATACTCTCATTCCTGCAAAGGACAGGTCAATTGTCTTCCCTAGGACTCCACACACCATCCTTGTGACATCTCTGACAAGAGTCTGTATCTTGGGCCCCCATTCCCTATGTGTGTTGTCTTTTCCTGTTAGAATGTTCACTTTTTGAGGTTAGGGATGATCTTCCAATAGTATTTTTGTATTCCCAGCCCTTAGCCCAGTGCCTATAAGTCAGTCAATGAACATTTATTAAGCACTGGGGATACTAAGAAAAGTACAAGACAGTTCCTGCTATCATGGAGCAACTAGTCCAATGGGAGAAGCAATAGACAAATAATCATGTACAAACATGATATGTACAGGATAAATTGGAGACAATCAATAGAGAGAAAATGCTGGCATTAAGGCTTCTAGCAGAAGATGTCATTTTAGCTTAGAATGGAAGGAAAGTAGGAAGTCAGGAGGCAGAGTTCAGGAAGGAGAGTATTCCAGGCATGAGGAGCAGTCAGTGAAAATGTTGAGTCAGGATATGGAATTTCTTGTGTGAGGAATAGCCAGGAAAGAGGGTGGGAGTAGATTATGAAGAGGTTTGAAACAAACAAGAGTATTTAATATTCAATCCCGGAAGTGATAGGAAGCCCTGGAGTTTATTGAGTAATTGGAGGAACAGGGCAAAACTATGCTTTCTAATGACCCTTTAACTGCTCATTGGAGGATGGATTGAAGTGGAGGAAGGGAGGTGCAGGGAGACCAAGAGGACTATTGCAATAGTCCAGTTGTGAAGTGATGAGGGTCAGCATCAGGGTTGGTTGTTGTCCTTTATTCTCAAAGGGAACCAAAATGATGTCACATCATTTTCATCAAACAAGTCTTGATGTTTACAAGTGTTCTGACCCAGATGAGTAAATGCAGTGCTGGACACCAAATCTCTGAAAGCTGGGCACTCTTTTTTCTGCTCCACTGTTGCCAATCATATGTTGGCTCAACTTTTCCTCTAAGTTGGCAAAGAAGAGAGAATTGCTCTAATCTATTGACATTAAGTAGTCAGTAGTCATTTTGCCTTGGGGACCCTGCTTTTGTCAAATGCCAATATTTCACTTGGAGAGGATAATGATCAGTCTAGCACTCTGCACCACACATTGCCTCTGTGACTCTCATTTGTCTGTCTCTTCTCTTTACAATCACATAATCTATTAAATGCCAATATTTGCTGCAAGGATGAATCCACAAAGTTTTGTTGCATTTAAGTAAATGGAAGATAGTATTAGTGATGAGAAGCTCATGAGATGCACAAGTCTTCAGTTGTAAGTGACCATTGCTGTTGCTGTTTCCAGCTCCATTCCTTCCAAAGACTCCCTGCCATGTCTGATAGTCAGAATCTATTCTAGCATCAAAGCTACCCAAAATTATAAGCTTGTCCTCTTTTGGCACATTGATGATAAGGGTCTCTACATCTTCATAAATTTTTTTTTTACTTCATCAGGGTTCATTGCGGTGGGAGCACAGGCAGTAATGATAATGATGCCTCATTTTCCTGCAAGTGCTCACATTGCCATGAGTCTGTCACTCACTTTTTTTAGTAGGCATACAAGCTTGTTGATTACATTAGTTTTGATTGCAAAACCTGTGCCAGCTTCACAGCACTCCCTCTTACTGTGGTCACTCCAGAAAAACCTGTATCCAGCTCCATCTTCAGTAAGCTGGCCTTCATTTGCCAGCCTTGTTTAACTCAGGGATGCTATTTGGATGTGATACCTGTTGAGTTCTCTCACAACAAGAGCTATTGGTCTTTCAGGTCTATTGGATTTTGTGTTCTCTATAAGTGTGTGCACATTCCATGTACTGATGATGAAGGGAATCATCTTTGCAGAAGTTTTTATATATTTTTTGTGTGTGTTTTGACTTCAGAGTGGAATCCCTGCCTACCCCAATAATCACTCCAGGAGTGGGTAAGCAGACAACTTTTGGGGCACCTTTTCTGGACCCTTCCTCAGAGCAGGAGGTGAACAGTGTGGAAATCCAGGGGGCTGCCAAATCCCATTGCTGCTTCCAGTGAGAAGAAGACCCTGTGGCCTGGGCTACCTATGTGTAGGGTTGTGACTACAGGTCCCAGTATATCTGCACCTGCTGCTTCATCCCTTGCCTGTTGCCACAGGACTTTGAGATTGGTAAAATTGTATGAGTGATGTCTTTTGATTCATGTGTAAATTGGATTTAAGTGAGGCAGAATTGCACAAAGTCATCAGCCTCACTCTCTCTTCCAAAATCATCACAGTCCAGTGGCAGGACAGGACAACTAGTGATGGCTTGAGATGCAGTGGATGACCTTGGTGTTTTCAATGCCTAACCAAGCTCTAAGTGCTCCACGACACCTGTTTCAGCTGCCTTCATGGCCATTGGAACAAATTCTTGTTATCTGCCCATTCCACCAAGGGAAGTCTTCACATGTTTGAGTAGACACCCCCCTAACTCATCAATGGGTTTGAGACCCTTTGATTACCCTCAACCTGGTTTAGGCCATCTGTCAAAATAGTTTACTGGGGTGTAGCTGATGCACGTGGTACAGTTCTTTGGAGCCACGGGTGAGAGGTGGATCAGGTGGACACCGAAGGGGGAAAGTAGCCCTAACATCAGCAGTACTAGTCTTCCCTGAACACACCCTACATCCCAGCAGGTTAGGGGCAGTGTCAAAGGAAAGAAGGGGACACATCTCTTATGAGATGCTATGGAAATCATCAGGCTTCAATGACAGATTAAATATGGGATGTGAGAGAGGGCAGAGTTGGAGATGACACCTCAGTTGTGAGCTTGAGTGACTGGGAGAATTATGGTGCCCTCTGTAGTAATAAGGAAGTCAGGAATTGTCAGGTAAAGATAATGAGTTCAGTTTTGGACACGTGTTAAAGTTGTATATGAGACATTCAGTTGTGATTTCCAATAGGTAAGGGAAGATGTGAGACTGGAGACCAGGAGAGAGGCTAGGACTAGATAAGTAGATTTGAAAATCATCAGTACAGAGATAATAATTGAATTCATGGGAGCTCATGAGATTTTCAAGTGAAATAGTGTAGAGTGGAGGGGATAAAAGAGGACCCAGGAAGAGCCTTGTGGGACACACACAGTTAGCAGTCATGACTTGGATTAAGGTCCAGCAAAGGCAACTGCGAAAGAGTGGTTGAATAGATAGGAGGAGAACCAGGATAGAATAGTGTCATGGAAACTGATCAACAATGTCAAAGGCTGCAGAGAGGTCAAGAAGGATGAAGATTGAGAAAAAGCCTCTGGAGCTATCAATTAAGACACCATTGATAACTAGAGAGAGAGCAATTTTGGTTGAATTATCAGGTTAGAAGCCAGCCTGTAGAATTAAGAAGAGAGTAAGAGGAAAGGAAGGGGAAGCACCTAATGTAGATGGCCTTCTCAAAAAAGTTTAGCCACAAAAAGTAGAAGAGATACGGGGTCAGAGCTAGTGGGCTGAATGGATTGAGTGAAGGTCTCTTGAGGAAGGGAGAGACATGGGCATGTCCGTAGTCAATAGGGAAGCAGCCAGTAGTAGCTTGGGAGAAATTGAAGATACCTGAAGAGTAGGGATGATAGGGCAATCTGCTGGAGAAGATGGAATGGAAAGGAATCATTTTTGCATGTCGAGAGGGGTTTGCCTTCACAATGAGGAGCACTTTTTCATGTGCCTGGCACAGAGTACACAATAAATGTATCATTTTAAAATTTATTTGTATAACAAATGACTAGAACAGCAAGATTCTCCTCTCCTTGCTTCTGGAAGTTATGTCTCTTAATGCATCCCGTTATTATACTAGCTTTTTTTAATCTGCCATATCACACTGCTTCAAGCATTGAGCTTACAATCCACTCAAACCCCTAGATGTTTTTCAAACAGCCCATCTCCCATCTTGTACTTGTGAAGTTGATTTTTCTCCCCAGTATAAGATTTTAGATTTACCTCTATCAATTTTATTTTATTAAATTTTATTTATTAACTTTATTAAATTTTATCTTTCAAGATTTTGCTCAATACTCTAGTTTGTCAAAATCTTTTGGGCTCCTGACTCTCTTATCCAGTGTGTTTGTTGTCCCTCCAAGATTGATGTCATCTACAAACTTAAGAGGCATGCCTTCTATGCCTTTATTGAATTCATTGATAAAAATGTTAAATAGTACAGGGCCAAGCTCAGATCCCTGAATCACTCCACCCTAGAACTCTTGCCAAGTTGACAATGAATCATTAAGGAATACTTTTTTAAGTATAGACATTCAACCAGTTATGAAGCTATCTAATTATATTAGTATGTGGTCCACATCTCTCCATATTTAACACAAGAATACTATGAGATATTTTATCAACTGCTTTACCAAAATCTGGGTAATCTAGGCACCATTCTTCTGATCTGCCAATTTGGCAATGTTATTTTAAAAAAAAGAAATGAAAATGTTAAAAAGTTAGCATACTGTGACCTGTTATCAAAACCGTGCTGGTTCTTTGTATTAATCACTTCCTTTTCTAGAGGTTTACTAACCATCTCTTTAATAATCTGTTATGGAATTTTTTCCAGGATTTGAAGAAGTGTGAGTGTGTGAGTATGTGTGCCTTCTTTCCAGATAACTCCTGCTTTTCCTAATCGGAACTGTTTCCCTGTCTTCAAAATTTCATTCTTGACAGCTTCTCACTTTTCCTGAGCCAACTTACCCTGTATAGTTTTAATTCATTGGATCCTATCAATCATTCCTCTGAACTTAATGAAATCTGTTTTTTTTTTAAAATCTAGGGTGCATTCTACACTATCCCCTGGTTTTTCTCCTCAGAGACAAATTCTAAGAAGGAATGATCACTCCTCTCTTGCTCCCTATTCCACCAAGATTCCCATCACTTTTACCCCAGCAACCAGTTCCTTTCTATTAGTAAGAATCAGATTAAAAATTGAATTCCCCATGTTGGTTCCTTCACTTTTGGAAGGTGAAATAATCATTAAGGCAAGTCAAGAAGTTATTAGCTGCTCTAATCAATTCCAAAGTTGGGAGACATTGGTATAGGACCACTCAGCAAGGCATACCCACATCAGAGAAGGTGCTGTGCTCTACAAGCAAAGCAGAATTGAACTAGTTCAAGAGAAAAGCAAGATGCACAAACTTAGAGAATCCCCCCCAAATGTTCAGACAGACTATTTGTCCCCGACCTATGGTAGAACATTCCAAGCTTGTATTAGTCTCATCAGCCACAGTCAGCTACACTGAAACTGTCTAGCATAGTAATATCATTTTGGTACTCTTCAAAAACAAAGGACAGCAACCAACCAGCTACTGTAATATTCAGGGGGTGTGGAGAGAGAGAGAGAGAGAGAGAGAGAGAGAGAGAGAGAGAGAGAGAGAGAGAGAGAGATACCTAAGCCTCTGTTCAGACACATGACTCTCCGGCACAGGCATGCTGGGACTGGGGACTCCAGCAAGGGGCCACTGGACATTTTCACTGGACATTGAAATCTAGTGTTGAGGGGTTGTGATCTGAATCACTAGAGAGAGAAGCCTCAAGGGAAAATGACCAATCCTTGAAGTCACTGAATGTTTGAGGTGGAAGAGACAAGGGACATTAGATCATCTATCTACTGTAGGGGTTCTTAACCTTTAACCTTTTTAGCTTGGATCCCTTCTCAGAATGTTTTCAAATGCACAAAACAAAATACATGGGATTACAAAGAAAACCAGTTATGTTAAAATATAGTTATCAAAATATTTGTAAAAGTTCTTAGACCCCAGGTTAAGAATTCCTGATCTAATGCAATCCCCTCACTTGACGGAGAAGGAAACTGAGGCATAGAGGTTAAATAACTTAGTCTGTGGGCCAGGGAGATGAGTCTTCAAGGGACACTCCCTTCTGCCAAGTTTCCAGTGCAGTATCTTCCTTGATCCCTCCCGTGTCAGTAATGATCTTCATCTTTAGACCCCTTTAACAGCAACAAAAATGTTCCATAGAATTATCTTCTTTTGTATCTTATCCTTATAATAAAATGTGATCTCCATGAGGGTAGAGAAACTTTGTACCTTCTACAGCACCTAGCATAGGACTTTGCACACAGTAGGTCTCTTAACAAGTGTTTGTTAAAGAGATACAAAAGTGAATACAAGGGCTTTACAAAGTATTCTTACAATAACCCTATTCAACACACAAATATTATTATCCCCATTTTACAGATGAGAAAACTGAAACTTAGAAAGGTGAAATATCTTGCCTAGATTTACACAGTTAACAATTAACTCCAAGTTGACTCTGTCCTCTGGAGAGGAAGCTTAAGAGCTTGGCTTATAAGTTTGTAAAGAAAGCATGTGGCAGAGAGTCATGGGATAGTAATATTAAAAAGAAAAGCAACAAAATCTGGAGGAAAAAAACCCACCACAATATACACATTCCAAAAAACAAAATATACTTTGGAATTTGTGGTTTTATGTATGATAATTTATTATTCAATTAGTTTACATGAATGCTTATTTTATTAATGGGTTACTAAGTTTAGAATTTTTAGTATTAAAAATAAACTTTTAAAAAACAAGTTAACTATATTGGATGTATATCTGGAAACTAACATTCATGCTTAGAGAAAAAAAAGAAGCTGAAGCTTTTCTAAAACATGAGGAAAGGACAGGCTAGGAGAGGACTGGGGGGTGGGAGAGTGGCACAGCTGAGCTTTGGCATGGGATGCTCATCTCACACCATCCTTTCCCTTTACAGTGCGCTACTTTCTGAAGAGCAAGATAAGCCCTGACCTATGCAATGAAGATGGACTCACTGCACTGCATCAGGTGAGAACCTAGGCTTACCCCAGCCCTGGTGGCAGGGGGAGGATGGAGAGGGGGAGGTGTCCTTTCTCCTTTCTATTCCACATTCCAGCATGTCACTTAAGGGCCATTTTTAGGACTAAAACATGTGTACTGGTTTGTTACGGTGATTAGAGATTAATGAGTTTTCCGTTTTAAGGCAATTCCCAAAACATCAACCATGTTGACACAGTGGTCTTGGAGTTTTTGTTATTAAATGGGTATGCCAGCTGGTGAATAGTTGGGGCAACAGTCTAATGCCCCAGGTAGGCTCCAAGGCTCTGGTATCCTCTCCATTTCTGGGGTAGTGATGGACCTCAGGTGATAAGATCATATCATATCTCCCTATTGCCTGTCAAAGAATGCATAAACTTATCCTGGCATCCAAGGCCCTCCTTCATCTTATTCCACCCTACTTTGTAGCTTTATCACATACTACTTTCTTTCAGATGCTCAATGTTCTAGCCAACTTGGAACTTTGTACCTTTTTCTTATTTTTCCCAGTAGCAGTATCATAAGATCGTAGATTTAGAGATGGGAAAGACCTTGGAGGCCATCTAATCCAATTCCCTCATTTTACAGATGAGATGGCAGCAAATAGCAGAGCTTGGCTTCTAACCCATATCATTTGACTCAAGCTAAAGATACTTCAGAGAGACACTGGGTTCAGCTCTCCAAGCATGGGAAAGACTGTACATGTCTCCTGTTGCATCATTTCCTTGTGTTCTGATGGGCAGCTTTAAAACTCAAGTGTCTAAGGGCCTTCATTTGTGTCTAAGGCACTGGCTCATTCAAAGTTCACAAAACAGCTTTGGAAAACTACAGCCATGTCTCCATGGAGCAGCACTGTTTACATTTGAGGGAAGAGCCAGCAGGACAGGGTGGAAGTCTCTAAGGAAGCTGAAGTGCTGTGTGTGTGTGTGTGTGTGTGTGTGTGTGTGTGTGTGTGTATGCATATGCATGCACATGGGACTACATTATAGGATAAATCCTGTGTATGGCCTTTACCCAGTTCTGCGTTGGTGCCTCTAATCTCCATCAACTGTTGTCTTCCTGTGTGGCAATCCTGGCCAGGATCAATGTAGCTAAGCAAGCTGCTCACTCCCAGTAGCTCCTTTCACTGGAACCTCCAGCAACCAGTATTTCCCAGGAGAAACTCATTATGATAGTATTGTAGTATGTTAGAATCAGAATAGGAAGAGACCTCAAAGCCCATCTAGTCTAAGACCCTCATTTAAAAAAAATTATCTGTTTATTTTTCAATTAAAATATATTTTTTCTCCCTCCTTCCCTCTCCTCTGATTGAAAAAATAAAAAAGAAGAGCCAAGGTCTTGTAAAAAAAATATGCATAGTCAAGCAAAACAAATTCCCACATTGGCTATGTCCAGAAAATAAATGTCTCAGTCTTAACCTGAATCCATCACCTCTTTGGCAGGCATGGTCCATCACTGGTCTTCTGGAATTATGGTTGGACATTGCATTGATCAAAGTCCTTAACTCTTTCAAAATTTGCTGTTAAGTTGTTTTTCAGTCACATCACCTGCCTAGAAACTGCCTGAGGCCAGATTTGAACTCCTGAAGATGAGTCTTTCTGGCTCCAGGCCCAGCTCTTTATCCACTGTACCGCCTATTATTATTGTGTTAATTGTTCTGCTACCACCCCCCTCACTTTACAGATGAGATGGTATCTGAAGTGACTCTTCCCTGCCCCCACTCCCCTCTAAGCCTAGGGTCCTTCAGCGTTCCTCCTGAATTTGTTAGATAGCTTACTGAGAGGATGGGCAGGGACTGCAGCAGATGGGGGTGGTGGTGGGGAGCAGGAGCTGGGTTGTTAAGCTCCATCTGAACGCAGCTCATCTCTCTGACTTCTTTTCCAACAATGGTAAATGCACCCATTGACTGCTCTTCTCTCCCCAGATGAGGTTCTTCTCTCAGCCACCCTCACCCCTGCCTGGTGCTGCCTGTTGTGTCAAATGTACATAGAAATTAGTGCCTAGGGTGATAAGAAGGGCTTCTTGTTTATTGGATGCACATTCCCAGCAAAGGGAGCCACAATTTAAGCTTGGGTTGCAGTGGTAGCTTCCTGGCCTGGAATCAGCTGTTATTGGGACTGCTTTTCTCTTCTGTCTCATTAGGGGTTCACGGGAAGGGCAAAGAAGTAGACCCCATGATGGTCGTTCCTTGGCCTGCTGATCTTGCCAGCTGTCATGCCAGGGGAGTGTGAATGTTTACTGGAGGTGGGAATGGGGATGGGAATGGAACCAATTTGTGAGTCATCAATGTAGGGACCTCCCTGGTGAAGAAACTCCATCCTCCCATGCTGGCCTAACAATAGATCCACAATTTGTAACATCTCTTAGCCTTAGAGAGTTGTCTGGGCTACTGTTACATTAAGTGACCCTCCTTTGTCAGAGGCCAGACTTGAATTCAGGTTATCCTGATTCCAAGGAAGTCTCTCTATCTCCTACTATACACTGCTTCTCAGAGGTTATTCCTATTAATGATCTGATAATGATTGAATTTGACAAACATTTATCATTAAACTCCTATGTGCAGGGCACTGTGTTAGGTTCTGGGGATATAGTCATTGTGAGGCATGTTAGATGCAGCTCTGTGAAGGGCAGAACTCAGAGATGCCTATGGAAGGTAGGCTCCAGGGTGGGGGTCGAGGTATAGGATCACTGCAGGAAGGACTTGAGTAGTCACTGACCAGCTTGAAGACATGAGATGCCCCGCAAGCTAAAGTAGGGGCAGATGGGGGGACCCTATACTGGGTACTCAGCTGTTGGGGCCTGGAGGTAACCAAGGGGAAAACAGAAGAAGGAAGACAGAACTTGCCTAATTTCAGTGCAGTTAAAGAGCCAGATTGGGATCAGGAGATGAGTCTGAGGCCCAGCTCAGACATTTACTTTGTATGAAAGTGGGCAAATCACTTTATCACTTTCAACCTCGGCTTTCTCATCTGTAAAATGGGCCTAGTAATATGTATATTATTTACCCCCATAGACTTTTGGTTTGTTTGTTTTGGAAGAAAGATCTTTGTAACCTGTAAAGTGCTATAGGAGTGTGAATTATTAGTGGTATCCATAGTTTGCTCTGGTAATCTGTGTGCACATAACTACAACCAAGGTAAGTTGAAGAGTAGCCACTAGCAACAGGTAAAATCTAAAGGATGCCTTGCTCCTCTATCCCCCTCCCCCTCCCAGGAATCCTAACCCTATGCTGACCCACACTTCTAGGGATACTATTCAGCGTAAGGGGAGTGGCAATGGTTAGAACAAGGAAAAGGTCCTTTCCAACTTTAGATGCATGACCCTTACTCTCAACCTTCAGTCCTTCTCTTCAAGGTCCAGCTCAGTGGACAGAGTGCTGGGCCTGAAATCAGGAAGACCTGAGTTCAAATTCAGAGGCCCTCAGATACTTACTAGCTCTGAGCAAGTCATTTAACCTTTGTCTGCCTTGATTTCTTCAACTGTAAAATAGGGATAATCATAGCACCTCCTTCCCAGCATTGCAGTTGATCAAATGAGACAATCTTTATAAAAAGCTTAGCATAGTGACTGGCACATAGAAGATTCTTAATAAATCCTTCTTTTTTTCCTTTTGAGCCTTCTCAAACTGCCCCCCCCCCCCCCCCCAACTGAAGTGATTTCTCCCTCTAGATGCTTCTTTTGTACCTATCACACTCTGCTCTCATTATAGTTAGCTATGTTAATATCCTATTCCCTGTATTGGATTATAAGGTTTTTGAGAACGAATGAATGTGCCATTTTCTATCTTTATGTCCCCTAAATCCCGAAGTTTACACATGGCTGGTGCTTAATAAATGCTTGTTTGGGGGTAACTTGGTGGTGCAGTAGATAGACTGCCAGGTTTGGAGTCAAGAAGACATATCTTCCTGAGTTTGAATCCAGCCTCAGACACTTACTAGCTGTGTGACCCTAGGCAAGTCACTTAACTTTGTTTTAAACTTAAGCCTCAGTTTTCTCATCTGTAAAATGAGCCAGATAAAGAAGTGGCAAACTGCTTCAGCATCTTTGCCAGTAAAACCTCAAATGGAGTCTTGAAGAGTCAGACACGACCAAAATGACTGAAAGACAAGAACAAAATGTTGTTTAATTGAATTGAAACTAATAGTTGATTCTGAAAGACTTTTAAAAAGCTTCCTAGACTCAAAGAAATGACACTGTAATAATGCTTAGTTTCCAGAACTTAAGGACAAGGGGAGGAGGGGTCAGGGAGGTTTTCCTAGCAAGCCTTTCATCTTTGCCTTGGCCTTGACACTCTGGTGAGGAGTGGTGACCCTTTGGACAGAGTAATAAAATTTAGACCTGTCAGGGACCATAGAGATCTCTTCTAGTCTCTTTGTTTTACAAAAGGAGGAACTGAGATGGGAGAAGGTCTTGCCTAAGGTCGCATGGGCTGCATATAGCCAAGCCAGGATAAGAATCTAGTTCATCTGGCATCAAACTGCATATTCCTGTTGCTATGCTGCCCTTGGTCTGGTCTCTCAAAATGCTGGATGCAATGGTGAAGGGCCGCTGGACTGTTATAGCAGGAATATTGGAACTGGAACCACTGGGCCTGGGTTCAAATTCTGGTTCTGCTACTCAGTACCAATAAAGCCTTGAGGAAGTCACTCTAGTAATAATAACAGATTTCTCTTTTATGCTATAAAACCTTCAAAGTGCTTTATATATATAGTCTCTCATTTGAACTTAACTTCCTGGGACCCATATTCTTCCCCTGCAGAGTGAAGGAATGGGAAGCTGCATTGCAGAATCTGATGTCTAAGCTTTCTTCCAGTTCTAAAACCTATAAACAGTAATTTGGTGATTTCTGAGACCCTGTGTTTTCTGCCTTGGTCTCTCCCTTAGCCTGACTCTCTCTCTTTGTGCTTTCTTTCTTTGTGTGTTTCCTTCTCCTTTACCCAAAGTGCTGCATAGACAACTTTGAAGAGATAGTCAAGCTTCTGCTGAGCCACGGGGCCAACGTCAATGCCAAGGACAATGAGCTGTGGACACCTCTGCATGCTGCTGCCACCTGCGGCCACATCAACCTGGTGAAAATCCTCATTCAATAGTAAGTGGCTCCTTTCTCTCTGTCTGATGCCTTTTGGGTGTTTCCTTTCCTCCAGAGGCATGTGACAAAGAGCTCTTAGTCTATGAATGGGTAGGAGGGTTGTGGCTTGGAGTGGAGAGGACATGGGGATTGGCAACTCCACTGCTCCCATTTTCTGGGAATGGGAGGAAGCCAGATTGCACCACCACCAGGAGGATGCTGTTGTGTGTGTTGACTGGGAGCTGACCTACATTCTTCCCTTGCAGGAAGCCCTGGCCAGGGCAGTGCTGGCACTCTGGTACTCATGGTAACTGGGAGCTCAGGGGAAAGAAGGATAGTGCCCTGGAGAGAAAGATTCCTTTTCATGAAGATGTAGATGACATAGGTTTGAATCCTAGCTCTGTTATTTGCTGATTATATGAACTTGGGCAGGTCTGGGGCAGTCTGGCCTCAGTTTTCCTCCTTCATAAAATGACAGCTGAACTTGATAATCTCTTCGGTCAGCTATGACTGTGGATCTGTGACCCTCTGACCCCATGATTAAATGATATCTAAGGTCCTGTCCAGCACGAGCATTCTGTGATTCTGATGGAATGATAGAATGAGAAAGCAGGCTTTGAGCCATTTTTTCCTTTCTCACCTGAGATGATCAAGCTTAGTGGTTGTAAAGTAATGTTGAGTCTCAGAAGAAAGGTGTTATGTGTGCCTGGGGGTATGGTTTAGTGTTACTGATTTTGGTCTTGTAGTTAGCAGACTCCAGAGATTTAGGGTAGAGTGTTTTTATAGCAACAACAGACTGTCTTGTGGAAGGCATTGATCAATCATTCCTTGCCTGTTTTTACCAATGCCCAATATAATACCCTTTTTGGTATTGATAATGAGATCCTACTTGGAAAAAAACTAGGCAACAGCAGGCACCCCAATGTACTATGCATAAGCTATTTAATATGAGCTTTGCCTGTTAGCCAGGCAGACCTTGTGCATGCGATGACTGTTTTGGGACCTCTGCCAAAAAGAGTTTGGTGTCAACCAACTTTGAAGGTTCATCCATTGAAAGGCTTGTATTATGTTATGAAACAGACAAACTAGAAAGAGCCCCAGATTTGGAGACCTGTGTGACGTTGGAGAGGAGTTCCAGCTACCATCTGTGTGACGTTGAGCAAGTCACTTCCCTCCCTTGGGCCTCAGTTTCCTTAACTGTTAAATGAGAGAGCTAATAATTCCTTGCTGGTGAGGCTGTGAATTAGCTTGGCTGTTCTGGGAAACAATTTGGAATTAAGCAAGAAAAGTTGCTAAGCATTCATACCCGTTGATTCAGCAATCCCAGTGTTGGATTTATGCTTCAAGGACATCATGACAGAAAGATCTCCTATGTGTGAAAATATCATGGGAGTATTAATTGCAGTAACAAAAAGCTGCAAACAATCTTCGTGCTGAGCTATTGGAGAATGGCCAACCAAACCGTGATAGATAAATGCAATTGTATATTACTGCACCGTAAGGAACAATGACTATGAAGAATTCGAAGAAATGTGGAGAAACATGTATGAAATGATGCAGAATGAAGTAAGCCAGACCAGAAGAATATATAGACAATTACTAAAATCATAGAGATGAAGATGGCATCAAGAAGCAACAAAATTTAGGTTGAATATGAGGTCCAATGTTGATAACAAATTACTGAAGTTAAAACAATGCCCCTCCTTTCTGTTATCAAATAACAAATTTAAAAAATGAGTGATGTGGTCTGTCAGTCAAAATCACTTTATTATGCAGTTTTGTTTAGCTTTTTATAGGAAGATGCTATGGGCAGGTTTTTTTTTTTTAATTGAGAAGTGACTATAAGCTCCTTGAGGGCAGAGATTGTCTTTTACCTCTTTTTGCATCTCCAGCACTTATCACAGTGCCTGGCACATATTGATTGACTGATGTACCAAAATAAAACAGATCGATACAAATTGTATCTAATGAGGGGGTTGGGCTAGATGACTTCCAAAGTCCTTTTAAGCTATAAAATCTTATGCTTTAAAACTGGAAGCTCTAAACAGCAGAATATTGGGCTTCTGACAGCTTATGTGCCACAACATTTGTGACTCATCCTCCCCACTCCCTTTCATTTTTCCTAAGAGAAACTTGTATTATTGGAAGTGGTTGTTCCACCAGCACTGGAGTGATTTAGTGTGGTTATCCCAGAGAAGTATTGTAGTCCTTATGCAGAGATTTAAGTTTCATAACTACAATCAACAGCTTGGTGAAAAGCATTGCTACTAGTATTACAGAGCTGTCCTATTATATTTCAATACTCATATGTTTATCTTATCATGGGAGAGACAGTATGGTGTAACAGAAAACAAAAGTGGGGGGAGTGATTTGGACTTGGAGTGAGGAAACAAGGAAATGTGCCTCCCTCCCCTGGGCAGAGCAGAACATAGCACCCATTATTAGATATAGCTTTGTTACAAAGGAGTGGAAAGGGAACAGGATCTATCCAGATAATGATAGCATAGTAAAACAAAAGGCATGCCTAGTTTGGGTGCTTACTAGTTCTACAACCTTGATCAAGTCACTTCATTCTCTCTATGATTCAGTTTTTTCAAGTAGACATACTCGTACTGGCTATCTCATGGGACATGGCAGTAAAAGTGCTTTGCAAATTTTAAGACACTTATGGAAATGTGAATTATCTTAGATGATGACACTGTACCTTGTTTGTGGAAGTCATGCCTCTTGGCTAGCCCATATTTGACATTTATAATTGTCTAAGGCGAAGCTACTCAAGTCTTGTCATCATGGGTGAAAGAATACAATATAAATACGGTCCATGACACATGATCTTGCTAGCAGTATTAGAAGAAGAAAGGAAATACTTGCTCCTAAGTATCTTCAGATGATTTTAGACGGTTAATACTCTACTTATAGAATGAAAGATGCAGATTTTGTGAGCAAAGTGTTATTTAAACTCCCCAAGATGCCCAGGAACTGTCCATGGTAGATTGTTTTCTTTCCTCTCACAAATGCCTTGGATTCTTCAGGGTGCAGTTGGAATAACATCTGAAGTCTTCTCTAAAGCTCCCCAAGCATTAATCTTCAAAAAATATCCCAATGTAAGAGATTAGAGTGGAGATGTGTCTTATATGTACTCAATCCTTTACAAGTTGTCTCTTCCACCAGAGTGTATGCTCCTTGCAGCCAGGGACTATTTCTGCCTATTTTCTCATCCTCAGGGTTTAGCACAGTACCCATCACATAGTAAATACGATAAAAATTCTTCTTGATTGATTGGTTGATTTTTTTTCCCCTCATGTTACTTAAAGGAGTAATGTTTTCCTTTATGTGGATGCTTTCTCTATTCAATCAATCAACAAGCCTTGTTTAAGTGCTTACTGTATACGAGATACTATGAGAGGCACTGAGGATGCAAAGAAAAAAAGAGAAGCAATCCTTTTTTCAAGGAATTTATGTTATGATGGAGAATGCAACTTCTCTTCACACCTTGATATTCTTCATGAATTGCTGTAGTTGAACAAATTAACTTTTAGGTAGCTAACCTTTTGGTGATGATCTATGAAACTGACTAGACTTTTTCTAATGGCTTCTGCATCACCTACTGCCAGGCCAATACTTAAAACCTGTCTAGCTCCACAGGCCCTTCAAGAGTTTGGACTCTACTGGTAGGGCCTTTAAGAACCCTGGTCCCCTTCATGTCAAAATGAGGCATCAAAGGAGAATGGATATAGCAGAGGATCTCCATGTTACAAACTTAAAACTGACACTGGATCTCTTGGAGCTGAAAGGAATAGTGTCCAAAATGGGCACATGATGTGAATTCCATGCTGCTGTTTAACCTGAAGATGTTTGGAAGTACTAGTCTGAGAAGCTACCCACAGTCAACTGAGAAGTAGAATGTCGAATCCAAAGCTTTTATGAGGGATATGGAGAAACAGCCAGAACTTGACCTCATGTCCTTTGGAGCTGCAACTCTGTGCTTCGGTTTGGCCAGTATGTAGAATCCTGGTGCCAGAAGGACCTGTCAGCCCAGAGAAGCATAACCCTTCAGTTGCTGCAGGCACTTAACAGCAGGATGAGCAAAAAATGGGGCAGATGTCACATAGACAAGAGGATGATGAATGGTTCCAGTATATACCTGGGCAGGGTGGATCTGTTCTCACATGCACCTGTCACAAGGCCTGAATGGACCTGGATATGTATGTTTGTGTGTGTGTGTGTGTGTGTGTGTGTGTGTGTGTGTGTGTGTGTGTGTGTGTACAGGGGCTGTGGCTGCCTGCAAATCAGCTGCTGAACCTGATCCATCCATTCAAGTTTATGTCATCTGTGCTGCCAGATTAACCTTTCTCAAACATCACTTTTAAAAAATAAGCTATGTTGATGCCTTTTGTTTAATTATGCTGTCATTTTCTAGATAGATCCTGTCCCATTTCCATTCCTTTGTATCTAACAATGCGTGCCATGTTCTGCTCTGCCCAGGGGAGGGAGGCACATTTCCTTGTCTCTTCTCCAAAGCCACTATTGATTTTTTTAATTACTCAGAGTTCAGCTTTCTTTGGGTGATCTTTTACTTCACACTGTAGCAGTCCTTGCATATTTCAACTACTATCATTTGACCAAGGTTCTTTGGTCATCTCATACACACAAAATTTAGAGTTGGAAGTGGCTTTCGGTTTTATCTAGTGTGATCCTTTCACTTTCAGAGGAGGTAACTATAGCACAGAGAGAGGAGATACTTTGCTTAATGTCACACAAGTAGGCAAGCAAAAGAGCTGGGATTTGGCTTTAGGGCTTCTGCCTCCACATCTAATGCTCATTCTGCCTTACCACATTTTGGTCCAAACTCTTCAGCTTTTCTAACCTGACCCCATTACACCCCTTCAACCTTATATCCTGCTGTTCCTCTCTATTGCAATCAGGCACTCTATTTCATCCATACCCTAGTTGAACATTAATGCTATAAATAGGGCAGGGAGACCAAGGATTTGTCTCAGAGCACTCTAACTTAGAAGACTTTACCCATTGTACCATCCCTGAGTATATTTCCTCCCCCTGGTGGCTGCACCCCTGGAACCCAAGTCACTTCCCGCTTTTCTTGAGCAAGGTGGAAATCTGATGACACTTCAAAGTGTGCTTCCTTCACACAGTCCAGGTGATCACTTCCCATAGGAACTCTTCCACTCCCTGCTAACCTTGCTGTGCCCCTAACCTTGCCCCCAAGCACAAAAGTTCTTACTTATGGTCATCAGTATGGAGATGTTTCACTGAACAGTGGTAGCCTGGGGGGGTGGCCTGCCTAGGGGAGATATTGGAGACAATTAATTGTCTATTGGTCTGCATGCACTGAATGGAGTAAAGGAGGAATCTAGTGGAGAGATTTTTATGGCTGCTAGTAACCAAATCTATGAGATGTCAGAGTCACTAGGCCTAGTCAAGCATTGTAAAAATCATCTTGGAGACATATAAAGATATAAGAATAATGATAATCCTTTGAAGAGGTTGCTTATAGCTTCTTCCTGGCTTCTGTGAGACCTTCAGTCAACCATAGCTATTTCTCAGGGAAAGAGAAAGGCTAGAGGTGGGGAAAGCTATCTACCACAGACAGGTCCCAAACAGCCTTCTGATAGCTTTTAAATGATCCACTCCTGTAGAATCTACTTCCTTGAATCTGAACTGGGGTGGGGGGAAAGGAAACAGAGGTGAACTTAAAGGGAAGACTAAGCTTTTCCTCCATAGTTCCCAATATGTGGTCCTCACATGAAACTGTCTTTTACAGTGGGGCAGATCTGCTTGCAGTCAATTCAGATGGAAACATGCCCTATGATCTCTGTGAAGATGAACCGACCCTCGATGTGATCGAGACTTGCATGGCATATCAGGGTGAGGAGTGAGGAGATGCTGAAACTTTTCTCAGCTCCCTTGTTGTGTGTATGGGGGTGGGCTGGGATAGTAAATGTGGAGGGAAATGTGTATAAAATGGTAGTAAGACTAGAATGCATTGATATCAGGGCCTGAAGGAAGCAGCAATCTACATCTGATTCTGAATGTGACTATAATTGTGTTTATGCCTGTGTGTGCACAGGCATAAACACACACACACACATATATATGAGAGAGAGAGAGATTCCTAAGATGAAAAACAGTATTTATATACCAAGAATTATAAACCAAATTGATGAAGAATATGGAACTAGGAAACTTGGATTCTAATTCCACTTGGCTCTTTCAGTGACCCTGTAGGACTCTGAACGATCAAACTAAGCTTTGTAAGTCTCCATTTTCTCATCTGTAAAGTGAAGACAATAATCCTTGTGCTGTCTACTTCTCAGGGCTGTTGTCAGGCTATGAGAGTGATAAAAGGCATGAAAATACTATGAAAAGTGAGCTCAACGCATTGTTGCTGGGATATTCACAAATCAGTGTTCATAATATCAATGACAAGATAAAAGTCTAGACCAGGAGTGGGAAACCTATGGCCTCGAGGCCACATGTGGCCTTCTAGGTCCTTGAGTACAGCCGTTTGACTGAGTCCAGGTTTTACAGAACAAATCCTTTTGTTAAGGGGATTTGTTTTGTGAAGTTTGGGTTCTGTCAAAGGGCCACACTTGAGGACCTAGAGGGCCACATATGGCCTCAAGGTTGCAAGTTCCCCACCCCTGGTCTGTTGGAGTTTCTTACTTTATCTCCAACTAGGTTGATTTGGTTTAGGAATCAAATGGACATAGTAGCCAGGATGTACCTGATTTGCTCTTTAAAAAAGTTTTAACCAATCGCAAATATGATAGGCATGCCCATGTAAAAAAATAAAACACCAAAAGAGAATTGTACATAAGATTGCAAATCTATATTACACATAAGTTGCTTTTCTTTTTATGTATATTGTTAGTTTCAACATGTTCTTTTCGAAGATGACTAGCTTGTCTGTGTTTCCTACTGATCTTCCTTCTTTTCTCTTCTATGCATTTTAAAATGCTTACTCTTTTCTTAACTTTTCTTCTTTCTTTTCATTTTGGTAACCCTATTGTTAGCCCCTTGTTACCCTCTAATGCCCCATTCCCGATAGAAAGAAAGAAAGAAAGAAAGAAAGAAAGAAAGAAAGAAAGAAAGAAAGAAAGAAAGAAAGAAAAGGACATTGCGTCAAATATGGGCAAAGAAACAAAATAGATTCTCACATTGGTGATATCCAAAAATGTGTGTCTCAGTCTGCAATCTGAGTCCATCACTCCTCTGACAGGAGATGGGCAGCATTCTTCATTACTGGTCATCTGGCTTCATGGTTGGTCATTGCATCAGTCAAAGTTCTTAAGAATTATGTTGTGATTATATAAATTGTTTTCCTGTTTATACTCACTTTCTTCTACAAAATTTCTTGCAAGTTTTTCCGAAGTTGTCCCTTTCATTTTTTTTACAATGCAATAATATTCCATTACATTCATAGTTTGACATAGTTTGTTCAGTCATTCCCTACTTTATGTGCAACCATTAGTTTCTAGTTCTTTGCTACCACAAAAAGGTCTGCTACAAATATTATTATACATTTGTGTCTTTTCCCTCCCTCTCTCTCTGTCTCTGTCTCTGTCTCTCTCTCACTTCTTTCTTTCTTCGTCTCTCTCTCTGTCTCTGTCTCTGTCTCTCTCTCTCTCTCTCTCTCTCTCTCTCTCTCTCTCTCTCTCTCTCTCCGCCTAGTAGTGTTATCACTGAGTCAAAAAGTATAGACAGCTTAGTGACTTTGGGGATATAGTTCCAAATTGCTTTCCAGAAGGGCAGGACCAATTCATAGCTCCACCAACATCGAATTAGTCTATCTGCACCTCCCCCCACCCCACCCCAGCTCCTTCAACAATTGTCACTTTCTTTTTGTTTTTCTTTTTTCTTTTTCTTTCTTTTTTTTTTTTTTTTACCAATCTGATGGGTATGAGGTAGAATCTGGGAATTTTTTTTATGTGTGTATTGTTGATTTGCTGTCTCAGGCATCACCCAAGAGAAAATCAATGAGATGCGGGCAGCTCCGGAACAACAGATGATCACCGACATCCACTGTATGATTGCGGCAGGTCAGGACCTGGACTGGACTGATGCTCAAGGAGCCACTCTGGTGAGCAGATTTGTCTCAGCCCAAGCTGGAGCCCCATCTGTCTCTACTAGTGGCAGTCCTGGCCCAGGGCCATCAGGATCCTGAAAACCACAACCCATGCCATCCCTGATGGCTGGTTCTAGGGCCATGCATAACAGGAGCATTTTGTAATGTGAGATGAACCCTACACAGATACAAAGCATTTTACAAGCCCTGCTATTAGCAGGGAGGCCAAAAGCAATCTTAGGTTGTGTGACTTTGCTTGAGTTAAGTTATGAGTTCAAGGAATATTACATCTGGAAGGGATTTCAGAGATATTCTAGTCCAGTTTCCTGATGTTATAGATGAGGGGAGCTGGGGCCCAGAGAATGGACATAACATAACTAAACTCACACAGCTAATTAATTAGTGGCAAAGCTGCATCTAGACCCAAGGCTTTCTGGCTCTGGGAATAGTTCTCATTTCACAATAGCATCTTGCTTCTCATTGAACTATGCTTTAGTTTCCTTATGGGTCTGAATGGGAATCCCAACATTGGGATGAGCCTTGGGAAGGTTGTGCCCTTTCTTTGTGCTTTAGTCTCTTCATCTGTAAGATGAGAGGCTTGGATTCTCTTCTAGTTATGAATCCTGTTATCTTCCTTCTTTCCTTCACAGGGAAGGTGTGAAGGTCAGATAAGATAATTGAAATGAATGGACTTTGAAAGGTCTGATGCCCAGGCAGGGAGGCTGTTGGCACTGTGGGACAGTCTCTGCCCACATAAGAGAATCACCAGTCATGCTGGGCTTTGTACTGCTTGCTGGCATTTGAGTGTGTAGAAGCCCTTTCTTTCTGAGCTCACAGGGAATGCCAG
Organism: Phalanger gymnotis; assembly: GCA_028646595.1. NCBI lineage: Eukaryota > Metazoa > Chordata > Mammalia > Diprotodontia > Phalangeridae > Phalanger > Phalanger gymnotis. The sequence continues at coordinate 77,637,926 of CM053625.1, forward strand.
CCCAAACCACCACAGCATCTCCTCCCCCAGTGTGAACTATTCAGTCACCATCCTGTCTTGTCTCAGCAACTAATATGAAAACATGAAGCTGTTGGGTGAGAGACACACTGAATCAACAAACAACAAATACTTATTAAACATTCTCGTGTGTGAGATGCTAAGTGGGTTCCTGAATGAATGCATGAAAAATGCATTTATTAAGTGCTTACTATGCACTGAGTATTGTCCTTTGGATGCAAAGAGAAAATTGAGACAGCACCTCCTCTGAAAGGGCTCACACTAACTGGGGGAGACAACACAAGAGGGTGCAGATGCAGAGTGGGATGAAAAGGGCCAAGAGTCCTACGTGTCTGGCAGCAGGATGAATGGCAAGGTCTAAGAGCCTTTAGGATATCAGCAGGGCAGATGGCAGTGCTCAACAGTCTGGAGGGAATAGCAGCAAGCAGAGTGAGGTCCAGAGGACCTTAGGACTCAATGACAAGGCAGATGGTAAGGCTTGGAGATCCTCCATCTGACTGAAAGGATTGTCATTATGCAAATGGTGTGAGCAGCCGTGTCTGCTCCCCAAGTTGGGGCCTTGCCCACCACCATTCGGAAGGGGTGAGTGGTCCTCAGGTTCTGGGTGAAATAGAGATTCTGGTTTCCCTCTCATAGGTATGGGATGGCGGGGAGGGAGGCAGGGTCAGTTTCCTGACAGAAAGGGGAATAGGATATTGACAAGAGAGAAGAGCACACCATGGCACCTTCTCTACCTCTACCAGGCCTCTCCCACATGTTAATGTGCGGTAGGATAGGGAAACCACTCGACCTCCATCACTGCTAACAGGGTGAGGATACGAAGAGATAGATATATATATGTAGCACAGGCCCTGTCTTCCTTAAGACACTTCCAGTCCATTGGGGGAAGTGGGAGGAGAAACATATGTCAAAATAGTTCATATTTTAATACTCAAAAACACTGTGATTTATCAATGACACAAGGAAGAACTCCTCCACGTCTTAGTAGGGAGTTCCATGAGTTTCTATTGGCCAAACATTCAGCCTCGTCAACCTAGTGATGACCTTTCCATGTTTAGCAAGGCTGGTCATCAGATGACAGATGCATAATCTGTTCTTAGGCTCAACTATTGGAAGCTTCTTAGCCTTGGTAAGATTTTCCAGAACATGTGTTCCACTGGCAGACCTTTAACTAGCTGTAACTGCACCAGTGGAAAATACTTTTGGGGGAAGATAGGTGTGACAATGATAAAGACCTGTGAATACAGTTGTGTTTATAGAAGAGTGGTCCTTCCTCCCTGAAAGACCAGCCCTTGGACCCAGGAGAAGGGCACCATAACATAAGACCCTGCTGTGGTAACCCAGGACTTGTTGTCTCATGAATTGCCACAATTCAAAGTTATTAGGAATGGCAATCCTTCAGGGAGGAAATATACTTCCCCCCAATGCAGATGTTGGCACTCTGAAACAAAGTCCCATTTGCTCTGTACTAGCTGGCCTTTGAGAGCCCAGGGGCTTCACAACAGAGCTTTATAGGAGGACTGTGATATACCTGTATTACAATGGTATCTCTTCCCAGTGAGGGAGTAGCTAAGACTCTGCCTTACATTCCTCTGTGCAGGCTGGCTCTCACGTTCCTGCTTGGTCCAGCTCACATCTGTTCTTAGCTCTTGATCTGAGCAGAGACAACAGAAGCCTTCATTCAGCATGGTTAGTGTTGCCTCTAGTACGCACTGCTCCATTACACAGTCCAGAATCTGATTCTTGCTACCCTCCCCCTAGTCTCCCTGTGCCTTTTCTTGTCTCCTGGTATTTGGCTCTGATTCCCAGTGATGAATCACTTTGTTCTGGCTCTGACCTCTGCCATCTGGCCATTCATTGCCTGCAACCCTGACATCCCATGCTTGGGTTTCAATTCCTGTGACCTGGTTCCTCTACCCCTGGGGCCTGAGGATTCTATTCTTGACTTTCATTGGGATTTCTGGTGCCCATTCACTAATATCTTGTGGACATTATTGGCTCCCCATACCACCTCTTCCTGGTATGTGTTTATGTCTACTGAGGAATTAGGATCATAAGATTTAAAGAATTAGGATCATAGATTTAAAGTTATAAGACTGAGCTAGTATAGTGTAACACCTTAATTTCATAGATAAAGAAACCGAGAAGTGAATTCTCTAGAGAAGTGAAGTGAATTTCCAAGATTACATTGGTATTAAGTTCCAGAGCTGGGATTTGAACCCACGTCCTCTGATTCTTAATCCAGTACCCTTCCCCATATATCATGTTACCTCCTGGCCAGCTTCTTGGAACATTCCCTACTTGTCCATTAATCCATCCATCTTCCAAATTCTCAAACTGCATACCCAGCCTGTGCCCTTTGAATCTATTTCTGACTATGCCCTTTGGCCTGGTTGAAACCTCAGATGTGGGACGTGGCCTACCTTTCTGGACCTCATAGTCTAGCCTACTTGCTCTGACTTTCCTGGACCTGATGGTCTAGCCCACTTCCTAACTTGCTTGGTGTTCATACATTCTACATTCTTAATGATCACCATAGCTATGTGTGTCCCCTCCCTAGCTAATTTTGATGTCAACCAACTTCATTGATTTGCCTTAGCCCCATTCCCCATTCCATACCCATGTGTCTTAGTTAAGGTCCCAACATTGATTATTATTGCCCCTGCTACAGTCTGAAACCTGGTGTTGACCCTAGATCAAGTATTATGGAATTTTGTTGTTTATCCTTTGTTTTCAAAAGGGACCAGTGATATCAAGGGGTGATGTCTTGGTTTGCACAGGAATTAGATTCTAGTGAGGCAGAGTTGTGTAGTTGTGAGCTTCTACCTGAGCCATCTGAAGTCTGGTGACAAGACAAAAGTCAAGACAATTGGTGATGACCCAGGATGACCCTTGCCATTTTTGATGCTTGACCACTCTCTAAGTGCTCCACAGTACCTTTTTTATCTGCCTTCAGGGGAAGTCTTCACAAGCTTGGAGTATTGGCATTTAGAGTATTAGCATATTCAGTGTGACTTGGTTCTAGAATTAGCTAATTTAGCTCATAAATCATTTTCTTTCAAAGGAAATAAAGAACTTTAGCTCACCTTGTGGCAGGATCTACTGTGCACCCACTGACCCATAATCTTGGACACTCTGGCTTGATTTTCAGCTATCTCAGCCAGGACCCTTTCTGACAAGGGCATGCAAACTCCACCCCTCCCCACAAATTTACACATTTGAATCTCCTCTATCTAATATAGCCTCTCTGTAGTACAAGTTCATGCCATAGATATTCAGATTCTGAAAGACTAAGAGTATGATAAACAATGACTATGACGTGTTGGCTTCTGAAAATAATAATGGCTTGCACTTCTATAGCATTTGTCATGTAGATCTCATTTCACCATCGCAGCAATCCTGTGAGGCAGGTGCTATTGTTACTCTTTAGAAGAGGAAAGTGAGGCTCTGAGAAGTGTGTTGCCAAGGGTTACACAGCTATTAATGTCTAAATCAGAATTTGAACCCAGATTCTTGACTCTTAAGTCCAATGCTCTTTTCGCTGTAGTGCTCCTGTACTCTCATTGCTGAGATCCCTGAAATTCATATTCATAAAATCAAAGAATCTCAGTGGGACATTAGAAGGCTATTCTATTCTATTCTAACCCCTCCCCATCCCCAGTTAACAGTCATCTGCCTGAAGATCTCTACCCCAAAACCCCCATTCTTGCCTGAAGTCAGGAAGAGGGACTAGCTCACCAGAGATAAAGTGGTGTCAAGGGTGGTGGATGAGTTATGGAAGGAGTTTAGCACCATTCACTAGAGATGCCTGGTACCAGTTCAGTCCATGGGATACAGATTATAGGGCTGATTTACAAAAGCCAACTCAGCAGTGCTCAAGGATTGTCATAGGAACAGAAAGTGATATAGGTAAGACTGTCAGGCAAGTGCACGGTCCGGAGTGGTCAGTGTTCCAGGGTAAGAACATGAGGAGAGAATGAGGAGAACCAAGTGCGTATTGTCAGAAGGATCAGGAACAGACTAGGACCCTGGACAGCTCTTGCTGGGCTCCTTTTCAGCCCTGACTATGGGCTTTTTACCAAACTACAAGTTTTTTTTTTCTTTTGATGTTTTTAGCATTATTTTTGAAAGACAATGTGGTCCAGTGGCTAGAGGTCTGGCTTTGGAATCAGGAAGACTCGGGTTCCAATATGGCTTATGAAAAAAGTTAGAAGTTCAAATCCAGGCTCAGCTGTACCCATAATGGCTGTGTGACCTTCTGTAAATTACTTAGTCACTTAGAGCCTCAGGTAACTCTCCATAGTTAGGCCATAAGTTGCAGAATAAGTGCTCATTTACATTGGCATAAGGAATTTCCTTGCTTCCAGCATAGAGCAATTGCCTATGTTGGTGAAATCACAGGTTCAAACTAAAAAAAAAAAAGATGTTTTATTTTAGTAATATTGAATTCAGGAGAGTAGCAGTCTCATTATCATTGGCGGCATGCCAAGCTTATCCTTATGAGATGCCTATTATGTGCAAGGCACTGTGTTTGATGCTAGGAATACAAAGATAGGTCCTCAGTCTCTTCATCTCTGCTGGCCTTCATTTTCACTCTACTTTGGCCATCTCCCAGGACAGCTGTATCATCTACCTGGTCATCCCTCACATCTTGGTCTCAGAGGACAGAACTAGGACCGGTGGATAAAGCTGAATAGAGGCAGATTTATGCTGATAAAATGAAAAACTTGCTACCTATTAGAGCTAAGTGGAATGAATTGTTTCATAAGGTGCTAAGTTCCCCATCACTGTAAATCTTCAAGACAGTTTGAATGGTCATTTGTTGAATGTTGTAAAGGCGGTGCCTACTTAGGTACTGGTTGGAGTAGGTAATGTCTGGGGCCCCTTCCAACTCTGAGATACTATGATCTGCAATCTTGAGCTGAGTTCCAGGTCTCTCTGAGCACAATATCCTTACCTTCTCTCTCTTATTCTTCCACATCACCAAGCTGCTTCTCTATTCTTATCATGAGACCTATTCCCACATGCCTCCCCACACAATCTAGACCTCATGTTGAGTCATCTTAAGGTGCTTTTATTCATCATTGTTGTTCAGTCATGTCCAACTCTTCATGACCCTGTTTGGGGTTTTCTTGGTAAAGATACTGGAGTAGTTTGCCATTTCTCCAGCTCATTTTATAGATGAGGAAACTGAGGCAAACAGGATTAAGTGATTTGCCCAGGTTCCCACAGATAGTAAGTGTCTGAGCCTGGATTTGAACTCAAGATGAGCCTTTCTGTCCAGGCCTGGTGCTCTATCCACTGCACCACCTAGCTGCCCTCACACGTACTTAGCCATAAAGTACAATTCAACAATGAGTGCCTAGTTAAGAAAGAGGCAATATAGTCAATAAAGAACTGACCTTAAAGTCAAGAAGACCTAGGTTCAAATCCTGTCTCTGACATTACTGTCTGTGTGACCCTGGACAAGTCATCTAACCTATCAATAGTCCATGAGCCTCTTGAAGACTATGAGTTGCAGAGATGCCAACCAGCATTATTAGAAGGAGTTTCCTCACTTGGGAGTTCCCTGTGCCAGTGAAATCACAGGTTCCATCTCTATAGGCCCTTGGGATACAAAGGTAAAAATGAAAAAAACAGTCTCTGCCCTGGAGGAGTTTGTATTCTAACAGGTACATGACACAGGCAAGGAAGATATTGGAAGCTGAGACTAAATAGGAGGCATTCACAATAGTCCAAACAAGAGGTGAATAGGGCCTGAACTAGGCTGATAGCCTTGTATTGGTGGAGACACATTGAGAGAGAAATGGCAGGACTTGCAACTGATTAGATACAGAGAAATGAAAGAGAGAAGGAGAATGAAGAGTCAAGGAAGACACCAAGTTTGAGAACCTTTGTAACTGGAAGGATGATGGTTCTTTCAACAGTAATAGAAAGTTTGGTGGAGATGTGGGCTTTTGAGGAAAGATAATAGATTTATTCCAGTTTGGATATGTTGAGTTTGAGGTGCCAGTGGGACATTCAAGTGGAGCTGTCCAGCAGGGAGTTGGCAACATGGGGATTAGGATCTAAGGAGAGATTAAGCTTACAGGCCAGCCCTCGCACATGTGTGCGTGCACACACACACACACACACACACACACACACACACACACACACACGCACAGACATGGAAGTAATTTGCATAAAGAAAATAATTGGATCTATGGGAGCTGAGATCATCAAGAGAGATGATGGGCACAGAGAATAATATAGGGCCTTAGACAAAGTTTTGGGGACAGCCATGGTCAGGGGATGGAAACCAATTCAGTAAAGAATACTGTGGAGAATTTGGAAAGTTGGGAAAGAACCAAGGGAGAGTAATATCATGGAAGTCAAGGGATTTTCACCTTTTAAATGTGATGCCATGGCACAGAGCAGAGTGCCTTATTTTGTGCTCCTTAAAGTGTTTCAAGGCCCAATAACCTATAGATTTCTCTCCTTCTCCTTTAGCTGCACATTGCCGGGGCCAATGGATTCCTTCATGCAGCTGAGCTCCTTCTTGATCAGGGAGTACGAGTGGATGTCAAGGACTGGGATGGCTGGGAGCCTCTCCATGCAGCTGCCTTCTGGGGCCAGGTACGTCCTCCAACCCTCTTGGCTACATGGGGGGAATGGGTGGCACCTCATGGCAGAGCTTTGGGTCTCAGGGGTTTGGAAGGTTCTCCTGCCTGGAGTTGATGCCCTTGCACTCCCAGACCTCTAGTAGTAATCAGTACATATGACATATACCAAACATATCTGGTAGACTGACTTCCCCAAACCCACTCTGTACCCTACAGTGGGTATAAGGATCTGCAGGGCAACTTTCTCATTTCCATTCCCATCCTGCATCACCAAAATATGGTGGCTTCTTTCCTGGTGACAGTCTATGCCTGGGTCCTTTTACCTCACTCTGGAGTTAGCACTCAGAATTTGATAGAGCAATGGTTCTCATACTCTTTGGTCTCAGGAGCTCTTTGTACTTTGAAAAATCATTGAAGCCTCCTCCTCCCACCCCTTGAGCTTTTGTTTATGTGGGTTACATCTATTGATGTTTACTATATTAAAAATGAAAACATCTTAGTTTATTATGAAAATAGTTTTGACCTCAAGGATCCCCCAAAGAACATATTTATCATATTAAGAAATCTTAGCGTTATTGTGAAGATAGTTTTGACCGTAAGGATGCACTGAAGGGGTCTCAGAAAGCCCCATGGACCCCCAGATCCCACTTTCAGAAGTGTTGCTTTAGAAGAACAGGGTCCAGAATAGTGTGCTGGTAAGAGCACTGGTTCTAGACTCAGAAGACCTGGGTTCAAGTCCTGAGTCTCTTACTTATTAGCTGTGGGACTAGATAAGTAATTTTACTTTTCTGGGCTTGAGTTTCTTCAAATGTAAAATGAAGATGTTTAATTAAGTTGAGTTGGCATGGTATAGTTGATAGAGCACTGGACTTGGAATGAGAAAGGCCAAATCCTTCGTCAGACCTTTACTAGCTATGTGACCCAGCACAAGATGCTTAACCTCCTTGTGCCTCAGTTTCCTCATCTGTAAAATAAGGAGGCTGTACTTGATGTTCTCTAGTTCCCTTCTAGCTCTAAGTCTATATAGTTCCATGAAACTATCTATAGCTTTTAGGACCCTTTTGCCTCTAGATTTTACAAACCTGGGCATCCTACCTTTAGAAAGATGACAACCCCAGCTATAACAGGATTAATTCTATTATAGACCTAATAGGCCCTCTGCTCCAAAGAAGCAACTAGGAGTCACCTAGGAAGTACCTATAAATCCCTAGAGTGCCTGTTTTTCTTTGTTGAACTTTGACTAGAGTAGATCTCATCACAAATAGTGTAATAGAATTTAGAGCTGGAAGGTATCTTACACAGGAGCTAGTCCTGCTTTCTCCAGGCCCAGAGAAAAATGACAACTCATGGTTACACAGGTAGCAGTTAAAGCCAGAATGTGAACCCCTGTCCTCTGATGCCAAAACTGAGTCTTTCTACTACAAGTGGGCCATGTTGAATAGCTAAGGGTAGGTGGCAGTTAGGAGAATTTGAAGGTTTCCACAAAGAATAAGCTCCCTAGGCCCCATCCCCTACCTGGGTACCTGAAATTCTGCAATTAGCTTATTCCTTGGGATTAAGCAGTGCTCCTTCCTTGACTTCTTGTTTAAAATGCATGTATCCCCGGGCAGAAAAGGGAAATGGGACGCTTTCCTGAAGGGCATGAGCCCTGGTCACAGTGTCATTGTAAGGCTACCATGGGTCCCAGGTGCTCAGGATTTTGCTCCGTGGCCTTCAGTAAAGCTCCTTGGAGTTTGCTGTGAGTGGCTTTGTCTCTTTGTTTCAGATGCAGATGGCAGAGCTGCTGGTGTCCCACGGAGCTAGTCTCAGTGCTCGGACATCCATGGATGAGATGCCAATAGGTCAGTTTTCTAGCTCTTCCCTTTCTTTCATTCTGCAGTCACATGGGCTCTTTTTCCCTCTCCTCTTAAACACTGTCAGTTCTGGAGGGTCCTGGTTTACTGGTGGTTTACTATTCCTCTGTATCCTAATAATAATAAAACTGAATCATGGGATTTGGAACAAGTAGGGACCTCAAGGATCATTTAGTTCCATCCCCTCATTTTATAGATGGGGTACATGGAAAGGCTAAGGTCACACAAGTAACATTTCTGGGATTTGAACTTAGGCTTTTCTGACCCCCTGACTAACATTCTTTCATTTTCATCACCATCATCTTTCATCAACATCAAACTGCTTCTAAAATAATGATAGCTGACATTTCTATATCATTTATGGTTTACAAAACACTTTATATCTAAAGGAGGGAGAGAAAGAAGGAAAACAACCAAAATATAACACAATGTATATATGTGATCTCATTTCACAACAACCTGTGAGGTAGGTATTATATATATTATTATACCCGTTTTACATGTTTTTAAAAAAAGAAGGAAGCTCTGTGAGTTGCACAAGGTCACATCACTAGGGTAGTAGAGCTAAGATGTGAATCGAGGTCTTATGCCTTATGCCAAGATTTTTTCAAAAATACCCCCTTGCCTCTGGCTATTGCCTTGATCCTTTGCTTCCTGTCTCCACACACCTTTTAGAGTAGGTTCTTTTTGTCCCAAGAAATGAGACTCATCTTCTAACTTTTGGGCTGGTCAGTCATTTTTCAGTTGTGTCTGATCTTCATGACCTCATTTGGGGTTTTCTTGGCAAGATTCTAGAGTGGTTTACCATTTCCTTCTCCAGCTCATTTTACAGAGGAGAAATAGAGAAACTGAAGCAGACAGGGTTAAGCGACCTGCCCAGGGTCACACATATAGGAAGTGTCCAAGGCCCAATTTGAACTCAGGAAGATGAGTCTTTTGAACTCCGGGCCCAGCACTCTATTTGCTGTGGCCTCTTCCCTTTGTAAGCCCTAACAAGGCTGGATGCCAGGCCTTTCCCTGCTTGCCCTTAAAAAGGTCAGGCTTTATTCCAAGTAAGTGCTGCATTGTCTGTGTCACTGCTGTCACACCTTTCTTTCATCTGGCAAATAGTCCTCAGCTCCCTGAAGCTAGGAGAGCCATCCCTTGTGCCCAATCTGACTCTCCCTGGTTTTTCTGTCTTAGACCTATGTGAGGAGGAGGAGTTCAAAGTGTTGCTGTTGGAGCTGAAGCACAAACATGATGTGATCATGAAGTCCCAACTGAGGCACAAGTCTTCACTGAGTCGGCGCACGTCCAGTGCAGGGAGTCGAGGGTGAGTAGGGCCCTGACTGGGCACAGCCTGATTGGTACTGCATATAGGGATTTATACCCATCATCCTGCCTCCATAGCATCTGAGAATCAGGCATATTCTCTCTCTCTCTCTCTCTCTCTCTCTCTCCCCTCAGGAAGGTGGTAAGACGGGCAAGTCTGTCAGACAGGACCAACTTGTACCGGAAGGAGTATGAGGAAGAAGCCATTGTGTGGCAGCAGAGGGCCTCAGCAGAGGAGCAGAGAAACTCCATTTACAATGGGGATGTCAGAGAGACTCGTTCTGATCAAGAGAACAAGGACCCGGTAAGAACTGTCCTAGAGCCTTTGGGTTAGATGGGACCCTAGGAATTATACGCTCTGTGCTCTCACCCAGGGCAGAGATTCCATTTTGTTCTACTCCTGATAGTTGTTTTAACATTTCCAGTGATGGGGTACTTATTACCTCATGACAATGATACTATGGCTGAGGGTTAGATTGTATTCTATTGAGAGAAAATCTAATTCCCTGTAACTTCCACCTGATGGTCCTGGTTCTTTCCTATAGAACTCAGAACAACCTGAATTCCTTTTCCTTGGTTCACTGACCCCATGGTTTCTTTTCTAATTTTCTTTCAAAAGCTAATTGGTGTGTGTAAGAGATAGAAAGTAAGAGTTAAATGATGAAAGATGGAGGGTGAAAATAGAAGATGAGGGATGGAGAATCAGGGTGAGAAATGGATGATAGGTAAGGATGGTTTGTGAGGAATGGAAGGTGAGAGAATAAGGGGTAGGGTCATGGTGATGAAAGAAGAAAGAACAGGGCAAAGCATAGAGGATTAGGGTTCTAGGAGGTAAAGGTGGGAGGAGAAATAGAGAAAGTGAAAATGAGAGAGGCAGAGTGATAAATGGATGAATAAATGAATGAATAAGAAAGCATTTATTAAGCTCTTACTGTAAGTCAAGCACTAGGGATACAAATTGAAAAGGGAGATAGTCCCTGCTGTACTCAGGGTCCTTACGACTTAACAGAGGTAAGTAGCACATAACATATATAGAGCAATGGTGGCTGGCCGAGGGTATTTGGGTCTGGAAAGACAAAGAGATGGTGAGTAGTGCCACAGTGATATTGATTAGACTATAATTCCCAAAGTAAGTGGCAGAAGGTGGGGTGCGCAGGCATGTTGTCATGTCTAGAACATGGCCTGGGTGTTGTATGGTCAAAGGTCAAGGGATAGCTAGATATAGTGGTTTATGGGGAAAAAAATGGAGGGTAAAAATGAGAGTGCAGGCCTAGACTTGAGGCTGATGAAGGCCTGGTTTGAACTGTTTAATAGGCATGTATCATCCTGTGATAAAACTGAAGGCATCTGAGACAGGCAGTGTAGAAAAATGACTGTCTCAGATGGAAGATGGATTCCTTCCAAGCCTGATTTCAGGGATCATCAGCTCCGGGATTTTGTTAGAGGCATTGGGAAGGGTGTAGGGGACAGGTAGTCTTCACAAGGCATATAGTCATTCAGAAAGTCTGCATGGGTAGGATGAAATAAACATAACATGTAAAAACTAAGCATTGAGAAAACAAATATATCTCCTGGCTTCGGTTAGTGGAACATAGGACATAGACCAGCAACCTGGAAGGTGTGCAAAGGCAGGAGGATGGCGCCCCCTGCTGTCTGTCCTACAATGTAGCTTCACTAGGTGCCAGGTCATTGTTTTTCCTCTTTTTAATACATCTGCATTTCCCAGACTGATTTGTCCATGCATACTTTGAGCCTTGAAATACAAATTGTGCTGAAAGTCTTGGTGCCATTTAAGCTTGAATGACACCGAGATATTTGAGACATCCTGTATATCAATGGAAAACAAATGTTTGTGGAGATTGAGGATAGAGAACATTTCTGGGATAAAAAAGGCTTCAGAGAATTTTGGAGCAAAATAAAGGAAATTAGGGCCATTCCTCTTTTGTTAGGGGGGGCAATATGTAACAAGCATTTTTGGTATATCATAATTGCACATTTAATATCCTAGAAGGGAAAATATAGCTAGCATTGAACATTTTCTTATAGAAACCCTAGTTCTATCTCTCATTAGTTTCATCTCACTGAAGTTAGTTGGAATACACTTTGAAAAGTGATGTGTGTAAACCAGCTTTTAATTTTTTTTATCATGGAAGATCTGAGATTTCGTTGGCTTGGCCACTCCCTCTGTCAATGTCAATCTCTCCATATCCATATGTTCCCATGACCCCTCTATAGAAGATCTACCTTTTCAAATTAAATCTTTTTTTCCCCTTTGGACTTGACCTGTGACTTGGCATAGGGGATTATCCTAGAGGAAAGAACTCTACCAGTGCAGCTTCATCTTCAACTTGTAGTCCTGGAGAATTGCCTAGGGCAGCACTAAGAGGTTAACTGACTTGCGCTGAGTCACACAGGCCTTGTGTGTCAGTGGAGACTTAAACCCAAGATTCTGTCTTCTTGGCTTTCTACTTTCTATGCCAGGTCAAATCATATTTGACAAAAATGAGTAAGGTCATAAGGTCATAAATTTAGAGCTAGAAGAAACTTTAAGGATCATCTAATCCAAGGGTTTCCAAAGTATGGTCTGAGCATCCCTGAGGCCCCCAGAGCCTTTCAAGCGGTCTTTGAGATCAAAGCTATTTTACTTATAGTACTAAGAGGTTATTTGCCTGTTATAGATCTGTGTGAGGCCAGTTTTTCTTCAAACACTTCAACCAAAATAACATATCACAATCAATTTAATACAGAAGCATATTTAAGAATCCAGTTGTATTCTAATAAGCCAGACATTAAAGAGATTTACAAAATATGAAAAACAATGCCCCTTTTTGTGACTAAATTTTTTTTTTGGAAAATTTGTTATTTTTCATAAAAATGTTTATCTTAACTTGCAATGGGCTTATTTTTAAATGAATATTTATAAATGTATCTGTTCTGATTTCTAATATGGTAAACATTGACAGCTATAATCCACATAAATAAAAGGTTTTATTAAGAGTGTAAAGGTTCCTGAAACCCCCCAAAAAAAAAGAATGAAAATATTGACCCCTTAATAGTACCACTAATACAACCCCTTAATGTTGCAGATGAAGAAACTGAGTCAGCAAGGTTATGTGATGTATACAAGATCACACGCTAGCAAAGAGGCAAAGCTGGAATCTGAGCCCAGATCCTCCATTATTAAATCTAGTGTCCATTCCGCTAACTCATGAGAAGTCCATTTTAGCCTGACCACCTGGCATCTCTTATTATTTGTCAGTTTGTTAGAGGAATTAACTGATTTTGATTAAATTTTAAATAAAACAAAAAGGTGTAGTCATGAAATTTGTAAGCTTAGGTAATTTCATAGATCATCTAGTTCAATATCCTCGTCTTATTGAAGAGGCCCAGATGAACCGAGTGGTCATTGGCGTCTGTATGTGAGGAAGTCAGGATTCAGGCCCAGCTCTCTGGAATTCTCAGTGTTCTTTCCACTTCACCAGACCACAGTTTTAAATTTGATTTGTTGTTTAATTGCTGCCTTGAAAAAAAATGGCAATTGACAGTTGAATGAGCATGTCTTCTATCATTTTAATGACATTTCAGAAGTTTCTGTAATATTTGCTTCAGGTAGAAGTTACCAGATAAATAGCCCTGAGTGAGATCTCTAGTTCCCTTAGTTGACTCAGGACCACTTGCTTTATAAAGGACTTGTGATGGGACAGTCCGGCCTAGGGGAAAGCACAGCACACTGGGAGTCAAAGGGCCTGGGTGCAAGACTGGACACTTCCATTTACTCTCTGTGATAGCTTCAGCAGATCGCTTCCTCCTCTTTAAGATGATGGAGCTGGACTTTTTGAGTTTTGAGAGGCGTTCTAGCACCATCTCTTACGATGAATCATTTTGTGAATGGTCCTTCTTTAAAGCACAGAATTGTCTCCTAATTTGGCTGTTTGTGGAATTTGTGCTTTCTAACCGACTGAAGCCTGAGGTGCTCACAGACCTGGGCAGTCACTCAGAACCTGAAGAGCTGCCCAGGCTCTCTATTCCTGGGGGAGCTTTGTGATTAGAGTTTTCCTACAGATGTCCACGGGCTTGGAGAGCTCTGTGCTGAGTCTCTCCGACTTACAGGGAAGTCAAGATCTTCTGATAGCTCTGTCTCACCTTTAGATTTATATCCCATCATTTAACACAGTGCTTTGCATATCATAAGGACTTAATAAATTCTTTCATTCACTGTATGGTGGGAGCAATGGTAGAGTTAAAATCTCATTTTGTTCAAAGTCTCTTCAGAGTTGGATGATACTAACAATTGGTGACTTTCCTTCCTTTGTTCACAGAACACTATGCTGGAAAAGCCATTGCTTCTTTCTGAATTTATGACCAAGAGCACTCTGGGAAACACAGAGCTGCCCATGCAGAATGGTCTCCGGGGTCCAGTCAGCACTTACCCATACTCATTGTCTAATGGGGACATGCCCATCCAGAATGGACTCCGGGCTCCGGCCACCACCCACCAATATTCTCTTGCCAATGGCGACATCTGGAAGGTTCATGAGGTGCCAGACTACACCCTGAGTGCATCTCTTCCCTATGGTAGCCCTGGCCTTCATGACATGCCACAGCCCTGGAATGTATACAAGGAACCCAGCCACCAGACGCTGTCAGAGCTGAAGCGGCAGAGGGCAGCTGCCAAGCTTCTCAGCCACCCCTTTCTGAACCCCCACCTAGGTGGTGGGGTGACAGGGGTGGGTGAGGGCAGCAATGAGAGCAAGACCCCCCTGATTGGAACAAGAACTTCTCCTTACAGTGCCAATGGGACTTCTGTATATTACACAGTAGCCAGTGGGGACCCTCCTCTCCTAAAGTTCAAAGCCCCAATGGAGGAGATGGAGGAGAAAGTGCGAGGCTGTTGCCGAATTTCTTAGTTCTGCTGCAGCCATGTCCCCGGACTCAGGAGAGAGAAGGACCTGGTCATGGCTAAGGCATGGAGCATTCCTGAGCCTGGCCTGGGGCAAGTACCTGAGGGGCAGCCTTGTGGGATGGAGAGTAGAAAAAATGAGGCCGATTCTCATTTTCAGAGAGGAAAATTTTACACAGTTGTCCTCAATCCTGATGTCACTCTGAACTGCCCACCCCTGAGAACTTACCTTGGACTATTCTTATCACCATTCTGAATGAAGAATACCAGTTTTTATCCTCATGCAAGTGACTGCCAGATGTCTGAAATGGGACACGAGGAATCCTGCTCTGCTCTTGTGAAGCACTTGCAGCCCTAGTGTTTAAACTCCTACATGTCTCTCACATGCATATGTGCACACACACACACATGCACACATCCACATATGCATGCACAAACCACTTGTGGCCCCATTTGTGCCAAAGACCAAAGCGTATGGCTATAAATGGGAAGGTTCATGTGCAGCCTGGGCCCTGAGAATATTGCTTCTCACTTGCTTATACGAGTAACTGGTGTTGACACAGGATGTGTGTGGGGCAGCAGTAGAATGTCTGTGGTGTAAGGTGTTTTCCAAACTATAGCTCGAGAACCATGGCGGGGGTGAGGTCCAACTCGACTGCAGCAAGGCCGCAGCCATGGTTAACTCTGTGGTTATGTTCAGCAGGGGTGCCTGAGGGTATTTATGCCTCTTGGGGTCTCCCTAGGAGTACCCCTTAATAGAATCAAAGCAAGAACCCTAAGTCATCTTGGAAGTTGGAGACTGATAGCACCATGCACACATGTACTCCATGTTTGTTGATTGAATAGGTGAATGACCAGTTTCACAGCCATGGTCAGTAGGGGCTCTTTCCTGTGCATCATTCCAAGGGAGGTGAGAATCTGTGAAATTGTCCAGAGAAGCTGCCCTGTCAATCCCACTAAGATAATGCCTCGCTCTGTAGGATGTGGTCTCCCGGAGAGTCCACCATCAGAGATAAAAAATCAGGTTGCTCCAATCTCATTTGATTTTTAAAACTCCACGTGGAATTTTGCCAGTTAGCTCTACAAAGTCAACCTTTTAAAAAGAAAAAAATCCTGCAAGACTAGTAAAAGTCAAGGGGAAATTACATTTGTCTCCAGTCAAGGAGATTCTCATGTTGGCTCCTGTCTGTCAAGGCACAGTGGTATAATGGAAAGATCACTGGATTTTGTATCTGGAGCACCTGGGTTCCAATTGTGATTCTCCTAATTACTAGCTGTGCAACCTTGGGCAGGTCAGTGAAGTTGTCTGGACCTGTTTCTTTATCCATAAAATTAGTGAGATGGACCAGATGATCTTTAAGATTCCTTCCAGCCCTTGATACCTTGATCTCATGAAACTCAGGGACCAGCCAGTTTTCTGCCTGAGTTATCTGCCTCTCAACACTCCAGCCTGGGAAAATAGGAACTTGTGTTGCCAATTTATGAAAACATCACTGTAGGAGTGAGGCTTAGCTTAAAGCACATAGCTAATCCCTGTAGTGTTTAAAGTGGATGAGTGCTAATGTCCCCAGCCCTTCAGGTGCTGGTAACAGAAGTAGGATCCCTCATGGCGGTAAGTAAGTGGTCAATACAAGATTCTGAAATGCTTTCGCTACCTCCCAAGCACATCCAGCTTTATTTCTGTGCCCATGTGTTATGGGTACAGAGCTTCCTTTCTGGAGAACTCCAAGCACAGGATATGGAGGGTGACAGGGCTACTCCTGGAGGCATAGACAGTCAACTGATCTGCGCTGATGGAGCCCCTGCCAGGACTGGTAATGTTCATCCCAGCAGAAAGCATTTGGTTCTTATTAAAGGTGACAGGAGGTGAGTAGGAGGCAAGCATGGTGCATATGACTGACGAGGCCATTTATTCAGTGGCTCTTCAGGAAGCACAGCATGCAGGAAGGCAGCAAGGGACTAGCCCATTGAAGAAATGGAGTTTCTAGGCTGCCTGTGTTCCAAAGGAGCCTGGGCTTCACAAGCAGAAGGAAATCACCCCAACATTATTTCCACAATCCCTCCAGTCCAGGATTCTTTCTCTGGTAGGAGCCATCGAGTGGCTTGATTGCTCCCAAACAACTGGAATTTTCAGCTTAGCCCATTATGATGACTACCATGATGAATTTATTTACTCCTTTGGAGGAAGCTGTTTCTATATTCAGCCTCAATCGCCTCTTGGGGGGTAGGGGAACAGTAAATTTCATGTTTCCTTTCCACTTAAGCAGGATAAATAAACTACCTCTTTTCAGCTCCGTGGAGGTGCCCAAATTCTAGCTTCCAAGATTTGGGGAACAAGTACATGTTTATCCCTTTCTACCTCCCCTTTCTATAAGTTAGAGTGATCCAAAGGTGAAATGGGCTGCCCTAGGAGGTGGTAGGGTTCCCCTCACTGGAGGTGTTGAAGCAGAAGTCATAGAACAACTTGTTGGAGATGTTACAGAATGGATCCCTCCTTAGGTACAGGTTGGGTTAAAGGCTCTCTGAGGTTCCTTCCAGCTTTGAGATTCCTTAATTTCTTGAGTCAGCAAACAAATTTCTCTGCAAACTGAAGGACCAACTTTTTATTAAAGATTCAGGTCAGGATCCAGGCTGTGCATACACATAGTCCCTGCTGCCAGAGAGGCTGAGACTGGTGGAATCTTCGAGCTCAGGGATTCTGTGCTATAGTGGGCTAAGCTGATTGGGTATCTGGTGAGCTTCATGGAACTGAGGTCCATCGAGCTGCCTAAGGAGGGGTTAACCATCCCAGGTGAGGAAAAAAAAAAGAGGTCAAAACTTGCCTACTGATTAGAAATGGAATCTGTGGTAAGTGGCCAACTGCACTTTTAACTTGGATAAGACAGGGAGGCCTAGGCTCAAAAAAGAAAAAAAACCCAGAACATTCCAGAGGTATATAAACAACATGTGTACATGTATGCAGACACATCTGTATATGCAGCCCTTACATGAAACAGTGATGCCTGATAATTTTTACATTGTGTTTTATATGTTAATAGCCCTTTACCATCATGATTTGACTGATTCACACAATCCCAGACAGGTCCAGAAGCTGAGACCATTGTCTTCAGGAACCTGAGACAGAGAGATAAAGGTGGAGGTAGAAATAGTGGGCTGGCAAAGGCCTTTCAGTGAGCCAGAGCTGGATGGGGAGAACTGTTTTTGAGATATAATCTGACACCTTGCTACTGTAAGGAGGTGGACAGCACCGTGACTCCAAAAGACTAGCTAGGATTGGGCATCTCAGATGAGGACAGGACAAAGAAGATAGCCGGGGTCCACAGCTGCCCCAAGAAGTTGGCATACATGAACAGTTTTACCTTGCTTGTGCTATAGAACACATGGAGTATAGCAACATTTTAAGTGTCCACATATCTAGAGAACCAGGGGAGGGGCTAATCCAAAAACCACGTACTCGGTAACTATTTTATTGCAGACCAGTCCTGAAATCTACTCAGTCCAGACTGGCCTCCATGCTGGATGGGAAGGTGACAAGGTGTGTAGTAGCAAAGAGACCTCTAGTTGTAGCTGATGACATGCAGACCTGATGACTTTAGTCCTAAATATATAAGGACTCTAAGGCATGTCTATCCGATGTGTCCACTTCTGGACTCCCTGATCTGAGTTCTGTCCAGGGCCTCTCATGTAAGGTGTATCTGCATGTGTGGTGGAGGTTCTCCAAGGGTTTCTTTGGCTCCCAATCTCCACAGATGAAGCCAACTGGCTTGGAAGAATTGCAGAAGTCTCTCTGGCTGAATCTCAAGTTGCAGATTGTGGAGAGCACAGAGAAGGGTCTGCCAGACTGAGAAATTGAGAGAACGATGATCTTACCTGCAACATCTACTTCAGGGCAGCTATTATGGGTCCTTCTTCAGTGTGCCCTTGCAGTGGGATAAGGCTGACTCCCTGAAGAGGAAACTCTGAGCTTTGTCATTTCAGCCAGGGATTAAAGCCTCCTTGTTTCAAGGGCATTAAATATAGGAAATGTACTTGTCCAGCTTCTCATGGGTTTGCCTGGAGGCAGGGGGATGTGATAGTAGAAAAAACCAGGTGAGTCAAGACCCCCAAGCCTAGTTTTTTCTTGTGCCTAATCAATGCAAAGCAGAAACCCTCGAACACAATGGAGCCAAACAGGGCCCTGTTGTCTCCCTAGCAGCTAGGTAAATTAATAACCAGAGCCTTTGCCTACTGTGGAGATAGGACCCCACTGACAGGTTCTCTGATTAACTTCCTGTTGTAGGATATACAACAAAGGAACACTGATGTGCTGAGATAAAAAGCCATGGCTGCAGGTGTGTGAAGCTTGCCTAACTTTAAATGTGGCCTTACTGGGCACCACCAATGTGTCATCTCAGTTCTGCCCCTGTAAGGGAGGCTTGAAGGATTTCTACACTCACCATATTGCTGGGCTCTTCCAAAATGGAGGACTTATTTGTGTCATAGCTGACCAGAGCTGCAGCCCCAGACTCATAGACACCTGGCCTGAGTCAGAATGGCCTCTCTCCATTATCCTTTTGTTTCTCACACGCTAGAATCAGTGTTGCACTAGTCAACACAAGCTTGACAAGGAAAACCATTGCTGCCTCCTAGAGTGGATTTGGCCTGACAGTGTCTGGATCAGAACAGTATCTGAGAGATCAGCGATGGCAGCCAGCTTGGAAGGAGAGTGTAACTTGAAGTCACAAGGACCTGAGTTCAAATCCCAGCTCTGACACTTACTACCTGTGTGGCCTTGAGCAAGTCACTTAACCTCTCTAGGCCTCAGTTCCCTCCTCTGTAAAATGAGGACCATGTGCTAGCTGACCTCAAAGGTCCCTTCCAGCTCTAAAAATGAGATTCCAAATTCTTACTGACGCCATCTCCTGCTCTGGTTGACACAAATCTTTGATTAATATGACTTAGCAAGAAGTTGAACAAAGGTTTCTTCATCTTTGCTGAGGAAATTTCCTGTCTCCTCGAAGAAATGACTGCTTCTTCTCCTCTTAGACTGAGGAATGGGGAGAAGGATGGAGAAGTTGGACAGTTTACCAGATCCTTCCAAGATACAGCTCTGGCACCATTATTTGTATTGTGAATTCCTTCAAAACCAGGAAGGCCAATATTCAACCACAGGTGCAAAAAGAACACCCCAAAGCCAAAGGAGATTTACAGGTTATCCATACTGATATACATATGTGTATATATGCATGTGTTTATACACACATGTGGTGGGTTTCTTATTCTTGGTTATCTGCTATAAAATATAAACATTTTGTTTAACATATGCTTGTATGTTTATGTTTTGCTTAACATATGCTTATATTTTGTAGCAGATAACTGAGAATTAGAAACAATCTGCCTTTCTCTAACACCTTAACCCATTTGGTATGAGCTCTCATCTGGCTAAGAGCTAGACGGAGAGAATTTGTTAAGGTCACAGTCACAAGCTACCAGCCGCCAAGGCCTCGGGCTTAGTGGTGACTGTTAGATGAACTGTCTGCCCATGGAGTGTTAAGTCAATTGCCATGACCTTAGAACTTATTAATAGATCATAAGCTCCATGAGGGCAGGTACCTTGTCTTATTTATCTTTACATCTCCCCCGTGCAGTGCTGTGCACAAAGTAGATACTTAATAAGCATTTGTTAAATTTTAATTTTGTTTCACTAGAAGAAAAAATGGTGTTGCCGATTGGTTGATCAAAATCAATCATTTTAAGCCATAAGAAATTTTTCAAAATGGGGGCTTTTCTTTCTTTTTGGTTTGCTATGCACAAAATTAAGCTACACCATTTCCAGATTTCTCCTCCTTCTAGATTTGTTGCAGAACATGATGGTGTTTTTCAGAACAGTCCAAGGAACATTTACACAAGGGTGCCCCCCATAAGATACCAGAAAGGTATCTTTAATTTTTCATCATCTGTAATCAAACAAGCCTGTCCCTCACTCCTTTGGCATCTAGTAAAAGTCTATGGTTAGGCCCCAGAGGGCATCTGAGTATTAGACTGGAGCTAACACACAGGCAGTGAAATTGGGCCTGGTTTAGAAACCACAAAGGCCTTTCTACAGGAGTGCTAAGTGCAGTAATAGACTCCAGGGGTGTCAGGTACCCATTGTAGATTGGCATATTAAGCGGTGTGTAGCAGGGTGAGGACCTGAGCATCCAGGACACGTTTGATGATGCCTAGCCCCCTGCAATAACAAATTTACCGGGCCAGAAGCCGCTGATGTATATAAAACACTCAACAAAATGTATTTTATGTGAGAAATGTATGAACACTGTATATTGTATTAGCAACTTTGTGTAAAAAAAAATTGGTAATCAACAGAGTAATATATTTAAAACATTTTTTAAAGACAGCCACCGATCTTTGATATTGTATGGAAGTGACTTCATGTTGTACCTTGAAGTCTTAACTGGTGGTTTCTCACTGTATGGAGACAGTGTGTCTGGTCCCCAGGGCGCTGTGCATGCCAGATGGGGACCTGTGACAAGAGCAGCTTCTAAATGGCAGTGTCCTTCATAGGACATGAATTTTTTAATTAAAACTATTAAATTTCTTTTAATAATACCTGTCACTGTCACTATTCATTTCAGTTTGGCTGAGCTGGATTTGGGAACTTATTGAGGGAGGGCACTGAGGAACAAACCAGCAGATGGTTGGAGAGGAAGGCGTTCTCCCTTTTGCTGCTCCCACTCACGCGCCCCCACACGATCAGTGACAGCTTAGAGAACATCTGGTGATTCACCCTCAAGTCATTTTTCTTGGGCCTCATGGGCCCAAAATGGGGCTTTGGTGAATTCTAGTGTTTCTTACTTGCATCATGGGACAGATTAAAAGCAGTGTGACTCAGTTCAACTAACATTAAAGCCTACTATGTGTAAGCACAGTGTTGGGAGATGGGAGCACAATGATGAAACAGTCCCTCCTCTTAAACAGCTTACATTCTACTTGCCAACTTATCCAGCTGCTCTCTTCACCTAGAGGAGGACAATTGTAACAGTGCAATTTGAAATGCAAAATAAAATGAGGCTTTAGGGTACTTCAAAACTGGGATCCCTGGGACAATTTCCCTTTTAGCTGGTAAAATAATTTCCCTTTCATTTTCCACTCTCTCGTTTTCTGTTTTTACCTATCAATTACTTCCTTATCTGTTCTTTCCTTGTTATCTACAAACTTGTTCAGGTGCCCTCTACCCTTAAAAATATGCCCTTACCCTTGCCCATCCCCACTGGGACCTTCCAAGCTATTCCTGTACTGAGCTGAAACCAGAAATTTTAGTGTCCTGGCAAGCTCCACAACACTAGCCCAGGGCAAATGAGGGTGGGACGTGGGAGGAGGGAAATAGGAGCTTAGGAAACATGGTCCCATGGTGGGACAGACCCAGGACACTCTCCTGGGATGCCAGTACCATCATGTACTGCACTCGGAGGGCTATTGCTCAGGAGGCTACTGGGGAGGCCAAAGGAAGCACCCATCTAGCATGGGGGCTGGGCGGAGGCATCTGGTAGCCTTCCAATTTTAGCTAATTATTCTTATTAACTAGCAGTGAACTCAATTGTTTTAATTTCAGTGAAAATGCAATAGAGGAGGTCCCCTAAATTTTCATACTGTTGGGAACAAAGCCCAAGTTGCCTCAGCCTAGTTCCAATTCTGATCTCCCTGTCTTCCTTTTAACAGTCAATTCCAAGAAAGGGTAACAATCTATACTCCTTACCTACACTCCATCATCTAACGATCTGTCATCTGACCCCATTGCTCTACTGCCCCCTAAAAATTCACCCGGGCCCCTTAAATGGCTAGAGCTTTTCTCAATTCTCAACTCAATTTTTCTGAAGCATTTTATGCTACTGACCATCTTCCCCTCCCCATACTTTCTCCTTCATTGTCTTCTGGGACACTGCTCTCCCCTAGTTCCCCTGCCTGCCCGAAAGCTCTTTTCTAATCTTTTTTGCTAGTTCATCTTCCTCCTCTAGCCTTCTAAGTATGGGAGTTCTCCTCTTACCCCTTTCAAATAATAATAGCCAGTATTTATGTGCCAGGCACTATGCTAAGCATTTTACAATTGTTGTCTCAATTGATCTTGACAACAACTCTGGGAGGTAGGTGCTATTATTACCCCCTTTTACAGATGAGGAAACTGAGACAAAGGTCAAGTGACGCCACACAGCTAGTAAGTATCTAAACCTGGACTTGAACCTAGATCTTCCTGACTCTAGGCCCAGCGCTCTTCCACTGTACCACCTAGCTGTCCCAAAAAGCTCTGTTGTGTGCTCTCCTTTCTCTCTACATACTCTCCTATCCCTTTCCATGAATCCAATTGTCATCTTCGTAGAGATGACTTCCAAATTTATGTAATCAGCCCTAATCTCTCTCCTGAATTTCAGCCCCCATAGACCACTGCCTGATGGACATCAATTGGATATCCAAAAGCTTCTCAGACTCAGTGTGTCTAAACTGAGCTCATCATCTTCTCTCTAAACCTGGCCTTCCAGCTTCTCTGTTTCTTCCAATGAAGGTCTGTACAACCTGCGGAGGGCCATAAGTGGCCCACAGGCATGCCAAAGGATTTCAGGCGGCCTGCAAAAAAATGGAGAGGATGTTTTCCTTTATATTTTTCACGGGTGTGTTGGTAAGCAAAATGAGCTCCTTAGCACTTAGTTCAACGAGTGCCCTTGAAAAGTTTGGCTTTTGTTTTTGTTGAATAATTCAGTGTATTTCATTGAGTCTTACTAAGTGCTAAGCCCCAGGCCCAAACCCCTATTAGGTGTAAAACCTATGTGGGTGTGGATTGGCAACTAAGGTAGGGCCAACTCCAGGAAGGGCCTAGTTTTACATCTCTGGGACAGCAGAGGTTCTTAGACCACTGGGTTTAAGTCCGCCTCTTTGTGATGATTTTAGGTCACTTGGGTGAATCACATGTGTGACTCACCCCTGACACTGACAAAGATAAAAAAACCAGGGGTTGGCCTCTTCTTCCTTGGAGCTCTTTGCCGCAGCAGTGGTGGCGCGCGTGACTCTGGGCCAGCCCTTGTTCTGAGCTTCTGGGCTGAACCTAGATATTGGTAACTATGAATTGTATTGGGTCTGTCTGTTGATGTTTGTAATTTGTTTGTAATTTGCTCTGAAGTTCAGGGTGCTGGCTTCCCCCCCCCCCCAACTAAGTGAATGATATTTATATGCTGAATTAAAGTAAGCTCGTCAACTCCTTCCCCCTGCT